>JALMGJ010000001.1:157797866-158997866 GCA_023362775.1 Charina bottae | reverse complement strand
TGTTCAGACTTGGAGGTAGAATCCATCTCACATAATTTTTGATTGATTGATTGATTGATTGATTGATTTTTCATCTTGACAAAATAATTGCTTAGGGAGGACTGTCTGTGGATCTCCAAACAATCGTTCCACCACCACCACCACCAGGCCTCCCCAGCATTTAGGAATGATCCAACTTGTCCTTTGATGAAAAGTCTCATGAGAACACTACCTTATATTGAGTCAGAACTCTGGACCATCTAATCTAATCAGTATTATCAATATATGCTGGCAGTAGCTCTCCAGGAGTTCAGTCTAGAGGTTTTCCAAAAATCTTCTACAAAAACCAGGAAATGGAAGGGCTAAATGTGAGACCATTCATATGAAAATATGTGCTTCACTCTGTCTCCCAGCTATACGATTTATACTAAGGATAAGATCGTAGGACATACCGCAGAAAGGCCTTTTGCCACCTGCTTCAGTACTGATTCAAACTAGGTCCATTAGGACTACCTTTTGCTTTGCTAAAATATGAACTATTGAAAGAAACTGCAGTGATAAGGACAAGCGGTACCATCTGCCTTGGGATCAGAGCGTGCCCTAAGGTAGTTCAGTTCTGTGCATTTACTTTGTTGTTGTTTATTCATTCAGTCGCTTCCGACTCTTCGTGACTTCATGGACCAGCCCACACCAGAGCTTCCTGTCGGCATTTACTTTAGAGTAAAACAAAAGGAGGAGGAAGATATAGCCACTGGTATTTTTTAAAAAAGTAATGTGTAGATTGGTGTTCAGGTTCTCATACTCCTATATCACAAGCCTAAGAATATAACTGATTAAAAAAAAACAGTACAGAAAATGCACATTAAAATTCAGGGCAATACCTTAACTTCAGGTAGAACAATAAAAGTATATCTACATTTTACTGTATTCCATAGATACATTTCTGTGTCCAATATTCCCCTGTTACTTTTGCCTCATGAACTATCTTGGAGAAATGCCACATTATCGTAATTATCAATCCTTCAATTTTAACCACAACTGGCAGAGTGGACTATTCATTAAGAGGTGATAATGACAGCTCCAGATGGAAAGACAGTCACTCACTTGCTAAAATCACACTAGCTGTAGAGCACAAATATGGAAATTAATCTCACAGGGACACAAAAAAATTACTTTGAGGGATAAGTAAGTGCAGACCTTTCAACAATTTGATTTTTACGTTTCCACACATTTACTGGTATGATTAATTGGTTCTGGAGTACAATAGCATGTAGAGGATCACACATAGCCTATCCCTGTTATAGCTAAACAACAGAGATTTTTTTTAAAAAAAGTGTTTATTAGTCAACTAAACAAGCCAAGAATATATACCATCTCTGTCAGAAGGTAATTCCATAGGTTATCATCAAAAGAATCTTGACTTCTTGAGCAGTCAACTCTAAAAAAAAAAAATCAAAGCAAGTCACCATGATCACAGTTTGTGGCAATGCAATCTACATGTTAATGTTCATTTTTCTTTTCTCTGTTTTCTTCAGCTCTACATGATATTTTTCGAAACTGAGTTGCCAGAACTTCACACAATACTTTAAATGTGGTTTTTGTTTTTTAGTAGCATCATTACATTGTATTATTTTCATACTTTCTCCTAATGATTCCCAATACCAAATTTATGTTTTCAAATGATACTGCACACTAAGCTGATTCTTTCAGTAAGTTTTCTCGTATGAACTCAACATCTCTTTCCTGGATAGTGCAACCAATTTGCACCCCATCAGTATTTTTATGAAGTTGGTCTTTTTGTCCCAATATGGCTCATTTGGCACAGGATGGTGGTGATTAGATTTGGCTCCCTTCTTATATCTCTTAGCCCCATGGAAATTGAAAAGAAATGGAATCAAAAGCTCCCAGTTTCTGAAAGAATGTACTTCATTGGTGGATCTCTATATCGCCTGCTATGATCTGTCTGTCTGTCTGTCTGTCTGTCTGTCTGTCTGTCTGTCTGTCTGTCTGTCTGTCTGTCTATCTATCTATCTATCTATCTATCTATCTATCTATCTATCTATCATCTATCTATTTAATTTTTATCCCGCCTTTATTATTTTTATAAATAACTCAAGGCGGTGAACATACCTAATGCTCCTTCCTACTCCTATTTTCCCCACAACAGCAACCCTGTGAGGTGAGTTGGGCTGAGAGAGAGTGACTGACCCAATGTCACCCAGCCGGCTTTCATGCCTAAGGCGGGACTAGAACTCACAGACTTATACCAACTTTCTCTGCTAAGATTTTTGCTGCCCAGGCAGTAGCTTCTACTTCTACTATTTCTCAAACCTCCTATATTACTCCATCTTAGGACAGATTAAAACACTTCAGCTACATATATGAAGATGTCAACTGTCAGATTATTTTATGTTACTGAATATTTTACATAGTGTACGTTCCTTTTTTAAAAATGTAGATCTTTAATCCATACAAATGGGACCTTCAACATGTAGGAAACAGTCCCAGGGGCCATAACACAGTGAAATAATAATCTAGAGAAGCCTGATATGGAGTAGCTCTATTTCTCCAGGGAGCCCAAATGCAAAAGTAGAGTTTCTGATGCTATGATGATTACATTTTATTTCTTCAAGGAAGTCCATTAAGGTCTATCTATCATCTAAATTTAGAAGCTGCCCGACTCTTATGATTCTGGATGAGGAGGAGGAGGAGGAGGAGGAGGAGGAGGAGGAGGAGGAGGAGGAGGAGGAGGAGGAGGAGGAGGAGGAGGAATGTATATCCAGAAAAACAAAAAACAAAACAAAAAAAACCAACTGATGGGGGCTCCACAGCCACCCCATCCCCAGGACTGGCAGAACAGCCAGGTTCTCAAAGACTTTTGGAATTTCATCAGATTAAGAGCCATACAGATCTCTGGGGGAATGATGTTCCAGAGGGCAGGCACTGCCACAGAGAAGGCGTGCTTCTTAGGCGTGCTTGTTCAGTCAAAGGTATTTGGAGTGTGCCCACCCTGTCCAATGTTACTGGATGGGCAGAAAGTACTGGGGATAGATAGTCCCTCAAATAACCAGGCCCTAAGCTATGAAGGGCTTTATAGGTAATAACCAGCACCTTGCACGGGTAACCAGTGCAGCTCACACAGCAGCAGTATCCCATGGGCATACCATAGCATGCCCATCACTGCCTGTGCCACTGCATTCTGAACCAGGTGTAGCTTCTGAGTAGTCTTCAAGGGCAGCCCGATGTACAGCGCACTGCAATAGTCCATTTGTGGAGTGACTAGGGCATGAGTGACTGTTTGAAGGGCCTCCCAATCTAGGAACAGGTACAACTAGATCTATGCAAAGATAATTATTCTTATCTTTTGCACTGTATTGCATGGCATCAATTCCTAAGGTCTGGAGTGATGGTTAGTTTATAAGTAATGGATGTAGAGAATATTAGGTAGGAGCTTTTGCTCTATGGAAATGTGTCTGACAATATCAGCAGAAGCAGCAGCAGCAAATTTGTTGAATAAAATCTGAAGCCATCTTGAGTAAGATGTACTGTTAGGTAAAACTTATAAGAATATGTAAGTTCAACCTAACACACATACACATATATACATACAAAAAAAAATACCCATACCCACTATCCCATTTATAATCTCCAATTCCCCAAGGAGAGAATGGGTCAGCATATACGAGGCGTGGGGTGGGGGATATGGCAAACTTAGAAAACACCCTCTGTACCAATCACATCCCAAATATCCCGCTTGCAAGAGAAGACAAGAGAGTAAGCAGTGACTCCAGTTAACCCACATGTCACCAATTTTGTTTCAAAGCTTTGCCTGCTTTCTGCTTCTTTGGTCACTGCTGCTTAGCAACCTCAACAGAGCTTTCTTAGTCTATATTTATTCTAGAGGGATTTCATTCCTACCACAACCTCTCTCCTTTTGGAAAGCCTATAACAGATTTGGGTTTTCTGCTGTTGCTTTTTTACAAGAAGAAAGAAGTGTTTGTTCTTCATTTTTTAACATCAGACCCTGTGTATCCTACTGCCCCTCTTAAAAAAGAAAGACCAAGCGGTGCATTGCCAATAGCAATAGCCGATACCTTCTGTTTGCTGGGGATTTGAAAGAGTTGGCACCCCCATTACTTTTTGGTCCCCGTATTAGGATAATATTCAAACTTTCCGTCCCACTTATGGCTCACCCCTGCCGCATCTGGAAATTGGCTTGCCCTTTTTAGGATTTTTGATTTGAGCTGAGGGCTTTTCATTATCTTGGAATATCTTGTGCTTTGTTATTGCTTCCAAGTCGTCATGCAGTTCCTGAGTAATAGGCATTGGGGAGAGGGAATGGGGGAGAGGGAGAGAGATTATGCCGCATCACTGACTCACCAGCAGATCCTGCATCATGCGCAAGGAGTAGGGAGAAAAGCCTAGAGCTTTCTTTCCATTCTGCCTTTTCATCAAAAGGGACTGTCCTGTGGGGAATGGGGAGGAGATTCTTGTGGTAAAGATAAATACAGATTGAAACAAGAGGAACGGCTCTTGCCACACAGACAGGGAAGGTTAGGATGATACCATCTTGTAAAAACAGAGAAGGAAGTGTGGGGAAAACAGTCAAGACCTTCACAATGCTGGCTTCTCTGCTTTCCCACCCTCTCCTCTCCCCCAGGATTTTTCCCTGCAACCTTTAAACAGGGAGATACCAAGTTTTTACAGCAGTGTGAAGCATGGCTATTAATAGAGTGCAGCAATTGCCTCGCATTAGATAGGGGTGAACGGAAGACATTGTGAAGGCAGGACAAAAAAATGGATTCCTGTCCTCTACACAGGGCCACACAATGAGACTATAAAACATGGGATCACATTGAGAAATGTGGAAGAATCCTGCCTTCTGGAAGGTTGGGTGGAAATGCCATTAATTTACTTATGAAGGCCAATGATAAGTGTTAGTCACAATGAAATAGCTAATTAGAAAATAAATTTTGAGGTGTAACTGATTTACAGAGCTTTCCCCTTGCAGATAAATGTATAAGCTGTTGCACAACCCAGTTTGCATTTAAAAGGCATACTTTTTATATCCAATCTAACATAATGCTTCTGAACATATGAAAAGCTATGTATGCATGCAGAAGATGGTTCAGATTTTTCATTCAGATGCTTTTCTTAAGGGGTTTCACTGTGTCATGGAGAAAATGCTTTTTCTTGAAATCAAGATACTAAATGTCAGTGCATAGATACCAGCAGGGTCAGGTCTGGATGGGAGATCCCTTAGGCATTATGAATGCTGTAGGCTAGACTGAGATGTGAAAAAAATATATAAAAGGAAGGCAATGGCAAATGACTTCCAAACTGTTGCCCAGAAAGCTACATGACTGTGTCCTTGAAGTTACCAGGAATTGAGCTTCACTTAGAGACTTTGCTCTTTTATTTTTGTTCAGATATTAAAAGCAACATAAAATAGAAGAAAGCAGGAGTCACACTAGATCATTATAAGGCATTGGGAAAGAGGGGCAGACTATATGTTACACTGCTGCCATATGTAGAAATTGAGAAAGTAACTGTGGTGAAGGAACAGGACATGATTCTCTGGAAATAATTTCTACTTTGGAGATTGGTTTCTAAATAATAGGAACTGATGGTTCCACTTTACCCTTCTGTGGTCAGACTCTAACTTGAGCGAGTATGTGACCACTTTAGGAAAATTTCAGAGAAACTGGAACAGGTTCAAATAAGAGCAGTGGAGATAAACAGAGGATTAGAAATTAAATTCTAGGAAGACAGATGGAAGGATTTGGGCTTGCTTGGCCTTGAGAAGAAAAGACCATGGGAGGATATGATAGCATTCATCAAATAAATAAAAGATGCCACAAAGAAGGTCATAATCATCTAAGAGTGGAGGACATGGATTAATGAATGTAAATTACGGGAAGGAGATTCTGATTAAAGGAGAAACATTAGGAACAGTGGAATCAATTACCCAGGGAAGTGGTGGGCTCCCTTTCACAGGATATGTTCAATCAGAGACTATTCAGCCATCTTTCATCTTTTAATTTAATTTAGATTCGTGCACTGATGACCTAAATAACTATTTCCATCTCTATGATTCTATGGTACAGAAGCAAAACTGAACATCACTCAGTGATTTGCATGTATGGTGATGGAGGAATCTAGGATAGATTTTCCCATGCAAACAAGACAAGTGAGAATTAAAGGCGGCCAGGAAGTAGATGTATAAGTAATATTTAACAGCAAAATGGAAATAGAAATCAATGAAATTAATATTTTACTGCTCCAAACTTTCAGTAATACTTAGTTCAGAAATTTATAGATGCTGGAGAAAACATATAACAGTAGCAAGAGTAACTGCTGCATAAAGTTACCATAGCACTGTAAGAAGAAAAAAAATGAAAAAAAAATCTGAAGAACTCAGCCCATTTAGGAGGACCATGATTTTTTTAAAAAGTTAGAAAATATTCACTTGCAAACTAGGAACAGTCAGAAAATAGTGATAACAAAGTCCTTATATATCTTTTACAGAGAATATATCACACATAAATATCTTATCTGTACAAGTATAGGGGTCATTTCTCCCTCTCTTTCTTTCAAGCTATTGAGGGCAATTCATGACACTCCTTCATTGACAAACTATCCAAAGTTTCATCTATAAATGAACTCTGACAACTCTGTGTGTTTTCCTCCTTACTAGCAACAGTAGGTAATCGTGGTTTGGTGGAAGCTCTCCCAGTTAGCTTTGGCTTATGGAAGGACCCTGATATAATGCTGAGAAAATGCAAATCAATTACTATCATTCTGCAGCTTAGGAGATACAATGTGCAATTGCTCAGAGGACCTGTTGTTAGATGGGACGGTAAAAGAAATTTAGCTCCGCCATTGTGAAGGAGGTGGGAGATAGGAAACAGTTGCTTAGCCCTGAGAAAGTTGAAAGTGTGAGAAAGAGACTCAGAACAGCCTCCTCCCCCTCCCCCAATCTTGTGGTTCTTAAAAAGGGGCAGCAAAGATTTTGGACAGGCTTCCAAGATTCTGTTAATAGGCCCTATAATGATAAAGTAGCATTCCAGGAATCTCTGCTGCATCTGTTTCTTGACCTGGCCTACCTCAAAGGGCTGACACGAAGTTAGCTCAGTTAACTAATTGAATCTATACTTCAGTGTGCAGGGCCGGGGACTGTTACTTTATCTTCTTATTAAAATGGGACCTAATCCCACTATGTCATTCATAGACTGACATTGTTTGACAAAATCAACAACAATAAATGCACTGCAAAAAAATTAAGGAGAAAAACACTAGTTATGATAAAAACTATAAACTATAGCTTTGTACCATGGAGTTCAACTCAAATACATTTATTAGCATACACAAACCCATCTGCACCCATTGTTTAATATGTGGTATGCTCACCCATTGCCAGACTGAGATATCCATGGGGTAATCCCATACTGAAACCTTACATCTCTACAGGTTCACCCATTGCATAGACCAGTGTTTCTCAAGCTTGGCAACTTTAAGATATGTGGACTTCAACTCCAGGAACTCCCCAGCCAGCAAGCTGGCTGGGGAGTTCCTGGAGTTAAAGTCCACATATCTTAAAGTTGCTAAGCTTGAGAAACACTGCCATAGACCGAGATATCCATGGGATAATCCCATACTGAAACCTGATATCTCTATTAGGAAAAGTAGGTATGAAGGAACCTTCATGACATTAGTTCCCCGAGTCTGAGAAGTGAACTAAATTCCAAAGTGAAGATTATGAAGGAACCTTCTTTTCTTTTTATGAAGGAATTAATATGTTGCACAATCCTCAAGCACAGACAGGACTTCAATTCATACGTTATATTATAGGTCTCCCATCAAAAAGTGATGGGGATTTTAATTGTAAGGAAAGAGTGAGAGAGACACCTTTGTTTTATGCTGGACCTTGCAGGGTCTCAACTCCAGCAAAAGGTAATTAAGTTAAGCTTTGATGGCACAGAAGACATCTCAGACCTGAAGTGCTGTTTCTCAAGAAACCTTTGCCCTTTTGATAGTACGCAAGCATGTGGTGACTAGATTAAACTTGATGAAAGGAAAATAACTATGCAGTTCTGCACTTTAAAAAAAAATCCACATTTTAAAGCAAAAAGAAACACTTAAAGATTTGTGGACTGTTCCTCCATAAATCAGTACTGTTGAATAGGAATCCAGAGTCCACTGAGATGTCTTTGTACAGGACTTCGAGTGCCTAAGAATCAGGGGCACTCCAGTCAAGCTATTAATCGTGACACAAGGCACTCCATGGTTTTTCCCATGTGTATTTACAAACCCTGCATTTCCAACTCCAGGGGTGGAAGGCAGGTTTGGCTAACTATTCCTAGAAGCAGGATAGAGTAGTAGAAGGAAGGCTATGGTATACCACATATTGTTGAATGACAGTTTCCAACAACTCTCACTTTTGCCCATGCTTCCTAGTTGTAATTCAGCCCCAGGTTGAACCCTACCCCAAGCAAAGAATGTGGGGGCATGGAGGAAATTGGTCATGTGATTGATTGACTGACTGACTGGTTGGTTGAGTGCTATCAAGTTGTTGTTGACTCTTAAGCATAGCAATAGTCAGGTATGGAGGGTGGCATAGTTCTGCATGATGGCACAGCATGATTTATGAATATTATAATAATAACAATTTAAAATCTGGACCCTGTTTTTCTATGCTTGTGTAAGATTGTTATCATTGAAAGATGTAGCTATTCACAATGGATCAGCTCTTTGATACCTACGTAATACATAAACTTGAATAATCGAGGCTTCCGTTCCCCACTTGCTAAATCATAGCTTTCCAAACCGTGTGTCGTGACACATTAGTGTGTTTCGACAAAACCTTGAAGTGCTGATGGCGCATCGCCGGCGTCCATGCAGTGGCGCACACAGCAACAGTGGTGCGTGGCAATGGCAGCGGCGGCAGCAGCACACCATCAGCGCTTCCAGGCTTTAGCGTGAGACACGAGGCCGCTGCTGCCTCCGCGCCATTGGTGTGTCGCCAACAGCGGGACTTTGGAAAGCACTGTGCTAAATCATTCTTCTAAACAAACATATATCCAGGTATACAGTATATACAGTACATGAATCCACAATCCAGGCTGATTTCACCAGTGCTAAACAAGTACTGTAGTAATCACCTAAAATATACCAGATCAGATAATCCAAGTTAGTGATTGGTCATTTCAAATTTTATCCTTGTAAGTTATTTCTAACCCATTAGAAACCTCCATTGATTGAACTTGTTTTCTCTGAAAAACCGTTCTTGCCCTGCAAAAATCCTTAAAGGTTATAGCTCATAATACCTGTTAGTTCAGTTTTAGTTTGAAGAATCAATGTTCTTCATTTTAAATTTAAATACCTGCTAAACATTTGTGGCTCCTCTTTGCTGGATCCTTTAATAAATGTACTGATTGGAAATCTGAGTCAATTTATCCTGTTGCATAGCCGGGGGAGTATTCCTACTCATGAGCCAGACTGCTGATTATACACATTTAGCTAGCTCTCAAGAAGAGAAAAGGAAAGCTCAGGAAAAGGAGACTATCCTTCTTTATAGATATAATCCTTAGAGTTGAATTCTTGTGTATTATGAGGTTATTAATTGACCAAAATCAAAGAAGAGGTGGTAACAATGGCTTCCTGCCAGATATATGACAAAGTAGATATGGAAGCCTGTTCTTACTCACAGGGTTGATAGTGCAGACACACTGCTGATGCAAATACACTGGTGATGCAGACACATGCAAATACTCACTTTTTTCACTCCTAATATGTTTGTACAACATAATGCGATTTTCTAGTGAAAGAGGGACCAAACAACAAGGAGCACTGAGAGCAACATAAGGGGCTGCTTTAGATGAAGACCTTCCATCTACCCCAGCATTACCAATATTGCATTATCAGTAATTTTTCAGCATGCAAACAGAATTCTTTCCTCAATTTCTCATGGAGATGCTGGAGATCAACCTCAGGATCTTTTGCATAAAAATATGTACTATGGTGCTCCCCACTTTGGCAGTATATGAGCAACATTAGTTTATAACTTTGGGCCTTTTATCAATGACACTAATCTGGAGAAGGATGAGATAAAGGAGCATGTAAATGTTACAACATAAAATGCTAGATTCTCTAAGAGACCATCAACCAAATCTGTCAGCATTCTCTATACATTTCTGTCCCCAGGTAATGTGCATTCCATGCCAGGAATCTGCTTCAGATAAAAGCCATCTAATACACACACACACACACAGACACACACACACACACACGTGTGTGTGTGTGTATAATCTTTCAGTTTTCTTTTGAAGATTTTTAAACCGTATTTCATTTAGTTTGGTAATTATTCTATGATATTGGCAGATACAGATTAGAAGGGGAATAACAGTTTGCTGTTGACATGGTTTTCTTGTCTGCTTTCCAGGAAGAATTCAAAAAACCGAGATCACACTGAAATCCATAAAGATGCAGATGCTGAAATTACTGCCACCAGAATGGATGATTCAGGAGGAGGAAGTAGCATCAATTGCAGAGATTTTCTATTTCTCATTTCTTAACAACATCATTTCAAAGTCCATCTCAGAGCTTTGTGTCAAACCCACAGGATGTCGATTCCAAGCTGATGATCGTTGTATTGTTACTCCTGCCAGCCTTATATTTAAGTTGCTGAACAGTCACACCACTAAGGATTGGCTTCCTATGAAGCAAAATATAACACTTGCTTCAACTGCTTGTTCAGTTTCAAAATATGTCACATTCTAGTCAAAACAGGGCTCAGTAGGGCTTGCTTCCAAATAAACATGAATATGTTTTAGCTATAAGACTACACTGAACTTAGGGTTTGTTTGTTTGTTTGTTTGTTTGTTTTATTGTGTGTGTGTGTGTGTGTGTGTGTGATCTCTTTAGAACATTTTGACCTCAATGCCAAAGTCCTGCTAAATTAGAGTGGTCAGCTTTTATGCCTACAGGTTCTTGTTTCTCCCTCCTCTAGAATATGAACAAATGATTCATATGTGACTATATAACTTCATCACCACACATGCATGATAAATGTTGGTCACTATATTTTTGTACAGCAATTACACAATGGATTTCATAGAAATTGCTAGAGCAGGCAAACAACCTACCAGAATACTTAGTCCATCTTCTGCCCTTCTTAATGCCTGGCCCATAAAGCAGGTACTCTAGAAGTAACTCTACTTGCTTGAGTCACACACCCAAAGGACTTCTCTTTTGGGGCTAGCAAGATTGAAGCCAACCCCCTTGTGTCAAACTGCCAGTCTTTCTTCATAGTCTTAATCTGTTTAAAACAGGAAGAGAATATTGAGTTCAATATCATGTACAAAATAATGTTCAGTGCCAGTACAAGTATTTGTAAAGACTGAATGATGGCTGTATTCCATCAAGGAAGGAGAAAGTGGTTAATGGAATACTACAAGTCATAAGAGCAAAACTGGCTTGTATTAAATGAAATCAGAATTATATTAACCTTCGGTAATTTTAGGATGCACAATTAATAGGTGGACATTAATCATATTCTACTAGGCATCTCTTGCCTTGTCTATGAAAATCAAAACCACACGGATCCAAAATCAAGCACATAGAAAGGAAACTGTACAGATTGTGTAGCAAGTCTAACAAATGCAATTGCCCATTTTTGTATTAGAAACCGTAATGAAATGATGGGCAATAACAAAAAAGCAAGCTTTTCTCAGATAACAAGAAAAAACTTTGACAGTTAACCAGCTGCTTTTTATAGTTCAGGAAAGCCTGGAACATGGGGGTTGGATGCAGTAAAGGGAGATACAGGCTAGGGTTACTGTCAAATTTCAGTTTCCTAGTATATACGTGTTTGTAGACATTTTTGATTCCTAAGGTGCTTTTCAAAAGTGGGAAAAAAATGAATATTGATGTCTAACTTTGTATATAATTTTCAGAAGTGCACTTTTCATTAAATTGCAAAGCAGGCAAATTCAAAAGAAATCCTAAGGTAAATTCATTGAAATCATTTGGACTAAGTCAATTACTAGCAAATTTAAAATAATTAACAGAGTCAAATCAATTTAAGCGAGTCTATTCAAAACACAATTAAGTTTTCATCAATCATTATCATCATCACCATCATTGTGTCAGCACCACCACCATCACAGTGAACAAATGGGTCTAAAATTTGAATATGCCCTTTGATTCTGTGCTTAATGACATGGATTCTAATTAAAAATCACTGACACACTTATGAAAATGTGAGGTCTGTAGGTCACAGAATTAGGTTTTTACCAACTTCCTTCTTTGTCCAACAAAGAATGAATTCCATCAATCCATTAATGAAAACTAAAAATTCTTATCTAATAATTTATCTAGGTATCTCAAGGATATTTAAGTATTTCATGGCAAATAATATGAATATGGGGTGCTTCTCTCTCCCCCAATAGTGCTGAGGGCTGCTATTATTACTATTATTATTATTATTATTATTATTATTATTATTATTTAAATGTTATGACTGCCCACTCCAGAAGACTCTGCAGCTAACAATATTGGACTATACGATTAAAATAGTTAAAAACATAATAACAAAACAACCACCTGCACTAAAAAAACAACCCTAACAATTTTAAAAAATGATAGGGGCTTCACAAACACACTAACCCCAGGCCTGGGAACAGAGCCAGGTTTGAAAGACCTTCCAGAATCACTGGAGAGTGGGCACCATACATGCACCATACTCCATACAATTTGAAATTTAAACAATTTGAAATAGGTGGTCCTGCAAATAACCAGGCCCTATGCCATGAAGGGCTTTATACTGTATGTGATGACCAGCACCTTGAATTGTTTTTGCTATAGTACAAACCACTTTTGGCATCAATGTAGTTTAACAGAGTGCTCCATAATGCAATTTGCAAAGAGGAACTTATTTAATGTCTATATAACAGCAATGCCATTTTTTCCCAGTAAAACTAAAAATTAAAGTCTTTTTCAATTCAGCTCAACTCCTGGTGACTTTATGGACATGTCCATATATTTGCTTGGCACCATGTCAGAAGTGGTTTGCTCCAGCTTTCTTCCAGGATGCTTTTGGACTTTCCAAGCTAGCCTACTGGAGTGGTATAAACTGGAGGTCTCCTATCCAAGTTCTAAGCAGGCTGGACCCTGCTAGCTTTCAGGTCCAGAAAAGGTTCTCCCAGTGCTACCACAGTACTTGGTTAGGCCCAATAAAACTATACATTTAAAAATATTTGCTCCCTACCAAGAAAAGATGTAGAGTGTTCCAAAAAAAAAAAAATCTGATTGAAAAACTGGATCAATTTTTCTTCACCTCAGAAAATGAGTGAATGGTTTGTTCTAAGGAGCGGTTTATACAAGCTATGTGGGATTTATTTCCTGGTAAATGTGTTTAGAGTCACAGACTGCAGGTAATTCATCATCAAAATGCAGCTAGTCCATTCAAGTAGGTTAGGGACAACAAAAAAGATGAAACACATTGTTCTTATTAAAATAAATAGCAGCAGTAAAAACTTCAATGTTTCAGTAGCACTATACATTAGCTTGCTTTGTGCAAAGCAAGAAAAAGGTACTTCAGGGAGGACCAAGAAAGCAAAGGTTAGACCTTTTTTGTTATAAACTGCTACCAAATAACCCTCAATATACTCTGTAACAGAGAAGCAGCAGACAAGAGGATGAAGGCTGTGAGAAGTAAAACAAATTATGAAAAATTGGCCATCAAAACCACAGTAAATTCCCAGGGTACTGAAGATCAAAAGCATCTCTCCATATGCCTGAACATCTTTATAAATCATTCTGCTTCAGCAGTCTGAGCGAAGTTATCAAAGTATTTATGCAGAGGATTCAGCTATTTGTCCCAGTTGATGTGTTTCCATGAAATAATCTGTTAATATCCCAACATTTTTCCTCATTTGTAATGATTCATGAATCATTTGACCAACATTTATAACTTATGAAAGGTAGTTATTCATTGTATGTGATTAGTCACTTCTCAGCTTTTTACGTGAAACATTAGATTCTTCTCAAAGAGTCTGTGAATGCTGTCTTGTGTTAGGCTTGTGACATGGGAGTTCAGCCCTTGAGGGGATTCAAGCAGTCCCAGGCCACTTCAGTTTCCTGCCATGTCCACAATGACCCTACTAGAAACTGGAAACATAGTATAGGAAGCATCTATACCAATGTTTTTCAAACTTGGCAACTTTAAGATGTGTGGACTTCAACTCACAGAATTCCCCAGCCAGCATGCCAACCACGCAGGCTGCGGAACTCTGCAAGTTGAAGTCCACACATCTTCAAATTGCCAAGTTTGAAAAACACTGATCTACATGATTTTTCCACGATTCTTCATTGTGCAAACACCCACCAAAGACAAAAGAAGCTTCCCATTGCAGATGTTCCTTTTGAACATGGGAAGGCAATGGAAGTGGGCATGTAGGGGGACACAGCTAACTTTCTTGTTCTCACTCTTGTTGAAGATTGGAATATCTGAAGAAGATATAATGAAATATGAGAATCCAACCCAGGGGGATACTAACAGGCAAGAACATCCAGGTGTTCTAATCTTTGGAAGAAAAGACTGTGATTGTAAGAAGTGTCAAATATAATGCATTTTTTTAAAAAATTAGAGGGGGGAGGGCAGCCAAACTGCAGCAGGCCCTGCTCTTCCAATTTGCTTTTCCATTTTTTTTCAACTCTACCAGAAAGAATGAACAAAATGAGAAAAAAATGTTTTAGACTTTGACCCCCTTCAGGAGAGGTTCTTGCATTCCCTTTGTTACAAGATAGGTGAAGGGTATTGATAGGTTTTGTGTCTGAGCAATCACCTGTCCCACAATTTATAGCCTTCTTCCTGCTCAGACTTCAATTGAATTGTAAGGAAATTCCTCCTATGGTTCTTTTTTTCCTGATGAGAAAATGAGAGCTACTACTGAGGCTGCAGAGCAATAATAGAACAGTCAACAACAGCAACCTTTGCAACAATAGATTCCTGAAAGAAATTCTAAAAAATCTTGAAAATAAGGAAGAAAAATAAATGTCTTTTTCAGAGGTAAAAAAAAAAAAACTTTCAGGAAATTGGAAGCCAGATCTTGCCATATTTATTATTTATTTTTCGTGTCCAGATCAAACTTTACTCTGCCAAAATGTAGCCACCACCACAGCTTTGTCATTAGCTTGCTGTAGGTCGTCAACAGTACAAGGCTCCAGCAGTAATCAACACACCATCAGATGCGCCGGGTCTTGGGTTTCTCCGCATTCACATAATGTGTTGTCATCAGCCAACAACCCGCACTTAAATAAATTCATCTTGCACCTTGGTACCCCCACCCTCATCCTGTTCATTGTCCTCCAAACTATGTAAGGGAGAGTATTTCCAGCGGCCATTTCTTCCTCCAGTAAAATACTCAATTTGGTGAGCTCTTTCCTCCATTTACTTATCTGATTCTGTTCTTGGGCCCCATCTAGGGTACTAGTTCTTGCCATAAAGCTCTTTCTAGATTTAAGTCGACAAATTGGTGGAGTATATCTGCTCAAAGGGTGACGAGAGTCAGTCTCTTGCTTGGTTCTTTCGGCATCTGCTTCTACTTCCCTTCTAATCTTAGGTGGAGCAATGCCAACAAGAGAATATAGCTTATTAATGGGCGTAGGTTTGAGGCATCCCGTCACTATGCGCATTGCCTCATTCACAGCGATATCTACTTGCTTCACATGTGCCGATGCATTCCATACTGGTGCCTCATATTCAGCAGTAGAGACACTCAAAGCCAGAGCTGATGCTCATAACGTACCTGGCTGGGCTCCCCATGCATAGTTTGTCAATCGTCGGATGATGTTATTCCTAGCACATACTTTAGCCTTGGTATTCAGGCAATGTTGCTTAAAGGAAAGCGTTCTGTCCAACGTAACACCCAAATATTTAGGTGTTGAGCAGTGTTCTAATCTATTCCCTCTGGATATACATAATATCCAGTTCAACCCCTGCATCTTGATTGCGAAGATGAAAGGTGCATACTTGAGTTTTGCTTGGATTAGGTTTTAAGTAATTATTATCATAATACCACTCTAGTTCTTCTAGAGCCCGTGATAATTTTTCAGCACACTCATCGAAACTCGGTTCTTGTACGGCCACCGCTGTATCATCCACATATATGAACATTCGCGTATTGGCCGGGGTGGGTTGGTCGTTAGTATATATATTGTATAAAATTGGAGAGAGTACACTGCCTTGTGGTAATCCATTCTTTTGCTTCCTCTATCTACTATTCTTACCATTCAAAGTCACATAAAACCTTCTATTGTGAAGGAAACTCCCTATAACCCTGGTGAGCTTATGGTCTCCAGTAAAGTTGTCTATCTTGTGCAGCAATTTTCTATGATTGACCATATCATATGCTGCACTAAGGTCAATGAACGCCACTCCAATAATTAATTTTCTTTCATAACTGTCCTCTATGTGTTGTGTGAGATTAAGTATTTGTCCGCAACATGACCTTTCTGGTCTAAAACCAGCTTGTTCATTCATGATCTTTACATCAAGAGTCTCTGCCACTCAATTAAGAATCATTCGCTCCAACAACTTATAAAGATGACAAAGGAGTGACACTGGTCGATAGTTCTTTGGATCAGTTGGTTCCTTTCTGAGCTTCAACAAGGCTACCACTCTAGCCTGTCTCCAAAGCCTCGGAATCCTAAGTTCAGTAATACAGGTGTTCATCATTTGCCGGAGCCACTCCAAGGTATTAGGTCCAAACCGTTTTATCTGTTCCGCCCTTAGATCATCAATGCCCACAGCTCTGTTTTGCTTCAGACTCTTTATGGCTCCTTCTAATTTGAGTATTGTAAAAGGGGCACTGAGGAATCCGTCCTTTTGCTCTTCCGCACTGATAGCCGGTTCTCATTCTTTTTTCCCTTGAATTTTCCCATTTTTCAGGAGTTGACTAGCTATTTGGTCTGCTTTTACATTGGTTTGATTTTGTTGAGGTTTGGTGGAATCCCCACCTATATTTTTAAGCAGTTTCCATGCACATCTGCTATTCTGTTTCATATCTCTATATTTCTCGCTGGGCGAGATCATCCGTCACCATGGGATGAGGTATCATCAGTATGTGGATGATACTCAATTGTATATCTCCATCCCTGGTGAGGTAAGTGATGCAGTGTCCACCCTGTCCCAGTGCCTGGGGGCTGTGAGGGCCTGGATAGGGAACAACAGGCTTCAATTGAACCCTGGTAAGACCGAGTGGCTGTGGATTGACGGCTTAGCGTCTTCTGGGAAATTATCATCTTTGGTTCTTGATGGGGTAGCACTGCCCCGTTCGGAACCGGTGCGTAATTTGGGGGTCCTTCTAGACTCACGACTCCTGCTCGAAGAGCAGGTGGCAGTTGTGGCTAGGAGGGCTTTCACACAGCTTTGGTTAGTGCACCAGTTACGCCCATTCCTGGATTGTGACGCCCTCCGTACAGTCACTCATGCTCTCGTCATCTCCCAGGTAGATTATTGCAATGCGCTCTACATGGGGCTGCCCTTGAAGACTATCTGGAGGCTATAGCTGGTGCAGAATGCGGCCGCGCGGGCAATTCTGGGTGCGTCGAGATCTGCACATGTAACACCGTTGCTCCGCAAGCTGCATTGGGTGCCAGTTTGCTTCCGGGTACAATTCAAGGTGTTGGTTATCACCTTTAAAGCCCTACATGGCATCGGGCCAGAATACCTGAGGGACCGTCTGATCCCCATGTTATCGACCCACCCCACTCGGTCATTCAGAGAGGGCCTGCTACGAACCCCATTAATTAGAGAATGCCATCTGATGGGGTCTAGGAGGTGGGCCTTCTCTGTGGTAGTGCCCACTCTATAGAACACCTTGCCCCCAGAGTTAAGACAGATCTCTTCCCGACCGACCTTTAGAAAAGAGCTGAAGACCTGGTTCTGCCGCCTGGCGTGGGAAGGAGGAAGGGATAGTTCCTCATGGGGGTGGTTAATCCCCTAATTTTATAATTGTCCTTCTTTTAATTATTCCATCACCACCTGGATTTTAGAATATGTATTTTTGTATAACTGTGATTTTAGATATTTTAGATTTTATTTTAACTTGTTTATTGTGAACCGCCCAGAGTTCCCCATGGGGGGAGATGGGCGGTCATACAAATTAAATAAATAATAATAATAATATCAAGGTTCTCTACTAACGTACACCATCGTAATCTCCTCTCTTCAGCAATTGCTTCCATCAGTTGTTCCCCAGCCTCAATTGTATCGTCCTTAAAAGGATCTTGATCAAATAAGGACTGGTATCTATCTAGCAGAAGTTTGGTCTCCTTAGTCAACCCCGGGATATAGTGGGTATGGCATCCTCTTGGGATATTTTTCCTTGAGATTTGTTCCACAAGGTCAATGAATTGATTGTACTGGACATGGAAGTATTCTCCCTACATCCTTGTCCAGTTGTTCTTGAAAGTTTGTCCAATTAGCTTTCTTGAAGTTAAACCGTCTACGAAGAGGAACCTCTTGTGGTCTCACTATGGTATGAAACACACACCCAATAGGTCTGTGTTGAGTACGAGGGATTGGGACGTCAATAAATTTCATGCATTGTGCTGCCATTTTCCTGCTCATGAAGATGTTATCCGAGTTATATCCCCTCTTCCATCAGCCGCTATTGAAGGATGCAGGCAGCTTCGGGTCATTAATAAGTTGAAAATCATTGGCATCTGCTCATGATTCAAGTTGTGCCCCATCTTCATTAGTCTGGGGATATCCCCATGATTCACTATGACAATTAAAATCACCCATAATAAAATTTATCTGATCATACATAAAATTATCTGGTTCATTAAAAACAAAGGTAGTATCTGGTGGCTTCTATATCGAAGTAACTGAGAATCTGGGAGTTTGAATAGTGAGGACTTCTATATGATTCCTTTCTGTTAATGCCGTTGATGTTATATGAAACCCAGGCCATGTAAAAATTATGCTCCCATACTGGTCATGTGTTCTTTCAATCACCACCTCCATTCCAGCAATTCTGGGTCTATGACTAGTCATTCCCCGATGTGTTTCCTGGACCAAAAGTATACCACATTTGTGCTTCCTGCACATGTCTGCTAATAAAATACTCTTATGAGTAGTAAATCCCTCAATATTTATTGAAATCATCGTCAGGGTTGGTCATGACAACGACCATTTTGGTGAGTTCATCTTCCGCTTAGCTGTGGTTTGATCTGGTGTTAGAAGGATTAGCTGGTGCAATTCACCATTTCCAGGGTACGCCCAATTGTATTTATTGTTTCGACAATCTTTAGGGAGGCCCCTTCTGTGTACCCTCTGTGTACATACAACTAGTTGTAGCCACCTTCCCAAGAATATGATCACATTCTTCCTATAGACTTTACCTGCCAGTAAAGGATGTTGGAAGGACAAAGAAAAAGTCTGGGTTCATATTGCCTTCACCCTCTTGCACTTTATATTGAATGCAGCAGGCAGCTTCTCAATGCACTTTCTTTAAAGTTACAACAGTAAAACTTTGTCTTGGGGAAAAAAAGGCCTCATTCACATTTCCTTCACATTAAAGGCAAGCTTAGCTAATGATGTGGTCTAATGAGTGGTTTCTGCCTTCTGACAAACCAAATGAGGTTTATCAGCAGAGGCTCTAGGCAGCATGGAATTGCTGCAATTTTACATCTCATTGATTATCAGAATGAGAACAGCAAACATTCATGCAACATAAAATACACCCTTCTTCACACACCACAGAGTTCTACACAGAGGAAACAAAGAGAAGCAACTGTAGGGGCACTCTTTCCCCTGTTTGGCCAATTCACTCATATGGAGGCTAACATCGCATTTTCAAAAATGAAATAACACATAACAGAATGTGTCTTTGTATAGGTAGCTTGGGACTGGATTAAATCAAAGGGGAGGGAGCTCAAAGTATACAATGTTTGATTTTCATTAAAAATAAAACTTAATAGATATTATTGTGCAGAGACAGAGAACATGTGTCACAATCTGATATGAAAAATCAACAGAAAGCGTCTAGAAATACTGTATTAAGAGGGTATAATGCAACTTGCTTGATTTTGTTTCTTTATGACATGCGTAGCTCCCTTCCTTAAGAAAAAGGTAAACATTTGCATATATGAAGAAATCCTGCTAAATGTTCCATGACTTCAGGCTCCAACGGATTTGTCTGCCTCCCCTCTCTTTTTACGTTGTCCTAACTTCTTGAAAATCCCTCTAGAACACAGTAAGGAAGGTATGGGTCCCTCTGAGTTAGCTGTGAAAATACAACTTTTTGCTGCTTCTCTGATCCCCCCAAGTAAACTCCGAGTTAGTGTTCTTCTGCTTTACCATACATTTCCAATGCTATTGTTTTTCCTATTCAGCACATGAATTGCTATGCGCATAAACATGAAGTAACAGTAGAAAGCTATTATTTAATGAGGACTACAACTAAATGACTGAACAACAACAACAACAAAGTGCTGATTTGCAATGAGCAGCAATGGTGACTCAAAGAGCTATGGAAACAGAAGAATTACACAAAAAAATATCACCATCATTTCCTTCTCTTCTGATAAGGTATTTGTGAGAAATTAATATTAGGAGTGATTACCTTTTTTTAAAAAAATTATGCTTAACATGTCCCCTTGTTTGGCACTTCAATGAAACTTCAGAGATGGAATTTGGTGAAATTAGGAGTGGAGACTAACAGGATCAGAAGCTGGATCCATTAGAGCCAGTGGCAAACCAAGCTGTTGGTCAGAACCCAGCCAACAAAAACTCTCAATTCATTCTAAAGGGTATAGTTTTTCTAAACACTCAGCAGTCCTCTAACACCAATTAACATATGTACAGAACAGTCCATGACAACCCAGATCAATTTAACATAATAAAATGAGCACTGGCTTCCAGTCTGCTATCAAGCAAGGTTCAACGTGTTAATGTTAATGCACAAAGTCCTAAAAACTTGGGAAGAAAGTAGCTTGAAGAATATTTGCAAGAAAGTGTGTTGTCTGGGAGAACGATTGCTCTCTGTATAATGGCTTGCAGGTTACCACTTCATGCACTTCATGTCTTTTCTGCAACAACACCTGTTCTATTGGATGACCTCTCCTCTGAGTTACACTAGTCTCCAACTTTGGCACATTTTAGGTGTCATGTCATTTATAAAATTATATTTTTATGTTGACTTTCCTCAGCCACTAATTCCTCCTGATATCTGATGTTTCAATGGATTGGGTTTTTTAACTTCACAATACTGTTTACACACACACACACACACGGTGTACACATATGATCTCCATTATAGTCCACATGATAAATCTGCCTTTAGATGCCCCATCTGATTTGGTGATGACTTGGAAGTCAGGCATTCCCAGTCACTGCTCCCAAATTCTGAAATGAGTTCCTCCCTATGTACAGGGTGGGACAGCAATTGTTTGCCATATTTTTTATTCAAGCTTTCAGACTAGAATGTAATAGCTTTTAGTTGCTGTATTAGCTGTACCTCTGTAAAGCTTATTGAGACTCTTATTAGGTTATACTTTATAAATATATGCATTTAGCTATTAATGTACGTACTTTTATTTTTTTTAATCCTGCCTTTATTATTTTTATAAATAATTCAAGGTGGCTAACATTCCTAATACTACTTCCTCCTATTTTCCACACAACAGCAACCCTGTGAGGTGAGTTGGGCTGAGAGAGAGTGACTGGCCCAAGGTCACCCAGCCGGCTTTCATGCCTAAAACGGGACTAGAACTCACAGTCTCCTGGTTTCTAGACCAGCAACTTAACCACTAGACCAAACTGGCTCTATATATGGGGTTTAAATAAATAAACTAGAGAATAGATGAAACAAGCACTCGAGGGTGTGCGAGGATGCATGGGTGGCTGGTGTGGCACGGCATGAGTGTGGCGGGCCAGGGGTGGCTGCTGCTGGTTGGGGAGGGCATGTGGGTGAACATTGAGATCTCCCACTGGTGATCATAATGGGAGAAGCAACAACAATGAGGAAGGAGGAATAAAGAGCTGTTTAGATGGAACTGGTTCAGCAATACACGTATGCACATATATATGCATATATGGGGCAAACAGGGATTCTGTGCCCCCCATGGGTTATTTTGGGTTATTATTTTCTCATTTTGGCGCATCCTGGGCATCATTTTGGTGCACCCCCCAGCACAGCCCCCGGGGAACATGCCCCGCTTGACCCCACCCCCTAGTTGCAGCTCTGGGGGTCAGTGGAGAAAGGAGTTGGTTCTCTCCTGCATGGCTTGGAGCATGTGGCATGTGTAGTGTGGCTCCCTGTGGAGGATGACATACAACTGACAGTAAACCACATCTTATGCCAGGGCTGCTAAAGTTTCATTGGCATGAGATGGCTATGTTTAGGGTAATATTCCAAAAGTGGGAAAAATTTCCAAAAATAAAAAAGCCCATAATTGTTGGCTCCATCTACTCTGGAAATGCTCTGAGAGATGGTCACAATTGCCTCCTGCATTGTGATGAAGCTCTGAACAGAAGTTGGAGAGGGCACATTCCATCAGGGAGATAAGCATTCTCACAGCGTTGAGAGCCTCAACAGGCTGGCAAAGAAAGTTAGACTGGCCCAGCCCTAGAGTCCCAGGAGTATATTTCCCCTTAGATCAGTTTGGGTACCTTTACTCTGGCAAGATTCTGTATATGGTAGGAACCATAAAGAAACTAGAGTTGCAACTCTGGCTCACCGTGGTTCTTCGCCATTTTCCTGATATAAATTCATGGTGGCATTTTTGTGAAATATATAGTGCTCATGCCCATGCATTTTGTACGATCAGCTATATTGCCAACATAGCAATTTGAAAGCATGCAAATGCAAGTAGATGAATAGGTACCACTTCGGTGGGTAGGTAACAGTGTTCTGCATGCGTCATGCCAGCTACATGACCGCGGAAGCGTCTTCGGACAGCGCTGACTCTTCGGCTAAGAAATGGAGATGAGCACTGCCCCCTAGAATCGGACACGACTGTGCAGGGGAAAACCTTTACCTTTAACTGGATCATTGGCGATCACTCGTAGCCGAGTAAGATTGTCTTCCAAAGGTAAAATTTTAACAGTGGATCCGTAAGTGGCTATAAAGGCCAATTCTGGATCCGCACAACCTCCCACAATGAGGGCATAGGTTTCCGGGTGGGAGACGGTCATGATGAGGGTTTGCTTGACGTGCCTTCCTTTTAGCTCTTTTTTCCCTTTCACCCTGTACTCGTGCTTCTTCAAAGTCCATAGCACCTTTAATAAAGGCTGACCTCCAATTGAAACGCTCATGAGTTAGGGCTTCCCAGTTCTCAATGCTGATATTACATTTTTTAAAATTAGCTTTGAGAGTATCTTTGAATCTCTTTTGCTGTCCACCAATATTCCGTTTTCCATTCTTAAGTTGGGAGTAAAGTAGCTGCTTTGGAAGACGATGGTCAGGCATTTGAAAAACATGGCTGGTCCAGCGAAGTTGATGTTGGATGATCATTGTTTCAATGCTGGTGGTTTTCACTTCTTCTAATACGCTAACATTAGTCCGCCTATCTTCCCAAGTAATTTGCAGAATTTTTCGGAGGCAGCGTTGATGGAATCTTTCAAGAAGTTGGAGGTGGCGTTTGTAGAGGGTCCATGTTTCACAGGCGTACAGAAGGGTTGGTAGTACAATGGCTTTCTAAACAAGCATTTTGCTCTCCCTGCGAATGTCCCGATTCTCAAACACTCTACGCTTCATTCGGGAGAAAGCTACACACGCAGAGCTCAGGCGATGCTGAATTTCAGCGTCGATGTCGGCTTTTGTAGATAGATGGCTGCCGAGATAAGAAAAGTGGTCGACATTTTCTAGTGACACACCTTTAAGCTGGATTGATGGCGCTGCGGAGGGATTGGTTCGAACTTGCTGGTAAAGCACTTTGGTTTTTTTAATGTTAATAGAGAGGCTGAGCTTTTCATATGCTTCTGCAAAGATGTTTAGGATAGTTTGAAGATCTTCCTCTGAGTGTGCACAGACTACGTTATCATCAGCATATTGAAGTTCTATAACAGAAGTTGTAATTACCTTATTTTTTGCTTTCAGCCTACTAAGATTAAAAAGCTTTCCATCTGTTCGATATATAATTTCTACACCAGTAGGAAGTTTCTCTTCAACAAGGTGCATAATCATAGCGATGAAGATAGCGAATAAGGTTGGAGCAATAACACATCCCTGTTTAACGCCGGATTCCACTTTAAATGGATCGCTTTGAGAGCCATTGTTATCCAGGATTGTTGCCATCATGTCGTCATGGAGTAGCCTCAAGATGTTCACAAATTTATCAGGGCATCCGATTTTCAGAAGGATGGTCCAGAGAGCAGTACGATTTACAGTATCAAAAGCTTTAGTCAGATCAATAAATGCCATGTACAGAGGGCGGTTTTGCTCCTTGCATTTTTTCTTGAAGCTGTCGTGCAGTGAAGATCATATCCACTGTTCCCCTGGAAGGGCGGAAGCCATTTTGTGTTTCAGGGAGGATGTCTTCTGATATAGATAGGAGACGGTTTGCGATGATCTTTGCCAGGATTTTGCCTGCTGTGGCTAGAAGGGAGATGCCTCGATAGTTTCCACAGTCTGTTCTATCACCCTTTTTAAAGAGAGTGATAATTATGGCATCCCTAAAGTCTGCTGGAATCTCCTCCCTCATCCAGATTTTTTCGATGAGCTTATGAAGTTGTTGTGTAAGTTCAGGCCCGCCTTCTTTAAAGACTTCAGCAGGAATCCCATCAGGTCCACTAGCTTTGTTATTTTTCATTTGTTTAGTGGCTTTACTGACTTCCTCCAAACTAGGGGGTACTGCAAGCTCATCTCTTATTTGTTTTTGCGGGATTTGCAAGAAGACTTCATCAGCCACAGTAGAGTGACGATTAAGGAGATTGTAGTAATGCTCTTTCCAGCGCAGTACAATAGACTCTTTGTCCTTTAGAAGTTTAGCACCATCTATTGAGCGTAAGGGATTTGTACCATAGTTTGTTGGTCCATAGATGGCCTTTATGGCATTAAAAAAGCCCCGTGCATCATTGTTTGTTGTTTATTCGTTCAGTCGTTTCCGACTCTTTGTGACTTCATGGACCAGCCCACGCCAGAGCTTCCTGTCTGCCGTCACCATCCCCAGCTCCCCCATGGTTGAGTCCGTCACCTCCAGAATACCATCCATCCATCTTGCCCTTGGTCGGCCCCTCTTCCTTTTGCCTTCCACTTTCCCTAGCATCAGCTTCTTCTCCAGGGTATCCTGTCTTCTCATTATGTGGCCAAAGGACTTCAGTTTTGCCTTTAATATCATTCCCTCAAATGAGCAGTCTGGCTTTATTTCCTGGAGTATGGACTGGTTTCATCTTCTTGCAGTCCAAGGCACTCTCAGAATTTTCCTCCAACACCACAGTTCAAAAGCATCTATCTTCCTTCGCTCAGCCTTCCTTATGGTCCAGCTCTCGCAGCCATAGGTTACTACAGGGAATAGTACATCATGAGCATCTGCAAAATGTTGGGTTTCTTGGGCTTTTTTTATCCACCATATGTTCTTAAGTTCTCTAGTTCTTCTTTGGACTTCTGCCTTTGCACTGGCGTAGATTTTTTTCTTAACGGCACAGTTAATATCTTTTTGCCATATCCAGAAGGCTTTCCTTTTCTTGTCAATAATATGTTCAATCTCACTATCGTTCTCATCAAACCAGTCCTGATGTCTCTTAGTTTGGTATCCGATAGTTTGTTCACAGGCTGAAATAATACAAGTCTTCAATTTAATCCAGTGTTCCTCAACGTTTTCAGGGAGTTCCATAGGCAGATGTTCCTTGAGAGTTGATTGAAAGCAACCTCGTTTAGTAGAATCTTGAAGGGCCAGTGTATTCATTTTACGCCTTGGTTTTCTTCCTTGGAGCCTACGATGCGGGACAATCTTTATAGCCATTGTGGATCGAATTAATCGATGGTCTGTCCAGCAGTCATCGGCGCTCGTCATGGCTCTGGTGAGAAGTACATCACGGCGATCTCTAGCACGGACAATTACATAATCTAAAAGATGCCAATGCTTCGACCGTGGGTGCTTCCATGATGTTTGAAATTTATTTTTCTGGCGAAAGTGTGTGTTAGTAATGACAAGGTTATGCTCTGCACATTTAGTCAGAAGTAAGATTCCATTCATGTTGCTATTGTCAACACCTTCTTTCCCAATGATCCCCGGCCACAAATCAAAGTCACGCCCAACTCTTGCATTGAAATCACCCAGGAGGATAATTTTATCCTCCTTTGGTATCTCTGATAAGATGGTGTCCAGCTGGGTATAAAAATTTTCCTTGATATCCTCATCTGCATCTAGTGTTGGTGCGTAAGCACTTAGGATAGTTGCCTCTTGGTTTTATATAATTATAAAATATATAATTATATAATATTATTATTATAATTATATTATATAATTATATAATTTTTTTAATGTGATGAAATTTGACCATTTTAAAAGGTACAGAAAAGAAATATAAAACAATTTAGCAGAGGGAAATACCTGTTCTATCTTTACATTGCTTTCCATACAATAACTTCTAATAACTGCACTTTCAAGAAATGGTATTTCTTTAGTTGAATACTGGCCATTTGTTTGTTTGTTTTTAAAGAAACAGTAGTTCTTCTGAGGGTTTTTAATATAAAAATCCCTAAATAACAGTGTCACCAATGAGCATGTACTTAAGTTACTTTGCAAATACATTGTTTGACATGTGCCTCCATTCCTGATGCAATAGCTCAAAGAGAAGGAGCCAGTTTGGTCTAGTCAGTGGTTAAGGTGCTGGGCTAGAAACCAGGAGACTGTGAGTTCTAGTCCCGCCTTAGGCATGAAAGCCGGCTGGGTGACCTTGGGCCAGTCACACTCTCTCAGCCCAACTCACCTCACAGGGTTGTTGTGGGGAAAATAGGAGGAGGAAGGAGTATTTGGTATGTTCGGCGCCTTGAGTTTTTTATAAAAATAATAAAGGCAGGATATAAATAAACAAAGAAGAGAAGGATCCCTTCAAACTCTATGTCATGGTTACTGGAAGGTCACTAGTACCATTAATTTGCTGTCCAGATATGCTGTAGCCCACATCCTGCCCAAACCAATCCATTGCATTCATTTAGGTAGACAAGGAGCAAATTCTGGGGAGAAACCTTTTCAACTAAAGAGAAAGAGGAGGCTCTCTTGCAAGCTTCAGTATTGAAACTGCCAGAACTGCCCCCTCATCTAACCTAGTCATTATTAACCTTTGAAGAATGAAATTTAGCTACTGGTAGATGAGGCTGGATAAGTAACTTATCCATCTTGTAGGTTTCAGTGGCACTGTAATGGGTGCATTTGTTTTACCTTCCTCACAGAATATGTATAGTTTCCCATTTACTAGAACTGAAGATGTGTGGGACAGTCACTGGGGTGAGCAGTCTTAAGCCTCCTGATCATTCCTGGATGTACACCTTTAAGGGATCTTGGAGTTATGTTCCAAGTGTCACATTCAGCTCAGGAGCTAGTATACCTGCCATAAGCCCTGATGCATGTATATGCATGCATTTATATCATGGTGACTCAAGATTCCTACCATCCCTGTTAATGTTATCCCAATATGGCTGGGAAAGGATGGCTCAAAGCTGACTGCATCTGGAACCTTGCTGTACTTCATACCAGATTCTATGTCCTGTATTCAGTAAGTTCTGTTAATTGCCACTCAATTTTAGTCTTGATGTAGTTCTTGCTCAGGTGCCCTGCTACAAACACACCAAATGTTATGCAGCATTCGTACGTATTTTAGCAATGTTGCAACACAACCTCTGCCAGCTGACAACCCACTGGCAAGCCACAATGACACCCATCCCTGTGGCTTAAAAGGCTACTCTCTAATGAATACATATATTAATTTGTGAATCTGAAAACCAAAAACTGAGTAAAGAGCAGAAGGCATTTCAGTACAACTTGCTGGAAAATCCAAATACAAGCATGCTTTTGTACTGATGCTGTCCTTGCATGCATCTAGTCAGTCCTCATGGGAATGGAATGTTAGAACAAATAGAGGTTTTGTCTAATCCAAGCTGGTCCTTCTCATGTCCTTCTGTTCTTATAGAAATGAAGGCTGACAAAACAATCTACAACATGGTTGCGACCTGTGTCTCTCAAACCACTGCATGTGTCTTAACTATGGTTTGATATAACAAATTGAACTGGCCTTTGGTGACTCCTAGCAGTTTTAATCACTGTGAAATTATATCATCATCATCATCATCATCATCATCACCTCTCCTCCTCCTCCTCCAAGGCACAGGGTTCATAAGTAGATGACTATGTTATCTGGACTCTAAGTAATTTTCTGACTTAAGCAGGGTGATCTCAAAGTGAGAGCCTCACTTGGAAGTGCCCTTTATGTACATGCAGAAACATTTCAGAATAGACAGGTGAAGCCACAGATGCTCATTGTGTAATTAAACCAATTACTTCCATTGGACCAACAATGGTTTTAAGGTACTATACTACCTCTTTTAAAAACATTCCTGCCAAATCTGGAGTATTGCCTGTAAATGGGACACTCATGCTGAACAGATATAATGGATCTTGATGGAGTGAATAGTACCAGAGTACAATTGATGTTTTAAGAATAGCAACAGACTCCCTTTCCCACCCTTAATATGTGTTTCTATATTTATCAGTGGATTTTCCATATACATGAATCATTATTAAGCTTCCATATGAATGGTGGTATGTAGATTAAGGCTGTGAAGTGTGCACAGCTTACTGGGGAATAAGTCTCACTGAAGCTCTAAATGGTATGTAGCAAGAATATCTCAGGAATTGCCTTCTTTATTCTTACCTCTTGCTTTGAAATATGCCAATATATGCTCTTTTGTGGATTAGGGACTTTGAACCCAGGAACACAGCCATTTGAAATTGTCCTGCTAATCTGAAATACCTTCTCCCAGGGGATGTGCTTATTGTCCCCATTATTGACTTCTTTTCAGAAGCCAACTTTTCTATTTCTCTTTCTCACTCTCTCTTCCTCTCCTTCTGCCACTTTTGAAAGGACCATTTAGAGGGGAAATGCTTTCATAAGATAGCCCTACTGTGTTTCAGCTACTTTGTTATTTTACTGGATATAATTGGCTATTACTTTTATATTCATTATAAACCTCTTTATGGATAAAGCAAAGTACAAATAAAAATAAATGAAACAAAACTATATCAGGCTGAATTACATATCGTTGAAAATCTAATATACCAGCTGTAGTCTCACATATTTTTAATTTTCAGAAGGAACATGCTGATCAAGGCCCCCCTCCCACCCCCCTTTACAGAAAGAAGTTCATTTATAATCACACAGTTTTGAGATAGGGATTCATTATAATGCTGAGTGCTACAATCTATATGATGTAGAAGTCCAATCTAAAGTCCACTGAATACTGATCTCTGGATAAGTTCAGGCCCATGCAATGGAATGAGCTGTGGTTCTGAAAATGTTTGCTGCCCACAGCTGTATAAATGATGTCTGCTTTCTTATGTGGCTACTTATCAATGCAGCTTTTGTGAAACCCAGAATTCATCTCTGTTCCATCAGCAGTTCTTATGAATGGAATCAAAGTCTGCTGGAAGTTAAAATCCAGCAGATTTGGAAAGCACCAAGTCAGAAAGGCAGCCTTTGGGTTTTTTTGACCCCAACGTATATTTAACAATTCTTTCTTTATTATCTCTCACTGGCTATTTGTCTTGATCCTTGCTGTAATGTCTACTTTCTACAGTTACTTCCTTTCCTTATTTCTCCCCTTTTCTCATAGATTTATTGGAGTTGTCTTATAACCAATGAAAACTAAGAGAAAGGGGGGGAAAGTATTTAAAAAATGCCTTGCTCTTGAGAGTCTGGCAATGAAACCATCATTATTTATGTATTTATTTATTGCATTTCTAACTGACTTTTAATTACTCAAGGTAGCTTACACTGGAGGAGGGGGTGTCTCCCCTTATTTTATCCCCACAGCAACTCAGTGGACTCTGTTGGACTGAAAGAGAATGACTGGCCCAAAATTCCATTGGGAGGTTCACAGTCACAATGGACTACTGCAATGTGTTCTACATGGAGCTGCCCTTGAAGTCCACTCAGAAGTTACAGCTAGTCCAGAATACAGTAGTGTGGAGGGTGAAGGCCATTTTATGCCCATGTGTTGCTGCTGCTTCGCGAGCTGCACTGGCTGCCAGTTAGCTGCTAGGTGCAATTCAAGTTCTGGTTATGCATAGGGCCTGGTTATTTGAGGGACCACCTACCTCCAATAGTTTTGTCTGCCCAGTAAGATCTGGTAGAGTTGGTATGCTTTAGGTCCGTTCAATGAAATAGTGTCATCTATTGGGAACAAGGAGATATGCATTCTCTGTCACAGGGCCTGCCCTCTGGAATCGCATCCTCTTGCAGATCCATACAGCTCTCACTCTTCAGCTGTTCCACAAGTCTGAAAACCTAGCTCTACTCTCAGGCCTCGGCTTAAGGTGGCTTTCAAGACTCTGTTAGTTTTCTTTTGATGCATTGGGTTGTTTGTTCTGGATATATATGTCTTTTTTCTTTCGTTTTACTATTTCCTACTGTCACTAAATATAAGCTTCCTAGAGTTGCTGGGATTTGGATGGCCTCTAAATATACCTATATATATGAATGAATGAATGAATGAATGAATGAATGAATGAATGAATGAATATTGATTGAGTACCTGAATGAAATCCAGCACTTTATCTACTACACTACATTGGTTCACTAGTGCATAATATTTATTTATTTATTTATTTATTTATTTATTTATTTATTTATTTATTTATTTATTTATGTTTCCAATTTCTATCACCACCCATCTCCCCTGAAGGGGGGACTCTGGGCGGTTTACAGTGAAATCAGCAATTAAAATGCGTATAATATAATACAATACTATACAAACAGTATATAAGTAAAAAATAAGTTAAATATAAAATCCAAGGGGTGATAAGATCATGCTTAAAAGAGGACTCTATAGCGCCAGCCATCCCCAGGAGGAACTGTTACCCTTCCCATCCCAGGCAAGGAGGCAGAACCAGGTCTTCAAATACTTCCAGAAGGCCGGGAGCAAGGGGGCCTGCCTCACCTCCAGGGGTAGAATGTTCCAGAGGGCGGGGGCCACCACAGAGAAGGCCTACCTCCTGGATCCCAGCAAGTGAAATTCCCTTACCGATGGGGTCCACAGCATGCCCTCTCTGAATGACTGAGTGGGATGGTTCGATGTTATGGGGATGAGACGGTCCCTCAGGTAACCTGATCCCATGCCATGTAGGGCTTTAAAGGTGATAACCAACAACTTGAATTGGACCCGGAAGCATACTGGCATCCAGTGCAGCTGACGCAGCAGAGGTGTCACATGTGCCGACCTTGGGGCACCAATAACTGCGTGTGCAGCCGCATTCTGGACCAGCTGAAGCTTCCGGATATTCTTCAAGGGTAGCCCCATGTAGAGCACATTGCAGTAGTCATATTGCAGTAGTCAATATGGGAGATGACCAAGGCATGAGTGACTGTATGGAGGGCATCCCGATCCAGGAAAGGGCATAGCTGGCGCACAACATGGAGTTGCACAAAGGCCCTTCTGGCCACGACTGCCACCTGCTCTTCAAGCAGGAGCCATGTGTCCAGAAGGACCCACAGATTCCGCACTGGGTCTGAATGGGGTATTGCGACCCCATCCAGAACTAGATATGACAACTTCCCGGATCCAGAGGAGCCATCAATCCACAGCCACTCCATCTTACCAGGGCTCATCCAAAGCCTGTTGTTCCCCATCCAGACCCCCACAGCCCCCAGGCACTGAGAAAGGGCAGCCACCACATCACTTACCTTACCCGGGATGGAGATATATAATTGAGCATCATCAGCATATTGATGATACCTCATCCCGTGGTGACGGATGATCTCAACCAGTGGTTTCATGTAGATATTAAACAGGAGAGGGGAGAGAACCAAACCCTGTGGCACCCCACAGAAGAGGGGTCGAGGGTCGGATCTCTCATCTCCTATTACCACTGATTAGGACCGGCCCTGGAGGAAGGAGGTGAACCAGCGCAAATCTACGCTGCCCACCCCCAACTCCCTGAGCCATCCTAAAAGGATACCATGGTAGATGGTACTGAAAGCCGCTGAGAGGTCGAGAAAAGCCAGGATGGATGCACTCCCTCCATCCTGCTCCCACCACAAATCAACCATAAGTGCGACCAATGCAGTCTCCACCCATACCCCGGCCTGAAACCTGACTGGAAGGGGTCTAGATAATCCGTATCATCCAGAATCCCCAGGAGTTGTAATGCCACCACTTTCTCAACCACCTTCCCCAAAAAGGGGAGGTGGGAGACAGGACAAAAATTGTCCAACACAGTAGGGTCCAGTGATGGTTTCTTGAGGAGAAAATCACTTAGCCAGTAAGTGATTATTGCAATTATTCTTTCTTCAAATTCAATTTATTCCAAAGCATTTTGTAATACTTGGAATTGCCAAGAGTGAATTCATAGTAATCAGTTCATCTCTAAAATATTTGCATTTCTACAGATTCATGGAGAACTGAAATGATGCTGTATAGTATAGCTCTTTGGATTTCACAATGGCAGAGACTAAAGAACAAACCTGTCCTTTCAAACATCTCACCATCAAGGAGCACCTAGGAATAATTTGCACTAACTTCACAGCTCAGGCTATCACTATTCAAGCTTCCATTCAGTACCTGTAAAGCCATGGGTTTTCTTTGATGGAACCGTCTTCCACTGTAACCATGACCAATAATTCATTACAATACCAAAGATAGAGACATCTATTTACTTTATGAAATAATTTTGAAACACAATAACCAAGGAAGAAAACTAGTTTTCTTTCTATCAGTAATTTAAAAATTGCAATCAAGAAGGGTGGAAAGACCTTAGGTTTTTGTAATGTACTTGTAGTTAGGACTACCCCATCTGGATTGTTAAAAAAAAAGTGGTTGTCTGGATTTTTGCAGCCCGTATAGGGTAGATTTATTTGTAGTAGTAGTAATTTTTACTAGATACATAATTTGGAGCCTAATACAAAGGAGATATACTTAGAATTTAAACATCCTAAAGCTAGAATGCAGCATCAATGCAACCAATCTATTCATATGGCTGTCCTAGCAGACGTTCTGTGGGAAGTGAACAGTCAAATAAAACATCAAACATATCGTATGAAACAATAACAATATTTTTAAAAAATTGAACATGAATAGAGATTAGGTGGGAATAATTTTATTGCTGCAATTGGTAAACAAGAGCTAAAATCCTCATTTCTCATCAGAGAGAAATATTGACCACTAGATGGCAGCAAAAAGTTATTGGTGCTCTCTGACTTGGTTGTTTGCTTGTAGCCGTTTCATTACCCAACTAGGTAACATCATTAGTGCACTGATGATGTTACCTAGATGGGTAATGAAACAGCTGCAAGCAAACAACCAAGCTCAGAGAGCACCAAGGATTCCACAGTGCAGCCCTGAGCTACATATGTTCTCTTCTATTTGAAGCAAAAACTTAGTCTTTGGGGCATGTTTTGCAGCTGTCTAGCGATTCTCCAAACTAACACCAATGATGTTACCTAATGATTCTCCTGACTAGCACTGATGATGTTACCTAATCAAGTACTGAAATGTCTGCAAACAAACAACCAAGCTCAGAGAGTACCAAGGACTCCACAGTTCAACTGAGCTACATACTGTATATTCTCTTCTATTCTCCAGAAGTTTGCAGTTAAATAGAGTAGAGCCAAATTTGGGGCTTCATTCCACAGAGAACTATGCAAGTTAGATTTGAATTGGCTACACTAATGTTCACTTCATATAACCATATCAGTTCCTGTAGAATCACTGGGAGAAATGTCATAATCACAGCCTTAATCTTACAAAACTTGTCACTTATTCTCCAAAAGGTGCATGAATTTTCCTCAACACTAATTATTTGCTGCCAAAAATGGTATACTTTTGCCTCTCAAGAATGTAAATTTTCTGGAGTGTTTGTTTTGCTGAACCTCTTCCTTTATCTACATTGGGAGAAAATCCAACTTCTTTCCTATCATAAAACTTTTACATATCAAGATGACTTCTGATTTTCAACAACAAGAATATACAGCAATTTCCATAATTAATCCCTTACTCTATATCTAACCAAAATCACATTATTTCTATAAGTCAATCCATTAACACATTATAAAACTAAAAACAATTGCTCTTTCCTCTTATATATAAAAAGAAATAAACAAATATATATGTCTCTCTCTAAATCCACTTTCCCCCCCAAAAAGAACCCATTTATTTAATATTTCCTTCCTACCACTATTCTATATATTTCTAACCACTGTAATAAAAATCAAATTATATTTAAATTTTGTACTTAATAATACTTTTATACTTAATAATACTCTAACAATCTTAACCCTATCACCAAACTCTAATTATTGTATCTTATAAATCTTAAAAGATCAAACAAACTTTAAAAACAATAAAATACTTCTTAATCCAAATCATTAAAGAAAAATAGAGTCATACAAGCCTTAATATCAGTCCACATACATATTCTTCATTTCTTATCCCACCTCAAAGTAAACCAGAACATTTACATGTCTCCATATTACACATAAGGCAATTTTTATGTAGAAATCAAACAGCCCAACTGCCCTCCTTACAAAGTCAAATTCCTCAGCTGGAAACTTTCCACAAAAAGGGACTGCTTCCTTCTCAAAACAATCTTTCAGAAAAACAAGACCAACAATATCTTGCAAGTTGAACTCTCTTAACTCCTTCCATACCAAAGTATATCCGTCTCCTGGAATTTTGTTGGGGTTTGTATATACCCAGGAATTTACAGATAGATAAATTATACTGGAGAGGCTTGATATCTAGGTGAGAGAGGAATTATTCTGCAAGTCACCCAATTAGCAGCCATTGTTGTAGGGATGATGTGGCAGCAATGACTCATACTACAGGTGCTATCATTTAGTTGTGTGTGGCAGATGATGAGAGTGACCTATAATGTGATTGGTCAGTTTATGTATATAAGCAGAGCAGATCTGGTGTTCTTTCTTCTCGTTGCTGTTGAAACTTCTCATCGCTGTATTGCTGTATCATTTGTTGCTGCTGTTGGATGTATTTTGGACTACGTATGTATATAAAGTAAATAGGCTATTTTATCTAATCTCTGCTTGAGTGTCTATTTACTGCATAGAATGTGGATCACTGGTGTCTTGGAAAAAGGAGCAGGCAGCTCTACATTGCGCACTCTGACAAATTTCCTCAAAGCCTCTAATCTCATTGTCAATAAAAGCTTCCTGCTCTTGATTCTCTTATTCTTTCAAAGCGTCCTCAACCAGATGAAACATTTTAAAACTGATGTTTTGTACAATATCCCGAATATCTTGCATAATAGTTTGGCAAGTATCATAGAGAAGCTGTTTAAAGTCACAACGAAGCTCGGAGCGAAACTCCGAGAGTATTTCTTTAAGGTCGTCCATGTTTCAGGCAGAAAATTAAGGTGCCCCCTGAATACTTAGTTAGCACAGATAGAATATACATATATACATACATGCACACATATACATTTATATATATATATATATATATATATATATATACACACACACACACACACACACACACACACACACACACACACAGAGAGAGAGAGAGAGAGAGAGAGAGAGGGGGTGATTTAGAAATGAGAAAAGCTTGACCTATTGTCCCTTTAGGGCTGCAGCGTAGTCTGGAAAATGATTGTGTCCCCGACTCCCATCTCCTCTTACCAGATTAGCGCCAACGCTGCTTGTGATCCTCAGGTTATGAGGCAACGTTCCAAAGTACAAATGGGGTGATTCTGACCATTTTCTGTCCATGAAAACGCTCTAGGGAACCAGGAAAAGCCTGCCTGTGCCCCCAAAAGAACCCACGCTGTCAGGTCTGCCCGTAGCACTTGTGAGCAGAGCTGTACAGTCGGCCATGTTCCCACCGGAAGCCATCACAATTGACCAAATTCTTGAAAAGTCCTCTTTTTTTATCCATTCATCAAAAAAGACTGATTCAAATGTTAACAATACAAATCAGCAATCCACTACTACAATGAGGTTCAAGATAAAACTTTTCAATTGTGTACAATAATCCTTTGGGCCTTCCCCCACACATTAATAGCCCATATTTCTTTATGTCTTGATATATTCCAATTCAGTTCAGTTCATTTGTTAAAATTGGTACATTTTGTAACTATACTGCTTGCTGTTAAGAACATAAAATCTATTACCATAAGATTACAATCTATAAAAATCTATAAACTATACACAAGTGAATAAGTCTATGAATCTAAAATTTATTACTATAAAATTTATGCTTTAAAATAGCAATAAGGCTAAAATCAAGAATAACATACAAATACAAAGAATAACATACAAATAAGAACTATAGATACATTTATAAATCTAAAAACTAAAAGTTATTATAAAATGTATTGAACTAAAAATAACCTAATCCTAATGCTAATCCTAAAATAATATGTAATCAAATTAAAATAATAGCTATATCTTACTTTAAAGGCTTAGAACAATAGATTCAAATAGCTAGTTACTAAGACCAATTAACACTTATTGAATAACAATTCCCATTGTATTTTGTGTGCTGCTACACAGAATTTGGATGCCACTACACATAATTTGGATACATTATAAGTAATCAAAGAGTCATTGTCCAAAAGTAAATGGTCATAGCTAGGTATCCTTATGGATGAATAAGCATGCTGCAAATGTCTCTATAATATGTACAATGGAAAAGGATATGTTCAATAGTTTCTACTTCACCATCAACACAAGGACAATAATGGTCCATGAAAGGATCCTTCTATATCTTCCTTCCTTTACTGTAGCTAAGGGTACTGAAACATCTCAAGGTGAGAGATTCCAAATACTACAATTGTAGAGAAAAAGTATTAATGTATTCTTAGCATGCAACAATCATATTTAAAGTCCTTTGTTAATTTCATGTGCCAATGTGGCAGGGTAGGACAAGCCAAGATCACATGAGCTAACAGCCCATTCCCTGAATTGTATTACCTTTCTAGCAAAAAGACTCTTGCAAATATCAAGCATTCAACAACCTGGATGAGAAGAAACATGAGAACAGGGCTTCCTTCTCCTCAGTTCTGGGACTCTCTCAGCAGCAATTCTAGGCACCCTGTCCCTAGAACTGCAGTAGAGTTGCAATGGCAGCAGCTCTGCAGGGAACAACTATCACACTGGCAATTGTTATGGAGGATGACCCAGATGGTGTTTTGGGGCAGGCTGTTCCTGCTTTGTTCTTATCTCCATGCCATTTTCTAGAAACCAGAAAGCTGTGGTTCCCCCTTCCTCTCTGCTGCCTTCCCAGACTCACCTCTACTACTACCAACACCAACACCTTTATGGATGTATATAAAGCTGCGGATCATTTTCTTCAATAAATAAATGAACAAGTATAATGTTTTCGACTCATTTGTTTAATTGGGTTCTCTTTATATAGTTTTAGAACTTGTGTGGAAAACAGATCACGTTTTAGGCCATATTTATGCAGAAATATTGAAAATTCAAAAAGGTTCACAAACTGTAAACTACCACTGTAGATGCCAGTGCAGCTTGGAGGAAACCTTGGTGAACCAATACTGCATGTGTCATCTCAGTCTGGACCAGTTGAAGCTTCTGAATGCATGTAGAGTGTGTTGCAGTAATCCAGACAGGAAGTGACTAAGGCACAAGCGACAGTGGGCCAGGACAGGACAGTGAGCCACAACCCTCTGAAACAGGAATGGGCACAACTGGTGCACAAGATGGATCTATGGAAAGGCCTTCCTACCCACAACTTCCACCTGCTCCTCAAGCAGGAGTTGTAAGTCCAGGAGGACCCCCAGATTGCACACCAACTCTATCTGAGGGAGTGCAACCCGATCCAGAATTATCAGAGGGATGACTCCAGAAACGGGGGCCCAAAACACCAAGGGCACTCAGTCTTGCTAGGGTTGAGTTGCAACTTGTTCTTCCCCATCCAGACCCTCACAGCCTCCAGGCACTGGGTAAGCACTTCTATAGCATTACTTCTCCAACCTGGGGTGGAGATGTACAGCTGGGTACCATCAGCATATTGGTGGATTGGATGGAAATGTCAACCTACCAAAGGAAGTCAGGCTTGCTTCTTTTTTTTTTATGCGAATGTCAGCAAGCAAAGATTTTATTCAGACAGGCATTGAAAATGGGTTTTCATTAATGGATTTTAATGGTGTTTTAATGAAGTTTTTAATTGCATTTTTTAATTTTACTTTTATGCTTTGAGCACCATCTATTGATGGAAAGAGAGTGTAGTCATTCAATAATAATAGTAATAAATAAAACTGAAAGTCAGCATATCAGTTGCCATTCCCAGGACCTCCTTTTATTGCTTCAGATATTTCAAAAGTATAGATTTGGCATTCAGATCAACATCTTTTGGGAGCTGTGTTAGAGTCCATCTGGGCACCTCATCATCACTGATTCATATTTCAATGTAATACTTGACAAAATATGATTTGAGAAGGCATTTTCTGAAGGTGCTTTCACAGCCAGGAAGACTGCTGAGGACCTTACTAAATAATTTAGGGCAGGGGTTCCTAAACTTTTTGCCATCACATCTCCCTTTAGTGTAATCTTAAGGTACACACCTCCCCTAAAAATCCAAACACCAAAATGAACAATGAAAACAATGCAAGTAAACTTTCTTTTAATAAAGACAAAAAACATAAAAAAGCAAAGTTTGTGCCTCCTCCACCAGCATGTTACTCACTTGAAACTAGCATTTTGAGAAAGGTGGATTTATTGTAACAATGTACAGCTAAAAGGTTCTTCACACCTCCCTTGGACTCTGTCTGCACCACCCCAAGGGAGGGACACCTCACAGTTTGGGAAACCATGATTTAGGGAGGAAACAGATGAAAAGACATGCTCTTTAAAATAGAGTGCATCATCTTTTTTGATTCATCCTAACACACTGCCTTCAGATGAAATCCTTTTTCTTTCTTTCTTTCTTTCTTTCTTTCTTTCTTTCTTTCTTTCTTTCTTTCTTTCTTTCTTTCTTTTTCTAATATCAAAGGTTATGAAGTTCTGCCTAAATGTAGGCTTACTATAGATGCTACATACCGACTATAGACTTAATTCAGACAAAAACAGGAGTTATGAGAGTTGCTCAGAGCTTGAAGCTCTAGGGTTTTCCCCTAGAAGTAATGATTGGGGTGAAGACTGCTTAAAATCCAGCTGCATCCTTTGTTGGATCATATAGAGCCCATTCGAGAGTCACTCATTTACCAGTCCCATCCAGACTGGACAAGAGGATTATGATATTATGGTTGATCGCAGTCACCCAGATATTTAGACTGGATTTGGCATTTTTGTCCACCTATCAAGTCCTTCCCAAGAACCTGGGATAGGCAGATGTTGTTGTTTCATAATATTAAAGGTATCGTTGCAGGATGTAAGCTGTTCCAAGGAAAGCTGACTTTTGCAATTAACTGATGGTGATTTTGTCAATGCCGATGGTGTTCAAGTGGTGTTCCAGATGTTTTGGAATTGCACCCAAGATGCCTATTACTATTGGTACTATCTTTGCTTTCTTTTGCCACAGTCATTCTACTTCTATTTGCAGGTCTTTATTAATTTATTAAATTTCTCTACTGCCCATCTCGCGTACAACGACTCTGGGCGGCTTACAATAATAAAAATGGCAGATCACTAAAAACAATTCAATATAAAATATAAAATAAAATAATATAAAATAATATAAAATAATATAAAATATAAAATGGGAAATAAGATCTTATCCTGGGACCCTCATAGGGCCAACCACCCCCATGAATAGCTGTCCCACCTCCCATCCCAAGCCAAGTGGCATAACCACGTCTTTACTCCCTTTCAAAAGGCTGGGAGAGTGGGGGCCTGTCTTACCCCTGGGGGAAGCTTGTTCCAAAGGGTGGGTGCCACAGCAGAGGCCCTCCTCCTGGACCCTGCCAATCGGCAGTCCCTCATGGACAGGGTCCGTAACATGCCCTCTCTGCCTGACCAGGTGGGATGGGTCGATGTAGAGGCGGTGAGGCGGTTCCTCAGGTAACCTGGACCCATGCCATGTAGGGCTTTAAAGGTGATAACCAACACCTTGAATTGGACCTGGAAGCAAACTGGCACCTAATGCAGCTTGCGCAGCAACGGTGTTATATGGGCCCTTTTAGGGGCTCCTAAGACTGCTCGCGTGGCTGCATTTTGCACCAGCTGTAGCTTCTGGATACTATTCAAGGGTAGCCCCATGTAGAGCGCATTGCAGTAGTCTATGCAGGAGATGACCAGGGCATGAATAACCTGTATTTTGTGATTTTCTCCAGTTCTTTCTTCTCCTTCTCCTTCATCATCATCATCTTTCCAAATTACATATAACTATGGGTAGCTTACAACAGATAAGAACAAATAAAACAAAACATACAATGGCAGAAAAGAAATAACATGACTAAACTCAACTATAAAGTAAAAAGCAGCGGCCTTCAGTAGGTGACCACCCAAAAGCCAGGTGAAAGAGGATTGTTTTAAGTTCCCTCCTGAAGGGCAACATTCAAGGTTTCCTTGAATGCCCACAAACCCTGCAAGTAGAAAATGCACCAACCAGAGGGATTTGATACTCATTTCTAAGGATGTATTACACCAGGACGTTTTCCTCTGCACATGTTTCTGATTTGTTTCTGGGCACAATGTAAAGAGCTAGTCATTATCAATGCTTGTAAAGTCTTAAATGGCTTAGAATTAGGTTATAAAAAAACAAAAAAAATGTGTCTGTAGCATGAATCTACTCATGCAGTACATGCAACAGCAGAAGTCCTTTTTGCACTCTACCCCCTTCAGAAATGAACCTGGTGGAGACCCCAAAGCAATTCTTTTCATTCCTGACTTTCAGATTGCATCATTTTCTTCCCCAAAGAAATTGCCTTGGTAGATTTTGAATTTTAGGAGATCAGCAAAGACTTTGGTTTCTTTCATCTACAATCTCTTTTATCTATTTTAACATCCCACATAGGGGTATAGTTATTTCAGGACTGACCCAATTGTTTATGCCTCTCTTGTTTTAATTGTTTCACTGATCCATTGTAACAGTTTTTAACCATATTATTTTCTTTTATATTTTGAAGCTGAAAACCATCTTGGAGTTTACATTTATCTACTTAAATCTGCTTTCAATCTGAAGAAATAAAGCTTACTTCTCCTCTTCCTTCTTTTTTTATCTGAATAAATAAAAAGACATGGGGAGGGAAGGCAATTCTATACCCCAATGCAGTGGAAACCACTAGAATGTAATGAGGTGGCTTGGGAGGCAGCAGAACACTGCAGCATGCAATATATTACTAAGCAAAATCACATGTATTGATTAGAATATCTGGAGTTGAGGGCATCACAAAGCTATGCAGATATCCTCCATATAAGGAGACCGAATGAACTAGCAGTATGTTTTACATCAACTGTTTAACAGAAAAGCAGTGAAATGTTGTGTGTGTGATGTTAAATAAAGCAACTGCAGCTAGAGGCAGTCAGGATAGCAGCTGTTTCTGTTCACCTAATTGAAGAAGGGCTAAGCAGACATATCTTAAATCCCATAAATCAGAATACATCGCCTTAGTTCCACATTTCGAACAAGCAATCGCATTAGACCTCAGTTCCATTATGCATGATCAGTATTTGAAGTAAGAAATTACTAATAAAGGCACCTCAGATTTACAGTCATTAACAGCTGAGTTCAAGTGCAATGTTATGAAGTTTGGTGGCGCTGGAATTCACCCTGGTTTCATTGCCCGGATATAATCGAATTTCCACTGGATTAATAATTTACCTTAGCTTGAATGGTTTGGCAGTTGGCCCTTTTTGATGAAAGTAGAAAAAAATGGTTTTGAACTCTGTATCAGGAATTCTGGAAAAATACCAGAAACTCACTTATGAGGGATGATGAAATAAAAACAGCATCGTTTGGATTTAAGTCTCATAAGGCTTCAACAAGGGATGGGGGAGAATTACATCCAATGTGCATTTTTCAGCATATGCATTGAATATATACTAAATGAATACCCAAACTGAAACACAAATTGTATTGCCCTGTTTTTCACATTTCTCAATTTTTTGTACCTGTCAAAACATATGAACATTACAGAAAACAGCTTTGAAAAGGCATACATTAAGAGGATGCAGCATGTGAAAAAAAAAAGGAAAAATGTATATAAAAATAAATTCATGTTTTCACTCTTTTAAAAATCTATTCAGAAACTGATTCAGAGATCAGGCAGAAAAAACTGGTGAAGATCAGGCAAAACAAACTAGTGAAATGCAGGCAACGGACATGGACCAAAATACATTCATCCCACGTCTTTGCCTTAGCTACAGCCTTGACGATTTCAACTGCAGGATTGCTGTAAATTTGACAAACTGTTTTGATTTTGTTTTGCTTTGTTTCCTTCTGAGCAAGGACCAAGTATTCACCTGGATTTCAACTCTCAGAGTATTCCACCAATCAACTTTTCCCGTCCAGACAAACTGGCCCAGTTCTGTCTCAGGTATTCAACACATACTCAGATGACCCACAATTACTGATTATGCTGCTCTGGCAACAATCGTTGTCTTGCTTGTCCACTCTTATTTGATACAGAAAATAATGCTATTGTGTACATGAAAATCACCCTGAAAGTGCAATTTTTTCATTCAGTGTGTTTTCTTCTATACTGCTACAATTACTATTACTACTACATGATGATGATGATGATGATGATGATGATGATGATAGTGCAATGTCCTCCCTATACATTGCTTATATTTACTTTTCACAAACACCTAATGAAACAATAAAACAATTTCTGGATTGTATAATTTCTGATTACATGCAAATACTTATCTGTTTCTCCATCTACCATAATAATACACTACATAAGACCAGTTTTTTTATGAAGGAAAAGTGTTTTTCTATGGTGAAATATCCTGATGGGCTATTCCTATGTGTAGCAAAAAGTGTCATATTACTCAAAAGTTATTTACTACTTACGTAATGTTTAAACATAATGTTTTCCTCATTTTGGTTATTGCCTAAATCAGACTTTCCAAGTGCATACATTATAATACCATGTTCATGGGTAAATCTGGATTATGATTAAGGATTCTATCCAATAGAATCATTCCATCAAAGGAAAAAAAATGTGACTGGACATCCTGGGATAGATTGGAAAGTACTAGGAAATGCAGGAGGTATTGGAAAGAATAATTTTCAGAGTTTTCATTTTTTACGTATTCCTATCAAAGCTTCTTAAACATTATAAAATGGAGTTTGGCAATCTTTTCAGGTGTTGGATCTCATTGTACAATCTTACAAAATGGGACAGGCATTTTTTTAAAACAATAAAATAATTAACAAGGTAGGGAAGGCATTCTAGAATACTTTCCAATCTCTAAAAACAGTGGCCATTTTGTGTAATGAAGTAACACGTTGCTTCTATGTGTATGTGTTACAGAGGACCTAATATGTGTTGCCTCTGTGTGTGTGTGTGCATTTCTGCTCTCCCTTTGTCTTTGTGTTGTGTTTGTGTGTTTATATGCACCAGGAAGCACAGGGAAGACATATTCTCATTCTGGGTTACATGACCAGGAATGAGGGTAACTTAGAATAAAACAATCGGCAGCATTAACTGCTGACCAACTGCTTCTCCCATTGGGATGCATTGGGGAAATTTTTCCTGGAATGTTTCTTTCTGCAGCCTTCAGCTGGATCCAGCTCATTTTCTAACTCAAACTCAGCTTCTTACCCCACACCAAGTTTGGTCCCATTCTATCCTGTTTTCATAACATTTTCCTGCTGATGCATAGAGTTCCAAGCCCATTTTTGTAATTTATTTTAAACATTCTATTGGGTTGGAAAGAATAAAATCAGTCAAAACCTCACAAGACACTGGCCATCTTATTTCTAAAATTACAGGGATTGCATATGTAATCTTGTACAAGAATACCAGAATCTCACAAGATTCAGATTGTAAGATTCCAATGTTGTGAGATCTTGTGAGAACACTGAAATGCCGTCTTGTAGCACTGTGTGCTGATCTGTTATCTGGGATCTAACTGCTTATAAAGAGAAATATGAAACATGAATAAACAGTTATACACACCAGAATATGTTAAAACTAGGCTGACCATGCATCCCGTTTTGAACGGGACAGTCCCATTTTTTTAGCATTTTTCAACCATCCCGTCATTTTGATAAAAATCTCAATTTTGTCCCATTTTTTAAACCCGGCGGGAATGGCGCAGAAGGAGGATCCAAGCCGGAGCTGCCAACTGGAGGCAGCCAAGAAGAGGAAGCCCTTCTGCCTATCAGCGGGTGGCAAAGGAAGGCGGGGTTTGCAGGTGGGAGCCAATTGTGTGAACCGGGGGCGGGGTTTGCAGGCGGGAGCCAATCGCGTGAACTGGGGGGTGGGGACCCCTGTCTTTTCATGAATACGGAATATTACATAAGACCCCATCCTGTTTTGCCATCCCAATGTCCCATTTTTGTCTCAAGGAAATATGGACAGCCTAGTTAAAACAGTCTTCCTCTACTCCTCTCATTTCCTTCCTCCCTCCTTCTCCCCCAAAACCAAATTATTTAGAAACTGTGCTATTACAAGCTATAAACCTGTAATACAAGTGAATCTTGATTCCTTTGCTTAAGCTTTTACCACCCAGTCAGACTTGTGTGTCTTTAGGGGGAAAATTGGGAGAGAATCCACATTTTACTAAAACACAAGAGGCAGCTAATCTTGCAGCCCTTAGGGTCCTCTGCTAGGATCCAAACATTAACTATCTATATTTTCCTAATATTATAATACATTGATATACATTTTTTTTTTTAAAAAATGAACAGATTTGTATAAAAAAATCACAAATCTATTGGTTGAAGAGTAAAATACACTGTTTTTTAATGTTTGAAATTTCATTTTCGAAAATAACAGATAAAGGACACAATACAAATGTACAGTGCTTTTATAAAATTTCACTTAATTTTTTTATAGTGGCCAGTGATTTTTTGTTTATGGTGGGGCTTTTTTGGTGCCTTCAAGTCAGTGTTTACTCCTGGTGACTGCCTGGAGTACTCGTGCAGGTTTTTTTTTGCAAGATTTTTGGATGTAGTTTGCCCTTGCCTGCTTCCTAGGGCTGAGGGAGAGTGACTGGCCCAAGGTCACCCAGCTGGCTTTGTGCTTAAGGTGGGACTAGAACTCTCGATCTCCTGTTTTCTAGCCTGGTGCCTTAACCACTACACCAATTAATTATTAGATATTTTATAGCTCTCAAATTTACATGAAATAAAAATAGATAAACCAATCGACCCAAAAAAGTAAAATGGGTATAAAAATAAACAAAGCTATATCTATATACTATTAAAACTCTCAGTGTGTTTATCTGTTTGTCTGTTTGTACCCTCAAGTTAGCCCAAATGGTGCATTATAATGCAACAATTTTTGAATCAAGGTACCTAAAATCTGCTAACTTAAAGAATGCATAAAAAATCTGGGACCCATTACTCCTGTGGAATTGAAATTTCCATGATGTCCAGACCAGTTTTATTTGCAAAGTTGTGGCTATTGCAGAATCCCTGCGATCATGTGATCATGATTTCTGACACTCCCTGCCAGCTTCCCACAAGCAAAGTCAATGAGGAAGCCGGCAGGAAGTCAGAAGTCGCTCCTGCTTCCACTGCTTTTTTGCCTGCCTGTGGTGATTCTGTTGACCTATTATTGAAGTTCATTTGCCACTACAATTATTTTTCTATTTTTGATATATACTCTTCTTAGATGATCACGGGACTATCCAGCATTGGGGTAAAAAAAAATATGGTCAGTCTAAATTTTAATGTTCATTCTGGTCCCGGCAGACTGCACTACCTTTCTCTCAAAGGATGACACAAAATTATATTTCCAATTAATCAGCAGGCATGGTCCCATGTGCCTAATCTATCTGGTGGTTTGATATGTGAAATATCCTACAAATTATGGGATTACATTATGGGAAGTCTTAGAAGGGAGAAAGCAGTCCTTCAAATCTGCAACCTCAAAATTGTTTATGAACTGATGGGTAAGTACTAGCAGCTTTAAATGAAAGTCAAAGAAGACCAAAAGCTAGACATCTGGTTTTAGATCAGTGTAATTTCTTTGGCGGGGGGGGGGGGTGAGTGGGGAAGAGATCAATCATAAGCCATTTGTGAGGAGGTGGCATATAAATTCATAAAACAAAAAATAAATATGTAAACGTAAGTACACAAGAAACTAAAGGTAAAAGTATTCTGCAGACAGTGATCAGATCAAAATCTAAGTGTACCACATGATAGCAGTTTGCTCACTGCACTGTGCATTAGCTTCAATTGCCAGATAGGCTTCAAGGGGAACCCTAAACATGTCAGATTTCTTATACTATATGATATTGGTAAATTGGATTTCTTTTCAAAGCAAAAGTGTTTTGGCAAATTGCATCTTTTACAAAGCAAAAGCATTCTCATGGTGACGTGAATGCCAGGTGGCTGGACAACAGAGAAGCCTTGGCGTTGTTTACGTCCTCATGAGATAAGGAGCGAGAAGGTACCATATTATGGCTAGCAATGGAAATCTTCCCAGGAGAAGATATCCTCCTGATGTCCTTCCGTGGGAAGACTTGCCAATGCCCCCCTGAGCAAGGAGGAGGGGGAACTCATGCTGAATGCCTTGAGGCCTAGTGTGTGTAACAGCTAACTTCCAGCCAATCAGAATGCTAGAAGAACTGAATATACAACCATGCAAAATGGTGTTCTATTCTTCTTGATTTCTAGTGTCTCTTAGCTATGTAGTTCTTCACGTGTTCACTTCCCGTGGACTGGGCAGAGTGAGCTATGCCTGGCTTTGGGTATAGGCCATGGCAGGAACTCTGGCCCTGGGATCAATACATGGAACTCTGCTTATAAGTTCTAGTTTTGTTTTTCCTTTTACAATGATGTATCCTGTATATTCATCTTTTTCATTATTGCGATAATGTGCTGTATCTGCATTATTGCCCTATGCTAAACAGTAAACACTGTTGGCCCTAAGAAGCTGCATTCTTGTCTGTTTATTCTCAAGCCTCGGGTTTTTCCCCTTTAAGCCAGCATATACCCCATCAGGTTATGGGCCCAGAGAGAAATTTGCGTTTTCTTTGCTGCGTTGGACCTGGCTGTGCAAGGGAGTTTGTTTTTAGAGGCTGATTTTGGAGTAAACATGTTTTCTTTGAGTGGTCAGCAATGGCTGAACAGTGTCTGGTCAGTCTGCCGTTTGGGGCTTTAGATGGCACAAACTATCTGACCTGGTGTGTGGAGATGAAATCATTCTTTTTGCAAGAAGAAGGTTTGTGGCAGTAAGTGGCAAATCCACTTCCAGGGATCCCTGGAGGATTCGGAGAGAATTTCTCTGAAGAAGTGCATGTTTGGACTGTGCTTATGGCGTTTTTTGTTTTTGGGACTCAACTCCTCTGAATGGAATTATTTCAGCTACTCAGGACTGCGTATTGGGTGCTGAGCGGCTGTTGGAGCCTTTGATACACAGTGGAGCTCTGTTGCCCTTGGTGGTCTATTAAGACAGCTTTATGGTTTGAAGCTGCAACCGGTGAGACTGTGATGACTCACCTTGGTGAGTTCAAGACTTTGTTTGCTGCATTTGAACAAGAAGGCTTGTTTTTCTGAGGCTATGAAAAAGCGTGCGTGATTTTTGTCAAGCCTGGACAGTAGTTTTGAGTTACTGGTTGAGATTATTTGCTGTGGATTATTGTACAAGCCACTTCCAGGAGCCGTCTGAGAGTGTTCCAGCTGAAGTAAAACCTGATATGGAATTTACATTTGCCGTGGTTTGCTGTGATTCTACAAGGCTGTTCCCTGCCCCGATGTCCAGCGGATGCAATAAGCCTGATTTACGAATGGAGGGGAGGCCAGATGCCAGGAGTCAGCTGAACAACGAATCCGAGTCTTCTTCTCTACCGGCTGCTGTTGTGTAAGCATTTGCAGAGACTCTGTTTTTGAATTCAGCTTGCTGTAAAGTTTGTAAACATGGACGGTTATTGTTACAAATTTCAGCCTTGAGTTTAGCAAGTCATTTTAGCTGCTAATTCTGTGGAATGTATATGTGTACACTTGTTGTTTTTCTCTCCTCAGTGTTCCAGCCCTGATCAAATCTAACTGTACTTGTTGTATTCAAAGGTGCTGAATGTTTCATTGCGATATGAAACTGTTTGTGTTGAGACTAAGTGTGTTAGAGACAAACCTGTAACATCAAGTGTGTGAGATGCTGTGGAGATTGTGTGGACAGGACATTGTGTGTTTAATGTTCCCCACATCATAAATGCATCCATAAAGTTTTCACAAAGTACTGGGGTAATCCCGGGATGGGAGAGTGTGTCTCAGATAGCCAAATTGCATTCTGAGTTAGAACCCAGGAAATGTGCAAAAGTTTCTTGATTGTGTAAACTGTGCGTAAACAATCTAAAAAAATCAGAACTGTGTCTGTTACTAGGCAAAGTAACAGAGTGTTAACTAGACCATTTCAGTTGGTTCATAGAGACCTAGTTAGCCCCCATGTCCCAAGTAATGGTGGGGTGCGAGTTTCATTTTCCTTCTGGTTGATGATCATACCTGCTTGTGTTGTTGCTACTTGTTGAAGTCTAAAGCGAAGGTCTGTGCTCGCTTTGAAGTATATGTAGCAATAGTAGGATGAAAATATGGTCAGTTTCAGTCAGATTGTAGTGGAGTGTTCCTGAGCCATTTGTTCCAGAATTGGCTTTGTAGGAAAGTATTCTCCCAAAGACTTGCCAATGTTGGAATTCTAGCTGAGTATTGGTGTTGTGAATACCATTAAAAATAGCCTGCTGTTAGTTGCTCAAGTGCCATCCCGTGTCTGGGGAGAGGCTGCCTTGATTGCAGTGTGTGGTTTCTAACTAACAGGGAGTAGAATTCAACTGAAAAAAAAAGTTAGTTTTTCTTTGGTATGGCAAGCGCCCTTCACTGAAGTACCTGCATGTCTGTGAAACATTTGCATGTGTTCACAACCCCAGGTCACAGAGAAGGAAGAACCAAGGAAGCAGAGTGCTTCAGGTTGTTGGCTGTTGATTAAAATCCAAGGCTTATCGGTGTTTCATTAAGCCATGGTCAAATCCAAATCTCCAGAAGTGCTTTTTAAGCAGCCTACTGGTTGGGAAAGGTTGTATGCTAAGGTTGCAGAAGTGTTAGTGTAAACCTACTGTCCATAGTTCAGTAGATGGGCAAAAACCAGTTTAGGTTTCTTCTGTTCCCCAGTCTCCGAGTGTGAAAAGGGCCCCTCAGGTGAAGGAAGTGGAAATTTCACCTGAGCAGTTGCAGGGCCTGGAGGGGGAGTCAGGTATTAGGGAAAAGAGATGGTGATGAGGAAGTACAGTGGTCATTCCTCATGGGTCCTCTTATTCCAGGGTGTGAAGCCTGACAGATTTGTGATTTAGCAGGTGACAGTGTGTCAAGTTGCCTGAGAAAACCCAGTCTTTGCTAGATGTGTTGCTCCTGCCTTTGAGAGGCAAGGAGAACGTTGGAACACAGCTGTGGATAGTCAGTTTGAGTTTTGGTGAAGTGTTAAAAGGAACCAATCTATCCTTTGTTTTAGTAAGCTGTAGGTTCCAGATGAGTGTTCAGAAAGACATTTCTTCCTGATAATACTCTGCAGTGTAAAGCCAGTGTTGCCCAGGGATTTGTTGCACAAAAGGAGTTTGTGAACTGTGGATCTAGTGTATGCACCCACAGCTAGGCCAGAATATTTACGTGTGGTGCGTTTTCTGGTTGCGTAGCGTGGAAACAGGTGTCCATTTACATATTGTGATGTTGGCACAGCATATTTAAATGTAGATCTCCCTGAAACAGTGTGTGTAAGGCAAGCGTTTTGGCTCTGCATGTGTGGCAGTTCCCAAACAATTCATTGACTTAACAGGGTGCTTTATGGATTTTAAAGCAGGCCAGTCATTGATAGCATGGTGCAGATGCTAACTGGGATGTGAGAACAGTCCCGTGCTGTTTTCTATGTGTACATAAGAAAGTGTAGAAGTTTGTGTAGGACTTCGTACTTATGTGAGTTGATTTTCTGCTTAGAAACTGAAGTTTTCCACCTTGTATAAGAATTGCCAGCTGAGGAAGTTAAGCACAAATTCAAACATTTATCTTGGTGTTGAAGTTACAAGAGCCCAGAAGAGAGATGGTTCTTGGTTTCCTACAGAGTGTCATTTGTGTAAAGAAAAGCTTATCCTTAATTTGTTGTACAGTATATCACTCTGCAGAACGCAGTTGCCCTGAATTAGTTTTGCCGAAGTAAAAATACCAAGCTGCGTTTTTTTCTTAAAATCAGCTAACAGCATGCAACAGGATTGAAATTCCTTATCTATGCTGGCTGCGATTTTTGCAAAGGAGGGGACAGAACATTTGCGGGCAATGTTTGTCTGTTTCTCTTTGCCTGTGTTTCTGTTCCTGCATAATTTGTATTATTATGTATTTGTATGTATCTGAATAAAACATTGCATGAAGTGTATATTGTGCATTATACATATGTGTAACAAGTGTTTTTAAACCATTTTCTAGTGTTGATACTATTGGTTGTAAAAACTGTAACTTGAATAGTGTGATTATTACATGCATTAACCTTTGTTGTTTCTGTTTCTATACAAATGTATTTTAAAGCTTTGAACAACTTCCATCATTGTTTGCATTGTGTCGAAATCCAATGTGGAGGGGTGTCAGATTTCTTATACTATATTTGTTGTTTATTCGTTCAGTCGTTTCCGACTCTTCGTGACTTCATGGACCAGTCCACGCCAGAGCTTTCTGTCGGCTGTCACCATCCCCAGCTCCCCAATGGTTGAGTCCGTCACCTCCAGAATACCATCCATCCATCTTGCCCTTGGTCGGCCCCTCTTCCTTTTGCCTTCCACTTTCCCTAGCATCAGCTTCTTCTCCAGGGTATCCTGTCTTCTCATTATGTGGCCAAAGTACTTCAGTTTTGCCTTTAATATCATTCCCTCAAGTGAGCAGTCTGGCTTGATTTCCTGGAGTATGGACTGGTTTGATCTTCTTGCAGTCCAAGGCACTCTCAGAATTTTCCTCCAACACCACAGTTCAAAAGCATTTATCTTCCTTCGCTCAGCCTTCCTTATGGTCCAGCTCTCGCAGCCATAGGTTACTACAGGGAATACCATTGTTTTAACTATGCGGATCTTTGTTGTCAGTGTGATGTCTCTGCTCTTAACTATTTTATCAAGATTTGCCATTGCTCTCCTCCCAAGAAGTAGACATCTTCTGATTTCCTGGCTGCAGTCAGCGTCTGCAGTAATCTTTGCGCCTAGAAATACAAAGTCTGTCACTGCCTCCACTTTTTCTCCCTCTATTTGCCAGTCATCAATCAAGCTCGTTGCCATAATCTTGGTTTTTTTGAGGTTTAGCTGCAACCCAGCTTTTGCACTTTCTTCTTTCACATTCGTCATAAGGCTCCTCAACTCCTCCTCGCTTTCAGCCATCAAAGTGGTATCATCTGCATATCTGAGATTGTTAATGTTTCTTCCAGCGATTTTAACTCCAGCCTTGGATTCCTCAAGCCCAGCATGTCGCATGATGTGTTCTGCGTACAGGTTGAATAGGTAGGGTGACAGTATACAACCCTGCCGTACTCCTTTCCCAATTTTAAACCAGTCCGTTGTTCCGTGCTCTGTTCTTACCGTTGCTACTTGGTCGTTATACAGATTCCTCAGGAGGCAGACAAGATGACTTGGTATCCCCATACCACCAAGAACTTGCCACAATTTGTTATGATCCACACAGTCAAAGGCTTTAGAATAGTCAATAAAACAGAAATAGATGTTTTTCTGAAATTCCCTGGCTTTCTCCATTATCCAGCGGATATTGGCAATTTGGTCTCTAGTTCCTCTGCCTTTTCTAAACCCAGCTTGTACATCTGGCAATTCTCGCTCCATGAATTGCTGAAGTCTACCTTGCAAGATCTTGAGCATTACCTTACTGGCATGTGAAATAAGTGCCACTGTTCGATAATTTGAACATTCTTTAGTGCTTCCCTTTTTTGGTATGGGGATATAAGTTGATTTTTTCCAATCTGATGGCCATTCTTGTGTTTTCCAAATTTGCTGGCATATGGCATGCATCACCTTGACAGCATCATCTTGCAAGATTTTAAACAGTTCAGCTGGGATACCGTCGTCTCCTGCTGCCTTGTTATTAGCAATGCTTCTTAAGGCCCATTCAACCTCACTCTTCAGGATGTCTGGCTCTAACTCACTGACCACACCGTCAAAGCTATCTCCAATATTATTATCTTTCCTATACAGATCTTCCGTATATTCTTGCCACCTTTTCTTGATCTCTTCTGCTTCTGTTAGGTCCTTACCATCTTTGTTTTTGATCATACCCATTTTTGCCTGGAATTTACCTCCGATGTTTTTAATTTTCTGGAAGAGGTCTCTTGTCCTTCCTATTCTATTGTCTTCTTCCACTTCCGCACATTGCTTGTTTAAAAATAATTCCTTATCTCTTCTGGCTAACCTCTGGAATTTTGCATTTAATTGGGCATATCTCCCCCTATCACTGTTGCCTTTTGCTTTCCTTCTTTCTTGGGCTACTTCCAGTGTTTCAGCAGACAGCCATCTTGCCTTTTTGGTTTTCTTTTTCTTTGGGACGTTTTTTGTTGCCGCCTCCTGAACAATGTTGCGAACTTCTGTCCATAGTTCTTCCGGGACCCTATCTACTAAATCTAGTCCCTTAAATCTATTCTTCACCTCCACTGCATATTCCTTAGGAATATTAGTGAGCTCATATCTAACTGATCTGTGGGTCTTCCCTATTCTCTTTAGTCTGATTCTAAATTGTGCAATAAGAAGTTCGTGATCTGAACTACAGTCAGCTCCAGGTCTTGTTTTTACCGACTGTATAGATGTCCGCCACCTTTGGCTGCAAAGGATGTAGTCAATCTGATTTCGGTGTCGACCATCTGGTGAAGTCCATGTATAAAGTCGTCTTTTAGGTTGTTGGAAGAGAGTGTTTGTTATGCACAGTGAGTTGTCTTGGCAAAATTCTATCAGCCTATGTCCTGCTTCATTTTGTTCTCCCAGACCATGCTTGCCTGTAATTCCAGGTGTCGTCTGACTACCCACCTTAGCATTCCAGTCTCCTGTAATGAAAATAACATCTCTTTTTGGTGTATTATCTAGTAGGTGCTGCAGATCCTCATAGAACTGATCTACTTCTGCTTCTTCAGCATCTGTGGTTGGGGCGTATATTTGGATCACTGTGATGTTAAATGGCTTACCCTGAATTCGAATTGAGATCATTCTATCGTTTTTTGGATTGTATCCAAGCACTGCTTTAGCCACTTTATTATTAATTATGAAGGCTACTCCATTTCTTCTGTGGTCCTCTTGTCCACAGTAGTAGATCTGGTGGTCATCTGATGTGAAGTGGCCCATCCCAGTCCATTTCAGTTCACTGACACCTAAAATGTCTATATTTAATCTTGACATCTCACCAATAACCACATCCAATTTGCCCTGGCTCATAGATCTTACATTCCAGGTTCCTATGGTGTGTTGATCTTTAGAACATCGGATTCGTCGTTCACCACTAGCACCGTCGGCCGCTAGCCTGTATTGCATAGGGAGGGGTTTTTTTTTTCATTTGTGGATGTGTCCCCCAGCAGTCAAGCTACGTGTGGCTTTGTAGCTAAAGCAGTAAAGCTGTCAACAAACTATGCCTCCCTTCTATGAGCACTCAGTATATGCCTTACCAAGAATTGCATTGAAGAAGTTCTTGCGGAAGATACTCTTGAACTACTGACTGGTCAGCAGGGCCACCACATATAACGGGAACAAGAAAATGAGTCATTCATGATGCCTCAAAGAATTAGTATGAAATTAGTTCCTTACCATACAAATATAAATATAAATATATATATATAGAGAGAGAGAGAGCGCGCGCGCCTTCAAGTCAGTGTTGACTCCGGGTAACTTCCTGGACTAGTCCCTGCAGTTTTCTTGGCAAGATTTTTCAGAAGTGGTTTGCCTTTGCATTCTTCCTAGGGGTGAGAGAGTGTGCCCAATCCAGGACTGGAACTCACAGTCTCCCAGTGTTTAGTCTGGTGCCTTTCGGCTTTGAGCTAGCTGCGTCATCACATCTGGGGCTAGTTGAACGTATCCTCTGTTCCTCCCCAGTAGCATTTTGACCATCTTCCGACCTGGGAGTCCCATCTTCCGATGGTATACCGACATATCTTTGGTTGTACTGATCCATTTAGTTTTCATGGCAAGAATACTGGGGTGGGTTGCCATTACCTTCCCCAGGGATCGTATTTAGTCTGACCTCTCTGCCACGACCTTCCCGTCTTGGGTGTCCCTTCCCGGTTTAGCTCATGGTTTCATTGAGGTGCTCAAGCTCCAGCACCACGACAAGGTAACAATCTCCTTTGCTGGAGTTATACTATATGATATTGGTAAATTGGATTTCTTTTCAAAGCAAAAGTGTTTTGGCAAATTGCATCTTTTACAAAGCAAAAGCATTCTCATGGTGACGTGAATGCCAGGTGGCTGGACAACAGAGAAGCCTTGGCGTTGTTTACGTCCTCATGAGATAAGGAGCGAGAAGGTACCATATTATGGCTAGCAATGGAAATCTTCCCAGGAGAAGATATCCTCCTGATGTCCTTCCGTGGGAAGACTTGCCAAGGCCCCCCTGAGCAAGGAGGAGGGGGAACTCATGCTGAATGCCTTGAGGCCTAGTGTGTGTAACAGCTAACTTCCAGCCAATCAGAATGCTAGAAGAACTGAATATACAACCATGCAAAATGGTGTTCTATTCTTCTTGATTTCTAGTGTCTCTTAGCTATGTAGTTCTTCACGTGTTCACTTCCCGTGGACTGGGCAGAGTGAGCTATGCCTGGCTTTGGGTATAGGCCATGGCAGGAACTCTGGCCCTGGGATCAATACATGGAACTCTGCTTATAAGTTCTAGTTTTGTTTTTCCTTTTACAATGATGTATCCTGTATATTCATCTTTTTCATTATTGCGATAATGTGCTGTATCTGCATTATTGCCCTATGCTAAACAGTAAACACTGTTGGCCCTAAGAAGCTGCATTCTTGTCTGTTTATTCTCAAGCCTCGGGTTTTTCCCCTTTAAGCCAGCATATACCCCATCAAAACAAAGTCTGTTGCAGTAGTCCAAATGGAACATAATGAATCAACCATAATGTCTAAAGTTCCATTGTTTTCCCAGAAACAATGAACTTGAACTTGCAATCACTTTCAGAACAGGCTGCAACTTAATTTTCAAACTGAAATCCATTCAATCATGTTTTTGTATCTTGTGCTGTTTAAAAAGTATATAGAAAACAAGCAAGTCAGGCATGTTTTGTTCCATTCTTTCCTAATCCATATGCTAAAAAGAAAACAGCAGTTTTCTCCAATATGCCATATATTTGTGTACATATTTTCTTAAGGTATGCATTTGACATTGCAAACTGCATCAACATGTAGAACATAGAGATATCAGCATATAACCGTGTTGTAGTCTCTAACTTATAGATAATTTACATCAGCTTTGGAAAGTTGCATTAAAATCAGGAATAAAAATGACATTCTTTCTACTTCCTGCTATAATCACAATATTGTCAACACAATCTCGTACAACGGGGTGACAATTACAGGTATTTGTATCATTTGAATTCCACTCTCAAATGAAATAAACCAGTTGAGTGATTCCTACGTAGTGCTTTTGCTTGGTTGTTAATTGAAGTGTGGACAACTACCAGAGAGATGAATTTACAGGGCAAAAACAGGGCACCTATATGCATTCCTCAGCCATCCACAGTTCAAGAATCCCACATATCCTCTGTGAGAATTTCATCAAATATTCTACTCTCCTTTCAGTTGGTGTTGTTTCTACCAAATTGAATGAAGAAAAAATGTGAGAAGATAAAGGTATGACATTGCATCACACGGTATCTACTGTACATTTTCATACAAAGCACAAATTGGTGCCTCATAAGATGTTGATGAGTTTAACAACTTGTGAAGAACACAGGAAATCCTTGTTAGAGATTATACTGCCTGACTTACTCCTGGTACCTAAAGGTTTCAACTGTTGTGAGGCAAAGATAGAAGTGCTCTGATCAACAGTACACAGTGTTGATGTGGAACAGATTGGGACCTTAAACATTTCAAATTTCAGTTGAGTTATTCATTATTCTTCATCAATCCATCTACTTGTCCTCCTTGGCTTTTTGTAGCACCATTCTTGTCCTCTTCCCTCCTTGCCCCTCTAGGAAATCATAATTCCAACACTGTACTGTACTGACAAGAATTAAACCATCTCTTCCTTGTGACCTCATAGACTCTAATTCTATATTATCTTTCTGCTTACATATTCAGATGCTATTTCTGGCAACTAGGAAGAAGAAGAGCAATATGCCATTTACTTTGAGGATACATTCAGAGTACCAGACATGATGTTCTTTCTTATATAGGGAAATGGAAAGTAAATCACAACTTAGAGCTTTAGAGCTAGGAAAGAGCATACCTATTTTACCATATCTCTGTTCTTCCTCTTCCTTTTCAGCTGTCCTTTAAATACTGCTGAACACAAGCATGTTTCTGATTAGTTTTTCTCCCAGCTTGTATGCACTCATTCAGTTCAGCCAAGATGAATTTAAATGTAGTAAACTAATTCAGCCAAGAATATCAGAGATTGTCTAAATAGTCAGGGGGGGGGGGGGAAGGAGGGGCAAACAGGACAGACCAATGTCAAAGTTTGGGTGAACGTTTAAATACTCTGCCATAGGCAAAGTTCACCATACCTGGAAGTATAGAAAATGGTAGAAGAAAATTCTAATCTAGCTTTCTCCATATGATTAATTCTACTGTCATCATTCAGTGATGGGTGGCTGGTGATTTGGACATGTAACTTACAGGTCAGATTAAAAATACAAAAACTTCGCAGCACATCGAAAAAGGGCATTTAATTTAAAATAGGAATTCCCTCTACCTTCTGGTCGATAGGTAACCATTCCCTATATAAGAGAAAGAGAGATCAGATTTGCCAAATACACAGCAAGTAGGTCAAATATATGCAAAAAGCAAGAGACATGCTAAATTAAAATAAAATAATAAATCAAGAGTTAGAACAAGTGGACTTCCCGTGGGAAATGGCCAACTGAACAACTTTGCCTGTGAGCTCCATGGGCAGAGCTGACAGCATGGTAGTTTTTTCTGGGCACAGGCAGGTTTTTCTGTAGCCCCAAGTGTTTTTCCGGATTAAGGAAAATGCTGAGAATTGACCCATTTGTCCTCCAGATGGTGAGTTGTAGCCAGGAGATCTGTGACCGAGTGGTAAGACTACACTGTGAGGCTGGGATTTTATCTTTTTCTAAGCCACGTATGCAACTCCTTAAAGGGGAAATAAGTCGTGCCTTCCCATTTCTTAAGCACCCAATTTGTTTTTTTAAGTTTTGTATCTTAAGAGAAGCTTTTTACAGTAAGAAAAAGTGGAATCTCTTGGTGATTATAGTTATTTTTGGAGATTTTTAACTATAAAAAAAAGTTTTAGCTTTTTTTCCCATCTGGGTTATATTGAGAGCTGTAACATTGCCTTTCCGTTGTTATCTTTGTTGCTGAATTTGAAGGTTGGAGTGTTCTTTCTATTCTACACATTGTTTTAAATTTCTCATTCTAAACTTTAGGCTTTCTGTTTACTTTTTTCCAAGTTGTCTGCTAGTATATTTTCTTTGGTTAATTTTGGATTAATTCATTAACCTCTATTTTTGTGAGTTAACTCTTTAGGGTGTGCTATAATGTACTGTTTGAACAATGGAAGATTTTAAAGAAGATCTCAGAGAATTACGTTGTCAGCAAGAAGATATTTTTTCAAAGGGTTGTCAAATTATTATACAGACTGTTTGGGACATTTGAGATGAGATTCTAGCTAAAATGAAACAACTATATGAAAATACTGTGATGAAACAAGAAGATGATGTTGGAAAAGATGGCGATTTTACTGTTCTGAGGGACATTGAAATATTCCCAGCTGAAAACTCTGGATTGGTGTTTATGGGGTTAAAAAGATTGTTTAACCTTAAGACTGCACAAGGAACTGCCAAGCTGGGGAAATGTTATGATTATTTCAATCAACGTTATGGGAAAGAAGAGTATGCTATGTGGGAGGTTTTTTTCTCTTTTGCTGGAAAGTTTGTATCTTTGGGGGCTGTTGGGCTGTTGGATCTTTGTAAAAAAAATGCTGTTCGTGTAATGGTGAAATATTTAATTGCCCTGGTATATTTTGAGGAGGGGTAAAAAATTAAGAATGTTTAATTGGACTGATAATGAGGTCAACATGATTTACAGGATTTTTGATTTCTAAGATTTAAAAGGAATTGACAAGTTCTGGTAATATTTTATATTGTTGTTAAGCATAATTAGGGTTAAGATTGTTAATTATAAAGGTAGACAATTTATAAAAATTAAGAATATTTAATTGGATTGATAATGAGACTAATATGATTTTTTTTCTTTTCTTTTCTTATGGTTTGGATTAGGATTTATAGGGTTATAGATTTGTAAAACTTAAAGGATATTGATAAGATATAATAATGTTTTATACTGTTTTTCAGATCTAATAGGGTTAAGATTGTTTTATAAAGGCAGACAATTTATTTGTTTCTATAATTTGATGCCTATTGTGTAGACAGAAGTATATAGAATAGTAGTAGAAAGAAAAAAAATTAAATGGATTATTTTTTAAGAGGGAGGGAAGTTTGAAGTAGAAATTTAAATATATGTATATTTATATTTTATGTAAGGGGAAGGAGCAATTGTATTAGAGATTTGTATATGTGTTAATGGAGGGATTTATACAAAATAATGTGATAATGGTTTGATATAGAGGGAGGGTTTGTATATGGGAATTGCTATATATTCTTGCTGTTGAAAGCTGGAACTCACCTGTATGTATGTAACTTTCTAAAAGTTTTTTCTTTTGTGTTTTTACACTTTTAGTGTGTTTCTTTTGTTTGTAGTGTTTTTTCTGTTTTTTGTAGTCTTTTATCTTTGTTTTTTAAAAAATAAAAACTTATAAGAAAGAGTTAGAACAAGTAAAAAAAAAGATCAAGCCTAGGGGCACTCAATTACAAGTTAAAGTTAAGACTTTCAACCTTAAGGTGCAGCTTAAGATTTTGAAAAAAAATCTTTTAAAATATAAGATTTTAGAGAAAAATATTTTGAACAGGAACAAATGATTCAGTCTATATATATATTGATATATTGATCTGTTTCTAGATCCATCTTTACATCTAGATCTAGATCTAGATCTTCTCACATCCATAAGTCTATTCTACCTTAATTCTATTTTAAGAAAAATCAAAGTCTGTAATTAATGTATATTTAAATCAATTTTCTCAGAAAGTATATGATTGTGATCATGTTTATCTTAGAAACAAAACACACATTTCTAATCTTACTCTAAAATAAATATTTTAAATGCAATTATTGAACCTGGAACTGAATCCTAAAATTTAGACATCTGAAGTTTAAGGGTCTATCTCAAAGGTATTTTCAAGCCCCATTCAATTTACAAAGGCTAAATTGCTCGAGAATACTTATTTTCTAGCCCTTCAGGGAAGGAAAAGATCCCTGATACCTTAAAATGTTCTTAGAAGCTTAATCATCATGTAGCATGTTTATCATAAAATAATGTCACTTTAACTCTTCGGTTTTCATCTGCGCCCTAAAACATGAATCTGTATTCTAGAATAGCACCACCTCCACAATTTCTTTCTGAAAAGTACTCATGCTTAGGGCATTGCTGAATTCACATATATGCTTATTAGGAATGAATTATTTCCCAGAGATGAAGATATTCTGATTTCTGTGTTTGCCTGCTGCTTGCCTCATCAAAATTCTTTACTGCACAGGAAGATTGGTTCATTATTCATACCATAGTATGATTTGGAATGAATATAAGTAATTCAGCATGGAACTAATAAAATAGGCCCTTCCTTTGTGAGGAAGGGGGGAAGATAGAAGGAAGAATTACCTTTCTGATCCCTTCTGTTCTACGTTTTGGTGATAATTTTATTGTAATGAGAAGTCTAGTTTATTGTATTTAACTATAGCTGGCCAGCAATTGCCATGTTTCAAATGTTTAAAGCATGTGCTTTTGTTCTAGTACATCTTCATCAAGAATCAGCTGTAGTATTCTAAATATTTTAGACTTTTTAGAACACTCAGGTATCATAATAACCATGTATCAGGCCTTGTTGATTGGTTGGCATTTTCAGCATTCTTATTACAATACTGAATGCAGCATATATAATGTATATAGCCAAACAAAGTGGTAGCATATACAAAGATTTCTGCTGCTGGCAAAATGATGTCCTGGCAAGAGCTATTTGTTTTGTGCCTTGTATGCTGGTTCCCCAGAAACATCTGGGTGACCACTATGGAAAACAGGATGCACTGTCACATGGACTTTTGGTCTAGTCCAGCAGGATTGTTTCTCTCACTTGTATCACTCTTTGATAATATACCATAACATCCCAATGATCACCAGCTTCTTCAGTGTCATATAACAACAGGACACACAAGGTGTCTTTAAAGATAGAGCTCAACAACAATTTATGGGTAGTACAGGATCTCTTGAGCATCAGCACAGATAAACTGGTTTGCAAAATGATTGGTGTATGTGTATACACACACACACATACTGTATACATACAGGCAAACACATGCAGGCACACAAACTAGTATTTGAATTAATTGAGTACACGTACAGTTTATTTTCATAGGAAAAGGTTTTAGCTTGAGTTCAGAGTAGACATGCACAAAGCTGCTCAATTAATTAACCAACAGGGATAGGAAACTGAGCTGATATATTTTATAGTTGTTTTGAACTGAGTACAGTGAAAACCTATTTGACTGGAAATGAAGTGTATTCTTAAATGCACTGTATTTCTTCTAAAGTTCAAGTTACTGTTTCTAGGATATATGAAGACCTTCATTTTTACCTTGACAATGACCTTTAAGAGAATGCTTATTTCTTTCTCACCAGCAGATTTCATTTTCAGTATGTTTTGATATGTCTACCCATCGCATGTAGATACTTTTCATTACCTTTCTTGCAATTTAGGAGTGCCCTATATAAATAATATTCTGCTAGGAATTTCCTGTATAGAAAAACTCACACACTAGGATATTTTTTTGAACAGTATTAAAGATTAACAACTTGGTGTTTTACTGTCTTTTTGCACAGCCCATCAGCCACCACAAAAGTTCTAAAATATAAAATTAACCCCTGGCTTGATTCTAATCTCTTTTGTTGCTGTTTGTTGTTTAGATTTATTTTTCTCCAGCTATAAATGTTTAAACAAAGGGCATATCCATGCTGCCAGGTTGCCCTATTTCCAGAATAGGTCACCAACTGTTTCTGGAAGAATGGATGAAATCAAGTTCTACTCAACCCCAGCCACAAATGTGACCTCCATGTTTTTTCACTCCACGTTGATAGTAGCATTATTCCGCTTATACCAGCTCAAAGCCTGTTGTTTGGTTGTCCATCATTATTTTAGTTTCTGCTAGGCCAGCAGTTCTCAAACATTTCAGTCTCAAGACCCCTTTATATTCTTAAAAATGATTGAGGTTCGCAAAGAACTTTGGTTTATGTGGATAATATCTATCAATATTTACTGTATTAGAAATAAAAACAGAAAATTTAAAATATTTATGTATTTGACTTTGCGGACCCCCTGAAAGGGTCTTGGGGGCCTCCGGGTCCCCAGATCACACCCTGAGAACTGCTGTTCCAGGCAAATTCCTGCACTTGGATTAGCTGCTGCACACAATGGCAAGAACACTGCCTCGTCAGGGTTAATGGTCCCAGCCTGTAGCTCTGTAATCTCTCCTGCAGCTACTCTCTCTTTAAAAAAAAATCCAGCTCCCAAATAACTCAGAAGTATCATATTGCAAAATCCAGTTTATTTCTTTGGGATACTGTGAAGCTGGGTGAAACCCTTCTACGTCAAGTGATAGGAAAAATGATGAAATAGTGAATTTGTTGGTTTGTTTAAAAAAAATACCCAGTAAAGTCAGTAGCTCAAAGAAGAACAGTAATTTAAAAAGTTTCTGCCAGTTTTGAACCAGTGACATTTTTCATATCAAGCAAAGATTACAATCACTATGCTATTAGAACAAAGTTGCCACACCAGACATTATTTAACCAAAGCTGAGAAAATGCAAGAAAGGAGGGTGTTGTGTGTGTTTCTGTGTGCGTGTGTTTAATTTTAAAGCTGATTCTTGCATCTGCATATATGTGTGTTTTGATACTTTAACTTTATATGAAGTAAATGAGTAAAATGTATATACAGTGCAAGTGGTCCTTGCTTAACGACCACTCGTTCAGTGACTGTTCTAACTTACAATGGTGCTGAACGAGTGGTAAGATAAGACCAGTCCTCATACAAATGTCGGTCACAATGTCCCACGGTCACGTGATCACCATTTGCAACCTTCTTTGCTGGCTTCCTACAAGCAAAGTAAATGGGGAAACCGGCAGGAGGTTGCAAATGGCAACCCTGTGATGTCCTTAACGACTTATGGTGATTCACTTAACAATGGCAACTGGAAGTGCCAGAATTTCTGTCACTAAGCAGCGAGGTCACATGACATTGCACTTTATTACCATGTCGCTTAGTGATGGAAATTCTGGTCCCAATTACCATCATTAAGTGAGGACTACCTGTATATAAATTTATATACAGTATATATGTACAGTATATACATTTAATTCAACTTGGTAGGCATATATATTTATATTTTAAAACATATATACCCCCTCCCCTTTAATGCCTTCAAGTCATTGCCTCAAAGGCAATCTGGATTCCTGGAAACTACAGAGAAAAGTCCATGCCGTTTTCTTGCTGCAACATTTTTGTAAGTGGTTTGCCATGACCTTCTTCCTAGGTCTGACAGACAGTGTCTCAAGGAAGGAAATGATGCTACCAAAAAGCCTGAGAGGGCTGAATGTTTTTTTTTTTAATTAACTTAAAATCCAGCTGCCATCAGCACGGGACAGGAACAGCTTCAGGGTACCATGCTCTAAGACTGTAGATATAGATATTTTCTCCTTTTTCTCCTCTGAAGCTGCTAGGTTTTCTTTATGACTGGACTGATAGTTCCATGACATATTTATTTTGCAGATTTGCAAGCCTTTGCAATATCAGTATAACAGTAGTAGCAAAAATAAAAAAATATTTTTGTAGTATCATTTTCTTTTCTTCCATTGCATTACAAGGCAGTTGCAAGTAAAGACACTTTCAAAAGTGTCATATCAAGCAAAGATTAGAATCACTATGTTACTGGAACAGAGTTGCCACACCAGACATTATTTAGCCTCTCTATGAAGTCAATGAATATAAAAGAAACTCTGGAATTAGCTCAATTCCTAATACAGTATAACAATGTACTGCCTCATTCTAAAATTCCTAATACTTTAATAATTCCTAACTTTAATAAATCAATTAAAGTTCCTTGGTTAATCAAGAGCTAAGGGGGAAGAAGTATATGTGAAACAATTATGCAAAGCCATAAAATGCAAGTTACGATTTCATGTGCTGTTTTCCATTCTGTAACTTCCTAGTGAAAGACAAAGACAAATGGAAAATATAGAATGGAATTACAGATGATAACAGAGACATAATATATAAGGAAGGTCTGGTAACTTACTTTAACAAAATTAAGTAAGGGTTATTTTTTTTTAATTCCCAGATGCCATATTCCAGATGAAAGCAGAGAGGCAAAAGTGTTATGGAATGTTTGGAATGCTTCTTGGGAGAAAAGAAGACTGTTGGTTCTCCTTGAGAAACTCAGTTAGAAATCCATATTAGTAGGCAATCACACCATCTTATTTCTAGAAGGGGACAAAATATAAATGCTCAATATATTCCTTCAAATTAATCTGTTACCTTCTGCAATGTTTAAGATAGCATTCACATTGCAACATGTAAGACTGCTCAGAAGTAGTTCTTGTTTTATTCAAGGACGTAAACTGCTAAGCCAGTGGGCGCACACATGCTGCCTGGTGATGATGCTTATTAAAAAACAAACAAATATAAGAGTTAAAGGTAAATGGCTGACTTATAAAGACTTTTTAAAAAAAGAACAAGGACAATATAAAACTAAATCAAAAGAAGAACTGGCCTCAGAAGGATATACTTTTCAATGGCTTTCATATATGCAACGTGTAGAAAAATTTAAATTAGACAAAAAAGAATTTGAATTTGAACAAACCAAATCAGAATTTGAGGTACAATTATGTGAGACAGATGATCATTTAATTGCTAAAATGTATAAATTATTGTTAAAAGGTGAAATGGTAGAGGAGCAAGTAAAAGACTGAATGATCAAATGGGCAAAAAATATTGGTCATAATATTCAAATGCAACAATGGGAAGATATGTGGACTAAAGGATTAAAGTTTACTTTGTGTTATAATTTGAAGGAAAATTTCTATAAGATGATGTAGAGATGGTATATGACCCCACAAAAAGTAGCTAAAATGTATGGGAATGTTTCCAACTTGTGTTGGAAATGTAAAAAAAAAAGGGGGGGTCATTTTACCATATGTGGTGGACATGTGAGATAGCAAAGAAGTTTTGGACTCAAATACACTCATTGATGCAAAATATTCTACAAACTCGAGTTCCATTTAAACCAGAACTATTTCTATTGGGAATATTAGAAGAACAAAAAGGAAAGAAATTTACAAGAATTATGCAATATATGGTTACAGCAGCAAGACTTGTATATGCACAAAATTGGAAAAATCAGATTATACCTACGATACAGGACTGGATGTTAAAAGTAATGGACATGGCAGAAAATGATAAATTGACATGTTTATTAAAAGAAAATACAAATTATTACTTTCTTAAAGAGTGGAAACCATTAACGGACAATTTGCAAAATGCAGGAGGGGCAAAGCTTATATGGGGTTTTGAAGATTAAAATACAGTATATATAAATTGATATATTAGACAGGAAATGTTTTATAATGTTATATATAGACCTAGCATGTAAGAGATTATTTTTTAAATTACTATGACCAGAGATAAATTGGAAGTTGACTAATTTCTATGTTTCATCTTTCTCTTTTTCTATTTGCTTTACTACACTTTTTCTTTCCTTTCTTTGATTTGTATTTCTATTTCTTTTTCCATTTCAAACTTTTATCTATGTATACGTAAAATCCAATAAAATATATTATAAAAAACAAACAAATAAACTACACCCACAGTTAGATATTGTTTCTGAATAGGATAAAGCTGGACAAGGACGAAGAAGGGGGGGGGGCACGCACCAGCCTTGTACCTGATGTTTCTGAACTCGCTGTGCTGATTGAAATGGTTGACAAGAAACCTCTACTTGGGTTTATTTGAATGTGAATTGGTTGGGAAGTCTACTTCATCAGATTTCCCATGACACCAAGGGTTCTATTCATCTATTCAAGTAGAACCCTCTTTTTTTGAGGGTTAGCCATGCTTGAGTGGGAACCTTGCATTGGTGGGGGAGGGGCTTTGAGGCGAGTCCCTCTCTCCTCCTTGTATTGCTGTACTCTGTTAAGGATATAATATACTAGTTTTTGTTTCCTGTTCAACTGTAATGTTTATTCAGTTGTTTTCATCATTTTTGCACAGTACAATTAATAATTTTGTATTTTTAAAGTAATTTTATATTAAGCTTTTTTCTGGCCTTGGTGCCTATTACAGGGTACTCTTCCTTCCTTCCTTCCTTCCTTCCTTCCTTCCTTCCTTCCTTCCTTCCTTCCTTCCTTCCTTCCTATTTATTTTGAACAAGGCTATAGTTGGCTTTTGAATGGCATGGTGAAACAAAGAACAAATGGGCAGAGCTAGAAGAAACAGTAAATGCAATGGAATTGAGGCTACATAAAAATAAATTGCATTGATTATAGTTAATATTATACCCCAAACATAAAAACAAATTAGAGTTTAGAGGCTCTGAGGTCCACAAACAAGGGCTGTGGGCAACTTTGCATATGACTTGAGGGCCACAAGTGACCCATCCCTGATCTATAAGGCAATTTTCCTTAGCCAGTATACAGTAGTAATACAGTATAATGTAGAAAGGACATATCCAGACTTCAACATGGTGCTGAGTATATTATATTATATTATATTATATTATATTATATTATATTATATTATATTATATTATTATATTATATGAATATAATCCTAAGTAATATTACAGTGGAACAGAGGATGGTATGGATATCATCCTGAATAAAGGAATTATCCATTGTTACATTAAACAAAATATGCAGAATTGGAAGTAATTACTGCAAGATAGAGAAACACACAAGTAGTGTAGGACAAAATACAGTACTAAACTTTGAAACCAGGCAGATGGAAAGATGATACAGAACACATGGACTAAGGGGAATTCAGGACAGTTCCACTGTTTTTAAAATAACAGACACTGAAGTAAAAAATCAACCATTTGTTTTAAGACATGACAACATGTAAAGGATACTGCTACATTGCAGGTATTATTTTTTTCTTGTCATCTGCCGATATAAACTGATAGGAAGCTGGCCCACCAAACTTACATTGTTAATGTATTGTCGAAGGCTTTCACAGCCGGAGTTCAATGGCTGTTGTGGGTCTTCCGGGCTGTGTGGCCGTGTTCTGGAAGTTGTGGTTCCTAACGTTTCGCCAGCATCTGTGGCCAGCATCTTCAGAGGGCAGGAGCACAGACAGAAGCGAAATCTCTGTGCCCAGGTAGAGTGGCAATATTTTGTTTGTTTTCTATTTATAGAGCTAAGTTATAGGAGATTAGGTGGATTAAGAAAGATGCTGGCCACAGATGCTGGCGAAACGTTAGGAACCACAACTTCCAGAACACGGCCACACAGCCCGGAAGACCCACAACAGCCATTACATTGTTAAGTTGTTTTACCATATTGAATGCAAGTGATTTATTTTCTCTTTAATAATAGGAATAGATCTCTGCTCACAGGCTTCCCTTCATTCTGTCTCAATTTTCTTTCTTCATAGTGATTATAAGATACTTTCCAAATGCAATAACCTATATGTCTGTCTACACCGCTATCTTTACCCAGGCATGCCCACCATTTTGAACCCAGTGATCATTGCTCTGGATGTCCCTGTCTATACCAATATATTTCTATGTGTGTGCATATGTTCAGGTGTAGATAAAGAAATACACATGGAGTATAAAGTGGCTACCTATCTGAAGAAAATTATTGGCTTATATAAAGTAAAGGTAAAGGTTCCTCCCGCACATTTGTCCAGTCGTGTCCGACTCTAGGGGCTAGTGCCCATCTCCGTTTGTTAGCCGAAGAGCCAGTGTTGTCTGAATACGCTTCAACGGTCATGTGGCCGGCATGACGCACGTGGAACGCTGTTAATTGGCTTATATAGCCCAGGCCAAAACCAAGGCAGTGGGACTTTTTCAGTGTTTAAGTTTTCTACAGAGCACTGAACACAGCATGGTTGCATTAATATCATGTTCAGTTCATTCATGCATTTTCCCTCAATGTGTATTGATAAAATATTATTTTAAAAAGCCATCTTAATGTGACTGCACATAAGGATGCATCAGGACACTATTAATGCATTGGAGCATATTGCTCATATAATACTGAGGGTTTCAGACATGGACTACTGCAGAGCTTTCCAGACTTTTCATGTTGGTGACACACTTTTTAGACATGCATCATTTAGCGACACACTCTTACAGCAGGGCATCATTTCGCGACACACTCTTACAGCAGGGCACAAGGCAGGCACTAGGACCTGTGCGGAATCCCAGCTGGTTTGGAGGCAGCAAGGCACAAGGCAGGAACTAGGACCTGCGTGGAATCCTGGCAGGACTCAGAGGCAGCAGCAGCGGCGACACACCCAGACTCTGCAGCCGACACACAAACAAGTCCCGACACACAGTTTGGAAAGCTCTGGACTACTGGAACTCTCACCCATGATAGTTTCTAAAGAAAACTTTAGAAGTTACAATGGAAGGCACTGTCTTTATCAATTGACCATTAGACTGGGAGGGTGAAACAGACCTAACTTTTACAAATTACATTAATTATATGTAAAATGAGTTATCTATGAAAAACATAGAATTGCCACCCTTTTTTTTCCTGAAGGATTCCTTGGCTTCTACAAGATGTATGATAATGGAAGAAAAGCAGATCATTCCCCACACCATATTCATATGCTTGATACTGCTGCACTGCATTAGTTCTATGTACAGTATCTCACATGCAGTACTTAGAGCAGGGCTTTCCAAAGTTTTTCCCGCGGCGACACACCAACCGGCGTTGGTGTGTCGCCGCGGGAAAACCCGGAAGTGTGGCAGCACACAAAAACCCGGAAGCACTGCTGCCGCTTTTGACTTTTGTGCGCTGCAGTTGGTGTGTCACCGCGGGAAAACCCGGAATCGCTGATGATGATCAGCGCTTCCGGGTTGCGTGGCGACACACCAGACTGTGTGTGGCGACACACTTTTGTGTCGGGACACACAGTTTGGAAAGCTCTGACTTAGAGGAATAGGAATCGACATACAAAAGGTTAAACTTCACATTAAAGCAGCTGGTTTGTCATTGCCCATGGTTGCTTTAAGCCTTACTTGCACCCTGCATGCCACTGGAGGACATAAGATTTTCTTTTTAGTTAGGAGTGTCAAATAGCTTCCTTACAGGGAGACAGGATAGAGGTGTGGAGAGCAATAAAACACTTGTTGAAGATGGAGTTTCTGTGATTGCTCCTTTGGAACTGAAAGTTGAGAATGAAACTGGAGGGTTATCATGTGTATATGGTCTTCTAGCCTTCTAGTCTTCTAGCCCCACTAATTGTCTTCCTCCCCCAAGTTAATTATACTCACTGATTCAATAAAGGAAACTGCATTCACTGGACTTCCGTTGGGAATATGGGAATATGGCCAACTGAGCAGCTGTGTCCGCGGGCTCCACGGACAGAACTAGCATCATGGCAGTTTTTTCGGGCTCAGGCTGGTTCTTCCTGAAGCCCAGGAGCATTTTTCCGGAGTAAGGAAAATGCTCGGAATCATCCCATCTGTCCTCCAGAACGATGGCTTGCAGCCTGAGAATCGCAAACAGCGTTTGTGCCGATCGAGTAAGAGCCACCAGGAGGCTGGCACGTCATCATTTCCAAGCCACCCTGCAGCCTTAAAGAGACACTAAGTCGAGCCACCCCATTTCTAAATATATATATATATATATATATATATATATATATATATACACACACACACACACACACACACACACACACACACACACACAGACACAGAGTTTACCACTGTATGTACCCCAGGAGAGGCTTTCTACAGCAAAGAGAAATCTCTTGGTGCCTATCATTATTTCTGGATTATTATTTTTTTTAAAAATTAAGCTTTGACTTGTTTTCCCATTCAAATACTAAGGAGGACTGAGAATAAATAATTACCTCCCAGGAAACTGCATTCACTTATTGTCAGTTTTATTCCATGTGCTCTGGTGGTGGGTCTGCAGAGGTAAAACACATCACATGTTCTTGGTCAATGGTAACTAAGATTTACACCAGCTGTTATCCCCCAATAATAGTAAGTAGCCATTCAGATCAGTAAATAGCACATAGCAAGAGTTTACCCGAATTGGAGTCACATTTCATTAAACAGCACTATCTTTTTGGGAGAGCCAGTCTGGTGTAGTGGTTAAGGCATCAGGTTAGAAACCAGGAGACTGTCCCACCTTACACACAAATCCAGCTGGGTGACCTTGGGCCAGTCACTCTCTCTCAGCCCTAGGAAGGAGGCAATGGCAAACTACTTCCAAAATCTCTGCTGCTTTGGCAAATAGCTATATAGAAAGGAAAGAAACTTGGAAAATATTTTGTAGTTTTCTTTCTTTCTATGTTCAAGTTAATAAAAATTGAAATTTTCCAACCATAAAAAAGATTGAGGTGAGCCTAAAGCAAAAACAAAATAGGTCATGGTCTTATAATTTCATGACTTAACACTCACAAAATTATATCATGAAAATGCAAATGATCTGCAAACACTAGTAATAAAAATCAAGGAGCACAGTGAAATGGGACTAAAATTAAATATAAAGAAGACCAAACTCATTAGTAGTTCTACAACAGGTAGGACAACCAGCCTTACAATTGACAGTGAAGATATCAAAGTGGTGGCTAGCTTCTGCCTTTTAGGATCAACCATCAACAGTAAAGGAACAAGCAGTCAAGAAATACGCAGGTAGAGCTGCCTTGAAGGCCTTGGAAAAGCCACTCAAATGCTGTAATGCATCTATGCCTACGAAGATCAGAATTGTGCAAGCCATGATATTCCCTGTGACACTCTATGGAAGCAAAAGTTGGGCTTTGAAGAAGCAAGATAGGAAGAATACTGACACTTTTGAACTTTGGTATTGGAGAAGACTCCTGAGAATGCCGTGGACAGCCAAGAAAACAAACCAATGGATCATTGAACAAATCAACCCAGAATTCTCACTCAAGGCACAAATGATCAAGCTCAAATTGTCCTACTTTGGACACCTTATGCAAAGACTTGGCTCTCTGGAGAAGGCTCTAATACTGGGAAAGATGGAAGGAAATAGGAGAAGAGGACGACCTGCAGTAAGATGGATGAACTCAGTTACAGTGGTGATGGGTGCAGTGTTGGAACACCTGAAACACTGGCTGAGGGACAGACTGTCATGGAGAAAATCTATGTGGTCACTAAGACTCAACAACAATCTGATGGCACATAATCAATCAATACTCACAGACCCTTGGTGAAACAAACAAATCAGATAAGGAAAATCAACACTAATTGCATATCTTTAGATGACAGCATTGTATCATATACTAGTAACATTCTATTCTTTCAGAAATTATCATCGCAATTCCACAGGGAGAAAAAGGGGAATTCAAGGGAGAGAAACTACATTATCTACTACAAATTATATATACTAATACATTACTGGATATGCTGAAGGTGGGCAGGCAGCTTTTTAAAAATAGCCTTTTATGTTTACCATATATTTTTTCTTCTAACACAAAAGAAATAGGTCAATATTTTAGGAATTTTGAGACCATGTTCTGGGCATTCTGCTTGGATAGGGGAACTTGCCTATTCATAAAATCACTGGGCCAGTGAGCAGTTAAAAAATACTCATATAGCAGAAACTAAATTGGTGAAGTCACTCCTGTCACCCTTACTAACCTCCCAGGATGCTATCCAGCAGATGGTCTTTTGTTCTGTTTGCTTTCAGGGCATGTAGGCACACATCAAATGCATGTCAGCATTCCACTTTTTTTTAATTACAATAATCCTTAAAAGCAATAAAGTCAGTTGAAGCAGAGAGACTGGCAAATACAGGCATACTGGTGTCCATGGGCTAAGTCTTCCAGATCTGGGCTGCAAAAGTCTAGGTCAGGGGTCGGCAAACTTTTTTATGCCAGGAGCCATTTTGACATTTATAAAATTTATAATATCACTCGAGGGCCAGGGGGCGGGGTTTGAGGGCGGGAGCCAATCACGTGGAAGGGGGTGGGGTTTGCGGGCGGAGGCCAATCACGTGGAAGGGGGCGGGGTTTGCAGGCGGGGGCCAATCGCGTGGAAGGGGGCGGGGTTTGCGGGTGGGAGCCATTGCACACACTTAGGGCCTGCTGCCGCCATGCCCACCGCCACGCACACCATGCCACTGCCGCGCCTGCCCCCGCCACGCCTGCCACACCTGCCTGGGGAAGAGCCACACTCAAGGGGCCAAAGAGCTGCATGTGGCTCGCGAGCCGCGGTTTGCCGACCCCTGGTCTAGGTGATTATGAGATGTCAGCAAAGACAGGCTTTAACATAGACTCTTTGCTTCTGTCTAATGGTTTTACAATCCAAATATGTTAATTATACCTTAAAACAGCTGATTGCCAATCAGAATTCAAGTGTGGGAAATACAATGGTTGTAGTCTTCCCATAGCCTCGTGGAAGTTTAGGGAATCAGATTTTCTCTCCTTCTGCCTTTATACCTTCCCAAGGAAAACAGGACTGTGTGTATTAAATTTGTTTTGATTAAGACTTTTAAGTTACTCCTGTTACTAAAACTGGTAGTACAATATACATGGTCCACCAGTGTTATCTGTTCCTTTTGCTCCCAAGCTCCTATTTTTAGCTTCCCCCTTTCTTCCATGTCTGATTTTATCATTGAGAATCTTCTACCTAAGCCACACAAGGCTATGGTATGCATAATATATATCTCAACTGACCCCAGGGAACAACGCACACATGAGTTCTAAAACATATCCACTATGTATAGAAAAGTATGATATGAAAAGCATGTATTTTTGTAATATCTATGAACAGTTATTTCTTCCACTGTGTTCTTCAGAAGTATTAGCAAAATACGTATTTTATTGTTAATGTACATGCTAGATTAAGTTATAGGTTCTGTAGCTGTGAGAGCTAACCATCCTTTTGTTATAGATGTAGGTATGTTAGAAAATTTTGTATGGATAAAATGAATGTTACAGATTAAGAATAGCCTTAATTTTCCAAAGCCAGAAACCTGGAAATGCTACCCATTGTGCTGAAAAATAGAAAAAACTGCAGGTCTATCAAGTTGTTGTTGCTAATTACTCTATTCTTCCTGCATACAGTTTATATCTGGAAATGTAATTACCTAAAGGAATATATGTTCGTGCACACTCTAAAATACTCATTCCAAGATCCTAAAAGTGAGTTTAATGAACCACTATTTCCTTGTGCTGTACATAAAGCTATATCAAATTTCAGACTATACTAGAAGCTACTTATTTATTATAATTTTATTCTGTCCTTACCCAAAAGAACAAGTCACCTCTTTTTATCTTCTCAAAAACTCAATGAAATACATTAAAATGAGCGACAGAGACTTCCCCAAGGTAAACCAGTAAAAAAACAGATGTTTACAGGGAACCTTCTAAAATAAGACTGAATAATCAGGAGTATTAAGTAAATGCTGATCAATGAAATTAAATTTACAGCCAGATCCTGATCATATTATAATTATTGTTTGCACTGGAGCTTACTACCAATTGTGTATTCTTAGGACTGCAGACGTAAAACTTCATCCATACCCAGGACTTCCCTCCCAGATGACTCAAACATATATACATACAGACAATATGTAAACTTCTGAAAGTTGTATGTTTTTATGTCTAACATCCAGTTTGTACAGTGGAACTATGCCTGGTAATTTTATTTTATATTCATTTCTTCCATTTGTAAATTTGTGGGGAATAGTTACAATAGAAAAAGTGGACATTCTGCAGAATGCAGAATTAAAGAACATGGAAGGAACCTTTGGTTTGAAAATAGAACAGTCAGCACTGGCTGAATATCAGTCACAGGGATATCACAAAACAGATCTGGGGCACATCAGCATCCTGGCAAGATGTTACAAGTATTTCCCCAGAATTACAAAAGAAGGAATCAAAATATATAAGCATGCAAATAATTTAAATCATGAGAAAGATGATCAACTGTCACCTATATTTTATTTATTTATTGGATTTATATTACCATTCATCTTCTCCGCAAGGAGAACTCTGGGCAGTTCACAACCAAACCTATATGACAATTGAGAGCTAGTTTGGTGTAGTGGTTAAGACACTGGGCTAGAAACTGGGAGGCTGTGAGTTCTAGTCCCGCCTTGGGCACAAAGCCAGTTGGGTGACCTAGGAAGAAGGCAATGGCAAACCACTTTCGAAGAACCTTGCCAAGAAAACTGCAGGGACTTGTCCAGGTAGTCTCTGAGAATTGGATATCATTGAACAGAATACATACATACATACATACATACATACATACATACATACGACAATTAGCATTTGGTTGTGGGTATTCTGCTCTATTGAACACAAGCAGTATATAAGGATACAACATATCTTGCTAAGTTCAGATTCAGGTCTACTCTAAAGTTAGCGGTATGGCTAATGAAACATCAATATGTATTTATTGTATCACGTGACTCTATCCAGAAGTCATTTGACCAATAGCAACTGTGGAAGCCTAAACGGTAGTCTAAAAGAGTGACTTGTTGTAGAAAACCCAGCTCACAGGACGCCTTCAGATCAAGCATAAAATTCTTGCAGCAACAAAGAGGAAGAGGCAACAAGTCATTTAATTCAATATATTTCTTCAACATTTGAGATAATTTTATAGAATGAAATCTCTGTTTGTTGTGGATGTCTGGCCTTTTTATTTCTACCATTCTTTGCAATTCATAAAAAAAAGTTTTATTGCACAGCTAATTAAATGATTCCCTTTGCACAGGATGTACATTTTATTTCATCTAGGATGCTCAAAAGAACAGAGGGGAAATTGGCTATCTGACTTCCATACACTTACTTGAATCTCTTCATAACTTAAACAAGTAATACAAATTGAAAATATAGTTATATGTACAATCTTCCTTCTGCCTCCCAAAGCAACTTGGATTGAATATTAGAGACATGTAGTGCTTTGGATTTGATTCCAAAAGGTGGCTTGGAGCATACAGAGGCACATAATACCTGTCTGCAGAACTTTAACACAGCTTTGTGATCCTGGGAAAAGACGTGGCTGCTTTAAAGAGTTGCAGACAGATACAACATGCGCTGGAGCATCTGTTTGGAACTGAATCTGAAGTACTAGGCAAGGCAATCTTTATTTATTTTTAGTATTTATACTAACAGACCAAGTTGTATCCTGGTGCTTCTTTTTTCACCAAGCTGAAAAAAGTAGAAAAGCCAGCTATTTTTTAAAAGTTATAACAATATTATCAAATGGACATTGCATTATAAGCAGTTGACATAACCAAAATAGTAAAATTTGTACTTATTCTTTACCTAGATTTGTTCACATTCAATAAGAATCCAGGTAAGACAGACCATAGATCTTCTGAATGTTAGCAGCTATGTATAAAAGATCATTTTGTTAGTTTCAGCTTTGTTTTCTTCCCAACACACCTGCCAAATTCCACACAAGTGCTGAAAGTATGATAATACTATCCACCATGGCAATTTATTTATTTAAACAATTAAATGATTTATATAGTCACCCATCTCATGGTAATCACTCTGATTACTAACTATTCGGAGTCTACAGCATGTCGTTGATTTGAGATGTTGTTTGGAATTTAATATATTTGCATATGCAATACAATCTTTGCACTACACAGCCCCTTTCAAAATCTTTTATGAACATCTGATCTTTGATTCCTACTGTGTACATACATGTATACTGTACACAGATACATACACACAAAAGCTCAGCCTGTAACATGCTAGTCAGTTTTCTTCAGGAGGAAAATGTGCTTGTTTTCCCTAAAGATCATCAGAAAGATGGTCAAGCTGCAATCAGAAACAGGACAGTGCAGAAAAGAAAGGAACAAATCTATGAATTAGCTGAAATTGTGTACACTATTGCAGTACCTCAGTGAAACAGGAGAATTTTGAACCTCTATTCAAGAAAAAGTACTCATGCCTCATTACAAAGATTGAGGTCTAAATAAATAAATATCAGGAGAATTCTTTTAATTACTCCTTTGTACGATTGGGCAGCATCACTGCTAAGATTATCTCTGTAGCAGATTGCATGCAGGTCAATGGTATATTAATGCTTTCCAACCTAGCATGCATGAGGCAAACTGACTTTCATGGACCACCTGATGTCACTTTCCCCAAGAGTCACTCACTGACATGACAAGGGAATTAATGAGTCATTGCATCTCATCTAAAGTGATGACCCCACTGATTGCACAACACACGAAGCAGCTCCAAGACTCAATATGGTTGAATGCAGGCAAGCTATTTTGCCTGTGTGAGAAGCTCCTCTTGGTGAGGTTACTCCTATTTCTAATGAACTGTTTAAGATGAACTTTTCTGATGCACTTTTGTGGAAAGCACAGGCAAGAGATACTGAATGACACATTAGATGACCCAGAACTATTTTTATGCTTAATACTAACTGGGAGAAAACCTTGCCTATCTTGATTAGGCTTTAGGAAGCAAAATTTCCCACGTCCTAAAAGTGAAGCTGCATGAATCCTGCTGTTCCAGGAAAAAAATGCTGAAGGATTCATTAGTTCAATAGTTATGTCCATGGCTCTGCATCTCCATATTTTTTAAAACGTGACTTGTTTTTTTAAAGTAAAATTTTCTAATAATAGATTACAGATTAAAGCTAGGAAATAGACCCCCCACCTTTTTAAAAAAAAAAGAACGATGTTTTATAAAATCCACAATCATTTATTGCAGCATGTTGTACTTGATTTAAAAAATGTAAATAACTTTCCCATATTCCAGGTCAAGTATGACAGAGGTTTCCTTTGGCTTCCAGAATCACAAGTTAAGGATCTTATCAAGTTAAGTGATCATCAATTACCAGGAATCTGTTTATGATTCTGACTGGCATTTTAGTCTGCCCAGAAACCATTCTTCCAAAGAAGTTCCAGAAATGAACTTCAAGTCAAGTAGACTTAATGTTATTTCTGATTGTTTAACAACAGCTGCATTTCATCTGCCTCAAAATATTAAATTAACATATCACCACTACTCCAAATGTTGTAATATGTTCAATATTTTAACAGTAAGAAAGTGTCTCCTGCCCCACGTCTATCAGAAACCCCATTTAGGGTTGCAGGATATTAGGAGGCTGGGATATGCACATCAAATGAACAAGAAACAGCAGATTGTTTTCTCTCTTGCATCTCCTTTAATCAAATTATATGGACATTATTGTTGCTGTGAACCATGTTATAAAAGAACAAAGAGCAAGGAGAAGGAGAATAAGCCTTTTAGATGGGGGGGGGGGCAGGAGGAACCATGCAACTTGCATCTTGAAGTGTCACTATAGCAACATTTAAACAATGCACAGAAAATGATGCACATTTCTGTATTTGCTTCCTTGGATACCAGATATAAATGACCTCTCTCTGTCTTGGTTTGTGGTGTACATGTGTGTACTTAATGCAAAATGTGTTTTCTCTTTTCTTTACCTGTAATAATATTCTTCCTTCTTTGCTTTAATCAACGTAAATAGGTAGTATCTTATGCAGTACATTTGCCATTTCATCAGTTAACCACAAACAGTTAAGCCAACAAACAGGCATCATTGCTGGAGAGTAGAACAAACAGCTTAGAAATGTTCCAATAAGAAGCTGAATCTCTCTGCTCTGCATGGAGAGTTAAAATTGTTATGCAATCCAAATATGAAAATCTACTAGTCAATTGATTTTAAAAATGTTTTGCAAATCTTTGTCCCACCAGGGAAAGTCAACAGTTATATACTATTGCATTTCTTTTGGAAGACTGTTTATATCATCGTCTAGCATGGTATCTCTCAACCTCTTGCCAAATGAAATAAATCCTGTTTAAGGAGAAACTGGTTTGTCCACATTAAGGCATCTATTGCTATAAATCATGGTTGGCACAAACTTTACAGAATGAAGATTCCTATGGCTAGGAAATCAGCATCACTATGAATTAATAGTTTTAATGAACAGGGTACCCTAAATATCCCTATGGCAAAAAGGTATTCACTCTAAAATTCTCTTACAAAATTTTCTACTATTTAATAGCTTTACTAATAGTCCAAAACTTTCAATGACAAAGAGTACTTTATAGACACATTAATCCTTCCTAGCCATACTTGATGAAGCAGAGCTTATTGAGAAGTGACTTATTTCATAACTTTCTGCAACTCATTTCATATTTTAAAATAGGAAGAGGGGATGCCTTGACAAAAATCAACTGACAATCATCACGTCCCTAATAAACCACATTTATAGCAATATATTATACTATGTACACCTTCCATTTCCCTACTGTCCCTTCTTACAGCATTGAATTAGGAGACCAGTCTTTAATGCCAATCATGTTTCATCTAAACTTATTGATGTAATTAATTTGTTCACAATTTCTTCCAATACTATAAAGTATCCAAACATAGATATTTAAATAATATACCTATTACTATAGAAAAGAGTGACAAATAGAGAGGAGGAGAAAGAGAAGGAGAGGAATAGAAACTTTGCAAGGCATCATCTATGCTGCTCTAACGTGGTTCTTTTAATATGATAAAGGCTACATCCCACCCTGTAGGGACCTGTATATCTTATCATCATGAGAGCATTGCCTCGGTAAGAAGTATTTTGAATAATTAACCATCTGACTGCTAAGAATAATTTTCTTGTTTAGATTAGCTAATTTGAGACGCTCTTAAAACCAAACATGCTAAATGAAACAAACCTTTTACAGTCAATACTTGTTCCTTTTCACTGGCAATTCATGCATTTTATACCCAAAATTGTTCTCTATTCACAAACTCCTGGCTGTCACTTTCCTAGCTGCCTGATGGTAATTACAGAATTGCTTACCCTTTTATCCTGAAAAAATTGGAAGGCATCTTGGCTAATTATCAGATGCTGATGAATGTTGCACTTATATTCTGACACAAGCAATAGAAAACAGTTAGCCAGATAAAATGCCTATCCTCGCCACAGTGGAAACAACACCGCACATTCAAATTAGGACACAAAAACAAAAACAAAGGTTCTTAAGTATATTTTCAGTGCTATTGGCATTACCCATAAACAGCACCGGTGTACACCTCTGAATGACAAAGTCCCTCCTGTCACAACAGAAGAGAGTGCTGAACTCCAGTCTGATCCACATGTTCTCAGCTCCCATGCCAAGCAGGTTTAGCATCTCTGAAAGTCCACATCCACCATTACAACTCCACACAGCAAAGAGATTTACTCTTGTTTTATGTTTGGTTCATCAAGATCCCCTCCCTCCCCCCAAAAAATCACTGTAGTGGCATTTCAATGGATAAGTAGCCTTGCAGTGTATCTGGCCCAGGATGATGGCACTATTCTCCTGCCAAATAGCAAGGTGGCTTTGCCAATGAACTCTGATTTATCAGATCATAGCAGAGTGATTCTGTGGCAAGAGGATTGCTTTTTTTCCCCTTTAAAAACACACTGCTTTTTCCTTCTCCATCTTATTTCAGGACATGTCTAACACAAGCACAATATCCATGTTCTATCACTGTGGATGCAAGGATAGCCCATAACCGGGCAGAAATTTATGCAGGGAACCACTGGAGTCAGTGGGGGCCAAGTAAGATTTGTTTTGTTTTAACAGATCCCAAAAATAATGGCATGAGTTCCAAAAAGAAACTATGATCATTAATTTGTTTGACTGATTTAACTGAGTTATGAAATAAAGAAAGGGAATGTGTTTCTGCTGAATACTTTGCTATGAAAGCATTGCATGATTAGGAATCCTTGTGTGTATGTGTGTCCCTGAGAAGGTGGCTCAAAGGTTTACTGTATTTTAAGTACCTAACACGTTTGAGGCATGACCCAAACCAATAAAGTATAACTTTTATAAACAGGGGTTTTAATTTTCTTTTTTTCTCATAGGTTAATGAAACTATATCTCAGAAATACTGATGTTGTTGGATTGACAGGATATCAAACAAGTTCAGAAGTCATGTCTAAATGACATAAAGGGGAAAAACTGATCAAACACTCATCCTCCAGTAAGACTGTAACTGGAGAAAATCCTGGAGAGGGGATATAGAAAGACATTTTCAAGTTGTTACCTGTGAAGGTTTTGCTTTTACAGAAAAGCAGATATCTCCATTTTGATTAAGTATGTTGGTATATGTATAGACATTTTGTATATGTATATTGTACATGTATATGTATATGTATAGACATTTTGGTTATCAGCCCATGGATGCAAGATCAGGAGAGCCACATGTGAGAAGGAAAAATATGTTTAGCAGGTCAATAGAAATGCCCATAAGAAGATATCCCAATGAAGAAAAGCGATTAGTTACAGCAATAACCTTAAAAATACCTTGTCCTCCATTAAAATATGTTCTGTTCTGTGTCTACATGCTACATCTTTACAACTATGAAATGTTCTCCTTTTGGAACAGGAAGTCCCTGTAATTAATAAGGCAAAATGACCAGCAATCAACTTTCTTAGTTGAAAGTCAGAACTTTTCAGATTCATTTTTCCAACCTGTGAAATGGCTGCAGTTACAGGCTATTTTTGTCCATCCACTGAACTACTTGAACCTGTTCTGTTGAGCAAACTCAACCTCTATTGTTAGTTGAGGGTTCAATGTGTTGCATGGATGCAAAAAAATGGGTTAATTGAATAAATGATGCTCCAAGTAACCATGGGTAAGCATGTTGTACAAACAGATCCAGAGTCCCTCACAATGTTACAGGAGTAGAGAGAAGAACATAATGTACAATCCTATTTCCTTAGTGAACATGCACAGGACCAATGTTACTCTTCCATTTTAAACCCAACCATTAAGACCACTGTATCCAGTGTAACTCATGCTTTAGAGGGAAAGCTAAATCACCTAAAAACAGTAAGATATACCAATAACATTTAAGACAGAGTCATGTCTGAAGACCCACACAGTTCATATTTTTCTTTACTCACTGCCAAAGACATACTCTGGGGGAACTGAGAGGATTTACCATCAAATCATAGTAGAGTAAGAGCTTTAGGAGACATTTGAGGGAAAAATCTCCCTCACATGCCTTCTTTGGATACAGATGGCCAAGCCTGTGCCAGCCTCCCAGAATCATCCTTTCTCCAGTTTGCCTGATTATCATAGTTCCAATTTACGCCTTCCCTTACAAAGATCTCTTCAGATGGTGACATTTTCATCATTTCCATTTCTTCCCCTTCCCCTACTTGACTCTCCGCACACCAAACTCCTTCGGCTGGCCTTCCAAACCTAGTGCCTTCCAGATACACTGGGCTGCTACTCCTATTACTTCCTACCCCCAGCCGCCATGCTGCCTGTAGATGATGGGAATTGTAATCCACTGTACTTTGGGGTTGGAGAAGACTGTTATGCAATGGTGATGAATTTGGCAGCCCTGGGCCAGCTGGTAAATCAAGCATTACATTAGGTTGCCATATACTGCAGGAGTATGACAGGCACTGCTTTTCTTTACTAGAGAAGGAATGGAAAGGACAGCTACAGAACCAAGGTATCTGCAAGGTTTAGCCAAAGGTTGATTCCCTCCTCCCCTCCACCCAAAGACCTCCCTCCTCACTGTTGGTGTCAGATACCATTTTAGGTTCCTCTTTGGTCGCTCCTAGCTTTCAAATGAATAAATAAATCACCTCTCAAACTCCATCACCCTTTTTTAAAGGGCAGGCATCAAGACACAAGGGGGAAAAATGAATATGGCACTCACTGTATTTGAAACTGCCCAGGAGCAAAAGAAGAATATCCAGAATGAAATTCCGAAGAAGAAGAAGAAGAAAAAGAAGGTGGGGGGGGCGGTGAAAAGAAAAATTAAAAAAAAAAAAACAGGCACCACCGCCACCGAGGGCAAAACTACATCATTTCGGCAACAGATCCAATTTGATGGGAGGAAAAAAGGATAGGAAATTAAATATCCATCTGCAATTTTCCATCTAGTTCCGTCCAAAAGAGCTCCAAGCCGGCTGCTCCCCCTTCCAGCTTCCTTTACAGGATACTTCTCTTCTCTTGCTCCCTCGCTCCCCTCCCCGGCCGTCCCTCTTAGGACGTGGCTGTTTTCAAATGTTCCTGCGTGTATCAACTTCTTTCTTCATCGGGGGACAAACGGACGGGGCGGGGGCCGGGAGGCTTCGGAAAAAGACGAGAAAGGGAAAACAAAAAACAAAAACAACCAGTTCGACGAAAAGAGTCTTTCTCCGTTGAGAAACTTTTCATTCCTGCCTGGATCTTCCCGTGAGGTCTTGGATCCTTTGCCTTGCCTTCTCTCCGATACTCAACCCCTTTGCATCCCCGAAGGAGAGAAGGTTTTGCCGATTATTCTTTTTTCCAGCCTCCCGCAGCGACCCCCAGCCCGTCCGTTTAAGGTGATCTTTCCTCTTTTGGGTCTGTCTGCTAAGATCCAACTGGAGCCAGGGAAGACTCTTCGGCTCCTTTCTTCTTTGCCGCACGCTCAATTCTCTGATCCATGTGCTTCCACCACAGATCGAGGGTTCCCATCATCTCGATGCTCTTATTCCCTCCTCTTCTCACCAGCCGGGCGCGCAGCCTCTTACATTATTTTTTCCCGAACCAACTTTAGGGTTCTTTCCCCCTCCCCCCCGCCGATTCAAGGATCTGATTAGATTTCCAATCACAACCCAGTGCGCAATCGGATTTTTGATTTCAGCCAGGAGCCAGCAAGCCCAACTCTCCCCGATACTATATCCCTTCGCCTTCCTTCCAACTCCTCTGCGTTTTTCAGAGCCTCACATCAAATGGAAAGAGACGCCGAGGCTAACAGTGGCGGCGGCGGCGGGCGCGAGCTTGGAGGGGGGGATGCGGGGGGGGGGGAGGAGAGCGAGCGAGCGAGCAAACAAGGTTCCCACCAGCTGTCAAAAACCAATCCATCATTTTTCGAAACACCTGAAGTGGGCGGCTTTCACCCACCTCTTCCCGCGCCCCCCTCGCTGCATTTTCCACCTTTCTTCCTCATCAAAATCCTCCTGGCGTTCAAAACTCCCCCGGCGGAATCCGCCGATCTCCCTGGGGAGGCGCGATTCGTCCGGCTCGCCGTGAATTTCGCCAGCCGGGGACTTCCCCTCCTCTTCATTTCGCCTTCCTCTCCATTTTTGCTGCCAGCCTGCTGTAGGGCCGCTTCGAGAAGGGGTGCTGGAGGGGAAAATGTGTTCTTTGGAATACTCAAAAGAAGCTAAAGTGGGAGATGGCGAAGCAGCCGTTGAGGGGGCAGGGGGTGTATTTCTCCAACTGTCTTTTTCCCAGCAGCTGCGAATCCGCTTAGCGACCCTCCGATCTACAAGTTGGACACCATCCCCGCCGGCTCCCCTCTTCCTCCTCCCCAGGCCAGCCCCCTTCCCCTCCTCAATGGCACATTCCGAGGCAGTCGGCCGCCGCGGGGCTTCTTTGACACCGCCAGCCTTCGCTCCAGAAACGCGCAGCTGCAGCCCCCTTTGTCCGCGACCGTCAGCTTCGGTTTGAACTCTTCCGCCCGCAGGGGTGAGGAGAGGGGACAAATAAATAAATAATCCGCTTTCGAGCAGCTGCTGCGGAGAGTAGCGCTCGCTTTCTCGCGCGCTTTTTCTCTTTCTGCAATTGCACCTCGAGATAGGCGAGCTGCCCCGGGCCGATCTTTTTACCTACACTTTCCAACAGTCGTTCTCTCTCCCCGCCACATTCACACACACGCAGTCCTCCCCCCCCCCCGCTTCTCCCCCCCCCCCTCCAGCTTGTGATCAGTAAAATACAATTACCCAATTACCTCCCATCATCTTAGCACTGATTGGTCAATTGCATTAACACTTGATGTTAAGAGAAAGGCGCTTCTGCGGTGGGACGCTGCTGCCACCCAGCGGACAGTTAGGAAACGCGTTGGCCATGTGAACCTCAGGAAACTTCTGAGCAGCGAAGGCGGAATTGGAAAAGAAGGGCTCATCTTGAGGAAAGGAATGTCAAAACTCATTTCCTTAAAAGCCGGCCCGCAGTGCACACAGGCGCATGCTTAGCAAGAGATAATCAGCCAGGGAAAAAGAAAGCTACACGAGGCAAGTCTGCTTGCGTAGAACAGGGTACCTGCTTCCCATAGACATCTCCCCATGTTCTCTGCAGCATGCTTGTTTTCTTTGGTGGCAGTTCCTTGCAAGCAAGTGGGCAAGGCTTATGGCCACTGCAGTATCTGTGATTTCATCCCTATCTCTGAAGCCAATATCTCAAAACCTCAAGTGGGCAAACTCTCCTTAAGAGCCTCAGCACAGTCTATAAATGTGAAAGGCCATGTATGCAGTTTACAGGGCCGATTAACTCTGCAAAGTTAAGTTTCCCACATAAGGGGAAGGAGAGAAGGACTTGCTTTAAGATGAAGCTTCAAGAAGAGAAAGCTTTTAAGATAAGGAATGATCTCACAGTATATACTGTAGTTTGCACAAGGTTTACCAGGGCAGGAAGTTTCAGAGCTATATACTTCTGAACTTGATGATGATAATGATTTAATATCCAATAGGATTATGTATGTTTTGAAAATAATCTCACACAAGGCAATACCTCCCTATCTGCATTCATTAAAATCACCAAGTTATTTCAGGTTTCCGCAGGACACTATTTTAAGAGTCGCATTAACTTAAAAGAGCAGACTCTGGAAAATAAATTGAGTCTCTTAATCACTAGCTGTATTTCTGGGAGGTTCAAAGCACTCCTAGAAAGTGTGCACTGTCCTAATATGTGGTTTGCAGAAACAGCTGAAGATGGGATCCAAGCCTGACATTCTTTCCTCAAAATATTAACAGTTTTCAGGGAGTGAGGAATCTCCCAGTTGATTCCTGTAGACCAAAATCTTCAGAATCAAGCATTTTTGATGCAAGTGAAGCCTAACCAAGGATGGTTCATTTTTGTCCTGTTCTGCATACTTTCTTTTCAAAATGAATAAACCATTTTCTCTGCTCCTTGCTATTTTCCCCTTATCCCTTCCCTTATCTCTCTATCTCTATGACTGATGATAAAGGTTATATGCCATCAAGTCACCGTTGACTCTTAACAATCACAAAGATAGAATTTCTCCGGGGTGATCTGTCCTCAACCTGGTCCTTCAGGTCTTCCAGTAGGATACCCATTGGTGCTCTAACTGAGTCTACCCACCTTGCTCCTGGTCATCCTCTATTCTCTTTTCTTCTAACTATCCCAGCATTATGGACCCCCCAAGAATGCTGGGTCTTCACATAATGTCTCCAAAATATGATAATTTGAGCCTGATAATTTGTGCTGTGAGTGAGAACTCCGGATTAATTTGTTCTATGATCCATTTGTTTGTTTTATTGACTATCCATGGTATTCTCAAGAGTCTTCTCCAACAGCAAAGTTCAAAAGCTCAATATCCTTTCTATCCTGCTTTCTCAAATTCCAATTTTCACTTCCATAAAGTGTTAAAGGGGAAGCCATTGGCTGCACAATTCTGCAGGTATAGACATATCACAGCATCTAAGTATCTTTTCCAAAACCTCCATTGCTACTTTACCAAGTGCTAGTATTTCTTGACTGCTGATTCCTTCACTGTCAACAGTCCATCCTAACAGGCAGAAGCTATCTGTTTGTTGTTTATTCATTCAGTCGCTTCCAACTCTTCGTGACTTTATGGACCAGCCCACACCAAAGCTTCCTGTCGGCCGTCGCCATCCCCAGCTCCCCCACGGTCGAGTCCGTCACCTCCAGAATATCATCCATCCATCTTGCCCTTGGTCGGCCCCTCTTCCTTTTGCCTTCCACTTTCCCTAGCAACAGCATCTTCTCCAGGGTATCCTGTCGTCTCATTATGTGGCCAAAGTACTTCAGTTTCGCCTTTAATATCATTCCCTCAAGTGAGCAGTCTGGCTTTATTTCCTGGAGTATGGACTGGTTTGATCTTCTTGCAGTCCAAGGCACTCTCAGAATTTTCCTCCAACACCACAGTTCAAAAGCATCTATCTTCCTTCGCTCAGCAGATAGAAGAAGCTATCTACCACTTCAACATCTTCATTGTCAATTCAAGGCTGGTCGTTGTAACTGTTGTTATTGTTGTAACTGTTGTTATTAGTTTGGTCTTCTTTATATTTATTCTTAGTCCCATTTTTTTCATGGTGTTCCTTGACTTTCGTTATTACAGCTTCCAGATCATTTGCATTTTCAGCAATCAGCCCAAGTGCAGGGCTTCAATAGGAGTCATAGTAAATAATGATGAAGAATGAAGAAGGGAGCAAATAAGGACAGAGTTGCTGCTGCCACTGCTGCTGCTACCACTTCCTTCTCTACTGCTGCTCCTTAGTTAGCTGATGCCTCAGCTGCAAGTGCTGGAAGTGAAGCGTTCAGAAGCTCTGGTGACTTTCCCAGTGACCACTCCCAGTGGCTCTTTTCCTCTTCTTACTCTCCTTTTCCTTCCTGCTTGTGAAAGAATGAAGGGAGAGACAATAAGCATAGCATCTGGGGTGCAAACATCCACTTGACCACTAGAGGACAGCCGAACAATACAGAAAACTTTCTTTGCTCCCATCTAGTGGGTCATCCAGATTTATGCAGTCCAGATACAGTATTCTGAACACAGAAAGACTTGCAGGTGTGAGCCCTCTTATGGGTTGGGGGGGCAACCCAAGAAGTTTGCCTTGGGGCTCAGTTGATATCCGGACAGTGAATGCAATGAGTCCTACTGTTATCTGAGCATGCATAGATTTGTCATCCTACAGTGTAATTCTGTGCATACTTTCTTCACATAAAATCTTAATAAACGTAATATAGTCTCAAATTAAGTGTTTGTGCGATTGCAGTTTCAGTTGTTGGAGCTATTTCCTTTAGCAATATTATACAATCCTTGGATTTGTTTGGAATTTTATCTGAAAAAAAAGAAAGAAGAGAGGCAGTGCTCTCTTCAGGGGCATCTGCAAGGGGTTGGTCAAAAAAGTCAAAATTGATTTCCCCCTCCCACAGACATCCCTCCTTCTATTTCATTTGAACTGATCCAAGGCTCTGATGGCCCCTCTAAACTTCTGAAGTGTGCCCAAATCTCATGCTGTGTTATATAACTAGTTAACTATTTAACATAGATCTTTTTAATGAGGGCATTCTCTGGATCTTGCATCTTCTAAAAGAGGCTTGTTTCAACTTCAGGTGTACACCACATATGTGCAGAATAAGGAGAGAGTCTTTAATAATGTTTGATGCAGTCATACATCAGAGAGTTGGAAGGGGCCAGTACTGGAACACACATTAAAGAATGCTGTATGATTGGCTATCCAATCTCCATTTTAACACTTCCAGTGAAGGGGAAATCACTAACTCTCTGGGTGATCAGTTCTATTGTCAACCTGCTCTTGCTGTTAGGAAAATTTTATTAACATTCAATCCTAAAGTCCATCTTTAACTAAAGCCATTATTCCATGACCTGAACACTAGGGTAAAAGAATTGGCTTTCTTCTGTGTTATATCCCTTCTAGTATTTGAAGGATGCTATCATATTCTTACCTTTCCCAGCCATCTTTTCAAAATAAATATTCCCATTTCCTTCAATTTATTTTCATATTACTTGGTTTCTTAGGCTTTCATTGCCCTTGATGACATTCTCTATACCTTCTCAACTTTGCCTGAATATGTCTTAAAGTAGAGTGCCCAGAAATAGATAAAATACTTGAGACACAGCCTGACCAACATTGAATAAAGTGAGAATTTTGAAACTGTATTTCTCTTCACATATTCTAACATTGTATTTGCCTTTTTTGGAGTCACTTTACACTAATGAATCATATTCCGTTTGTGAACTACTATTCCAAATATTTTTCACAAGTATTGTTGTCATGTCCAATTTCCCAGTCCAGTGCCCATGTGTTTCTGCTTACGAAGTGAAGAACTTTGTATTTGTCTCTGTTACATTTCATTATGTTATTTTCAGCCCATTTTTCTAGCCTACCAAGGCTGCTTTGACTTCTCTTTCTGTCTCCTAAGGTGATCCCAAACAATTCTGTGCTATCTGAATTAAATAAGCATTCTCTCCACCTCTTCATCTATTGCTAAGCAGAATGCCACGATACTTTAGCAAATGCTGCGCTGTAGACCAGATATATTATTGTCTACAGCAGTCCCATAATGCAATAAGGGTTAGGGTTACTAGCAGAAGTGACCCAACAGAAAAAAAGAAGATAAAGTTAATATAGCAAGACTTGTTCTTGATAAATTTATATTTGTCAAAACATAGTTTTCAGGGTACTACTGGTTGCTTTAAGATTTACTATAGAATCTTCCTATATATTGATGTCTGCCTGCTTGGTCTATAGGTACCAGATTCTCCCCCTTTCTTTTTTATTGAAGATAGGCACTTAATACTTGACTCATTCTCCAGAAATTTTCAAGATAGATCATAATTAAGTTCCTTTAGTACCCTAGAAAGTATTTTAGTACCTGGAAGGCAAAAGGAAGAGGGGCCGACCAAGGGCACAATGGGTGGATGATATTCTGGAGGTGACGGACTCAACCGTGGGGGAGCTGGAGATGGTGACGGCCGACAGGAAGCTCTGGCGTGGGCTGGTCCATGAAGTCACGAAGAGTTGGAAGCGACTGAACGAATAAACAACAACTACCCTAGAATGCAATGCATCTGGCCTTGGCAATTTAGACTTGTTGCCTGACTGTGTCTCCATCAGAATCAAGCCTCAATTTGCCTCTTCATTCTGCTGTTCTTAATTGCCTAGTGGAACACATATCCTCTTTTCAGAGAAAAGTTGGATGGTCCTGTTTTCCTTTATTATCTGTTTTGCCATCTTCATTGAGCAGCTGGTATAGAGATTCTTTTCTCTTTCTCTTATTTTGGCCATAGCCAGCATGTTGCTGTTGTTGTTTACATCCTTTGCGAGCCTTCGCTCATTCTGAGCTTCAGTCTTCCTGTGTTCCCTTCCTTGGTGATATGTTTTCTCCACTTCATATGTGTACTGTATGTGGTTTGTTTTAGATTGTCACTATTGTCACTATGTCCGATTAGCTGCTTCTTCTGGGTCTTCTATTTTTCCTTTGTTGTTTGGAATTTTTCCTTTAGTATCTCATTTTCTTCATCCATCCAGCTTGACTTTTACTTTTCCTGCCAAAGAATTCTAATTATTGCTCTGCTTCCTTCAAATCCAAAACATGCATTTGATTACACTCTAGTTTCCTTGAACTTCATCACTGCATGGCCACTTTCCCCCAATGTTCTTACTACTTCCACTTTATTAACCAAGTCTTCCTTATTCATCTCATATTAAGAATAGCTGTGCCTTCTCCTGCTCCTTGAAGGAGAAAATTGTCAGCAAGATGACTTGAGAATGCCAAGGTCCTTGCTTGGCAGAGTTTGTCTGCCAATAGATGTTGGGTTAATTACATTCTGCCATCACTACTATTTCATGCCTTCTTGAACTATGTGCTGCTTGCTACTAGAAAGCATAATCCACATCTTCTCCTTCATTACACAGGCGATTATAGACCAACAACAGTATTGCTTTTATTTTTTCCTCTGCTAATTTTAACCCACTTTCTCTCTGCAATGTTGCCAAATCCCTTCACATTGATTTCTGAACAATGTGGATATTTTAACATACTGCACAACTACACTCTTTCTATTGCTTCTGTAGCTTTTGAGCAAACTGTATCCTTCAATTGCTATATTGGTACCAGGGGACTCATCCCATTAGGTCTTAGTTATGCCCATTATGTCCCATTTGTCTTCATGTACAAGAGTTCAAGCTCATCTTGTTTATTTCCTATACTCTGAGCATTAGCATAGAGACAATGAAGGCCATTTACTTCATGCACCATTTTTTTCTGATTATTCATTAAGTATTTAATAATAGCAGAAGTACTCCCACTTCCTTCTACTGTTGACAGATCTCTATCTGGCTTCAACAACTCCAACCCCCACAGGATTCAATTTAAAGCCCTCCTGATCAACCATACCAAGATTTGACTAAAAACATTATTAGCAGTTCTTCTAAGGTGCAACTCAGCCAGAATTCTATTACCCAAATAAATATCCAGAAAAAGACTCTCTTATCTTATATCATTTCGAAAGCCAGTTGTAATTCTCATTTAGATAACTGCAATGTGTCCTAAATGGGTCTGAATTTATTTGTTTATTTGTTTTTTTATCATTTCAATTTATATAGCCACCCATCTCAAACTTATGACTCTCGGCAGCTAGCAACAATGAAAAACTATATAAAAACATAAAACAATATAAAAAACTCAGACAAATAAAATCAGCAGCCGAGGTAAAAAACAACAACGACACCAAAGTAACACAACCCCTGCATGGGTTCTGCCATGCATCTGGATCCCCAAGCCTGGTGACATTTTTACCACATTTTTAAGGCCTTGCAAAAAGCCATAAGTGGCAGGGCCAATCTAATCTCTGGGAGGATAGTGTTCCAAAAGTGGGCACCATGACAGAAAAGGCCCTCCTCCTGGGCTCCACCAGATGACATTCCCTAATGGATGGGACCCATAGCCTGTCTCCCCTGCTGGACCTGCTGGAATGAGTAGACATAATCAGGGAAGCGGTCCCTCAAGAAATTTGAAATAAAATCAAGGTCTTCAGTTAGATAGAGTAGGGGAATCTCTCTTTAATGAAAGAAGATGATTTGATGAAGTTGCCATGGCTCTCAATCTGTCTCAGTGTCCAGTTCAAAATGCTGGTTCCAATAATGGTTAAAGCCCTAAAAATAGCAGGATCAAATAACTTGAAAATTGTTGGAATTATCAGGGGTCAACTCAGCATTGTCTCATAAGCATAAGGGGGGTCTTTCTAGTAAACACATCTCTATTGTGCTTGTGGGATGTCACATGGGTCACCTGATTTCCACTTTGTTTCTCCTTCTTGAGTTTGGGGGATTAACAATCTCCATTACTCTTTGGGCACACCTGCAAGCAGGAGGTGCTGTAGAACGCATCTCCCATCTTTTCATCTTGCTTGCACACAGATCTACTATGAATCTACTTGTGTCCAGATCTACTGAATAAATGTAAGCTATCTCTACTTTTTTCTTCATCTAACTAATGTGTGAAGACTGAATTTATTTCTGAATGTAATTAAGCGTTACGTGTAAGTCCCTTCTGGTTCATGCTTCTACTTTGCAAGATTGTTGTTAGCTGCTTGGAGTTCTTTTATTAACCTTCAAAACTCCATCAAAGATTGCCTGTGTACCTAACCAAAATCTGAAATCATCTTTTGAAACTCTTTTCCATGTCTCTCAACCAATAGGCTAGTACCAGACCTTTTTGTGTGAGGTTTCAGAATTATTCCTGAATGCCTCTTGAAATAATGCTTGTTTGGTACTTTGTTCTTATTTATTTATGGATGAAGATTTTTCCAGGCATTTAAACTGTAATCTTTTGAACCAAAAATATATGTATTCGTCAATTAACCACACAAACCAGAAAAATACAGTGAAATATCAATTCAGAATTGATTATCTAGAATTGATAACATTTATGAGAGGAAAGGAAAGACATAGAATAATTCTCAGGTTTAGCAGAACACTTTTCTGCTAAACCTGGACAAACTGTCCACTTTGTAGAAATAAGAAAAATGAGGCCCTCATGTCTTAAAAAAGTAACATTCATTTTGCTATCCATATAAATACCAGTTATGTGTGAAAAGATGAAGACCTTGGATTTTTCATAATTTATAGAAAGTTATGTTTGCAACTCGAGCTGCCCATTTAACCTATTTATGAGATGCTTTCCAATCAGCCCAGTTTAAGAAAAGAGATCTGCATTACCAGAGTATAGTAAAATGTAGAAATACCTGAAGGCACACTTTCATTGTTGACAGCTTTGGTGGATGTGCATCAATTTTACTAGGAGCCAGGAATAAATCTGCCAGATAGAGTTGAACAATCGGGGTGCAAGCCACATTCTTGCTTGATACCCCTTTGGAAAAGATAGATGGCCCTTTGTCCTGGCAGCATTGTAGCAAAGATATTAAAATATAGTGCCTTTAGCTAAAACAACAGGCAAGGTTCAATTGACAAATGTTCCAAAGAGCTTCATGTGAGACGGAATTGAAAGCCGCTTTTAAATCAATAAATGCAGTGAATAATTTATCTTCTTTAGGATACTGATATTTTTCTGCAAAATGGAAAAGTGTCAGGCAGTGATCTAAGGTAGAAATCCTCTTTTACAACCTAACTGTTCCTCTCTGGTCATCTTTGTAATCGTAATCCAGTATTTTGGTTTATTACATAAAAACTTAACATAGTTCTTCCAGTAATGGAGAACAAGTTTATTGGGTGGAACTTATTGGGATCTGCTTTATTGCCTTTCATATAGATGGGGATAATAATAGCTTTATTTCAAGGACTAAAATTTTCCCTGAGCTAAGACAAAGAAGGAAAGGCACCAGCTTTCCCTGAAACAAGGTAATTAGCTGAAACTTTCCTCTTTAAATGAGTTGTAATTGGAGTGTCCAGTCCATATTAGGGGCCTATGATTGCTATCAGATCTTTCTCCAACTACAACATTGCTGGCATAATTTCAAAAGGAATCAGAAATTGGAAGATAATCAACCACATGGTTAACTTGCTTATGTAACTTACACTCTATCCTCCCTCCCTCCTTCCCTCCCTCCCTCTCTCTCCCAACTGATCGCTAAATCTCATTTCATTGAAATTTTCCTCCAGCACTGCATAAATGGAACCAGACAATCATCTGAAAGATTAACATGGCAACATTTGGAAAATCTGTATAATCTGTGTTCTCCAAACTCTAGAATTTTGAGCCACATCTTTTTACTACTAAAACTGTTGTGTCTGTTTGTCACCTTCAATTGGGTGAAACAGTGCATCATAGGGCAACAATTTTAGAACCAAGGAACCTCAAATGAGCTAACTTACAGAATGCATCCAAACTCCAGGACCCATTACTCCCATGGGTTTGAAATTTGGCAAAGTTGTGGCCATTTCAGTGCCACCACGTCTTCTGACTACACTTCCCAGAAACACATAGGTTGCATGGTGCAAGGGAAGATGGGGGGGGGGTGTATCCCTGCCCTTTCTCACCTCCCTCTGGCCCTTGTACCCAGTCAGCTGGTGGCAAGGCCTGACAGGCAAGTGGCGATTGGCTGCTTTGGAACTGAGGCCAAAATTTGAAATCTCTTAATGGCAGTGGGCAGTGAGGGAAGGATGAGGGAGCAACTTGGATGCCTGCTGGTGAGGTAGGGCTGGCTGAGGGTTGCCGGCTGTTGACAGGTGAGCCTTCTTCCTCCCGGGATGGGGAGAGGGGGTACAGTGTTTTTTTTTTTTTGTGGTCCATGGCTCCCTTTGTTCCCCCTCCCCTCAGCAAAGTAGCAGGCAGTTCCGTGGGTCAGCCGAGGAGGAGGAATAATTTCTGATGCTCCCTGCCAGCTTTCCACAAGCAAAGTCAGTGGGAAAGCCAGCAGGAAGTCAGAAGTCACTCCTGCTCCCACTGCTTTTTTGGCCACTTGTGGTCATTCTGTTTCTCTGTTTAGGTAAGGAAATATCTCTGAAAGGATAACCCCACAGGTCATGAGTTGTCTAGTAGTACATTATTATTAGGGCCTTCCTGGAATTAAAATCACTACCCATAAATAAATAAGGAGAGGAATAGAAACAAGCCTGCTCCAGAAAATAATTTTATAGCGGTTTCCAACTTCCAGAGAAGACATGGCAAACTGAAGACAGCTCTGTGAAAAGTGGCGCTGATGACCGCAGCAGAATGAAGAGCCGGCAAGTAGACTGGCTCTTCGTAATTCCTCTCCAGATGAGGAGAGGACCTAAGATCGCCCACAAGATCTGCAGACAGTTACTCCTCATGAGGAGACTGCAAGACAGAGGTCTCCAGCTGGTTTAGAGTTCTGGGAGATGAGGGAATAGCCATTTTGCTGAAACAGTGGTCAGCGTCTTTAACAGGACACTGGGCTTGCATACTTCCTTTTCTAATCACTTTTGGAAATTACTTGTTAACTGCTTTTCAGCTATTAGAAACCTTTGGGTCAACAAGTTTTACAGCACCTTCAATCCTTAGCGAAATAACTTTTAAATACATTTTTAAGGACTTAAAAATATTTTTTTGGAATAAACAACAAAAGGGTGATTAAAACTTAGGTTTTAGAAAGTTACAAACAGACTAAGGGTCCAGATAAATTTGAAATAAGATTTTTGAATTAATTATAAGTATCCTTCCTGTGAGAAAATGCTTCAGTTTTGAATTCTTCTAAAAAAACCATAATAAGATAAGACTTTAAAAATTGGGCACTAGAGGGAACTAGAAGGACCTACAGATTACAATTAAAGGAGAAAAATACTTAAATTCAATTTACAAATACAGAATGAAGCAAAATATTTTAACACTGGACATATTTATATTTTTGAGCAATGGACTCAAAATTTAATTTTATGAGTATCTGCCTCTATAGATAAATTGTCTTTAAAACATGTTATGGAAGAGGAACAAGTTTTACCTGACAAGATTGAGGCTGATTTGAAAGTGGATTTTAAAATGACAGACTACATTTTTGACATGGAAAAAGATGTTACACTGGACATACAAAAGAAACCGGCTGATGATTTAATAATTAAAAGGGATATACAAATAACAAACTGTTGGGGTTTGTATATACCCAGGAATTTACAGTTAGATAAATTTATACTGGAGAGGCTTGATATCTAGGTGAGAGGGGAATTATTCTGCAAGTCACCCAATTAGCAGCCATTGTTGTAGGGATGATGTGGCAGTGTATGACTCATACTACAGGTGCTAATAGTTTAGTTGGGTGTGGCAGATGATGAGAGTGACCTATAATGTGATTGGTCAGTTTATGTATATAAGCAGAGGAGTCTGGTGTTCTTTCTTCTCGTTTGCTGTAACTTCTCATCGTTGTATCATTTGTTCATATATTCTGTACTACGTATGTATATAAAGTAAATAGGCTATTTTATCTAATCTCTGCTTGAGTGTCTATTTACTGCATAGAACGTGGATCACTGGTGTCTTGGGAAAAGGAGCAGGCCGCCCCACGGTGCGCACTCTGACACAAACCAAGAGTGTGACCTGGATAAATTTCCTATATTGAATTTACAAAAGAGGCTTGTTAAAGCTTTGAAGAATTCTGTGAGAAGGGACAAAGAAAAAATGAAAATAAATCAAGTTCTAGGACATTATTTGAAGGGACTAAAGATCAAGATTGTTAGAAGTAAAAGGAAGGAATATAAAGTTGATTTATTTGATCAAGGTTAAAATAGATAGATTGTTATCTCTGGTAACCCTTAATGGACTTTTGCTGACATCAGGATTAAAATGACGTGGCTTTAAGGATTTGTTTATAGATAAGAGATCGGATATCGGAAGAAGAGATCATTTGCTGTATTTTAAGAGAAGGTGAATAGTTACTAAAATTGTTTATATTTGTGATGAAGGGAGAAGTCATTTCCTTATCTGTTTTTTTCTTTACTATATTCTTACTTTTTCTTTGTTTTCTATTTTTCTTTCTATATTTTTTACATATTATATATATTTCTTTATATATTTTTTTTCCTTCTCTGAACTCAGCATGACCCTCCTTGAGCAAGCACAAAAGATCTTGCATTGTGGCTCTCAACCCATTCAGTGAGAAGTGTGGAGGTACAAAAAATATATCCCCATCTCCAGGTTTCTTCAGTTGCCACATGTATTTTTTTAACATATTGTTAAAAAAGAATGAGTGAATGCTCTCGTATCAGAAGCATGCTCTAGCGTTGCAGATCAGAGATAAAAAAATTAAAATTGGATTCAAGAATACCAAGACAAAGTCATTGTCCTTGAAATAATTAGTAAGCAGAGAAGACCGGCTTTGCAGAGTGTTCAAGATCTCCCATCTGGAGTAAACAGCTGGTGGAGGAACACCACAGCAAAGAAAAAGACACAGAGCTTACTTCTTTGTCAGTAGAATTTCTTTTAGGGATTTACTCAGGATTAGAGTTGTTGCCTGCAGTGAGTGTAGTGCTTTTCTACAGCATTAATTCTTGGGACTTGTGCAAAAGACTCAGATTAATAATTTACTAGCTCTTGGGGCATACACTTTTGTATTAACACTGCCTTTTGCTTTATGAGTTTTCAAATGTAGCCATTTTTGTTTGTTGTGAAAGTTTGTGACAGTTCAAACTATAATTAGAGCTACACTACAAAGTACAATTTCTCTTACGGATACATAGGTTCTAGTTTTATTCAATGAGTATAATTCAACTGACAGTTTTGGCATTGTACAATTCTTGATTTTTATGCAAGTTTAATTTAAGTCAAGCTAATTTAGATTAATGGTTGTTGTGGGTTTTCCAGGCTGTGTGGCCGTGTTCTGGCAGTTTTGGTTCCTAACGTTTTGCCAGTAGCTGTGGCTGGCATCTTCAGAGGACAGGAGCACAGCTAGAAGATTCTCTCTGTGCCCAAGTAGAGGGTGTGTGTTCCTGCTGGTATTTATAGCTGCTGAGAGGGTGTGTGTCTTCTGTGGGTCATTTACAAGAGATTAGGAGAGGGTTCTTTGTGGTGATTAGGGGGTGTGGTGCTGTCGTGTTTGGGATTAGCAAATCTGTGTGAGTTGTTTGTATATTTCTGTGGTTGAGTAGAGTTCATTGACCTTTTGCAAGCTGTGTTTTTCAGGACTGGCAGCCAGGTTTCGCTGACCTTTAGGCTTTCTTCTTTTTTATTGAAACTGTGTTGCTGTTTATGTATTTCAATGGCTTCCCTGTATAGTCTAACATAGTGGCTGTTGGTGTTGTCCAGTATTTCTGTGTTTTCAAATAAGATTTGGTGATTTTGTTTGAGAGCATGTTCAGCTATTGCAGATTTTTCACGTTGCTGTAGTCTGCAGTCTTTCATGTTCTTTTATCCTGGTGTGGATGCTGCGTTTTGTGGTCCCAATGTATACTTGTCCACAGCTGCAGGGTATGCGATAAACTCCTGCAGCGGTGAGGGGGTCCCTTTTGTCTTTTGCTGATTTTAACATTTGTTGTATTTTTCTGGTGGGTTTGAAGACTGTTTGCAGGTTATGTTTTTTCATTAATTTTTCCATGCGGTCCGTGACTCCTTTAATGTAGGGCAGAAATATTTTGCTTGTGGGGGGCTGTTTTTCTTCAGTTGAGTGCTGTTTTTCCGGTTTGATTGCTCTCCTGATTTCATTCTTGGAGTAGCCATTCACCTGTAGGGACCACTCCAAATGGTTGAGTTCAGAATTGAGAAATTGAGCTTCACAGTTCTGATTTGCGCGATCCACTAGTGTTTTGATAATGCCTCTTTTTTGTCATGGGTGGTGATTGGAATTTTCATGTAGATACCGGTCTGTGTGGGTGGGTTTTCTGTAGATTTTTTGTCCTAATTGCAGGTCCGGTTTGCGTATGACCAAGACATCTAAAAATGGTAGTTTGCCTTCCATTTCTTTTTCCATGGTGAATTGTATATTCGGGTGAATGCTGTTGAGGTGGTTCAGGAATTTCTCTAATTCTTCTTCCCCATGACTCCAAATGGTGAAGGTGTCATCCACGAACCAGTACCAGACTGTTGGTGTGAGGGGTGCCAATTTTAAAGCCTGTTTTTCGATATGTTCCATGTAGAAATTCGCTATAACCAGGCTGAGGGGGCTTCCCATGGCAACTCCATCTGTTTGTTCGTAGAAACTCTTATCCCATTGAAAGTAGCTGGTCGCCAGGCAATGTTGGAATAGCGCCGTGATGTCTTTTGGGAAGATCTGTTTGATGAGTGCCATGGTGTCCTTCATTGGAACCTTGGTGAACAGAGAGATTACATCAAAGCCGATTAATTTGTCCGTGGGGTTAAGTTTAAGGGTGCCGATTTTGTTTATGAAGTGTCTTGAGTCTTTTATGTGGGATGAAGTCTGTCCACAGTGGGTCTGTAGAAGAGTAGGCAAATGTTTTGATAATTCGTATGTTGGAGAGAGCTGATGGCATTTACGATGGGTCTCAGTGGGATTGCGACTTTGTGGATTTTGGGGAGTCCATATAGTCTTGGTGATAGAGCTTCTGTTTTGCAGGTATGTTGAAGTACGTTGATGGGGAGGGAGGAGCTCTTGATCAATGTGTTTGTTTGTTTCGTGATTTTGCTGGTTGGGTCCCTTCTTAGTTTTCTATATGTGGTGGGGTCTAGAAGTTCTCTAATTTTATCCTTGTACTCATTTGTTTTCATAATTACCGTGGCATTGCCTTTGTCCGCTGGTAGGATGATGATGTCAGGATCTCGATTGAGGGTCTCAATGGCATTTCTCTCCTTCGTTATGTTGCTTGTGGGTGGCTTGGCTTTCCGTAGGATCCTTGCCATTTCTCCTCTTATTTCTTCTGCTTCCTCTTCTGGAAGATAGTAAATGGCTGATTCTACATTGGCAATGATATCTTCTACAGGAATTCTGGTGGGTGTGACTGCAAATCAGATTCTGGCCATGAAAGCCTTCGACTGTACATTAACTTAGATTAGTTTTATACTGATGTTAATTGTGTTGGTTTAATTGTGTTGATAAAGGGATGGAAGGCATTTTGTAATTATATAAAGTGGTCTGAACAAAAAATATTAGCAGCCCTGAATCTAAGCTTAAGCAACCTAAAATGATAATCTTTTGGATCCATAGCATTTTAACCTTCTTGCTAATTTTAAGATAGATATCTATTTATATCCTGCTTTACTTTTTTTTCAAAGCAGAATTATAATGCTGGTATTTGTATGTTGCCTTTCTTTTAAAAATAATTACTATGCTTAAAATTTTGCTTATGTTATGACCCACTAAACACGTGGTTATTTGGTGACATATAATAGTATTGTTTAGAAATTATTATTTTTATTTTTATATCTTATGGGATGGATCAAATTTCTAAATGTTCTCTTATATTTATACATCCTGCAAGTATTCAGTTAATATAGAAGGGATACCACTAGGTTAGAACTGTGATGGCATGATATTTTTAGCCAGAGAGCTTAAAACATGCACACAGAGGGGACATAAATAACAGTGTACAGTATGTTAATCAGCATCACTGATATTGAAATCAGTCAGACTTAAAATTCCTAACACTCACTTGATTGTGTTCATAGTTTTAACTCCCAAAAAGCCAGTGGTATTCTGTCAAAATGTATTTCTAAGGAAGTATTGATATGCCTATCTATTTTGCTGGGAACATTTTAAAACTGATATTATGACCTATTTTCTTACACAAAAATATAATTTTCTCTTTTAAAAATAAGATTTGCAATTTGTTTAAACACTTGCAAAATGGCATCACTTTGAAGTTATCACTGTATAGTTTAGTAGCTAAAACATTAAAATAGCCATATTAAACATAATAAAATTTACAAGTGGAAATTAAACCCCTGATTTTGGCGTATTAGAATTCTGATATGTGTTTAATCATATACATTTCAGTGATTATATTATCTCCAATTTTCAGCATACTTAAGAGTTAGGAATTCACACTTTAATATAAATTGCAGCACTATTAAACTTTCCTAAAATATGTATTTTTGACAAACTTGAAAGGAATATTAAGCAGGTTCCATAGCTGTGCAGTATCTATATTTGAGATGTAAATGCAACTTTGAAACTTTTGTTTTTTTTTCTGGTCAAATAAAAACTCCCACCACATCAAAGCAGTTATCTGCTGGGAGGGAAATATCTTATAATCACAACAATATATTTTCAGTTTACAATATGTCAACCTTCTCATGTGGCCGATCTCTTTAAAAACTGACTGCCCAGAATAGCAAGAATTCACTAACATTTTTTTCTTTTTCTTTGAAAATGGAAACCTTTAAAATAGAAAATTACATTATGTTATTATATTTGGCATATATATATATATATATATATATATATATATATATATATATATATATGTTGATGTTGTTGACTGGGAAACATCAAGCATTTTCACTGAGATATAATGCTAGCTATATCCATTACTACATGTTATACCAGATAGGAGACAGATATATTGTGAATCCCAAATCATATGCAGTGGATATGATTTTTTTGTGATAAATACAAGCAAAGAATTTGATTTTTCCATCTCTTTGCAAAGTTCTGAATCTGCTGAGTAGTCCTTCAGATAAACTAAACTCCATTTCCCATAATTCCCAAACAGCATGGCAGATGGCCAGGAATAATGGTAGTAATATTCTAATACACCTTGAGAGATCTAGATTGGACAGAGTTCCTTTTGAATACTGCAAAAATCTCTACATGTGAACAGATTTTACAGAGAAATTATGTATGTTTTCTTCAAACCTTCAAAAGTATGGTGATGAAAAAGGGGTACATGTACCAACCTCATCCCTGATAACACTATATGTGTTCATTGAGAACAGTTACAGTCCTCTGTATGATTGAGAATCCCTTGGAATCAGTTAGTGCATACAATAAGGACTGCAACACTTTTTCAAATTGGGTTACAATCTCCTTTCAGATTTTCTGGTTCAATCCAAGAAATCTAGGTTGAAGAGCCCAGGGCAGTATACTCATAACCATGTCCCACTCCATGATTAGACCTTGTGGTACATGAAAAGGACTTTACTAGTTTACTGCTTGGGATAAGAAAAACTTAAATCTAGCAATTGTGTTTCTCCAGCCAACGCATCTGCTACCGGACCATATCTTTGTCCTTTCCAATACGTCAACTGTGATTATTTTTCTGTGGTAATATCTGCCCTGCTTACAAATGATAAGCTTCTGTTCTCCAATCCAGATTCATGCCTGCTTAAGAACTAATCAGCGCTATCAGTATCTTCTTCTGAACAGATGATCAGCTCAATGAAAGGCTTCTGTTCCCCAGCTGACATCCAAGCTGTTAGAATGTGATCTTAGCAGCAATTATGTAGTGTTTTGCTTCCAGTCGCTCATTTATGGCATTCCCTTCATTTCTCGGTAAAATCTACTGTGAAGAGGATTAAAAATCAACGGCAAAAGCAACCAGTTATTTCCAAAACTCTATGCGGAAGCCAAAACCACCGCCCACCCACAAACACGCATCCCAAAGAAACATGTGTTCTATAGGTCATTTTTGTCCATCCTTGAATTAAGTTGTTATATTCTAATGTCAAATGCAGTCTAGTTGAAAATCAGCAGCTACTTCCTGGAAAGAGAAAATACTAAAATGTTGCAGATGCTTCTTGTTAACTTAATGCCGCTTCCCACAGATACTTTCTCCATTTGTTTGTCTCTGCAGCTGTCCAGCTGGGTTAAACTGCCCAAGTCTCAAACAAAAGGAACAATTTGTGATGCAAGACATCTGTGTTTTATATGCACTGTTTTCAATAAGAGACAAATTGCTTCACTGAAACTAGTGGCATCCATGTAACTGCTGAAGCTAGAATCAACAGAACTTTTCTCCAAGTAGACAAATGAAGTGCCTTCAGATTTATCTTTTCAATCTAAACTTTGCAATTACATTGATCACATTTTCAGGATGGTATCCTGTCATGCAGCTAGAACAGGGTAGGATGGGTTAGTATAATGCATCATGTTATTCTGTTAGAATAGGTTAGAGTAGCTTAGGAATTGGAACTGTTAGGAACAGATGGGATTTGTAGTTTCTAGAGAGCTGAGAGGCTCATAGTATTAGAATGCTTAGCAGACTGTGGGATAATTGGTAGATATAAGAGATAAGAAATGGAATGCAATGCTGAGGCGAGGAGGAGGAGGGAACAGCGCTAGGCTCCAAGCACTCCAAGGCCATACATCTGGGGCCTGCAGAAAACTTACAGTTTAATGTTATGGGAACTGGGGAAAGATAGAAGGGGGGGGGGGGGTTGAAGAGGTGTGTGTGATCTGGGATGTGTAAAAAGGAATGTTGGTGCCTTTTGAGTTAGTCTGAGCTTTGCATGGGCTTTACTTGTATGTATCAATAAACAGAATTCTTTCATATCCTATCATGGCTTGTGCTAAGAGTCTCTGAATTGATATCAAAGGAGTGGGTCGTGACAAACATAGACTCAGAAAACGACTGTCTTGAATTACAACACTCATTAAACAACCTAAGAGAACTAATCCATTTCCTGATGAACATGACTATGTTTGCTTGGCCCAACTGAGGTCTATTCTCATGGGACAAGACATACACAGTCTCTTACTGGCTAAGTTGATACAGTATTGTGACCTTGTTTCTGCTTGGTTCTTTAACTTAGCTTAAAGCCTGCTGTCTTTGCTGGATGCTTTGGTTCCTCTTTTTATTCAGTGTTATTGATTCCTGTCCCTACTGAAGTCTGGCTTATGCCCTTTTCCTGTTCCATTTGTGCTATTTTGATTTAGGTTTGAAATTCTGCAAAAGGTTTGGTTTGGACATCTTGGGTGTACTATGGAGCCAGTTGCCTTTTAGATACCACTTGGGCTATAATGAGATTAAGTTTCTAGGTTTATGTAGATTTTATCATAATGCACATTAATTTGTATTTTATCCAGGACATGGTAATTTTTTTCATTTTATTTCATATTATTCTCTGTTCATCTTTAATACCAGCTTGTACCTTTAGCATATACCTGGCCTTTGTGTTTCTTCTTTTTCCTAATTTGCTGGCACTAAGTTTGGTGGGAAGTGAGATTTCTGGTGCTTTCTTTGGGTCAACAAGTCCTGTTAATCTGGAAAAAAAAATATTGACTTTTCCTGCTGTTTCTACCAGGGTTATTTTATTCACTATTAAACTGTTCTGATAATGCACATTGTCACATCATATGCAGGGGGCATGGCTGTAATCCATATTAGGACATGTTATAAGCCCCATTTTTGGGGGGAGGGAGGGTATTTTGGACAGGTTACTGCAGGCAATGTGGGGGTATTTAAGGAACTCTTTAAGACTGCAGAGAAGGGCTCAGGTCTCCTAGCTTGGGAACTATGATTGGAAGACTTATCCCAATATACACTGTATCTATAACTATTTGTAAAAGGGGAATGTGTCACCCTGCATAACTGTATGCATAACTTTTTCTATATTTTTAATCAATATAGCTTTTTACCAATATTGTTTATTTCTGATTGTGTATGTCTTGCTAAGTATATCAACATTTAGCAAATACATACACCACTTGCACTTATTTCCTGAAGCTATAGGTTCTGACCAAGACCACAGCTGATGGGCAGTTAGCAGGAAAAGTATTGTTTACATTTACATTTATTGCTTACAATGGAGATCACATTTCAGGCATAGAAAATATCACATATATCCAGAGTCCATTACTGGTTGTGCAGTTTAAAAGTAATGAAACCAAATGCTGTCCAAATAAAATTAATATTATCTCGCTCTTTGCCTACAGTATATGTACAGTATGTATAGCAAATGTATCCTCATTTATGCCACCAATCTCTGTCCTAACTCATTCAGAACCTTTCCCACTGCTATAGGCTATACCCAAGGGATAAAGTCTTACTCTGTAATTGAAAGTATCCATGTATAACTTAATGTGATACAGAACAAGCTTAAAAATGCAAAAATTTTGAGGTTCTATCATTCCACAGTGGTAATGAATGAACATGGTAAGTTCTAGTTTTCAGCATTTCTGAAGAAGATAAGTAATCTTTGCCAGAAGCCTCTTTTTCCCTCAATATGCAAGAACAAAAAGTTTTCTGTGCAAATTTTTCCTTTTTCTTTTTGCAAATTGTCTACAAGTTCATACACGTACTGTATTTACACTGTCAAGGTTAAAGTTAAATTCGATGAAGAAGAAGTAATGTTTTAGAAGTATTTTGTGACATGTTGATATACTGTTTATTTCTTGCAATACATTTTGAGTAATTAATTTACATATGCTAGCTAAAATTTTACCAAGTCCTAGAAGTCAGTAGCATGACTAATAAGCAATGATAGAGAAACTATTAGGAAAAAGTTTGATTCTGTCAGAAAGCAAGAAGAGTAAGATTATTCAAAAGAAAAAAGAACTGCATGAAAACAAGAAATTGATGAAAATAAAACTTCTGAGAAGCATAATACCAGTAACATTAAGACCAACATTAATATTTAAATACTTTAGAAGCAGGAAACAGAGAAAAGAGATGGCTATGTCCCTGAATGACAAAGGAATTAAGTGAGTACTAAAGAAGCTATAGATATTGAATGTATGAGTGATGAATAGTTTAGGTCTGTCTTCATACAAAAGATGTGCCAGAACTGATATTTTAAGGAAAGGAATAGAAGGAACAGGAGCAAATGGTGGAAGTTCTAGACCAGGGCTTTCCAAAGTTTTCCCGCAGCGACACACCAAGCGTCATTGGTGAAAACCCGGAAGTGCCGCCGTTGTGGCAGCGCGCAAAAACCCAGAAGCGCTGCTGCCGCTTTCGGGTTTTTGCGCGCCGCCATTGGTGTGTCGCCGCGGGAAAACCCGGAAGCGCTGATGATGATCAGCGCTTCCAGGTTGTGTGGCGACACACCAGACTGTGTGTGGCGACACACTTTTGTGTTGCGACACACAGTTTGGAAAGCTCTGTTCTAGACTATACTGATGAATGGAAATACATACATACATACATACATACATACATACATACATACATACATACATACATACATACCCTATCTAGATAAGTCTCCTAAGGATCTATATTAAGGCAGATGCTTATTCAAATAAAACAAACTGTAGCCATAGCTGATTTATATATTGATAATGACTCAAACTGTGTGCAATACTGTGTTGAAATGGGACCAGGAAGGCCCAAATTCTCTGTGGCATCTAATTGGGAGTTTTGGGCCAGTCACTGTAACTTAGTTCAACCTACCTCTTGAGATGTTGTTGAAGAGATCAAATTGGATGAAAAACTGCCATACAGTATATACCGTTTTGAATTCCAGAAGGATAGGAAAAATGTAAATCTAATAAGTATATAATCTGTAAAAAGAAGCAAGCAGTGATATCGCTAGGCTCGCTTCTAGCAACAAACCTCAGAGTTGTTGTCAGACATGGACATGCATTCACAAAGCACTTTAGCAATCTGCAATTTCTTCAACTGCAGGAATGGAAATGAAATGGCAATTATAGTTCAAATGGCAATTATATATTAGGGCAAAAGAATCTAATCCATTGATCAGTTATTCCAGTAGAATACTGCATTCTGCAAGTCACTATATCGATTTCAATGAAACTGAATCACCATTTTCTTATAGCACTGATGGAGAGAAACCTATTTGCAGATTTTATAGTTAAAGTCTGTAATGGTGATATTTGTGATTCCTTGAATCTCTTCACACACAGCCCAACTGCAATGCAAGCAGATGCCACATTTAACAGGATTATATTTCTCTTTTCATATTAGACTGTGGCTTCTACATGTCACATCTGCTGTGACATCTGGTTGAACTGCATTTATAGTGTATGTTAGGGAAGACTAGTTTTTTTCCCCTTCAAAACAGTGAAAAAACAGAAATCATTACAAGCTAAAAAAATGCTGTTCTGAGCACAATCAGCAGAACTCTGAAATTAACACAAAATATTTGTGCTATTGGAATTAAATGCATGAACATTTACTATAGTTGCTAATTTCCAAGTTACAATATAAGATAACAATGCCAGTGATGGTGATGATGATAATGATGATGACATTGTTTGCCTCTTCTCTTGTTTGGAATTTTCAGGACATTTTTTACAAATGTCTGCTTAGGTTTTCATCAGTAATAGGAAGGTGATATACTATCAAGTGGATTAGCAGATAATCTATATATATGACAAAGATGGTAAGGACCTAACAGAAGCAGAAGAGATCAAGAAAAGGTGGCAAGAATATACGGAAGATCTGTATAGGAAGGATAATAATATTGGAGATAGCTTTGACGGTGTGGTCAGTGAGTTAGAGCCAGACATCCTGAAGAGTGAGGTTGAATGGGCCTTAAGCAGCATTGCTAATAACAAGGCAGCAAGAGACGACAGTATCCCAGCTGAACTGTTTAAAATCTTGCAAGATGATGCTGTCAAGGTGATGCATGCCATATGCCAGCAAATTTGGAAAACACAAGAATGGCCATCAGATTGGAAAAAATCAACTTATATCCCCATACCAAAAAAGGGAAGCACTAAAGAATGTTCAAACTATCGAACAGTGGCACTTATTTCACATGCCAGTAAGGTAATGCTCAAGATCTTGCAAGGTAGACTCCAGCAATTCATGGAGCGAGAATTGCCAGATGTACAAGCTGGGTTTAGAAAAGGCAGAGGAACTAGAGACCAAATTGCCAATATCCGCTGGATAATGGAGAAAGCCAGGGAATTTCAGAAAAACATCTATTTCTGTTTTATTGACTATTCTAAAGCCTTTGACTGTGTGGATCATAACAAATTGTGGCAAGTTCTTGGTGGTATGGGGATACCAAGTCATCTTGTCTGCCTCCTGAGGAATCTGTATAACGACCAAGTAGCAACGGTAAGAACAGAGCACGGAACAACGGACTGGTTTAAGATTGGGAAAGGAGTATGGCAGGGTTGTATACTCTCACCCTACCTATTCAACCTGTACGCAGAACACATCATGCGACGTGCTGGGCTTGATGAATCCAAGGCTGGAGTTAAAATCGCTGGAAGAAACATTAACAATCTCAGATATGCAGATGATACCACTTTGATGGCTGAAAGCGAGGAGGAGTTGAGGAGCCTTATGACGAAGGTGAAAGAAGAAAGTGCAAAAGCTGGGTTGCAGTTAAACCTCAAAAAAACCAAGATTATGGCAACGAGCTTGATTGATGACTGGCAAATAGAGGGAGAAAAAGTGGAGGCAGTGACAGACTTTGTATTTCTAGGCGCAAAGATTACTGCAGATGCTGACTGCAGCCAGGAAATCAGAAGACGTCTACTTCTTGGGAGGAGAGCAATGGCAAATCTTGATAAAATAGTTAAGAGCAGAGACATCACACTGACAACAAAGGTCCGCATAGTAAAAGCAATGGTATTCCCTGTAGTAACCTATGGCTGCGAGAGTTGGACCATAAGGAAGGCTGAGCGAAGGAAGATAGATGCTTTTGAACTGTGGTGTTGGAGGAAAATTCTGAGAGTGCCTTGGACTGCAAGAAGATCAAACCAGTCCATACTCCAGGAAATCAAGCCAGACTGCTCACTTGAGGGAATGATATTAAAGGCAAAACTGAAGTACTTTGGCCACATAATGAGAAGACAGGATACCCTGGAGAAGAAGCTGATGCTAGGGAAAGTGGAAGGCCAAAGGAAGAGGGGCCGACCAAGGGCAAGATGGATGGATGGTATTCTGGAGGTGACGGACTCAACCATTGGGGAGCTGGGGATGGTGATGGCCGACAGAGGGCTCTGGCGTGGACTGGTCCATGAAGTCACGAAGAGTCGGAAACGACTGAACGAATAAACAACAAATATATATATATATATATATATATATATATATATATATATATATATATTAGTTCTTTTGTGTTCACAGTATAGAATAGTTATGATGGAAAGGAAAATAGAGAGTGTGTAGGTAGGTTAAAAGATTGGCACTCCTCTTTATTAATTACAGTTCACAACGTTTGACATAATAATGTTTCTGATATGCTGATTTTTACAATTAAACAGTTCATACCATGGAAAAACATTAAGGGATGGCTGAAGAGACTCAGATCCACAGTGGCAGAGAATTTCCAACTCTTGAGATGGCTGCATAAATGGTGGACATAGTTTTTGTCCTTGGGGCAGGGATAAGAATATAAGTCATGATGAAACAAACCAAATACCTATGTGCAGTAATGTAAATTTGTCCTATTTTCCTATGCTAAAATCAAATTGTATTACCAGCTCCAACGAACATTTGAAACATTAGATTTTATTTTGTGGCCTAACTCCAGTTTGTTTTGGCATAAGAAATAGACTATAAATACTTCAATTAAATAATAAGAAACATGTGTATGGTTTGATATAAATCCAAAGACGTGTAAAGGAAGAACACTGAAGCGATCTAAGTGATTCCCAAAAAGTTTTAGTTCACAAGATTTTCCCAGAAAAAATGTTTCTGGTTAATCTAGAGCAGAGCTTTCCAAACTGTGTGTGGCGACACAAAAGTGTGTCGCCACACACAGTCTGGTGTGTCGCCACACAACCCAGAAGCGCTGATCATCATCAGCGCTTCCGGGTTTTCCCGCGGCGACTCACAAACGGCGGCGCGCAAAAACCCGGAAGCTGCAGCAGCGCTTCCGGGTTTTTGCGTGCTGCTGCAATGGCGGCACTTCCGGGTTTTCCCGCGGCGACACACCAACGGCGGTTGGTGTGTCGCCGCGGAAAACTTTGGAAAGCCCTGATCTAGAGGTTCCCAAACTTTATAGCATGGTGACATCCACCACATGAATAAAACTAATATTTCATTTGTGTTAGGTTTGGACAAGAAATACATTTATAACTTTCAATCTACAGTATATCCGATGGAATAGTTTATGAAATAAAACCTTTTCATTGGAAATAATCAATAAAACCATCAAATTTAAAACCACATTTTAATGGGAAAGATGAGCTCATGTGATTTTGCACAATTTTCTTATATTTGAGTTTCGTTTTTTGAGAACGCTGCTCATTTCTGGTTGAACATTTATTTTGGACCAATAGTTGCTTTTATAGCAGCAGCTGGGAAACAACAACAACAACAACAACTTGATTTTGCTGTCTTTTTGTCCAGGCAGAGTGAGAGCAAGTTCTGCCAAGGTTTCAGCCAAGGGTGCACAGGACACAGGGCTTCCACATGAACTTCAGAACTTCAGAACTTACTTTAGGCATTGCATGGACACGTTCTACAGTATGTTGGCTTGCCTAGAAAGAGTAGGAACAGGTTTTAGCAGGGATCCAGCTTTAGATGTGTCAGCCAGTTCTCAATCTTCTCAAATTTGCTCACGACTCCTTAGGCACTGCCCAGGAACCTCTGGAATACTCTAATGAACACCATATGAGAGAACAAGCATATAGAACTTAAAGTCTTAAGGAACAAATCTGTGGCTTTTTTATTTTTTTATTCGCTGCCTTTTTATTCCCTCTCTAATGGTTCCACTTAAATCTTGAAGTATATTCAAGCACTAAGTCTACAAAATATTGCAGAAAGGTCATTTATAATAAGGAAATGGTAACAATTTGGCAATAAGAATATCGAACTGCATCCAAATGTATATGAAATAACAGTTTATGTTAATACTAGATATATTGAATCAAGTCAAACCACATGGAAAATGTGAATATTTTTACATAATGAATCTCACACAATAGTTAGATTACAGAAGATTGTTTCTAGAGAAAGAAAAAGGTGACATTCAAACACCATGTTTCAAAATGAGCCAACAATGTTCTCTAAGTACCAGAACAGAACTAAGGGTAAGATACAGTGAGAGAGAGATATGACATTTTGAACAGATTATCTTGTTTAATCAAATGCTGCTTTATTTTTGGACCAAATTTCTAACAGAAATAATTTAAACATATGCATGATGGAATGATTGAGGAAGGACAGGGGAATAAGAACAACAGCAACAGTTATTGGAATGTTATATATTGCATCCCCAAATAAAACATTTTACTCATTCTAATTTATGTTTCAAATTTGCAATCATTTAGCCATTTGAGAACTAAAGAGGGTCAACTATGTGAAACAGTTAACAATGCAACCATAAAGAAAAGAGCATTGGCACAAAGTATTAGGAAAAGTAATGGAAAATATAATTCTTCAGAATGTCCCCACACACGGACTATTTAGGCATAAATTTGCATATATCTGTTTGTCTGAGCAGGCATCCAATTGAGGAAAGCTATGGGTGTTTTTTTTCTTTTGTTTTTTTTTTTGAAGAAATGCATATCTGTAAGACAATTATGGGTACAGACTAAAGTGACATCTTAAAAACAGTTGTTTAAACAAATCTGTCAGTGGAGAAGGCAGAATATATAATAAAACATGATAAACAACAACAGTGGGGGGGGGGGAAGGACACACTCCAAGAGCAAATAACAAATGTCATTGCAATCAACAACAAGAGGAATTTCTCCAATTATTTTTAATTGCTCTAATTTGCCTGTTCTTTCACAGACAATCAAATGTATAGGTCAAACCCTTCTAATATTTCTTTCTCTTGCGGTTGGGTAAAATGCCACAACATATCAAAGGCTGGCATAATGTCAGTTGCCTTTATGAAGATTATATTTCCTAGAGGCTATTGCAAGATCTTATGGGCAGGTATATCACGATTCAATACGCCAGATAGCACAAGCACAGGGGCGTGTGCAAGGGCAGGCATCCTTTCTATCTCTCGCATCACTGTTGCTCTTGAAAACCAATCCTGTGAAAGAACATGAGAAGCAATTTGAAGGAACTGGTGGATGGTATTTACAAATAGGTGGTCCATCATATAGTCCTCTTTGCTTTAATTGCTGAGAAAATGAGGAAAAGGAAAAATGATAATGGACTTAAATTGACTTAAATGATAGATAACTCACTGAGTCTGTAATGGTGATAATGATGTTTAAAATATATATTATATAGTTAATAATCATATCATGTGTTCAATTATCTTTATCTTTTGCAAAACCTTTGGCTAAAATCTAGGCATGTGACTAACAATCAAACAGAAATGGTACCAAAGGGCAGGAGGCAGTTTAAGAGCAGATAGGAATTTAAAAATAAAGTAAGACCAAAATAAAGTAAGACAAATCACAACTGTGGGTTCCAATACAAATTGCTCAGAAAACCCATTGCTTGGTCCCTAAGGTGTTACTCTTTTCATGTTTGCTTTAGCACCACATTTCACATCACTCCTGAGATCTACCTAGTTTCTAAGATCAGATTTTCAGGGGACAGGCTTCCGGTGAGGACATGGCAAACTGAAGACATCCCTGAAAAAACAGGCATGACATTTCAGCTGAAATCCACGTCCTGATGCAGGATCTGGTGAAATCTCTCTGGAGAAAGGAGAGATTGCGAGATAGCCCACATGCACTCCAGACAGCTACTCCTCATTAGTAAACAGTAGGAATGGAAATTTTTGCAGTTGGCTCATGAGTTGAGTGGCTGGGAGTCAAAGGGTTACACTTAAGCTCATAGTTATAATGTAGCCTTTAAGGACTCAAAGTTTGGCCAATCCTCATTTCTTAATCACTTTGGAATTAACATTTTATTGCTTTTTAATATTGAGAACCTCCAGAATGGCAAGTTTTTATGGATTTCACTGAAAAAAGTTTTAAGTATGTTTACGGATTTATATATTTTTTTCAGAATTAACAGCAAAAGGGTGATTAGAATGTTGATTTTAGAAAGTCATAAATGGACCCATAAATGGGTCCAGATGGATTTAATAAAATTTGGAAATTGGTTATAATAATCCTTCCCATGGGAAACTATTCATGTTTTTGCATTCAGAGGAAAAACAACATGATAAGATTAGACTTTGAAGATTGGACACAAGAGGGCACCAGAAGGAAATAAAACAATGGAAGCATTGAGAGATATTTGTGAACAATGGACTCAGAAATTAGTTTTAAAGATCTCTGCCATTATTGATAGACTAGATTATGCTATAGAAAGGGGAACAAGGTTTACTGGATAAGATTGAAATTGATTTAAAAGTGGACTGACAAATGACAAGCTACAAGAAAGATATGGAAAAAATGAAATATTGAATATACAAATGAAACTGGCAGATGTTCTAATAACTAAAAAGGACATACAAATAATAGACCAGACGAATGACCTGGATAACCTTTTTATACTGAATTTACAAAAAGGACTTGTTGAAGACCAGAAGAGTGTTCTGGATTACCTTTTTATATTGGATTTACAAAAGGGATTTGTTAAGGTTGTCAGTGATTTTGTGAGAAGAGACCAAGATAAAATGGAAAGAAACCAAGTGTTTGGACACTATTTGAAGGGACTAAAGATTAAGATGGTTGGGAGCAAGGTGAAGGAATATAAAACTGATTTATTTGACCAAGGTTAAAATAGATAGGTTGTTTTTTTTCTGGAAATTTTTAATGGATTTTCTTTGACCAGGACTGAATGACGATGTTCTAAGGTTTTGTTTATAGATATGAGTTTTATGGGAAAGAGTTCATTTGCTGTATTTTAAATTTATCTGATTAATATTAAAATAGTTATGTTGTTATCTCTGGTAACTTTTATCACATTTTTACTGACTTGATTTGAATGATGAGGTTTAGGGGATTTGTTTAATGATAGAAAATAAGATATGAATGTAAAGGGAAGGAATTCAAATGGGTTTATTAGATCAAGTTTATAATAGGTTATTATTTCTGCTAACCTTTAATGTACTTTTGCTGATTAGGATGGATGATGAGGTTTTAAAGATTTGTTTATAGAGAATGAGGTGAGATATGGGATGAAGAGATTGTTTGTTGTCTTTTAAGAGATTTACTTACTTACTTACTTACTTACTTACTTACTTACTTACCAAATTTTCCAGCTGCCCATCTTGTACAGATGGTGATAAGTTGTTAAAGTTACTTATACTTGCTGGGAAGAAGGGGGAAGTTATTTTTTTTCTTTTTCTTTCTCTTTCTCTTCTTTTTTCTTTTTTTCTTTTTTCTTTTTTTTCTCTCCTCTCACTTTTTTTTCCTTTTTCCTTTTTATTTTTTATAGTTTGTATTAGTTTTATCTGTACATGTAATCTTCAGTAAAATTATTAAAAAAAAGATTTTCAGGGGACAAAAAGTTGGTACACGTAAGGGGAGAAACCCCTGGTCTACTTATAATGAATTCTTTGGGGAAAAGTTGATATATGATATTGCTAAAAGTTCTTAATGGTCACTCTTAAGATATTAAATTGGCAATGAATGTTTTAAAAAATAATGATCCAATATCTTGAATTTGAATTCTGATGTCATTATTAAAAACACCAATGCTAGAACCAATGCTGCAAGAAATTAGATTTCAAAAATACGGCACATATTTGAAATTGATAGATAAAAAATAAATTGAAGAGCTGTTATGGTTGGAAATATCTGTGAGATTATCTGTGACATCTGTGCTATTTTATTTCTTAGCATTGTTTGTTCAAGGGAATATCGAGCTTGTGGAAAATCAAATGTGGATCTTCCACAAGGTAAGTATTCCCACAAGTAAGCTCCAGACCCAAAGTTTGGGGAAGTGATTCCCTGGTGACCTTTACACATCATGACTTCTCATCCAAGGACTCCAGGCGAGGTACTGTAGATGCTATTGGGCTGATGTCTTCCATTCCCACGAGGCAGGATGGGTGGGTAGGCTCATACAGAGGTTTCTGCACATGGGCAGAGATGGCTGCAGGTAAAGCCCTTTGCTTGGTAATTGATGCCAAATTCAACTCTCAGGTGTGTCCAAAGTATCCTACCCATTCTTCTTGTGGCAATGGCTCAGATATGGAACCCAGGCTGAATCACCACTGCTGTGGCTCCTCCCTTTTGTCCCCTCACTCTGGTGGCTTGCTAAAGGATCCCACCGCTGCCCCTGATAGCAGCAGCAACTGCAGGTCTCATATGAGGGCAGCAGTTCTACCAGCTTCATTCCCAAAGTTAGCAAAAGGAAAATATGGGAACTAAAATGACATTCTTTCCTCCCATCTCAAGGGTCAGAAACATTGGAGTTGCAGCTGTGCAATCCCTCAGGGCAGGAAGTTAGAGCAAGAAGAGTTGGACAGACAGCAGAAAGGCAGAAAGTCTAGAGGCCTACTTCACACAAAGGAATCAATATAAAGCCTTTAAGCCTTTTCTGATTGACTGCACCTTCTACATATTTCCTTTCCGGATTGACTGCAACTTCTACATATTTCCACATATTTTCATATTTATATTTCACATATTTCCATATTCAGAATGATAATGATCAAAAAGGAGACTTCTGGCCTATGTTGGTTTTGTAGGTGTAGGTGGATTAAATTAAGTTACCTCTGTGAACAGCTGTTTTACCAACTTCTTTGCTATTTGTGTAAGTAGGCCAGAAAGGAAGAGGACAAAGAAACTGAGGAAAAGCAATAAGATTACAAAGGAACCTGATCAAGAGCTAAAGTTTCATGGGATAACGAGATAATAACTTCTCCTTCCACATATGCTGTAGGCGCAGTTTCCTGTATTCTTTTCAAGTATTCACAGATGAAAGTTGGTAGCATTTCCCAGTACTTTAAAGACACTTTCATTTCAGTCCTCTATTTTCAGATGCTTATAGGTTTGAAATAAATTACCCTCTAGGCTTGAACTTTCTTTTTCTAAGCCCAAAGGTGGTAACAGTTTCAAGGGAGCTGACAAAATTCTACTTGGCAATTTTTTTAGAGGTCCTTCCCCCTTTTCAGGGGGAAGATAATAGTGTTTTCTCAGCATGTAAGATGTTTTACTCTTTTCTTTTTCTTTTTTCTTGTACAAGAGAAAAAGTGAACACAAATGCTTCTCTTTTTGGACTGAAATACTTGGCACAAACTCCATGCTCATCAAATGTCAACAAAAACCTAGGTATCAGCTTTGTTTTTAATAGCTTCATGCTTCAGCCAGCACATTAGCCTGCCTTCCTTCCTTCCTTCCTTCCTTCCTTCCTTCCTTCCTTCCTTCCTTCCTTCCTTCCTTCCTTCCTCATTGAATATGGTAGCAAATCCAAAGTGAAGTTATTAATTGTGGAACATTGCTTCTCCCTGATCTTTTCATGGAAAACTTTATGAAGCTGGCAGGATTATACTAACAGCCATGACATATTTTGATTTCTTTTTGTCCCCCCTCCCATTTTGTTGAGTTTGACAAAATAACACATTTACCCAAAATTAGAAATACTCTGAAAATAATTTCTAGGTTATTTTTTAGATGCATTTGTTTTTTGCCATCTCTCTTATTTCCTAAAAAATAAATGATCACAATTCCATCAGACTTGTTTCCATCTTTCTGCCTCCATATTACAATTTGTGCCTTCTGGCAACTGCCTGGACTAGTCTCTGCAGTTTTCTTGGTAAGTTTTTCAGAACTAGTTTGCCATTGCATTTTGCTTGGCCTGAGAAAGAGTGACTGGACCAAGGTCATCCAGCTGGCTTCATACCTAAAATGGGACTAGAACTCATGGTCTCTCACTTTTTCTAGCCTGGTGCCTTAACCAGTACACCAAACTGGTTTTCATTTTCTAAAATATAATGATCCTTTATCTTTGCTTCTTCAGTGCTGCTGTCCTGAACAATACAGCATAAGTTTCCTGCTCTCCAAAATTTCACCCATTCTATCTTCCTACAAACCTAAACTATGATTCACACAATGCCAGCTGTGTCATCGTATTCCAGCCGTCTCATGTTCTATCCATCAATAAATACTCCAATTTCATGGAAAAGAAAACATAGATATCATTTTATACCTATTTATGAATATACCTCCAGCTGTTTTGCTGTCTATTGAATGCATCTCATAAAATAAGATCTTGCTTGATATAGCGTTTATGCCAAAAAAAATAAATTTGTCTTTAACTTGTATCAGTTTTATTTCATGCAACATATATATCTCCATCATTATCTTGAATTCATGAACATCTTTTCATCAATTTGCAATTTTTTCTGTTATGTTATATTGTATTTACTAGATCTTTTTCAGTCTGCTATATTTTGAGAATTAGATTTGTTATTTATTGTCAAGACATTAGATGCTCAGTGCAGGTACTAAAAAATAAAACCCATTGCATAAATGGGAATTAATTTTGCATAAATATACTTAGAATTGCAGTGATAATTTTATACTAAGTTTATACTATACAGACATTGAAGTTAAAATAAAACCTATGGCAATGGCACAGTTGAAGGCTAAATGAACTTGTCATCAAGAACTTTAAAGATATTCAATGTTTTCACAGTTTTTGGAGAATAAGAACACCAAAATAATGGTGCATCATTGGAATTTATTCAAAATTAACTACTGAGATCAATAAGAAAATGAAATCACTCCTGAGAACAGAAATTGTTTATCCTGAAAATATGGCTTCAATTTTATACCATATATATTGGCTATAACATGTCTTCAAGCTATGATCAGTCTTACCTTAAGAAGTCTTATCTAATGTTTGATAGGAATGACAGTCTGCTCGATAAAAGAATGCATGTTTCCCGATGAAGGTAACATTAGTCCTGTAAGAAAAGAGACAAGGTTATTGTAAATTAACAAAACAACTGTATGTCTTTTATATGGAAATCAGGGAAGATACAGTCATTGTTCAAAAAGTCCTAGATTTATCCAAGCAGCAGTGTAATTATTTTAAAATTTATTTTGGAGGGTTGGAGAGAAATAGTCCTGATCTGATCTGATGCAAGCTATTCTAACAGAATGATAGAAATGTTGTGACTTTTTAAAAAACAACAGCTATGAATTCTTACGATTTCTGAAATCTAAATACAATTGAAAATGTATGAATCTCTGAAACACTTATTTTGATTCACTGTGCTTCTATTTCATACTGCAAAGGAAACTACATTAACAGTATGTAGTATTTTCCAAAATGGCAGATAAATTATAGGTTTCTTAAATTTGGTTATAAAATAATACAGCAGATTCTTATTTTTGGAATACCTTAGTAAAATAAATAAAGTAAATAAATAAATAAAGTAAAATAAAGTAAAGAAGTATTATTTTGTCTTGAAATCAGTGCCCACTGAAGTTCAACCTTATATTTTTTTTAAAAAAATGGGGGAGGGTTGATTTTGAACTTCTGAAACTTTATTTCAACACATGATCAACAAATCTGATTGTTTCAGAATATCTTTACATGTCAACTTACCTATCAAATCAATGACTCAGAAAGCTACTGGAGGTTTTAAAATATGTGATGATTCATTGTTTAGAGAACTGTTGTGACAGTCCTACTCTCTTAGCCACACAACTAAATCAAGATGAATTGACTTCACCATTTTAAAGTTGGCTTATTATTAATCAGTTATAAGAAGGGAGAAAACTACTTACAATTTAACCAAATCTTTAATGCAAATCTTAGTATGCAGAGAACAAACATACACAGAAGCTTGAATACAGTTGATCAATCTTTTGCATTCATGTGTGCAAGTTATACATTTAGAGCAGAGCTTTCCAAACTTTTCATGCTGGTGACACACTTTTTAGACATGCATCATTTCGCGACACACTCTTACAGCAGGGCATCATTTTGCAACACACTCTTACAGCAGGGCACAAGGCAGGCACTAGGACCTGCGCCGAATCACAGCAGGTTTGGAGGCAGCAAGGCACAAGGCAGGCACTAGGACCTGCGTGGAATCCTGGCAGGGCTCAGAGGCAGCAGCAGCTGCAACACACCCAGCCAACAAAGTTTGGAAAGCTCTGCTCTAAATGTACAACTTGCACACATGAATGCAAAAGATTGATCAACTGTATTCAAGCTTCTTTGGATGTTTGTTCTCTGCATACTAAGATTTGCATTAAAGATTTGGTTAAATTGTAATAGTTTTGCACTGCAGCCGACACACTAAGGTGTCCTGACATACAGTTTGGAAACCTCTGATTTAGAGAATGCAAAATTATAAAACAAGGGTCTAAAAATTCTCTCATGATCTGTGGCAAGTGTGATATCATGTAGGGACAGCACTTCTTTATGAGAGGGAAGTAGTATGAACATGGATGAGGTGGACCAAGATTTTATGACTTGGGCCATATCCCTGGATGGGTCTTCAGATTTTGTCTACACAACTACATTTTTTTACAGGGATCAGCAGATTAATTTCTGCCCTGGCCTTTTGTTACAATTCAGTATTGTGTTATAGCAAAAATGTGGATTATAGAATATTCATAATGAAAATTTTATGTCCTTATATTGAGGAAACCCAATAAAGAATATCCCATCCAAGGATATTTAAGAAAGAAAATTATGCTTTATTTAAAAACAAAACAAAACTTCCTTCTAGCAGAAAATTCAAATTTATTTTTTACAGTTTATTTATTTGTGTTTTTATAAATAAATAAATAAATAAATAAATAAATAAATAAATATAGTTTATTTATTTTATAGTTTATTATTTATGATATCCTGCTTCAAATGCTGATTCCTAGAATTTAGATTCTTCTTCTTCTACCTTCTGGCAGAAACTTCTAATTTTCTGCTAGAAGAAAAAAGAAGAAGGAGAAGGAGAAGGAGAAGAAGAGGAAGAGGAGGAGGAGGAGGAGGAGGAGGAGGAGGAGGAGGAGGAGGAGTAGGAGGAGGAAGAAGAAAAGGAAGAGGAAGAGGAAGAGGAGGAAGAATAATTATAGGAATCAGCATCATGACTATTATCTCTGATGAAGCATTATCATACTTCTCTTTTTCTATCCCCATTATTTACAATGTCCTACTTAATCATGTACATATATACTTTTAACTTAGGGAGACATGGCATGCATCTAATGAAATACATTTTAGTTCATGAAAGTTTATGGCAGATTAATCTATTATCCACTTAGGCACCACAAATTTCTTTCTTTATTTTTGTTCCAAGAAACTGATATGCCTAGCTCTCTGAATAATGGTGATAACAACAATAATAATGCCTACTGTACCAGCCTCCCTGCGATGTAGCAACCTCCCTGCTGGAGCTGCTGGAGGCTGTCGCAGGGTTGGCAATGGAGTTCCCCAGACTTATGGTTCTGGGGGATTTCAATCTGCCTTCCCTGGGGGGTCCTCGGAGGCAGCTCAGGAGTTCATGGCTACCATGGCAGCCATGGGCCTGTCCCAAATTATTCAGGACCTGACTTGGGACAGTGGTCTTACCCCAGACTTGGTTTTCTTGTCAGAGCAGTGCCAATGTGATCTGAGGGGAGAGTTACATCTATCCACTTTGTCATGGTCAGATCACGCCTTGGTGACCTTGAGATTCTCTTATGCTGCCCCCCTCCGCAGGGAGGCAGGATCTATTTGACTGGTCTGCCCTCGGTAACTAATGGACCCGATGGGGATTCAAAAGGAACTGGGGGTTATATTTGAGGATCTGCTGCACAGCCCAGCAGAGGCCCTGGCTGCAACCTGGAATAGGGTGGTGGCCGGGACCTTGGACAGGATCGCGCCTGTGTGACCTCTCTTGTCCCATCAAACCCGACATTCCGCATGGTTCACGGAGGAGTTGCGGGTTCTGAAGAGGATTAAGAGATGTCTAGAGCAGGGCTTTCCAAAGTGCCACCACTGGCGACACACCAGCGGTGGCGGCGCGTGCGCGCATGGTGGCGGCGCGGGGAGGGGGCGCACGTGCACGGCGGTGGTGCGGGGGGGCGTGCGGTAGCATGCGCGTGCACGGTGGTGGCGCGAGGGGGTGTGCGGCGGCGTACGCGTGCACGGCGGTGGCGCGAGGGGGTGTGCGGTGGCGCACGCGTGCACGGAGGTGGTGGCAGCGGCAGCAGCCTCTGCTAAAACATGGAAGCCGCGCCGCTGCCGCGGCCACCGTGCATGCGCGCGCCGCCGCTTCGGGTGGTGTGGCAACACACCATGCTGTGTGTGGCGACACACTTTTGTGTCATGACACAGTTTGGAAAGCTCTGGTCTAGAGCATCGCTGGAGGAAAACAAGGACCAAACCTGACCCAACACAAGCTAGAGCTGCTACTAAGGCCTACCTTGTGGCGGTAAGAGTGGCAAAACATCAATATTTCTTCGCCCTTATTGCATCTGCAGAATGCTGCCCAGTGACCCTGTTTAAGGTCACTCGATCCCTTCTGGGAAAGGGTGGCTGGGTGACCCATTTTCAGGGCCGCGCTGAGGAGTTTTCTGAGCAACTGCAGGATAAAATCGCTCAGATCCGCTCCATGTTGGACTCCAAGCATGAAGCAGGGTCTGTGGAGATGCCAAGGGAATGTACTTACTATGTTATCTGGGAACAGTTTGATCCTGTTGGGCCCGAGGAAGTGGACAGGATCCTCTGGATTGTAAATGCCACCACTTGTCAACTAGACCCATGCCCCTCCTGTCTAGTGAAAGCAGCTTGGGAGGTGACGTGTGGTTGGGTCCAAGCAATGGTAAACACATCCTTGGGAGAGGGGGTGTTTCCGGCAGCCTTTAAGAAAGCGCTGGTACAACCCCTCTTCAAGAAACAATCGCTGGACCCTACTGTGCTGGACAATTTTCATCCAGTCTCCCACCTCCCCTTTTTGGGGAAGATGGTTGAGAAAGTGGTGGCATTGCAGCTCTAGAGGATTCTGGATGAAACGGATTATCTAGACCCCTTTGAGTCAGGCCCAGACATAGGATGGAAACGGCATTGGTTGCACTTATGGATGATCTCTGGCAGAAGCAGGATGGAGGCAGTGCATCCATCCTTGCTCTTCTTGACCCCTCAGAGGCTTTCGATACCATTGACCATGGTATCCTTTTGGGGTGGCTCAGGGAGTTGGGGTGGGTGGCGTTGAAGTTGTGCAAAGGCACTCCTGGCCATGACTGCCACCTGCTCTTCAAGCAAGAGTCGTGAGTCCAGGAGGACCCCCAGATTCCACACTGAGTCTGTCCGGGGCAGTGCAACCCCATCCAGCACCAAAGGTGTTAAATTCCCAGATACCGAGGAACCCCTCACCCACAGCCACTCCATCTTACCAGGGTTCAGCTATGCTGGTTCGCCTCCTTACTCCGGGGCCAGTCCCAATCGGTGGTGATAGGGAGCGAGATGTCTGACCCCCGGCCCCTCCTTTGTGGGGTGCCTCAGGGCTCGGTACTCTCTCCACTCCTTTTCAACATCTACATGAAACTGCTGGGTGAGATCATCCGTCACCATGGGATGAGGTATCATCAATATGCCGATGATACCCAATTATACATCTCTGTCCTGGATGAAGTAAGTGATGCTGTGACTGCCCTCTCTCAGTGTATGGGGACTGTCGGGGTCTGGATGGGGAAAAACATGCTTCAGCTGAACCCTGATAAGATGGAGTGGCTGTGGGTGAGGGCTCCTTGGTATCTGGGAATTTAACACCTTTGGTGCTGGATGGGTTTGCACTGCCCCGGACAGACTCAGTGCGGAATCTGGGGGTCCTCCTGGACTCATGACTTTTGCTCGAAGAGCAGGTGGCAGTCATGGCCAGGAGTGCCTTTGCACAACTTCATGTTTTGCACCAGTTACACCCTTTCCTGGACTGTGAGGCCCTTCGCACGGTCACTCATGCCCTGGTCATCTCCCATTTAGACTGCTGTAATGCACTTTACATGGGGCTACCCTTGAAGAGTAGCCGGAAGCTACAGCTGGTCCAAAATGCAGCCACACAGGCAATTCTTGGTGCCCCAAGATCGGCACACATAACACCATTCCTTCGCAAGCTGCAGTGGGTACCAGTTTGCATCTGGGTCCAATTCAAGGTGTTGGTTATCACCTTTAAAGCCCTACATGGCATGGGTCCAGGCTATTTGAAGGACCGCCTCGTCCCTATTACATCGACCTGTCCCACCCGATCATGCAGAGAGGGCATGCTGCAGGCCCCATCTGTAAGAGAATTTCATCTGTTGGGGTCAAGGAAGCAGGCCTTCTCTGCAGCAGCTCCCGCCCTCTGGAATATCCTTCCCTTGGAGATACGGCAGGCCCCAGCTCTTGTGGCCTTCCAAAAACAACTGAAGACCTGGTTTTGCCAGCTCGCTTGGGGTGGGAGGGGAAGCAGCCACTCCTGGGGATGGCTGGCGCCCTAAGTTGGCCTTAGATATACAAGAGGAGCATTAAAACTGTCATTGCCATCTGGATTTTATTCTATTTTTTACTCTATATTTATATTTGTATTTTATATTTATTTATGTACTACTGTATTATAATATTTTATTTTTATTGTAAACCGCCCAGAGTCCCGCCTCGGGTAAAAGATGGGCAGTGGCAAAAATTGATAAATAAAATAAAAATAAAATAAAATAAATAAAATAAAATAAAATTCACTTTTTAATCACTTTCAGAAATTGCCTATTAATCATGTTAAAGCCATTGGAGACCTTCAGAACAACAAATTTGAAAAGTTGCTGGGTAAGTTTAACTTCATCTCTGAAGAAAAGAAAAAAATAATTATAAGCTTAAGAACTTAAAGGATTTGAAATAAACAGCAAAAAGGTAAATATGATTTTGATCTAAGAAAGTTGTAAATTGATTTACGGTTCAGTTAAATTTGGAATATTGACTTTTACTATAAGATTTTGGAATTAACTATAAAAAATAAATAGCTTCTCATGGAAACTAGACTTATTTTGCCTATCAGGTTATTGTAAGTCATAACAAAGATAAATGACTTTATGATTTTAGAAACTGGACACTAGAGGGGACTAAAAATTCTAAGTAGACAGGGGGAAAAAAGTAAAAGCCTGCTTTTGGTGTTGGCTACTACTGGGAATTACAAAATGATAAAAAATGTCATAACACTGGAAATATTAAAGATCTTTGAAGAATGGAGCCAGAAATTAGTAGCTACAATATCAACAGTGTCAGTAATGGTGTCTGACTCTATGGATAGATGTCCAAAAGATGTTAATGAGGGAATGACAGATGTAGAACAAATTTTGTCTGACAAGACAAAGTACTGAAAGTGGAACTACAAATGACAGGCCAAGAAAATGCTTTGGAAAAAGATGCTTGATTGGATATTTATTTATTTATTTATTTATTTATTTATTATTTCAATTTATTCCCCGCCCATCTCCCCTGCAAGGGACTCTGGGCGGGTTACAACAATTGAAAGTTTAAAAACTATACAATAACAAGATCTAAAAATACATCCAATAATAAATTACATAAAATCCAAGATGGATTGGCGACCGTAGGATAGATCATATTACTACGGGGCCAGCCAACCCCAGGAGGCACTGCTGCCTCTGTCGTCCCAGGCCCGGCAGCAGAGCCAGGTCTTAAGGGCCTTCCGAAAGGCCAGGAGTGAAGGGGCCAGTCTCACCTCCGGGGGCAAGATATTCCATAAGGCGGGCGCTATCGCAGAGAAGGCACGTCTCCTGGACCCCGCTAGATGGAATTCTCTTGTTGAGGGGGTCTGAAGCATGCCCTCTCTGCATGCACGGGTGGGGCGGGCCGACGTTATCGGGATGAGACGGTCCCTCAGGTACCCTGGCCCTATGCCATATAGGGTTTTAAAGGTAATACAAAGAACCTGGGTGAAGTTTTAAAAATTAAAGGGGAAATACACATGACAAATCAAGAGAATGACCTGGAAAACGTTTTCTTATTGGATCTGCAAAAGAGGCTTGTTAAATCCTTGAAGAAGTCTGTGTGATTTGATAAAGAAGAATTGAAGAGAAATAAAATCCTATGACAATATTTGAATGAACTAAGGATTAAGACTATTAGAAGTAAAAGGAAGGAATAGAAAATTGGTTTATTTGATCAAGGTTAAAATAAGACTTTTTTTTAGATTTTTTATCCTGCCTTTATTATTATTTTTTATAAATAACTCAAGGCGGCAAACATACCTAGTACTCCTTCTTCCTCCTGTGAGTTGGGCTGAGAGAGGGTGACTGGCCCAAAGTCACCCAGCTGTCTTTCATGCCTAAGGTGGGACTAGACCTCACAGTCTCCTGGTTTCTAGCCCATTTCCTTAAGCACTAGGCCAAAGTGGCTCTCCATTTTTTTTCTTTTTTTTGCAAAGTTCTGGCAACCCTTTATGGATTTTTTCCTGACACCAGGATTGAAATGCTGATGTTTTATGGATTTGCTGATACTGTAGATAAGGGATGGGATATGGGATGAAAAGATATCTGTTTGTAACCTTATAGGGGATGAAGAGTTACTAAATTTTTCTATACTTCTTGTAATGAAGGTGGGGGTATATATTTCATAAAAATATAAAAATATTATATATTTCTTTTCTTTTTCTTTATCACATTCTTTCTTTTCTCTTTCTCCTTTTCTTCTTTCTTTCTTTCTTTCTTTCTTTCTTTCTTTCTTTCTTTCTTTCTTTCTTTCTTTCTTTCTTTCTTTCTTTAATTTTCATTTGTATTAGTTTTTACTATTATAATCGAAATCCTTAATAAAAAACTTATATACAACCCCCCCAATAATAATGCCAAGCTCAACAACAAGCAGAATGTCTTGATTACTATATGCCAGCCCAAAATATTTTGTTGCTCCCTTATTAGGACAACACTTTAAAAAGTCTAAATGCAGTAGTCAAATATCAGTTTGTTCCTTCATCTTTTTTCCCCTTGTGCTATTTTATGAATCAAACAACTTCTTGTTAATCTCAGGAGGATTGTTTCTAAAGGGAATGGCAGGGCTGGTTTTATATGATTCTGGTCACTAATGTATTTTCTGAGGTATGTTGGCATCAGGAGAGCCGTCATTTCCATGAAACACAGATACTAGGATGTACTCATTAGAATTATTCCAGAGATTTTACATTTTTTGACAGACACACCCATTCTAAGATTTTGGCAGTTGATTTTAACTCTCCCCTCTTCTTATGTCAAACAAAGTTGCTTTCCTTCAAGTCTATGCAAATCAGCCAGCTGTCACCATATCAGGATGAGTGGGAATCATGTGCAAAGGGATTGTAATTCAGTAGTTTTTCTCACTGTGTTGGGCAAAAGGACTTGGCATGTCAGGAGTGTAGAGGAACTCTGCCTTTGATACTGCCTTCGAAGATTCAAATTTAATTCAAAGAGCCTGAAGCTATTTCAGAGTGGAAAGAAGTCAGATTCCAAAAGCCATCTTCCCCTTAGCTGATGAAGATTTTTCCAGCCACTGTGCTTTCTGACTTGTGATTAAACTCTCCTCCAGAGAGTTAAGGACTACAAATCTGATTCATTAGGACAGGAACCACAAATAAACAACAACGCATAATTTAAGACTCATGGATTGTAAAGTGCTATGGACATAGATTGTTTTTTTGAAGCAAGGCAACAGACTGTGGAACAAGCAGTGTTTCCCTTCTGTTTTAGCTGTTTTCAAGCAGCAAAGGCAAGGGGAAAAAATACATGGAGTTAGATTCTGCCATTAACTCTGCCAAAAGGCAGCAAGAGGAGAATCAATTCTAGAATATTGAGACAAAATATCAGCTGATGCCGATTCATGACAAAAGACCAAGGCAGGCACTTATTCCACCAACTTCCAGAAACGAACTAAAAACTTATTAATGCAAACCCTGTTGTCTAAAATCCATCTGCCTGTCCTTCAGAACTGCAGAATGTCATGTAGAAAAACCTTCTGTGATTGGAAGCAAATATTCCTTGCCTGACTGAGAGCTGAAAGAAAGAAACAAGAAATGTACTTTGCATGGGTTCTGTGCATTATGACAAGTATGATGAAAACACAAGGGCAGGTTGATCAGGAAGCAAGGAGTGAAGAAACCCCAAGAAGTTGATATCTGTGATTGATGAGATTAGTGCAGGACAAGATGTAGGTAAAGGTGGTTAAGTGGTCACAAGGATATAAACATATACTGGTCCTTTTCTTGAGAACAAGTGTAGGAGTATATATGATTGCCAGGCAGGAAATATGGAATGAGGGTGAGAATGCATCACATGCATAATTCATTGTGTGAGCTGACACTTGTCAGTAACTGTCAAAACAACACATACAACAAAACAACAGTGAATATGGAAAGAAGGCAACAAGCATATATATTGCAATACTTGGTAAGGTCAAGGCCAGAATCACATTTAGAAAGAAGATCTTGGCAGGAATTATCTTTGTGTTAATCATACTCGGATAACCATGAACAAACCTGGAAGTGATCATCTCCCTATCCTATCCCAGCAGAATAATGTGGGTCATTGGCATGGCACAATTGTCCTGTATGGGGTAGGAACTATTATACAGTGTCCACCAGGATTTTGTGAATTGTCACTTTAAGTGAGGCATGACCATTTTTTGTTAGTTAGTTAGTTTTTTCTTTGAGCAGCTTTACATGTTTCCAAATTTGTTATTATATAATAGCTGGGATCACAGAACACAGCCAAACCTAACCTTTGATTAACAGAATGCAATTAAAGTGTTCACTCAACTTGCTATGCTGAAAGCAATAAGCCAGATAGGCTAGGATGCCATTTAAACTTCTACAGCACAAATAATCCAAGCCCACTTTATCCTAACTTCATGTTTTGGAGGGGGGAGATGGGTGGTGACAAAATTTGATGTATGTATGTATGTATGTATGTATGTATGTATGTTTGTTTGTTTGTTTGTTTGTTTGTTTTGGGTGAACCCTCCTCTTTTAATTCATGAATTTTATGCCACATCAAAGTTAGATGGCTGAGTCAGGGAAATGTCCTGAGATGAGCCAGTTTGATCTAGTGGTTAAGGTGCTGGGCGAGAAACCAGGAGATGGTGAGTTCTAGTCCTGCCTTAGGCATGAAAGCCGTCTGGGTGACCTTGGGCCAGTCACTCTCCCTCAGCCCAACTCACAGGGTTGTTGTTGTGGGGAAAATAGGAGGAGGAAGGAGTATTAGGTATGTTTGTTTGTTTATTTGTTTATTTATTTTTTAAATATATCCCCGCCCATCTCCCTGAATAGGGGACTCTGGGTGGTTTACAGCATAACAATGGTTAAAATCTATACATATAAAATTACAATAAGACAATAGATAGATAAAAATAGGTAAAAATCCAAGGGATGGTAAAATCAGCTATCAGGAGGACATAATGGGGCCAGCCACCCCCAGGAGGTACTATGTTTGCCGCCTTGAGTTATTTATAATAATAATAAAGGCAGGATAGAAAATAAAATAAATAAAAAAATTAATTCCTTCATGAAAATGAAAGACAGTTTCCCATCTAGATTATTCTAATTTTATATGCAATCCTGCTTTCCTAACAGATGTAACTGATCACCTGAAAGCACTGAATTTAGAGCTTCAAAATAGAGAACCAGTGATAACACAGTTGTAGGACACTGTTAAATAATTGAAAGTGAACTTTACTTTGTGAGGAGGGAGAAAGCTGTGTGAATGCTGATCATCTGGTCTATTTCTCAACTCTGGATAAAGCTGAAGATCTTTAAAAGAATTTTCAGATATCATTTCTCATTTACAGAAACTACTTGATATAGTCTGTAATGATTTTCAGGCACTTGAACCACAATTTCAATTTTTGTCTACACCATTTGCTGTGGAAATTGACAATACTGCAGAGGAAATAGAGATGGAGTGAGTAGAGCTTCATTGTGATACCACTTTGAAGCAGAAGTATATTGATGTTGGAAATCCAGATTCCTGCCAGTTTCTTTCCCAAGTTACTTGCTGCTTCCACAAGAACACACATACTTTTTTCTCATCTGTGAATGCTCAAGGTTGGCTGATTAATATTTTTTACACTGAGGTTGTCTTCCCAAACCCACATTTTTATTTATTTTTTATTTTTTTATTTATTCATCAAATTTTGCCACCGCCGATCTCCCCCCAGAGGAGGGACTCTGGGTGGTTTTCTCTTCTGATTCATGAACAATTTATTTCATTTATTTATTTTTCAAATTTATATAGCTGCCTATCTCACGAACAAGTGACTCTGGGCAGCCTACAATGAGCTGAGACCTGTGGCCAAATTGAAATGGTGAAAAAGTAGCTTGGTTTTAAATGTTTTTTTTTCCTATATAATAAATGTATGTTTAATGGAATACTGTGATACTCTTCATTTTCTTTATTTTTGACTCAGTAGAGACTTTTTTTATCAATGCATGAAAAAGGCTTCAGTGTTGCACTCTTTGGGCTAATGAACTAGCTCTCAAACAGCACTTGTGATGATTTGCGTATGAGACATCTGGTCTTAACTGCTTCTAATGGTAAGTGGTAATGCCATTAAGTCTGATCTTAATACATTAGCATTTGGGTTTCTGAGATAGATAAAACTGCTTGAGCTGTAACAGTGCAAAGAATATAATGATTATTCATTAGTTAGCTTTGTAAAAAGCTACTAGCTAAACATAGCTGGTGGAAGCTTTCTTTAAAAAATCCCAAATATGACATTGCTACCACTGAAGATCATGCTACACCTTATGTTAATAAAGAAACGCAAAGGTATTAGTCTGGATTTTGTTTTATGTAAAGTAAAACTCCAAGGAAAATTTAACCCTTTGCTCCCTAATTTGTTTCCTCTCAAATGTCATCTTCATACAGCAGTTAGAAGGAGAAAGAGGACACCTTCCTTGCTCTCAATAAATAAAGTTCATGATCTCCTTTCAGTCTGCAAATGCCTGCCCATACTTGGCACTTCTTTATTCCTCTATCCCTTTCCATAATGCTTGCACTTTGCAGCAAAATATTCCTTGTTGTGCATTATCCCCTGAATAATTGCATTATCTTGTTTTCTGGGTATTACGTGGGTAAAACCATCAGGATTTTCTTCCTGCAGAAATGTGACTTTTCCCGTTTGTTTGAAGGGATGCAAATGTGGTGTGGCAAAATCCCAATACTGAACAGTTTGGCTTTGAACTAGCTTTTGCTGTGTGGAACTAATCACAAGTAATTTCACACAGAGAAACAAGGTAGGGGCATGTATCATTATTTGATGGTCTGGCCTTGACTCTTCAAAGTGTGATAAATAATCAGACCTGGATCACAATGCATAACTATGTTTGCAGACTTTATTCATTTTTTTCTTAGCACTTTCTCCTACATGTTCTATCATTTATTCTTTTACTTCTCATAGGAAAATCCAGACGACAATGTGTGGGGGGGTAATTAGTGTTCCCTGTGTTATTTTCTCATTTCTGATTTTAAAATCAACCAAAATATTTTGGTAGCACCTTAAGTTGTAACTTTTATTATTTCCCCATTAAGCATGGAAGTAAAATCAGTGTAAGAAAGACTGTTAATAATAACCATAAAGGAGATATTACTGATTTCCTTGCTTTTTCCAATTGTTGAAATACTGAATATATTTCATAAATTAATATGAATAAAAATCATAAATGAATATCACTATACAAGTTTTCAATCACTCTTCCTTTTCCCCCATATATATTTTTTAAAAAATGAAGAAGCACTCCAGATCCATAATCAGTTTCCATTAGGATCCCCACATGCACTTCCATGCCTCCTATATAATACTGTTATACTTAATCAAATCTTGGAATTTCCAGAGACTTGTTTCTTTCTTTTACTGCTGATTAAGTAATGATTAAATAAAATCAGGAAACATTATACATCCTTCTGTCTTCCTGGTTGTTCTTGGTATTACTGTATATCTCTGAGTACATTGGCTGTTTCCTGGGGGGAGTGTGAGAGCTCACTCCGTCACGCGGGGCTAGGGATTCGAACCTCAGAACTTGCGATCTTCTGATCGACAAGCCTGGTGTCTTACCCACTGAGCCACCACACCCCATAATTTCATCATAATTCAGTGCTATTTCTGTGCTAAGTAGTGAGTGATTAAGAATGGTGTGGTGACCCCAGGAGATAAACATATATACATTATCCTTGAGTCATTCAACTCAAATAAAGAGAAAATTAATATTTGGTATAAGAAATACAGAAAACCTGTCCTACATTAGGACAAAAGACAATCTAGTCCAGCATTTATGTCTACATTGGTGAGTCACTTGCACATTGAAAGTCAACAAGCAGGACAGAAGCACACTGATACATTTCCATTTGTATTGCCGAACTCTAGAATATTTGTGACCAAGTGAAAAAGCATCAGTCCCAATACAGATCCTTGGGATGCTTCACTGCTTATATCATCCATTAAGAGAACTATCATCTTGTTCCTATCCTTGGCCTTCTCTTTTTCATTTATCCATCCATAATGTCTTTTTACAGGAAATATTGAAAAAAGAAATGGAAACAAGTTACTGTTATTGTTTTCCTGTTCTGTAATGATTGCCTTGCTGTGTCAAAAGGAACAGTAATACTGTTTACTGTCTATGAAATATTTAGAAAGCCAGTGTAAAATCATCATTGCAGTGATTGACTTAGAGAAATAAATCCTAAATTAACTATGTGACAGTTGAAAATAGGCTTAAAGATAGTAACTTACAAGATAGCTACAACAACAACATCACAGTCATGGGACTTTGAATTTTTTCAGGAAGGATATGTTACTAACACTGGAAGTACATAAATATTCAAATAAACAATTGCTTCACCAAGTGTGGATTGACAATGCTACAGGATAACAGCACCCGGCTCAGAATCAAGTAAACCAGGTGAAATATGTTATATACATATGTAATGCTATGGTGAGTGCAATGTGATTTTAAACCAGTAAAATTGCATTTAACAGACAATGCTGCTGAGGAAAAAAATATCAGCATTGTGGCAGATGATCTTTGTTGTCCTTGATGTTGGATTTAGTATGCAGAATTTGGCTCTGAGATTCCAGTGATGGCATTAGTTCTAATCCACACAGTAAGAATGCATATGAGGAAGATGCCTTACCATTCTTTTATCTACAGGGGGAAATGCCATGCTTGAGCCTTGAATACAGAAGAAGCAGGAATAACATGAATTCTTTATTCCAATAGGAAGGACTAACATCTGTTAACACAAGAGTTAAGGGTAGCAGTGAAGATAACTCTGAAATTATTAGCCAGGTGTGAGGAGGATTCTAATATTCTGCAGGTGCAGACACTGTGCAACTGCCCTAGCCACATTCCAGCTTAGATAATTTCATACTTTCAAAAACTACATTTTTGAAGTGTAAATGTTCCTGTCAATTTCTGTTTGTTAAGCTATGCAGTGTAGCACAGCTGGTACATTATTTCATCGGCTTTCGCGTCCAAGATGTAAAGCAAAAGAAGGAAAGGAAAGGAAAGGAAAGGAAAGGAAAGGAAAGGAAAGGAAAGGAAAGGAAAGGAAAGGAAAGGAAAGGAAAGGAAAGACCAAAACCACACAAGTGGACATCAGATTCCTAGAAAAAATCGGTATGAAGCCACACTTCTATGTCTGCCTTATTTAGTCCCCCAGACTTTTCTGAGATGTGTGAATTTGGGCCATTCTGACAAAATGAAATAAAATGGTGCCGGCAATACTAATTAATATGCCTTTATTACAATTTGAATATTTTTTCTATTACAATTTGCTGCATTTTAACATATAATAGTGAATCACCCTTTTAAGCAGTGTGTATGTAACATTTTTAATAAATTTAGTTTATTCAGATTCCAGGCATTCATGAGCTGGTGGAAGGAAGCTTATAACACATTTCCCTGTCTGTAGCTTGAATCATGTCAACTGGATTTCTATTTTCTCAGTGGAAACGTTTCGCTCCTTATCCAAGGAGCTTCTTCAGTCTGAGCAAAGTTGGTAAGGGAATCCTAAATATGTTTCTAGGTAGCTGTGAAACATATTTAGGATTCCCTTACCAACTTTGCTCAGACTGAAGAAGCTCCTTGGATAAGGAGCGAAACGTTTCCACTGAGAAAATAGAAATCCAGTTGACATGATTCAAGCTACAGACAATTCCACCTGGATGACTGAGAACCTTCATAGACACATTTCCCTGTCCTTTCTCATAAAGCAGAGCTAAAACACTACCTCTGTTAGAGCAGGGGCATTCACAGCAAGCCATGATTACATCAAAATGATGAAACATGCATGGTGATATCACAATAAAGCCCCAGCCATTATGTACCTGCATGCAACATTTGCAATATAAGTATGAAAGGGCTAGAGTTTGTGTTATAATGTCATAATGTACATATTATTTTTCCTCCCCTGGCCCTTCTTTAGGACACCCACGTATCCTAAAGGCGGGATAAAAATTAAACAAACAAATAAATAAATAACAGTTGCAACAACAACAACTGAATCCAGGGGCAAGAACAAGAATAAAAGTAAAAGTAAATTGTTTTAAAATGATTAGACAATCTGTTATTATAAATAAAAAGAAAATGATACTTGGAGCAATTATATGACTTAGCCATTTCATTTTAGTATAGCACTATAATGAGTATCATTATATACTGACTCACATGTTGCCCATGGACTCTTAACTGACAATTGGAGCCATAAATCCTATCCAAGAATATGGCTGATTTTTTTCAACAAATATGCATAAGATAGCACTGTCAATTCTGCATTAATTATTGGCAAAAGGAAACCATAGGTGGCATGCCAGCCTCACGTTTAGACCACAAAATAGATGATAGATAGATAGATAGATAGATAGATAGATAGATAGATAGATAGACAGACAGACAGACAGACAGACAGACAGACAGACAGACAGACATAACCAAAGAGTTGACTGGGTATAATGATATCACCCTCTCAGACGACATTTTTGTGGCTGTAAGATATTTAATAAAAAACTGTTTAGTGTGGGTGATGCATGTTGCCAGTTCCAGCAAGTGTCTGTCACCCAAATAAAATATTAGGCCAGAAGACCTCTTATGCCAATTCATAAAAAGACATGACTAACACAATTTTAAAACTGATATTCCCATCTCCACTTGTGGGGACTACCTAAAGTAGGGTTGGTTCTGGGCAATATTTTTATAAATTGTGCGATTGCTACAAGTTTAACATCTTTTTTTGTGGTGCATTTTACACTTTGTATTATTCATCACATATTTTGTCCTAGCTCACAGACTAATACAACTATTCAAATTTGTTTCTCTGCTCTTCCCCCAAGAGTGGCATTGCTTACTGATATCTATGTACAAACCGCCCAGAGTCCCTCTTCTGGGGGGAGATCGGTGGTGGCAAAATTTGAAAAATAAATAAACAAACAAACAAACAAACAAATAAATAAATGTTTTCAAAAACGTTAGTTAATAAATGATTGTTAGTCTGCTAAATTTCATATTTTTAATCCAAAATACAAGATGTTGGGCTTAATTTTGTACTATGGAACCTATTTTTACAAAAATAACTTCAAGAGTTACCAGTGATGTCAAAGCACAACTTCTGTTTCTTTTATCAAGCAACTTTGCACAGATGTGATTTTAAAAGACAACAATGGAAAATAAGAGTCATGAACTCTTCTGCTTATGTCTTACACAATGTGCCAACTATGTGAATGTTCAGCATTATGCAGCATAGAACCTTATTTCTTTCTCAGGAGTGTAAAAGATATAAACTTTTGCTAACGTGAGTTCTACATCATCAAATTATATAAGTCAAAGGATGCTGTTCAGTAGTGCAAGAAAGAACACCTGATTTGATTTGCTACACTGGAGCAGATTCCTACCACAGTTCACAATTTTGGTTGACTGAAAATCCGCAGAGTCCTAACAAGTAACATACAAAGAATATTATCTCTCTCTCTCTTTCTTTATCTCTCTCTTGATATGCTAACTACAAAACTCAGATAAACTGCCATATTTGCTTCACTACCAGTGCTGCCTATGACTTGTAATGACAAATACAAATTGTTCCTGAGATTATTTTTTTATATTATGAGTAAATGTAATCAGTAGTGGTAGCACAATTTCTTCCAGGAACCCAATTTATTGTCCACTTTGCAGCTAAGTCAGTTTCCAGCAGCTTCTTGCCAAATTACAGTACATCAGTTTCCATTATCTTCCTATGGTAGGGACACATGAGGAACACTGTGTTGGGTTCTTTAGTAACACCACCCCCAGATAATGTAAAAAGAGAAGAAGCCATTGGCTCAGATCAAAAGTTAACATCCTTTGCTATCCTGCAGGGACCCAGGACTAACTCAGTATCTAGGGCAGAGCTTTCCAAACTGTGTGTCGGGACACGTTAGTGTGTTGGCTGCAGTGTCTGGGTGTGTCACAGCTGCTGCTGCCTCCTGGCTTGCACCCAGGTCCTAGTGCCTGCCTTGCTGCCTCCAAACCTGCTGTGATTCCGCACAGGTCCTAGTGCCTGCCTTGTGCCTTGCTGCCTCCAAGCCTGCTGTGATTCCACGCAGATCCTAGTGCCTGCCTTGTGCCGGCACAGAGTGTGTCCTGAAATGATGCATGTCTAAAAAGTGTGTCACCAACATGAAAAGTTTGCAAAGCTCTGATCTAGGGCCAAGAGAGTAAAAAGGACATTGCTTTGGCTAGTGGATTTGCCTGTAGTAGGTGGTATCAAAAAGGAACTGACTAAACATCATGGACTATTTTAATCAATCAATATAAACATTTCTATACTGCTTTTCTTTTCATTATGTGCTGGGTAATTTAAGTAACATGGTAAGAGATGAACATGTACCCCTAGAATAATGTTTCTGGACAGAAAGAGATATTGACACTTGCAAACTGATTGCCTATCAGTATGTTAATACATATGTTTGGTGCAATCCTAGATTTTTCTGTGTCTGGGGCAACCTCAAATTCCATGGTAGCCATGGTAAGCATGGAACTATCGCAATATGTAATTGGTCCAATACATGAATCTGAATATGGTCAGTTTTGAGGGCTATCTGTAGTTTTGCTGATCACAAGGCTGAGCAGAGTTATTATTTATTAATGCATTTGTTTAAAGAAAAGATGGATAAATGGTAGAGAATGTAATGATTAGGACATTAAATGAAGAGATTAAGCTGAATGTGTTTGTGTGTGTATGTGTTTTGTTTTTAAAAATAGGATAATCTGCTGAAACTAATCAGCAGAAGGTTCAGGACAAAAAAAGCAAGTCATTCTTCACCCAGGCCTTGGCCATTTTTTATCTTTATCTTTTATCTTTTATTGATTTTATTGTAATTTCTTTATTTGATTGTTGTGAGCTGCCCAGAGTTGTTTAAAGTCAGGCATACAATTTTAATATATTATTATTATTATTATTATTATTATTATTATTGTTGTTGTTGTTGTTGTTGTTGTTGTTATTATTATTATTATTATTATTGTAATATCATATACTTATTTTATAATTATGTGTGCCTTGGGTTTGATCTATCACAACTACTTGTTGTTTTATTCTACACAGGCCATTTTCTTTCTGATGCAGATGGACCTACCTGTAGAAGACAATTGATAATGCTTTAATTTAATTTTGTAGTTGCACTGCATCCCCTATTCTTAGTTTAAATGTTTTTATTGCATATTTGCCTTATTATCCTTGTATTAGAGAACTGTGGGTTTGTGTTTGGTGTGTCACTATTTTGTATGACACTCAAAGAACTATTTGTATTGGACTACCTACAAATTGACAAAATAAATAATAGGACTTCAACCAGACAGGTTGGTTTTCTGAATTGTGCAGAAGAAGCAAAGCCAAGGCATATGCAGAAGTAACATTTGAAAAGGATTCCTCAACAGGTTTATGGGTACAGAAGTGTATTGATTCATGAGCAGTGTATGATGTAACCCTTCATGCATTTAGAATCACTGTCATCTTTTACGGCTTCCCCCATCAAATAGACCGAAGGCTTATATTCAAAGGCAAACACAGTGTCATATTCAAGCAAAATACATTTGAAAATATCTTATTTCTTTTATTTCCATTAATTACTATTCTAGTCCAAACTCCCTTGGGGTAATATACAAGGCACATTGACTAATAGTCCATGTTTTTGAGATATGTTAAAAATATCAATGTGCTAATTTATGGTTGGCTAAAAGTAGCTTTTTATTAGTGATTAACAGTTTTCCTCTCATTACCATTAGTTTGTTCTGTCCTACATTCCACTCCTCTTGGTTTAGTAATCACACAATTACTTCAAAACAATGTCAGTGCACTAGTGTGTGCACACATTTGATCCTCAGCAAGCATAAGAGAAATGATTCAGGAAATGACTTTGTGTTCTTAGGGGGAAAATGTTGGGTTCAGGCTAGCTTATTCCTGGGTTTATCTCCATTTCCATTCAAGCTTAGTCAATAAAAGAACGAGAAAGAGGGGAACAGAATAGTACAGTGATAGATTATATTGTCACATGTCAGGCTGTTGCTGAAAGACTAATGCTTCGGCAATTGGTAGGAAAACCTGTAGAATATATATAGCAACCCAACAGAGGAGTTAGCTGAGGGTTCAGGATTTATATTGAGGAGTGTCGTCACAAAATCTGTTGGTTAAGATACTCTATCAGACCCTCTGGATCAGAAATTGTAGAGAGAAAATAGGAAGACCTTGATGGAGAGAGGGAAGATCCATTACAAAAACAACAAAAAGGGAAACATTGCTTAGCTCCAAATAACAAGGGAGGATTATGAAAACATCTCAGACAGACACCTCTCTAATTCACATGAATATAAAAGAGGGAGGAAAGGAAGCAGAATCAGACTTGCAATATTATGTTACTATAGCCAATCTAAATAAAAGTATTTTATAGTCTTCTGTGGAATTTATTCTTGGTCTGATCTGCCTCGTAGAGCTGATAGAAGTTCAGTTGCATCTACTTTCTCAAGGAATCATGGATGCAGTCAAGAACAAAGCTTTACTAGAAATTGACTAGTGGTGAATGAAGGCAATTGAACAATGTTAATATCAATTAACAATGTTAATATCAATTAACATTGTTCAATTGCCTTCATTTGCCACTAGTCAAATGAGTTTTTAATATAGAAACAGATTGAAGGTATTCTACCATGTTTCTCATGTCTTCCTCTGGTCAATCCAAATTTGGCTTTCTTCTTATCACTTCCCTGCTCCCAGAAGTTGTAACATCTCTGCTTTTCTACTTTCTCCATTCTAACCCACAATAGTAGACAAAGGATTGTCTTTGATCTTAAAAATCTCCAGTTCTTTGACACATTCTGCCTAATTGTAGGACTGGCTCCATTCAGAAATTAGAATACAGAATCCAGGAAATTTGGAGAGATTCAAAACCAGCTATTAAGAAGCTCAATTTTGCAACCACTGGAACTTACTATTACAACTTCTAGATTTTGAGGCTTTGAACAGAAACTAGCTGGAAAAATTCTGATACAATTTAATGGTCTTTATCTCTTTTAATACAATATTTGGATTTTCTTGATTTAAAGATGTAGATAAGATTTGGCTAAGATAAGGCTGTGTATGCTTTAAAAGAGCCCAACCCCTTTGTGCTGTAAATTAAAGCAGACCAAGTTCTTCCAGGCTTCAATGGAACCTGAAAAAAGGGTGCAGCTGCTTTAAGAGTTGCATTGTTAAAACAAATAATAAATAATAATTTATTGCAATTTTTAAAAGAGAAATGCAGAAAAAAATAGTATACAAAAGCAAATTTCTAAAAAAGGTAATATCCAACAAATTAATTATGAAATTGTAATACTAACATGAACAAAAATAGAAAAAAAATAGAAAATTAAAGAAAGAGAACCCCCCTAAAAATTTATGCATTAAATTAATATAAATCACCTAAATATATCACATTTTCATTTAAACATAAAATAACATTAACAATTTGTCTGTTTTAGTAACATATTATGAAATCCATGCCAAAGAGAACATATTGTGTCATTTTTAATTAGTGGAAAAAATAGCCATTTCAAAAATTGATAAATTACACATTGCTTGAATACAATCTTTGACATGTGAGGTAATATACTTTTCCAATCTCTTAATATAATCCTCTTGGCTATTGCTTATGCCTGATATAATCAATACTTTTCAAAAAAAACATCAGATTCCACAATTTTGGACTATAATTCAAAATAGCATTGACAGATCACCATAAAGAAAACCTACAGTCCATTCTTTTTTATACATTCTTTGAGGAGTGAAAAAAAACTTAGAATACATTATTTTGAAGAATTAATTTCAAATCCATGACTTGGATTCACTGATGTTCCATTACCATCATTTCAACTCTTTATTCCAGAAGTCATAAAATCATTAATTTTGACTTTAAAAATATCTTTCAGTTTCTGATATAATTTCAAAGTCACCTTGATTTCAGCAGTAGACTCAAAAAGAAATGATAGCATTTCAGGCTTTTTGAGGCAGCTGGTCTATATAAAGATTTTTTTTTAAAAAAAAATGCCACTGTAGTAAGTATTATGGAAAGAAAATGTATCTGTATTTGTCGAAAATCCTTAAAATTATCATTTCGAAGGGGAAGAAATGGAAGCAGTGACAGATTTTATTTTCTTGGGCTCCAATATCACCGCAGATGGTGACTGCAGCCATGATAAATTATATAAATTTAATTAAATAAAATAAATAAATTAAAAGACGCTTGGTCCTTGGGAGGAAAGCTATGGCAAACCTAGACAGCATATTAAAAAGCAGAGACATCACCTTGCCAACAAAGGTCCGTATAGTTAAAGCTATGGTTTTTCCAGTAGTAATGTATGGCTGTGAGAGTTGGACCATAAGGAAGGCTGAGCGCCGAAGAATTGATGCTTTCGAACTGTGGTGCTGGAGAAGACTCTTGAGAGTCCCTTGGACTGCAAGGGGGTCAAATCAGTCAATCCTAAAGGAAATCAACCCTGACTGCTCATTGGAAGGACAGATACTGAAGCTGAAGCTCAAATACTTTGGCCACCTAATGCAAAGAGAGGACTCACTGGAAAAGACCCTGATGCTGGGAAAGACTGAGGGCAAAAGGAGAAGGGGACGGCAGAGGATGAGATGGTTAGATAGCATCACCAATGTAACGAACATGAATTTGAGTAAACTCTGGGAGACAGTTGAGGACAGGAAGGCCTGGCGTGCTATGGTCCATGAGGTCACGAAGAGTCGGACACGACTAAACGACTGAACAACAACAACTGGACTTTACTCATATTTTCCAACTGAATGTCTTCCCACTTATTTTTAAAGGAGAGGTTTTCCATAAAGTTAAATATTCATAAGACTCAACATCAAAACCCAATTGACATCCCAATAAAGCCAAAATATGTCTAGCTTCATGTAAGTCAGCAGATGAAATCTTTCTTTTGCTATATGTTGACCCCAGTAATTGCCAGATCTTAACAAAGATACTAATAACTTTTTAATAAAGTCCATAAAGATTAATATTAAATTCTAATTCTGCATAAATATAGATGATAAAATAAATACCTAATGATATTTTTGAAAGTCTAGTAAATGAAAACTTATTTCTTCAGGAGATTATCTCAATTTAGCCAAATAAATCCTTGGTGAATGTTCTTTCATATAAAGTTCTTTAGAAATCTATCAATAGGTATATACTGTAGTACCTATTTGGAATTAACACCAGGATACCCTTTAAAATATACATCAATCAGATACTACTATACATTTTAATATAATTAATCCTATCCCACCAATTAATGGAATTTAGTCCATCTATTAATATCCATAGAAATATTACATCTGGATTACATATTAGATACGTATAAGGCCATAAACATTTACCATGGCAATATGACCATCAAATATCTTCAAACCAAGAATAATAAAATATCCTTCATTATCTAAAATATTTTTAAACCATGTCTATATTTATATATTTATTAAATAAAATCATGACCCCAATTGTCTTAGTGTTATTACCACTAATGTATGATCAACCCAAACAACCAAGAAATTTTTCATGATGAAGAATATGGGTCTTCTGTAAAAATATAACATCTACATTGTCCTGTATAGTCTCTGAAACAACTTTCTACACTTAACAATAGTATGCATTCCTTTAACATTCCAACTTAATAACCTAAATGTTAAAGTGTAATAAAAATAAATCTAAAAAGTATAAACCATACTGAAAGCTTCTTTTAATGGCAAAGTATAAACAAACCAACCATAGATATTAAAATTCTAACCAATCCAATCATTATAACTGATATACTTGAATGAATAGAAAAATTTAATTAAAAAAGAAATAAAATTATAAACAAAAAACATAAAACAAAACCAAAGAAAATACTCCCAAAGAGGCTTATTCCTCACCTAACCCCCCTCCTTCCTTCCCTAATTTCTTTACGGAAGAAATGCCCAAATTATTACTAAAACTGGAATAAGAGTAGAAAGGAAGAATCCAAATATAGTATATGAAAAAATAAATAAAAATGAAAGTAATTCTATATACACTCCATGTAATAATATCTCCAAAAATATTTATCTACTGTATCTGTATCTGAACCCTATAATTTTCTAAAAGAAAAAAAAGGTAAAATAAAATAAAAGTAAAGGGTAAAATAAAATAAAAGTAAAAAGCCATGCTGCCTTAATCTATACCTAACAATCAAAGCAAAATAAGAAATAAAGAAATACCAAATGCTCTAGTTTCTCCTCGAATCATATAAGTATTACGTCCATGAGTACCTCTTTAATGAACCCTAGGTGAAAGGTTAATATTGCTAGTAGTGTAAAAGGAAGTCAATGTTTTATCACAATCCCAAAGTATTGGATATTTGAATATCATACTAGGACAATGGTAGACAATTTTTGATTTGATTTGATTTGATTTGATTTGATTATGTGCCATCATGTTGGTGTAGACTCTTAGCAACCACATCGATTTTCTCCAAGACATTTTGTCCTTAACCTGGTCTTTCAGGTCTTCCAATGGTGCACTCATCACCATTTTAACGGAGTCCATCCACTTTGCTGCTGGTCATCCTCTTTTCTTCCACCTTTCCCAGCATTAGATCCTTCTGCAGAGAGCTGGGTCTTTACATAATATGTCCAAAGTAGGATAATTCGGGCCTGGGCATTTGTGCCTCAGATGAGACCTCTGGGTTGATTTGCTCCATGACCCATTTGTTTGTTTTCTTGGCTGTCTTCAGTATTCCCAGGAGTCTTCTCCAACACCAAATTTCAAAAGCATCAATACTCTTCTTATCCTGCTTCGTCAAAGTCAAACTTTTGCTTCCATACAGGGTATATCCATCAGTCCCTCTATAATACCATGACATGCACTATTCTGATCTTTGTAGGAACAGACACATCACAGCACCTGAATATCTTTTTCAGGGCCTTCATGGCTGCTCTACCAAGTGCTAGTCTGCGGCATATTTCTTACTTTCCTGTTCCTTTACCACTGATGGTTGATCCTAAAAGGCAGAAACTATCTACCTGTGAGGTGCCCTCACTGCGAGTCGCCTCCATTCTCACACATACCACACAGGACACGCGTGTCTGGTAATCAACGGTTTATTGCGCACACAAAAGGAACACTGAGAAAGATTAGGATGGCTTGTTGATGTGAGCTTGGCTATTTAACCCTTCTGACAGGGCTCCCTCCACCTCCCCACCATAGACTTTCCTATGATTGGCTCAGGCATGTATCCATGGGTGCTTAAGTGCCCATCGTCCTTGAGGCGTGATTGGTTGTCGCTTTCCCGCTCTCGCTCTGGGTCTATTGTCTCTTTCTGTCAGTTGCTTTCGTCTCTTTCAATCTTGTGCTTCTCTGCTGTATGGCAGGACTCTGGGGTCATGCCAGAGTTCTGACACTACCGCTTTGATATCTTAATTATCAGTCCAAAGGCTGTTTGTTGTACCTGCTGTCATTAGTTTGGTCCCCTTTATGTTTAATTTTAGTCCCATTTTTTCACTATGATTCTTGACTTTTATTACTAGACATTGCAGATCCTTTGTATTTTTGGCTATTAGAGTAGTGTCATCAGCATAGCAGGGGGACCAGAACTTGGGAACATGTTACAGATACTCTCACAAAATGGTGGCCATGGAAAAGCTTTCCTGGCTGCCACATGGGCTATGCACAATCACAAAATACCCACTTACCAGAAGCCAAACTGGTGATACTATTCTCTGCCATCCTCTTTAACTACCTCATACTGCCTCTGCATATTTTTTCTTTCTTTCTTTCTAGTCATTTTCCAAACAAAGCACTGGCCTTCCACTGTCTTTATTTTCTAAGAATATCTATGAAATGTTTATGGGGTCAAGCAACTTTTTCTGTAAATCAAAATGATGCCAAAGGCTGGCACTTGGCTTTGTAGCTTCTTACTCTATTTCTTTCATTTTGTTAACTGTGTGAACAATAAGGGCAGGGGGTGAAGGTCCAATAGCAGTGCTGCAGGGAAATAAAGTCAAAATGGTAGCTGCAACCACATGATTGAACCCCCACCCCTTTATTATGTATCTTGCAGGCTTTATCTGAAGACACCCCTGCGAGGATCAATCAGAGAATGGAGGGATTCTAAAAGCTGCTCTTTTGCTTTGCAACTTGCCAGCTCCATAATTATTCTTACTTTTAAATATTTTAAAAAAGCAGGGATCCTGGCAGTTGCCAAAGGAAGTATCTATAGCATATTAGGGCTCTAAACCACATGTTACCTTCCTTTATAGTCATGGATTGTTTCCAAAATAATCACTTTGCTTATTTCTTGATTATTATGGTTACAAGTGATCAGGCACATAAATAGCAATTTTAGTAATGTGATGACTTCTGCTTTATAAAACCAAGAGAGGTTGCTATGATGTAGAAGAAAACAGTTGGGGTAGTAATAACAATCAGGCCTTGTTGAAAAAAAGAAAAATAAGCATGCATTATCATTAATATTTTCAAGTGACATGTTGAGAATCATGATATTTTGATGAGTATAAATAAGTCTGTTCACATTTTTCTTTAGAAATTGCACCCAATTTGCATTATAAAAAATCAAGAAGATAATTAAAAGCTATATCAAATTAACAACATATTCAGAATATCTGTTTTTAAAGTCTCCCTCTCTGTTAATTTGTGAGGTACCTAGTGAAATTTGATACAAATTTCATAAATGGGTTTTCTTTAGACGTTATGAACATTGACCTATAGCATACTTCTAGCCCAGTGGATGACAACACCTGAGTGACCAAGATTATTTTGGAATGATAAGCAGTGCTTGGGTGGGAATCCCATAGTAAAGCTTGCTTCATGGGATTCATCTTATAGCCAGAAGGAGGAAATAACCTGCATTCCAAGGGCTGGGCTTCCGTTATCCCTCTTCTCTACCTTTTTTTTAAATGCATATTTCACCTAGACAAAGTCTATATCCTATCTCCTCTTGATTTAGACTTGGGTGAACATGAACAGCATCTTTGGGACAAATCTGATCAAATGATTTGTCCTTGATTTGCTATTACCTTCATAAGATAGAAAGCTAGAATATTTTTATTTGTACCAGACCATAAATGCATAGGGTATATAAAAACTGAAACTAAATATGTTTTTAGTTGATGGGTTATATTCAATATTGCATAAACAGACTTCACCCTCATCTACTCCCTCCACCATCCCTTGTTTGTTTGTTTGTTTGTTTATTTATTTATTTGTTTGTTTAAGTTTTGAGGCCGTCTGACTCAAAGCCAGGGGCAAAACAGCCAGTCTTTAGCAGTTTGCAAAAAGTCAAAAGGATGAGAGAACTACAAATCTCATGTCTTTGATCTTCTCTCAAGGACTCACTGTAACAGGTGTTCAGGACGCACAGGAGATGGAGGGGAATAGAAGAATGGTGGATGCTGTTTCAGAACATGTACAGATACCAATTGGTACAATCCTATTCTGCTATCTGCCTTCCTAATTAGGGTTGGTAGGACTAATTGCAAATGCAGTGTCATATATACTGTGAGAAATACTTTTCAACATTTCCTGGCTGTGTCAGTGGTGCATCTTTAAGCATAACAACTTTTAATCTATTTTAAACGTGTTAACAACATGTCTGTTCCAACTATTAATTTACTCTTCTGCCTTTAGCATGGTTTATATTATACTATTTACATTGATAATTGTCTTCTTCCCCAACCAGGTGAGGGAGAGAAAGCTGCTATGCTCCTATTATGCCATGATACCTTAATACTTTGCATTCTGTGATGACAAACCACTCGGTTCAGCCCTGCCTTCTCAACTCATTTCAGGATGGGAAACAAGGTGGGTGGGCAGAAATGTAATATGAGCCTTTCAATAGCAAGAAGAGAAGATGAAAGAGAAAATGTCATTGTGCATGACTCACAACTGACAGCTGTCAATTCTGAATTCTATATTTGATAGTGCCAGGTTAAAGCATAATGGGAAACTAATGATTGACATTCACTACATTTTTCCTGTTGCTTCTCCTTGAAAGTTTTGTGCAAATTTTATCAAAAAGAAAATAATTGACTTTATATTAATATAATGCTTATATGGGAAAGAACACCCCACCCCCACCCCCAAGACAGAAACCTTCAATCACTGGCTCCAGAAATGGAGCTCCCTAAATAACCATTCCCATGGCAACTGCTTAGGAAGAAGAGATGAATTTGCTGCATGAAGTCAATGATATTTTTGCCAATTGTTTATATTCAATAGCATGGTTCCATGTTAGTGACAAACAGTGCTTTAGGTAATGTTACGGCTTTCAAAATATAGCTGATGCTATTACCCATTAGTTGCACCTGTAATATCACAGGGATGTGTTGCCTTTGTTAAGCTCAGAGAATATTGCTTTAGTCTCCTAGTATTGCTTGGCATAAATTATCTTAGAAATAGTCTACATTACGGAATGAAAATGGCCCCCATGTGATAATTTAACACATAGCAGTGAAGAAGAAGGACAGGTTATAGAAAACACCCATGACAGTACTACAATCCAAAGCTGATTTTCAAAAGGAAAATATAATTCCAATTCTTCAAAATGTGTTGTATGTTCCTTTTAATTTCCTGCAGTTAGAATAATACAATCAAGCTGAGCTGCAATCAAAGAACCATTTTAGTGTCTATGTAGTGTGTGTGTGTGTGTGTGTGTGTGTGTGTGTGAGAGAGAGAGAGAGAGAGAGAGAGAGAGAGAGAGAGAGAGAGAGAGAGAGAGAATAATCAAAATTCAGTAGGAGAAAAAAAAACATTCCAATTGAAATATGGAAGGAATGTTTATATTCTTTGACAATGTATCTTTATACATCTTTACTTTCTTCATTGCAAATAATTTCTAAAACAAATTATCAGTAAATGTCAAGAAAAATACAGCAGTACAATTTAATTGGTCAGCAAACTTTACTTCCATTTCAATATACAATGACACATTGGAAAAATCTGGTCATGCTACTACCCAGCTGAACTTGGTTGCTATAAATCGAAAATTAGAAGTGGATAAGCCACAATCTTTCTGCAGGTTCTGAACTTTCCCAAGCATTGTGAAATGTCAATAAGTACATTTATTATTCATAGTGAATTTCTTACTCAATGATCTGTATATTTTAGGGAGGAGGAGTGATTAACCATTAGAAATGTTACATATATTTCAGCCATTTCTAGTATTAGACTCTTATGACTCAGTCTTTACCTTTTGCCCTTCATTATTGATTATCACTGAACATTACTTGCAAGGCATTTGGCTAGGGGGCTACTGGAAAAATAAGAGTTTCAAAAATTGATGGATAGATCTTCCTGTATAGCACAAGTGTGCACGTGTGTGTGCCTTCAAGTCAGCCTTGACTCCTGGCCGCTGCCTGGACTAGTCCTGCAGTTTGCTTGGCAACGTTTTTTCAGAAGTGATTTCCCATTGCCTTATTTTTCCTAGGGCTGAGAAAGAGTGACTGGCCCAAGGTCACTCAGCTGGCTTTGTGCCTAAGGCTGGGCTAGAACTCCCGGTCTCCTGGTTTCTAGCCTGGTGTCTTCACCACTAAACCAAACTGGCTCTATAGAATGAGTAAGGAATAAGGAACCTATATTCATTCAAGATCCTCAAGGCCTCAGCAGTACGGATTGACAACAAGTAAGTGGTAGACCAAGAAGAGAGTAGACAAATTCAGAGCCAAAAATCTAGCAAAACCAAAGCTAAAATTTAGCAGAGCTTCAGCACTTCAGGCATCTCTAGTTCCTCCTTTCTCTGAGTCACCTTATACCTTCTCTCTTGCTTGCTAGGAATGTACAAACTATGAATTTCAGAATCTCCCAGTTTCTCCTATCTCCCATTTCTGCATCAGTTGGAATTCTTTTTAAATGACATAAAAATCATCTACATACCATATTTTCCGGCGTATAAGACGACTTTTTAACCCAGGAAAATCTTCTCAAAAGTCGGGGGTTGTCTTATACGCCGGGTGTCGTCTTATACGCCGGAAAATACGGTATTCACCGTTTAAGACCTCTCCTGGCCAAGTGCAGCCGCTCACCGGAACGCAGCCCCCAGGGAAGAGCAGGAGGATGAGCGCGGGAGAAACGCGGGGAGGGGGGAGCGAGCTCCGTTCCCTCGGAGCAGCCTTGGGAAGGGAGGGGGCAAAACGCAGTGGCTCCACGACGGGCTCCAAAGTCGCCCACAACGCTCAACGGGCGCCTCGCTTCGCCTTGCCTCGCCTTCCCTTCCCCTCCCAGCCGCGCTTTAAATGGAGCGGGGCCCCAGAATTGGCCACGTTTCGGGAAGCCTGGTAGGAAACGCGTTGTGGGCGACTTTGGAGCCCGTCGTGGAGCCAAATGGCGAGTACCGTATTTTCCGGCGTATATCCCAAACTCTATATTTTAAATGGAAAAGTTGGGGGTCGTCTTATACGCCCAGTCGTCTTATACGCCGGAAAATACGGTATTTATGCACATGACTCCTATGACACATTTTGCAAGCAATTTCCCTTAATATTATATTTTACATCATTTTCATTAATATATGCATTAATTTGTGCAATTTTCCTTAGTGTGCAGGTGTTCTTAAATGTATTTAACTGGAAAGTATAAGGTTTGAGAAGTGCAGATTAACAAATTCACATTCAAAGGCAAACTGAACTTCTGTGATCTACTGTGTTTAAGCCATCAAATCATACGACCTGCTCACTAACAGAATCAAAATTAAAATCTCAGGCTGTCCTCTGCTTCAATATATCCAGTGAAGGGAAGCCCACCACCTCTCTGGGCAATTAATTCCACTGCTCTTAATGCTAAAACTGTTTGATATTTTTCCTTCCCTCTCCCTTCAAAGTTAGGAACTTATACACTTATTCAACTTCACACATGAAGTTGAAAAGGTTGCAATATCCACAGACTGGCTGAGAGAGCTGGCTTCCAGTGAGTTTGTCAATTCACAGGACCTCACAAGGCTTAGCTAGGCAAAGGACTAAATATGACTTGTGTGCTGCAGGCTCAGTACTCCAAGTGTGTAGTTTGTGGATAGCTTTCAAAGAAAAGGTCTCCAACATTTGGCGATTCATTGACAGATTTGGGGGTAGGGAGAAAGTGTTGTGGACATAAACAGTTCACACTTATCACAGGCAGAAAACACATACACAATGCCTGCTGTACATTTTTTGTTGTTTATTTGTTCAGTCGCTTCCGACTCTTCGTGACTTCATGGACCAGCCCATGCCAGAGCTTCCTGTCGGCCATCCCCAGCTCCCCCACGGTCGAGTCCGTCACCTCCAGAATACCATCCATCCATCTTGCCCTTGGTCGGCCCCTCTTCCTTTTGCCTTCCACTTTCCCTAGCATCAGCTTCTTCTCCAGGGTATCCTGTCTTCTCATTATGTGGCCAAAGTACTTCAGTTTTGCCTTTAATATCATTCCCTCAAGTGAGCAGTCTGGCTTGATTTCCTGGAGTATGGACTGGTTTGATCTTCTTGCAGTCCAAGGCACTCTCATAATTTTCCTCCAACACCACAGTTCAAAAGCATCTATCTTCCTTCGCTCAGCCTTCCTTATGGTCCAGCTCTCGCAGCCATAGGTTACTACGGGGAATACCATTGCTTTAACTATGTGGACCTTTGTTGTCAGTGTGATTGTCTCTGCTCTTACCTATTTTATTGAGATTTGTCATTGCTCTCCTCCCAAGAAGTAGACGTCTTCTGATTTCCTGGTTGCAGTCAGAATCTGCAGTAATCTTTGCGCCTAGAAATACAAAGTCTGTCACTGCCTCCATGTTTTCTCCCTCTATTTGCCAGTTATCAATCAAGCTGGTTGCCATAATCTTGTTTTTTTTTTTTTTGAGGTTTAACTGCAACCCAGCTTTTGCACTTTCTCCTTTCACCTTCGTCATAAGGCTCCTCAGCTCCTCCTTGATTTCAGCCATCAAAGTGGTATCATCTGCATATCTGAGATTATTAATGTTTCTTCCAGTGATTTTAACTCCAGCCTTGGATTCATCAAGTCCAGCATGTCGCATGATGTGTTCTGCGTACAGGTTGAATAGGTAGAGTGAGAGTATACAACCCTGCCGTACTGCTTTCCCAATCTTAAACCAGTCTGTTGTTCCATTGTCTGTTCTTACCATAGCTACTTGGTTGTATGCTGTATGTATGTATGTACATACATGTATGCTGTATACATACATGAACAAAATTTCCTCTCTGGGTGCATGGTGTAATACTCACTACTCACTTGGGCCTTTTGTCTCTCCCATACCAGGTTCTCTCATCCTGATTCCCCACAGCCAGTTCGAACAGTGAAGGGTACACTAGACAAGCTGAGATGCATCCAGAATGCACCTTTACTGTTTGCATAATGTAGAACAAAAAGGAGACCATCCTCCTTTTCCCTACTTGGATTATTTTTTTTTTCTTTTACCTTGCCATTCATCTTGAATTCAATTAAGCTAGTCCTTGGCAGATTTGGCTGCTGTGTGAGTCATATTTAATTGCAATTTTACATTCACTTTTTAATGAATCTATTCCAACAACAAAATGCATACGGTGAAATGTTTATTCATGGAAACTTGGCCTGCCTGTTTTTCAGAAAAACAATACATAGAAATAATTCCATGCCATTAAATGTCAGTTTCACATTATATTTCAAAATAAAACACATGGAGAGGGTAGGTTTCTGCATGTCAAATTTTATCTTGAGAGGCGAAGTTCAATTTTTCAATAAATTAATTAATGTTATTCCATTTTAAAAAAACATAATAGTTATACATTTACTATGAAAACAGGAAAAAAGCATGCCAGTACATTCATTTGAAAAGAATCTTAAACTAATCAAAGAAATACCTACAAATCTTGTTATGCTTTTTGGTTCAGTTTGTTTCATTTTATTACATTCACAACGTTTCTTTTAAATATATATTTATTCTGTCTAAATATATCAATGGATTTAATACATTTAAACTGTATTACAACAGTGAAAAAGTTGTGAAATCCACTGATTAGTTAGGGTTAGCTTAGCTGAAAATTTCATTATAAGAATTCAGCATTACCATATGAGATTTATTCTGAATTTGAAATTTGATTTGACCTGAAGATTTGATTCAGTAACACACACACACACACACACACACACACAGAGAGAGAGAGAGAGAGAGAGAGAGAGAGAGAGAGCTCAATTTAATTTTCTATCCAATTTTATATTAGCTGAGATACCAAAACTGTTTGATAAGATTTATTTGGAATTAGTGATTCCAGTCTCAGTTTAATCTCAGAATCAAAGTTTTATGCAGTCTATCATAAAGTTCCTGTAGCATCCCTACAATCCCAAAATACACAAGCCTGACATACCACTCCGTCCAATTGTATCATTACCAGGCACCCCCACATACAACATAGCTAAAGAACTTACAAGAAAACTTGGGCATCTCACAGAGGAGAGTGAATACTCTATCAATTCCCCACTACAGTGCCTCCAGAAAATCAAAGACATAAAAATAGATGAAGATGAAATTATGGTGTCATTCGATGTCACTGCACTCTTTACATCCATAGACCAAGCACTAGCGATTCAATCCATGGCAGCAGTTCTACGTAACACACCCAACCTAACAAGATACACCAAGATCAAAATACCCAGAATCATGGACCTCATCAACCTCTGCCTCACCACCTACTTTCAGTTTGATGGACAAATATATCAGCAAATCAAAGGAACACCTATGGGATCACCACTCTCAGGACCCATAGCAGAGATAGTAATGCAACATCTAGAAAGGATAGCATTCCCACACATACAACCCAAAGTATGGATCTGGTATGTAGATGACACCTTCGTCATAATAAAAAAGGATCAACTGGAGGAAACACATGAAGCCATCAACAACATCTTCAAAGGAATAAAATTCACAAGGGAAGAAGAAAACAACAACACACTACCCTTCTTGGACATCCTCATCAGCAGAGGAAATGATGGCAGTCTAGAAACACAAGTCTACCGGAAATCTACCCACACTAACCAAGTGCTCCACTATCAAAGCAATAACCCAACCTCACACAAGAGGAGCTGTGTAAGAACACTATTCAGATGAGCACAAACACACTGCAGCAACCCAGAACACCAGAAAAAGGAAACAGACCACTTATATAGCATCTTCCAGCAAAATGGATATCCACACAACTTTATCAAAAAGTGCCTGACCACTCAACCCACCACAGCAAAACCAACAGAAGCTATGAAAAGGATTACACTGCCATACATCAGAAACATCTCAGAAACTACTAATAGACTGTTACATCCTCATGGCATCACTGTAGCACACAAACCTACCAAAACCCTTCAGAACATTGTAAGTAAACCAAAAGACCCAGTAGCCCAAGAAGAAAAAACAGGAGTTATCTACAACATACAGTGTAAGGACTGTAACAGCCACTATGTAGGACAGACTGGCAGAAGACTAGCAGAACGCATCCACGAACACCAACTAGCAGTCGGAAGACATGATGAAAACTCCTTAATCTCACAACACATGGACAGACTTAACCATACTTTCAACTGGGAAACTGTGAGCATATTAGACCAGGCCAAATCCAAAAATGCTAGAGAATTCCTAGAAGCTTGGCACTCAGACAAAGCAGCCATCAACAGACACATAGAGGTTAACAACATTTACATACCATTCATAAGAGACAGTAGAATAGCCAGAAGACCAGAACACCCCTGGGCCAGCAATCAACAAGATATGCATAGATTAACAGCAAGATTAGCAGCAGAGGAGCAATCAAACAACACAATAGACCTTAATCAAGGAACTATTAACTCAGTCAATCACCCAAACAGCACACAACAGCCCAATCAAGGAACTACCAAGGAGAGTACAAGACCCCCACCAACACAGGCAGGACAAGCCAGGGTATATAAACAGACAGCGAGTTCCACTCCCTTTTCGCACTGAAGATGTTGCCTAGCCTGGCAATGAAACAAGGCTCAGAGAGCACCAAAGACTCCCCAATAAAAAAGGATCAAAGAGACTCTTGGGCACCTGATAAAGTTTAGAAAGTAAATATGACCCCCATCCAATCCAATTACAATTTTTTTTCCTGTGGAAAGATGAATGCTACCTTGACTTTGTTCCAGATAGTTTTCATCCTGCCATGGAACTGCTTGGAAAACTTTCAATATTCGCTTCCTAAGTTTGTTCTGATCACTGAATTATGCAGTCATGAAGACATTGAGGAATGTCCTTGACTGTGTCTTTGAATGGAATGAAGAGGTAGAGATAGAGATAGAGATGATAGATAGAGATAGAGATAGAGATAGAGATAGAGATAGAGATAGAGATAGAGATAGAGATAGAGAGAGAGAGAGAGAGAGAGAGAGAGAGAGGGAGAGATTCTCCCCAAATATAAAATAATTGTGGGTAAGTATAAAGAACTTGGTGGCTAGTTATGGTGTCACAAGATAGACATTCAATACAATTAGACATTTCTGGATATATATCAATAGAAATGTACTGCTTGTTATTTAATGTAATAATGTTAAAACTCCATCCTTTTAAATGCTAATTATTACCTAAGGGTCTGACGATTACAATGCTTACAGAATATGTGCAGGTTCCAAGTTGATGAGTATGATAGCTCTCTTAATTTGGTACATGAATATTATGTTTACAAAAATGTTCACAGTTGAAACATTAGGAGATGGTTTCTTCTTCAAAGTACCATATTAAGAGTTTGTAGAATGCATAAATTCCATAGCTGAAAACTAATGTTAACCCAGTTTTTTTTTCCTGGAGTTAGAAAGAAGGCACAATCCACCATAAAGTTCTCCTGTTCAAGACTCATTAAAATTTTTCACTGAAACGTGTGATTTGAAATATATATTTTATTGCTGCAAAAAATTGCTGTAATGAAAATTATAATATTCAAAAGATGTGATTTTACCTTGTAAATTTGCTCAACTGAGTGTTGTTTCTTTAAGAAAATGCAATTATGAACACACTGAAAAGAGAAAAAGAATGCCAGCATGTTCATTTTCTGAAGAGAACCTTTAATCTAGTGAAAGGAATATCTAGAAACCCTGTTATTATGCCATTTTAAATTAAAACAAATCTAAATTGATTATTTTAAATGACCCTGGATCACAGTTTTTTTTCACTATTACATTGAGGAAACATATGTTGTATTAAATTTTAATTATTTGAATTAGTAAAATATATTTAATTATAAATCTTAGGTATGATTAATGCAAACAGTACGAGTATTTTTATCAAAAGACAAAGAAATCTTTTAATATAAGCGGCTAGATAGCATAGTGGTTAGAGCGCCACCCTTTGACGCGGGAGACTGGGGTTCAAATCCAGGCTGGTACTACCTTACCAGTATGGGTCCTTGGGCAAAGACCCCCTAATACTTCACCTGCCTACCTTGAATATGAGTGTGACACGAACTAAGAGAGTCATGCTGGCTCGGACGTCACCCAGATTAACAAGGTCTGCGCCAGATGTTGGGGAACCAGGACAATCTGATGATAAGTGGGCTACTGGGACAAATCATACATGGACAAGACAAGAGAACCTGGAATTGATGGTGTGTGTGTGTGTGTGTGTGTGTGTGTGTGTGTCCCATCTTGTGAAAATATAGCACAGATCTAGATCACCACATTAAAGCAGTGGCCTAATCTTCTATCAGACATGATCTTTTTAAGGAATAAAGGATTTGGACATAATATCGTATAGTTTAATCTACTCATGATTACATTATTATTGAGGAGCTGCCCTTGACAAATACTTGGAAACTCCAGTTGGTGGTGAATGTATAAACCACACAGCTGTCTGATATGTGTGGCATATGGATTTAAGTGCCCTAGTTTGGCTGCTGTGGTGCTGGCGTGAGTGGCCTTGGAATGCAGCTGTACTGTCACAAGGGCTGATGAGCTGACCTGGCTACTAGCCAGGACTGTTTGTGGCTTGAATCATGTCAACATACAGCCAGGACTGTTGTGCAACAGATGTAGGCAGCATCCCCATTGGTCAAGCCTTATATATAGGTGTTAGGGACTAAAGCTTTGGGGGGGGGGGGAACCCACTACTGCAATTGCTGGGGACATGTTCTTAGTCTGACCTGCAAACAGGGGAAACAGAAGAAGAGGAGACAGAAATGGAGAGATACTGTATGTTGTCATGTTTTAGCAAGTATTGCAGAACATGCTGTTGGAGAGACTGTGTTAGAAGTTTTGGCTGAAGAGACACATCATAGTAAGTGTGTGGGATAATTTATTTGTGTGGTCAAATTTCCTGGCCCCAGGAAGGACATGATGGTAAAGAAATCAATGGGAGGCTTCCTCTGGCAGAAAAGAAGTGAAACCTCTGATAGAAGAATGAACTACACACAAAACCCAAGGCAGATGGGAAGAGAGGGAGATGGCTGTCTGCAGACAGATACTGGAGTCTTTGGAGTGCATCACACAAGAACTACGCAGAGGGTCGACTGATGAGATCCAAGAAGGCAAGACATGCTGCAGCCACTCATCAGTAATTCAGCCAATTCCCTTCCTATCTCTCAGTGAGAAACTGAAGGAGGGAGGGAGGGGGAAGGGGGAAGGGGGAGCTAGTAGCTTAGCTATGGAGCAGGTGGTTATTAGTGAATAGCCCCGAGATAGAGGCTAGGAGAAACTGACACTTTTGTACATAGAAGTTCCTACTTGCTGTAAATAGTTGGATATAGTAAAAGAATCATAAAAGCATCTACCATCTCTGTTGTTGTGTTGGGATTGCCCTCATTAATGGTAAAAACACATCCAGCTGCCAAAGAACCCATGGTCACCCTGTGGCAGTGCTATAAGGCTGTATTGCACTTGCCTTGCAGCAGTTGCACTCATTCCTAGTTTATTTCTTGGCTCAATTCAAGATGCTGGCTGTTACTGATAATGCACTAAATGGCCTAAGGCCCATCTGCTTGCTTAGAAGACTACATATAGTTTAGATTCATCTGAGGTTTTGCTCTAGATTTCCACTATAAGATGTGTGAGAGCAGTCACTGGGAAATTTATGCGTGTCATTCCCTAAGTAAATTATAGATGAACATTACATTACTCTGCCATTATATTTTGAGCAAATTTGAGGAGTTGAGTTTTCCTGCTCCATCTTTTTCAAGTCACTGACAATCAATCCATGTGTAGCTATGCATACAATCAAATATTACAATCTGCAGAAGGAAAACAAAAAATCCAGATTGCTACTTGATAGAACTTGGGTCACTTTGCAAGTTTCCTAATAGCAATAGGATAACATCTGCAAAGTGTGTGTTTTTGTGTCTGTATTCTTGGCCAAATACCAAATACCAGTGCCTCAGAGCACTGGCATAAATAAGAGGGCAGCAGGTTCTAGCTTTCACTCAACAAGTTACTCCAAGTCAATCAATCTAAAATATTTTCACCTCAGTAAATTCACAGCCAAGACTTTTCTGTAAACTTGCACCCCTCCCTTCCTTGATTAGGATAGTAGATTAGTAGATAGAAGAATTCTCTTTGAAGAGATTGACAACATTTTCGAAAAGCTAGAGAGTGACCTAAGGTAAACAAGGTTGTACCAACAGTCTTCTGTGGACACTTCCATTTAAGAAGGCAAATATTAGGTGAAGAAGAAGAAGAAGAAGAAGAAGAAGAAGAAGAAGAAGAAGAAGAAGAAGAAGAAGAAGAAGAAGAAGAAGAAGAAGAAGAAGAAGAAGAAGAAGAATCTCCTACATGTACCTAGGTTTAGACAACTATGTCTTATCCTTATAATTCTATCTCATAATCTATGGCTCTACTATCTTATATATTTTTTCTATATTTATTGTAGCTCTTTATTTCTTATATTACAAAACTCACAGGGCTACTTATTACATTACACTGCCCTCCCTTGCCTTGCCTTATGTCCTCATATGCTTACGTAGCAGTTCTTGGAGTTGAGGTTGGTGCTAGGTGTTCATGAAGGGTTGCATGTTAAAAATCTGATAGTTTCCTTTCTGCTGCTGTCCTGGCCTGGCAGTGGTCTTTAAGCCCTGCTTCCAGTGTTTCTAGTGTCTCGAGCCTCTGTGGAATGGTTTCCAGCACTCTGGACCTTACTCTGCCAGTGGCCTGGAATTCCATAGAGAGCACTTTGGTCTTCTTCAGTCAATGCCTGGGCTCTGTCCTATTGCCAGTAGTCTGAGCTGTACTGCAGCACTGCTGCTGGTCACCATTTTCAGTTGTTGTTTTTTCCTAATGCCATTGATGCTGCTGTATCACTGCCATCAACATTCTTCCCTTTATCTCCTGTGTACAACACAACCTTTTCTCTCTGGTACGTGAACAGCTTTATCCATCATCATCATCTACTGTTGGCTCCCTAAAGAGCTGGACACAGGAGCCCTATGTGGGTGGTCAATCAGTACTGCACAAAAACACTAGATCACTCAGCCAGCAGAACTGTAAGTGCTTTAACTCTGTGGCCCTTTCCAGTTTACTGCCAAACTGAAATAGTCCCCATCCTGCTCCACCAACCCCAAAGATCCCTGGAAGCTGGCATTCATTGCCTATATGAAGAAAGGAACAGGGAAAATCCTAAGTAAAAGTATTGATTGTGACTCAGCTGCCATGACTCTGTTATGGTTTGTTTGCCTGCTTGCTTGATTGCTTTTTGTTGTTTTGTTTCTTTTAACATTATTCAACTTGGGTTATGACAGAATGGGGTATAGGTGAGAAGCACAGGAAGAAACCTAGAGAAGATGAATAGATTGTGGCAGTCACACCTGCCCCATTCCTGTGGCAGCACTATGACTGGTGGAATTTTTGGTGGAATTTTTCCCCGGTGGTGGCAATGTGCAAAAGGTGGAAGGCAGAAGAGGCAGAAGTATCAATGTGCCGCTTTGCCTATCATGTGTTGCACAACAGTATCATTTGACAGTGAGTCAGAACAGACACAATAAAAGCTGGATGGCGATCAGTAATGGGGGAAGCACATTTCATGCCAGTAGAATTTCTTCCAAGTCAAAAGTTGGTGGATGGCAATTTAACACATCAGAGGGGAAAAGCCCTTTGCCATTCCTTCTGTTGTGAAGCTACTGCTACTACTACATGACTGTTCTTTGACAACAAAAGGTTGCTTTTACTCCTTCTCCACTGTCTTCTCTGAAGAGATTTTCTTTTCCTCCATTCTCTGTAGCCTCCTCAGTCTTTCTTTCCTTTTCAAACAACTGTCCTCAGTATCTTCTCTCACTCTACTCAGTCTAATCTCAGTGGCAACAAACAAGAGGCTCTTCTGCACATCAATTGCCTTATGAGCATAGTGGAAAGAGAGGAAACTCTTTCCTCCAGTACTTTTTACATTTCAAATTCATATTTTACTCCATTCAAGCCCTACTTCGTTCTTCTACAAGTGTCAGTCAAAAGACAAAGTGGGCAAAAGTGCATGAATGAAGCATGTGCTGAAAGTTGAGCAATAAGAATATATGACCAACATCAAAAGATATAGAAGACGAAAGACATCTAGCTTGGACATTTTTTATATGATTGTTCGTCATGGATTTGAACCAACATTTCTCTAGAGAGATTAAACAGCTTAATGGCCAGATGTTGCAGATAGATATTTGACATATGTGGAGTTGATAAAGTTACCAATTTCAAAGTTAACTGAAAGGATTGCTAACATTCCTGGTCACCACAATCAAAATAGAAAAGATCTCATAAAAGTTTTTTCAGGTACGAGACATGAAAATTGTTTCTTGAAGCTGGACAATATTCTTACATTATTCTGCTGGTGCAAGTCACTTTCATTTCCATTAAGTTGTACATCCTACAAGAGATTGAAAATAACTCTTTAGTTAGAGAGGACATGTTTGCCTTCGCAACAGAGTAACATGGCCACTTCTGGACTTCAGCACAACTATTCAAGTAATATAAAAGGGCCTATATCTAACCATGAACAGTCCTGAATAGCTCTGCTCCTGCCTTCAGTCACAGAGTCTTAGTCTCTCCAAGGCATTCATATACTGTATGTCCCTATGGCTCTCTTAGGAAAAGAGCCCTTGCATATAGAGCTATACACAAGGAGGCTTCTATAGGAGCAAGACTATACCATATGCTTGACACACTGAGCCTCCCTTACAGTAGACATCCAATTCGCCTAAGCAGATGTCAAGGAAATGTTGACATCATTTGAATGATATCCTTTGAGCTGGCATACTTGAAGATGTTTGTAGGTTGAAATAAAGTCTGATATAACTATAAAACAACCACAGTGAACTCAAGTTTGCCATAAATAGAATTAATTTAATTCGAGTATAATGGGACAGAACAGCACCCACTCAATTTTTTTCTGGCTTTGCTTTCTCAACAATCTGAAAATGAGATTGTGAATCATTTTTTTCAGTCCCAGATTAAATGTGATTCTTACTCCTGTTGAGATGCAAAATTCACACATTAGAAATATGTCTAATCAAATTAATTTGGGAGTCTTTCACAAACTTAAAAATATAAAAACATAAAAAATGAAGTTGATTGGAATCAACCTTATTGTTTAGGTAAATACCTATCATAAAATAGTATTTTTAACAAAGTGTATTTCATAGTCTTGACTTCCTTCCTTCCTTCCTTCCTTCCTTCCTTCCTTCCTTCCTTCCTTCCTCCCTCCCTCCCTCCCTCCCTCCCTCCCTTCCTTCCTTCCTTCCTCTTAGCAAATCCATATCCACATATTAACAATATTCAGAAATTTCTGTTCTCTTCAATTTTATATACTGTACATGTTACTTCCTCAGACGTTTCTGTGGAAAGTAACATTGCAATATAAAAGCATTCATTGTCTTTGTCCAACCTGTATTTTATGGTTGCCTTGGAGATAAAAATGAAGGGAGATCCCCCTTGTAATCCAGCTTGAGCTTCTGGGGAAAAGACAGGATATTAATCTAATAAACATCTCTAAAACAAATATATTCTGGACACTTGGAATTTATCTATCAGCTGGATATGGTGGCTTGCCACAAACTCAACCAGCACCCTGGGTTAGCTGTGCAACTGGGAGTTTAAAAAGAAGAATCCGGTTTTAGGGATTCCTGAGAAATACAATTCTGGTGGATTCCAACATGAACTAGCCTGTTCCACATTTCCTGCACTAATGAGCAGATCTGAGCTTACTTTCCCATGGCTTTCATACTTTCCAGACACTTTTGAGTAGTCCTCTCTATGCCTCCCTCCCTCCCTCTCTGTATGTACATATTATTATCAGTAGTCTCAATCAATTCACTGCAGGACTTTCTTTATGGAAAGTTGGGGACTGTAAGCTGCCATGCTGGTCCAGGGAAGGGTAGAATATGGATATTATTTTTACTTCCTAGTTTAGGGCTGAAAAAGAGTGACTGGCCCAAAGTTACCCAGCCAGTTTCCATACCAAAGGGAGGACTAGGATCTGGGTCTCCAAGCTCCTAGACTAGCACTTAAACCAATAGACCACCCTTCCTCACATTTGTGTGTGTGTGTATGTGTGTGTGAGGAAATGCATTTAAACCTGTGCAGCATGAGAGAAAAAAAGGTTTTAAACAACATTTAAATATATATCTAAATGAAAATTTTATTATGTGTACTTAAAAGAAGAAAGAAAAACAAATGCAAAAAATGGGATGGATTGGACTGATGTGTAAACACATACAAAAGCTGTTTTAGCATCTAGAAAATTATCACCCAGTATTTTGGCAACCAGGAAAGTACAATATGATTGGCAAATGCAGTATCTGTCTGTCCCTCAGGAAACTTTTAAAACATTATTGCTCAGACTGTTATTTCCTCTTTAACTTTATTTAAAAAAATAGTAGTTCAAAGGGAATGGATCAGTGGACCAAATTTCCTCCATCCCTCATTTAGCCCTGATGTGGGCAGACACCACTGTATTCACTTGAGGCTAAGCCATTCATAAAAATAGAAATGGAATGGAGATATTAAAATAGTACAAGCAGGCAAGCACTACTTGGGCTCAGGAGTTTCTCAGCTGCTGAGTAGAAAGATAGGGACAGTTTGGTTTCCCCAGAGCTGGCTGACCTTTTCCCTTGCATATTAGCATCCAGCTGATCCATCCTCAGTGCCCTTTTGGGGCTCATGGTCTTTGCTCAGTTTACTGGACCTTCAGTTATCAGAGCCTCAGGAAAATCCTTCAGTGCAACTCTTTGAGAGCAATTACTCAATTTCTTTAGTTTTCTTGAAATTCAAAGACATAACTTATTGCAAAGGTTAAGGACTTTAAAAAAAAGAATCAGATTAGATCTTGTTTTCAATCAGTCCTCCTGGCTTCATTTTGTAGCCAGAGATTTGGCTTTTCAGAAAGCTAGATACTGGCAGGAACCAGTTGCAGACAATTACTGTTATCGCTTTTGAATTGGAAAGGATTCAAATGTGGACATCAGTTTCTCCTTAGACATCATCATCACATCATGATTCCTGAAAGAAATTGAAGGCAAGGTAAATAAACCACCCAGAGTTGCTGGGAGTCGGAGGGCATAAACATTTACTGTAAATAATAATAATAATAATAATAATAATAATAATAATAATGTAGTAAAATGTATCAATAGCTTCAGATTGGATCTATCAAGAAGGGAATGAAAGTCTTAATATCTGCAGCACGAGGACAAACATTAGCAACAAATGCTATAAAAATGAAAATATTAAAAAAAAAACTGGAAACAAGAGCAAATGTAGTTTATGCAAAGAGAAAGGTGAGACTGTTGACCACATATTCAGCACCTCTGGCAAAATTGCCCAGACACATTATAAAACAAGACATGATCATGTGGCAAAAATGATGCACTGGAACGTATGCAAAAAGTAATAGTATCATCAGAATGTTGAAAAAAGTATTCCAAAATGATCATGGAAAAAAATATGGGATTTCTGAATTCAGATGGGCCAACATCTAGAACACAACATTCTGAACACCACCCTAATTGAAGAAAAGCAAGTTTTACTTATAGATGTGACAATATCAAATGACACTTTCCAGTTCCTTTTCCAGTTCCAAGTCTTTGGGACTTGACAACTGAAATACAGAGATTATAGAATAAACTGGTAAAGGCAGTTCCATAATTATTGGAATATTATAAAGACTGATTTGATTTCATTGGAATTTTAGAAGCTACAACAACTGATAAAATATGAATTATTTGACCTCATAATTAGTTTACTCAAAAAACAAGTTTGTTTGGAACCGCATATATATTAACTGTCCTTGTAGCATGGACGAAATTGAAACTATCACAGATGTGCTTTTCAACTATAAATTTTATCTGGGTTTACATCAAAATTTAATTAACAGTCTTTCTGTTACAACCACATGGCATCACCGTAGCACATAAACCAACCAAAACCCTTCAGAACATCTTAAGTAACACAAAAGACCTAGTAGCCCAAGAAGAAAAAAACAGGAGTTATCTACAACATACAGTGTAAGGACTGTAGCAGCTACTATGTAGGACAGACAGGCAGAAGACTAGCAGAGCACATCCACAAACACCAACTAGCAGTCAGAAGACATGATGAAAACCCCTTAATCTCACAACACATGGACAAACTCAACCATACTTTCAACTGGGAAACTGTGAGCATCTTAAACCAAGCCAAATCCAAAAATTCTAGAGAATTCCTGGAAGCTTGGCACTCAGACAAAGCAGCCATCAACAGACACATAGAGGTAAACAACATTTACATACCATTCATAAGAGACAATAGAAAAGCCAGAAGACCAGAACACCTCCTTGCCAGCAATCAACACCCAGATATGCAAAGATTAACACCAGGATTAGCACCAGAGGAACAATCAAACAGCACAATATACCCTAATCAAGGAATTATTAACTCAGTCAATCAACCAAGCAGCAAACAACAGCCCAATCAAGGAACTCCTAAGGAGAGAACAACACCTCCACCAACACAAGCAGGACAAGCCATGGTAGATAAACAGAGAGCAAGTCCCACTCCCTTTTCGCACTGAAGATGTTGCCTAGTCTGGCAATGAAATGTCTGCAAGAAAACAACAAGGCTCAGAGAGCACTAAGGACTCCACAGTTCAACCCTGAGCTACAAATATTCTCTTCGATTGGTAGCACATTTATCAATTAAAAGGAGGAAGACCTATTATGAAAGCATATGGTTCCTCAAAGTCCAAGAATCCATAAGGAATTAGGTTGAAAGGTCAAAATGTTTCACTGTCTGGATATATTATGGCATCTCCAAAGCTTACAATTTAATTATTCTATCAGTGTACATAATTCTAGACCACTGCTTCTCAACCTTGGCAGCTTTAAGATGTGTGGGCTTCAACTCCAAGAATTCTTCAGCCAGCATATTCCATTAATATGGTAGTCAGCAAACAGACACTTACATAGGCTAGATATATGAAGTGAATGAATGAATGAATGAATGAATGAATGAATGAATGAATGAATGAATTTATGAATGAGGGGCTACTAAAACAAAAACAAACACTGTGCTTGTCAAGTTGTGGGAAACAGAACAAGGGGAAGACAACAGAATAAGGTAGATGCAGTAGATCAAAGTGATTTCTAGACATCCCTGGAAAAGCTACAAGTTTCTACTGAAAAAGGTGAGCATTTTTTCCATAGAATGGCCAGGGGCCAGGCCTAATGTGTTGGCATCTAATATCAGCAAGAAAATTATTCAAAAGTAATTTCTTGCCAATACTCAAGACTGATGGTATTGCTGCATGTTTGGCCTCTGTGAACAAGGCCAAGAGTCAAGGAGAGAATCTGGATGGCCACAGATTTGCATCCTTACATATATGGAATTAGTTCTATATGATCTTTTAAATATACATTATTTTTTTCAGGTCAATGCATAGTGCCACTGAATTCCAAGTTCTCAAACCTATCATTTCTTAAAAACAAAGGCAGAAAATTCTACACTTAATCTAGCAAAAGCCAAAGGGGAAAAACAAAACAAAATAAAACCAGACATGAGCAATAATGTAAGCACTAAAAGGATAGGATGTACATTTTCAAAGAAACATATTAAATAAATTGTGGATGTAAAAGCAATATTTTATCATAATATTTTTCAATTGCAAACAAATATGATAATCAAAGCAAAGTTATCTTTTTATATTTGTACTTTTCAAAGTTTTGCAATTAAAGATTTAACAATTATCAGAGCGGTGAGGCTAGAAAATTCCATCTATTCTTTATCGCCTTTAGGAGAATTGTTAAAAAAAACTAGAGGTGCCATAGAGGTGTTAAGCCCATTCCATGGTTTGCCATTAAAATTTGATAGCATGATCTTGAGAAACTCCCCAACTCACACAATTACTTACACAGTCGGGGGGGGGGGGGGGGTAAGAGGTTCTCATTTAAGAGTAGCCTTCATTTTATTGAGTGGATTCCTTAAAACGGGGCACTTTTTTTAGACTTTCATGAAAGTCTGAAAAAGATTGGCCTTCTTTAATGAATAGCAGAGATGGGCTATGCTTGGCAATGTCTGAATCATTTTCCAAATGTGCACAGCCCTGTCTTGGAAGCTACCACTGGTCCAGGATACAGCAGCACAATAATTATGGGTGCACCTCTGTATGCCAATGTGATACTATTATTTTGTGAGCTGCACACATTACCAGTGGGCTTCTGGGTGTAATTCAAGGTGCCGATAGTCATCTATAAAACACTTTATGACATAGGCCTGGATATTTGTAGCACTACTTCACTCCAAAGGTCTTCACCTGTCCTATAAAATCTTACATGGTTGGCTTGCTCCAGGTCCCATCAATTAAACAATGTCACCTTATGAGACACAGGAAGTGTGCCTTCTTTGTTGCCACATCTACCCTTTGGAATACAGTAGCACCTCCTTGAACTCCATACAGCCCCAACCCTGCTGGCTGTCAGAAAGGCATTTAAGACCCTGGTCTTCCTATAGGCTCTGGCCTAAGACAGTTTGTGACTGCAATATAGTCACAAACTATATACAGACTGCAATAGTCCCTCCTTGAGGGGGAGATGGGCGGTCCTAGAAATTTAACAAACAAACAAATAAATAAATAAAAATATGTTTGATTTTGTTTTTCTTTCCCAGCAGAAGTGTGTTCTATTGTTATGATATTTTAGCTGAGTTTTTAAGTCTTTGTAAGCCAGTCAGGGTTGGTGGTGAGTGGGTTGCCTTAGAAATTGATTGATTAAATATATAAATAATATTTAATTCTAATCTAATTCAGGGTTGTCTTACCAGCTAGTAGCAACTCTCCAGGATTACAGATGGGTTCTGTCTTTTGCATGAAGATTCCAGAAGGTTGAGACATGAATGGATGAAAACAGATGGATCTGCAAATGTTTATATTCAGAGCATATCTGAGCTATAACCCTACAATAGATTGAAGTGTTTATTGAACACTCAGCTCAGATCCTACTCAATCTGCCTCACCAGGATCACTGTTTGGGAAACAACTAAAGAAATGTCACACGTAGTGAGAGTACAGTATCCTTTTGTGCTAAGTGCAAAAACCATAAAAGAAAGGGTCCCACTTGCACACATTAATGTCTTTGTGCTCTATATTATAAAGAGTTTCATTGTTGGTGAAATATAAATCACTACTGCTGGCTCATAACTATAACAGGAACCAATTCGCATACATTTCTATAAATTAACATAATAATTGGTCTGGCGATATTAGTTTATAAACTATTTTCAGCAAATTTTATGTGAAGATAGTTGCCATCTGGGACCCAGGAAGTTACTCTTTAAACTCTGAATGTTTGAGCTCTGCTACTTTAATCTTCTAAACTAAACCCTCACAGCTGCACAGCCTGATTTCCAAGACACTTTTTGGAATATTTTTCATGCAAGCAATTCAAACTAGCATTCTGCCAACAACTGACCTTCTGCTATGTGGAAAGTCACAGATGACAATGGTTCATGATCTAGCATTTCAAGATGCAGGGTAATCTTTATGGTGTTATGCCATGGTGTTCAGTGCCCAAACAGAAGTTCACAAGTTGAAACAAAGGTCAGATAAAACTGGATTTTGGTGCAAGATTAATTTGCCACAACGAAGTACAAGTGAAATAATCAGACAATCAAAAAGGAAAGATTAAATTAGCTTCATGCTATTGAAATTGCATAATATTCTTCACTATTGAAGCACTATTCAACCTAAAGTTGAGTAGAAACACAAAATATAAGATTATATTTCACAACAGATTTTGAGTTTAACCCACTAGAATCAGAAATTCATTGGTTTGAAGTTATGTTCTGAACATTATTTCCTCCATTTGTGTCTATGTACAAATGTTTTGCTCAAATGTGCATGCTTTTTCTTACAATGAATCTCATTTGTTATTATAAACCCCATTTCACGGATTTGGAGAGATCTTTCGGTTCTACACCATTTTTGTTTCGCTTTGTTTTAACTATCTTGAATGATTTGATATTGTCAGCAACATGGCCACCTCAGTGCTCTCCCCAGCTCCCTACATTATGAGATATATTTTTTGTTCTATGATTTACTGGACATCTTATCTTATTCATCTTGTTTTCTTGGGTCCTTTGTTGAAGGACTTGATCAGATCACAGCTATCCTAAATGTAGGGTCCTGGGGGGTAATATAGCCCCCCCATAGGTTTAATATTTAGTATGTATAGTTTCTAACACAAGTGTGTGTGCTGTTTCACTCTAGCATGGTTTCCTGGATAAAATTGTAAGTGTCTTGTTTGTTTAAAAGGGCCCCCACTATAGAGCCATAAAACAGGGAGATAAAACAGGAATGGAATGTGTTAATAACAGGATGACCCAAGGTTTTCTAACTTCCCTTGGAAGATCAAAAGCATAGCCATTTGGGAAGATCTCTCTCTGCTCTCTGATAAAGGCATGTTTATTATCTTTTGCCTGGAACTGCCAAGGGAGGAAACATACAAGGAGAAAGCACAGAGGAGAGGGAAAAGATATCAGAAAGGGGAGGTAATAATGCATATGAACTACCTGATTGGTCCCTATGCTAAAAATGTAAATTTCTTTGTTCTCTGTAACTATATAATCTGCTATTAGACTGCATGTTGGTGTGTGTCACACCCAGCTTTTTGCTTGGCCAAATAATTAAAGCTGTCTCCTTTGAAACCTCCATCTGAGTCTCTGATTTGGGCAGCATGGGATCTCAGATTCTTACAGGAACCCAAAGGCTGGCCATACATAAAAACATTTTATACTTTTGGCAAACTCTAAAAATTATTGAAATATGATTGTCACTGTAAAAGACATGTTGATTCTTACTATACAAGATACATTAATCTATATGCATCACAATTTAATCTTCAATTATCCTTCCTACCAATATATGAAAAACAGACATTAAATTAACTAGCCCAGCCTGTACTTTCCTGGATTTTCTCTGTATTTCCTTTTTTTAAAAAATTAGCTTTATGTTAGCTATTTTCCAATTGTCTGGCACAAAGGCTTATCTCAAGCATATGTTCTATGATTTTTTTTTATAAGATCAGTACTTTTGCATTTGCATTTACATTCTTTATGAATTCTTGGATGGATGATATGTAGTTTGGACTTTTTTTCCATGATGATTTCTTTTTTTCAGCTGTGTTAAGAACATTATGATACTACTGTCTGTCTCAACTATTCAGATTTACTTCCTGTTTGCCTTATGTATTTGACTGGAATAAAGTTTATATATCTTAATATAAGCTAGCATACTTTTACATTCTCATAGTGCTCTATAAATTCTAGTACTACTTATGTCCTTTTATAGTTAGCCATCTTAGTAATTTATAGTATTTATTCTTTACAAAACCTATAGTAATTTTATAGGATTCTTCTGCTTTTTAATATCTGCACTCTGTAATTTTACTTTAATAATTTTATTTTTACCTTATTTTATTCTATCAATATGTTCTTTATTTCTATTTCTATTTTAGCATAATTGTTATGTTATTAGTTCTATGCTGGTCTATGACTGAAATATAGATTGATTGATTCCTGAAAATATCTATTCAAGCATAGGTATCTCCTGTAGCAAAGTGGATCCAAAAATTAAGCTTCTTTTCAATTTCCAATTTTCCTTTGATTCTTGTTATCATCCAACAATTCAACTATTTCCCTACCTGCTTGTTTTTAAATTATGGTTGTTACCTTAATATTAAAAATGAAATCATTTTTTCTGACTCTTTTATGTGAGAGTTTGGCCTTTTCATTTTCACATTTTGGCAACTTTTCCACTTTCTGAAGGAAAACTTTTCTTTATTAGATTCCTTGATAATACCGTCAATTAACCATTTTGTCTAAGTAGACAATATAATTAATATTGAATCACAGAGGGATCAGTTGGGATTGATGCTATTGTACCAGCCTCCCTGCTGCATAGCAACCTCCCTGCCTGAGCTTCTTGACACCATGGCTGGGTTGGCAGTGGAGTTCTCCAGGCTTATGGTCTTGGGGGACTTCAACTTGCCTTCCCTGGGGGCAGGGTCAGAGGTAGCTCGGGATTTCATGGCCACCATGAGAGCCATAGGCCTGTCCCAAGTCATCCAGGGCCCGACTCATAATAGTGGTCATACACCTGACCTGGTTTTTCTGTCGCAGCAGTAGCAGGGTATTCTGAAATTAGGGGAGATACTGTTTTATCCCCTGTCATGGTCAGATTACTCCCTGGTGAGCCCCCAGTTCTCTGGTGCCACCCCCTCTGCAGGGAGGCTAGGCCTATTAGATTGGTCCACTCCAGGCGACTGATGGACCTGATTGGGTTCCAGAGGGATCTTGGGGTTGTTCCAGAAGGTCTGCTACATGGCCTGGTGAAAGTCTTGGTGGCTTTCTGGAATGGGAGAGTGGCTGTGGCTTTGGACTGGATCGTGCCTGAGTGTCCTTTCTGCACCCATGGTTCCCAGAACTCTCTGTGGTATACAGAATAGCTAAGGGAGCTGAAGAGGGCTAAGAGACACCTAGAGTGCTGCTGGCGAATGACAAAGAGCAAAGATGATCAAACACAAGCTATAGCTGTGATTAGAGCCTACTTTATGGCAGTAAGGATGGCAAAACATAATTATTTCTCCACCCTTATCTCATCCATAGATAATTGCCCAGTGGCCCTGTTTCAGGTGACCTGGACCCTCCTCAGAGGCAGTAATTCTGGGGTCTATGTTAAGGTCGCTGTGAGGAATATGGTAAGCATCTGGAAGATAAAGTCACTTGGATTCGCTCTGCATTGAACTCCAGCCTTGATACAAGGCCAGTGGAGGTTACGGGGTCTGAATCTTACATGGTTATCTGGGAGGAGTTCAAGCCTGTTAAACCTGAGGAAGTGGACAGGGTTCTTGTAGCTGTTAGTTCGGCCACTTCTGTGCTAGATCCGTGCCCCTCCTGGCTGGTCAAGGCTGCCCAGGGGAGGACACATGATTGAGTCTGGGTGGTGGTTAATTCCTCTTTGAGGGAGGGGGTGATCCCGCTGGCTCTTAAGGAAGTGGTGGTGTGCTCCATCCTCAAGGGGCCATCACTCAACCCAACTAATTTGGACAGTTTCCATCCAGTCTCCAACCTTCCCTTTTTAGGGCAGGTTGTAGAGAAAGTGGTCACACAGCAGCTTCAAAGGGCTCTGGATGAGGCAGATTATCTGGACCCCTTTCAGTCAGGATTCAGGCTGGGATAGGGGACCGAGACAGCATTGATTGTGCTTTTGAATTACCAATGGAGGGAGCGGGATGGGGGTAGTGCATCCATCCTTTCTCTTCTTGAACCATCAGTGGCCTTCAATACCATCAATCATGATATCCTTCCAGACCAGCTTTGGGAGTTGGGGGTGGGCAGCACGATGTTGTGCTGGTTCTCCTCCTTACTCTGGGGTCAGTTCCAGTCAGTGTTGATAGGAGGGGAGAGGTCCACCCCATGGCTCCTGCTTTGTGGAGTGCCGCAGGGCTCGTTTCTCTCACCCCTCTTATTAAACATCTACATGAGGCTGCTGGGTGAGGTGATCTGACGGTTTGGTGTGACTGATGCCATGGACATCCTGTCTCAGTGCCTGGAGCTTTATCTCAGTGCCTGGAGCTGTAGGGGCCTGGAAGGGGTGCAATGGGCTTTAACTCAACCCAAACAAGACTGAGTGACTTTGGGTGCTTGAGCCTTCCAGTACTAAGGTTTTTCCACCTCTGGTCCTGGATGGGGTGGCACTGCCTCAGACGGACCCAGTGAACAATCTGGGGGTCCTCATGGACTCACGGCTCCTGCTGGAAGAGCAGGTGGTAGCCATGGCTAAGAGGTCCTTTGCACACCTTCTGTTTGTGCTCCAGGTATGCCCATTCCTGGACCAGGAAGCTCTGCTCACTGTCACTCATGCCCTCATGACCTCCCATTTGGACTACTGCAATGCGTTGTACATGGGGCTGCCCTTGAAGAGCATTTAGAAGCTTCAGCTGGTACAGAATGCAGCTGCACGGGTTGTAAACAGTGTCAGCTATTCAGCACATGTAACACCACTGCCTCGGGGGCTGCATTGGTTGCCAGTGGGTTTCTGGGTGCAATTCAAGGTGCTGTTTTTCACCTTTAAGGCCCTTCATGGCTTGAGGCTGGGTTATCTGAGGGACCACCTTCTCCTAGTTGTTTCTACACATCCAATCTGTCTGGCAGGATGGACATTATCTGGGTTCCATCAGCCAAAGAATGTTGGCTGGTGGGAACCAGGAGACGTGCCTTTTCTGCCGTTGTGCCTGGCCTTTGGAACATCCTCCCTACCATTAGGATGGCCCCAACCCTGTTGGCCTTTTGGAAGGCCTTGAAGACCTGGCTATGTGCCCAGGCCTGGGGTCCCAAGTGTGTGAAGGGCCCCATTTCCTGGCTATATTGACACTGATCGATTATAATATCTCTTGGCTGCTATTTGTATTTAATTTCTATTTTGTATTGTGTTATAACTGTTTAATTGTTTTTTATGATTGTTCTCCACCCAGAGTCACTGGTTTGAGATGGGTGGCTATACAAATTGAATTAATAAACAATGTAGGAAATAGCAGTGATTCTTTTCAAGGACCCAACCTTTTTGAGATAGCCTTAAAGGCTTGAATGCTAAGCAGGGTTTGGTTTGGTTAGTGAATGGTTGGGAGACCACAAATGAGTTTTGGAAGGAAGAACAATCCCAGCAGATGACTACTTGCATCATGGCTATGCTCATGAAGTCCGCAAGAGTCAAGCTACATTCAAAAGAGAAATTACTTTTCACACAGTTTGGCATCCTATGTGATACTTTTCTCAGTATACTTTTCTTTCTCCTTCCTAATGAATTTGTATCCAGAAATGACTGTAGCTCATTACCTATATTCATTGCATCAGGTTTCTGTTATACATACTACATCCTATGTCAAAGGAGAGAATCTCATTGCCCTAAGCCATTCAAGCCTTCACTAATTTTCTAATCGTGGGTTACTGTATATACACAACCCCTGAACTCTCCAAATAATTTGTAAATGCAGCGAAGACTATTTTATACTCATCTCATAATCATTTCATTTCATTTCCTATATGAGGAAAGCAATGTTTGTATTTCTGTAAGGAGTTAATGGGATTAGTATTATTGCTGTACCGCCAGAATCATTAGACAATATGTCACAGGAATGAGGTGTAGCATTTGGAATAAGGCAGAAAGAAAGGAGGCATAATTAAGTTGTTAAATTAATTTGTCAAAGTCAGGTAGGCTTTCAGTGAATCACATACTGCAGCTAAATTTCGTACTCTGGGATTGTTAAAAAATGCAAATGTGGTGATTAATATAAATTATCAAATAAATGAATGAATAAGTTTTGAGTTGTGTGAGAACATTATTGTCCTTTCTTCTTTTAAAATCTCAGCTTCAAGGGACCTTCAGGACTTTATCCTCCATATGGAATGAGCCCATTTTGTGTCCTTGTCCCAGCTGGGGATGCTTTGTGTCCCCCAAATATTTAAAGTAAGGAGAGTGGGTCCTGAGAGTCAATTTTTCTCCATGGTGGATTCCACCTTGTGGAACTATGTCCCCCCACCGGAGTCCACTTGGCATGCCCCTTGGCATCATTCTGAAAGGCTGTTAAGATGGAATTCAACTGAAGGGCCTTTGAGGATTAACCTCATGGTGATACTTGGGTTGATATTTGTCTGTAGCTCTACTGTAACACGTTGTACATGGGGCTGCCCATGAAGAGTATCTGGAAGCTTCAGCTGTTGAAAAATGCAGTGGTACGGGCAGTTGTGTGCATCCCTAGAAGGACACACATTACACCTCTGCTCCGTGAGCTGCATTGGTTAACAGTTTGCTTCCGGGTCCAATTCAAGGTGCCGTTTTTGACCTTTAAAGCCCTACATGGCATATGGCCAGGTTATCTGAGGGACGACCTCTCCATGATTACATCTACCCATCCCATCAGGTCCGGCAGGAGAGACATGTTGCTAAGGAGTTCCATTTGATGAGACCTAGGAGATGAGACTTTTCTGCCATGGTACCACCCTTTGGAATATCATCTGCCCTGAGGTGAGGTTAGCTCCAACCCTACAACTGTAGCTTTCCAGAAAGCCCTCAAAATGTGGTTTTTTTCAACAGATCTGGGGATCACCTGGCAGTAGGGAGCCCATGCATTGGCTGCATCAAATATAACATTCTGATTTTAACGCTCTCACAACCTTGTTCTTATTTATGTCTAATTAATTTGTTTGAAGTGGTTTTTATAATATGTTTTGTTGGTTTTATTGTATGCCACCCAGAGTCACCTTGTGTGAGATAGGTGGCCATATAAATTTGATAAATAAATAAATAAATATATTCACTGGGATTTACTTCTAAGTAAGCATCCAAACCAGTACAACCTGGACCTGCAATCTTATCAAGCAACTCTGCTCCTTTCCTGGCCATTTTATATTCCGGGAAAGCACACAATCATAAAAAGTGATATGGAACAATTTCTATGCCAACCTTTAACTTTTTTTTTAATGCAAACTGAAAGAGAAATGAGACAAAATGCACTTAAGGCTAAAAAATATAAGAACCTTAGTAAAAGAGAACATCTTTTCCCTACTGTAAAACTTATATAAGGACAAATTATTTTGTTCCATTTTTGCCTCTTTGACATGTTAAGATATGAGTTATCAGTGAATCAATGTTCACTTAATAGCAGCCCAAGAAATGCAAAGCTTTGCCTCCTCAGTATAGTTTTATGTAATGATTCATTTTAAAAAGTAGAATCTGACATTGTCCAAACATTGTTTTAACAAAAGACAAGGTTGGGAAAAAATACTGCACAAGAAACACATGACTATGGTTTTCGGGAGAATAGTCCACCAGAGTTATGATTCCAGATAAATATGCTATATAATCCATAGATTAGTATTAGTGTCAAAAAAATAGATACTGATAGACTGAAAGAAGCCAGACTTTTAAATGCATTTTCCATGTTTAAAAAATATAAATAAATGGAAACATCTTTCAAGCCTACCATGCAACCAACTCCAAGATTAATATGCAGTGATTTGTCTTTACCCACAAAAAAAGTTGTTACTGTGGGTTCCTCAGCTTGTAGAGAATAGAAAAGGGTTAAGCTTCTAGTTTCTATCTTGGAAATTTTTTATAATTTAAGTAAATGCACCAGGCAAAATGTATAAAAATGAATGACAAGGCATCAGAAGGATTTTTTTTTTAAGGTTATACAATTTGCCTGGATTCTTTGTATTTTTTTTTCCAGGCTAAAAAAGAATGTGATTATATTTCAAAACAAATGCAGCCTTAGCTAGTCTTCACCACTCCCACTTTAGCAAGATTATGGAAAACTTCTTTTAACTTAACATATTCCCTTATTCCTCTGCTATATGGGATGCTGTTTCTGATACATTCTGCTTCTTAATTTGATGAGTAATAAGACAGAATGTCACTCTTGTTAAATGGGCCATCATTCAGAATTCCCTGCCATTTTGTTGGGGGTGGGGGTGGGGTAGAATAATATTGCCAGATCCCTCTAAATAAAAATAACAAAACAACAACCATAAGCAGTATCCTTTCTCTTTAAAGAAAACGGTGGTTCAGAAAATAAAATATACTCTTTAGATCCCCTTTATTTTATAATGAACTTGTTTACTTGATGTTATTAGGACCATCAGTATTTCTGGCCCAAGTGAAAGTGGCACAACTCTTTCAGATGAAAGTAGAATAATGCTGATGGTGTCACTGGCATACTGACAACATATCACCCCCAAATCCCCAGGGATGGAACCTGGCAGCTAATGTAACAGCATGTCTATCAAAAATAAACATTGTGGAATTTCACAGTGCAAATCTTGTTGAGAAGAGTTATGGTTTCCCAGTTTCCATGATTTCAGCTAGTAAAGTAGGAGCAGAAATAACAAGTTCAGTCCTTCTAGCTTCTATACTTATAGGAACTCCTGAGACTGATAATGGCATTCATCAGTAAATGAACACTTCCTGTTCAGTTAGGGTTAACCATTTTAACCCTAAGCATATGCATTCTTAATGCCGAAACTATTGGGAAAAGTAATTAACAATGTGCTCTCTTTCCTAAATTCCATTTCTCCTTTGTATTAGATTAGGAAAGACAGCATGGTCCTTGTGAAAGTGTATCTGCAATTAGGGTTAGACTGGATCAGAAATAACAAGACTCAGAGGACACATTAACTGGATTTGCCTTTCAGAAGACAGTTAATGTCCTGGAAAGTAACTCCAACTAAGGACATTTTGGAGGTACTGTAAAGCCCTTGTTTTCCAGGAGCAATTGTAGCTCTGGATACCAGCTATTATGCTGTTGAAAAAAAATGAGGTTTGAATGGTATTCTCCACACTTGGCTGACCTATAGTTTTAATAGTTAAGTACTGTGTATGGCCGTATTTGAGAAATGCCTTACATTTCTTTTTCTTTTTTTTAAACAATTTTATTTAACATATTTGTACATTACATGAAATAACTATATCAAATAATACATAACAAACATAACATAACATAACATAACATAACATAACATAACATAACATAACATAACATAACATAACATAACAAACATAAAACATAACATAACATAACATAACATAAAACATAACATAACATAATATAACATAACATAACATAACATAACACTATCAAAATAAGTACTTTTATAACTCCTCCTACATACCAACCTTTCCTCCCTATCCAACTTAACTTCCCTACCTTCTTCTCTCCATCTTTCTCTCCTTCCTCCTCTTCCACCTCTAGCCTTCTTTATCTCACTTCCATTTCCCTTCTATTCTACCTTCTCTTTCACCTACTCGACTATCCAACCAAATAATAATAAAAAAAGAAAAGAAAAAAGACATGGACATGGACTTCCTACTTCACATCCATCATTTCCATCACATATTTATAAACATAATTATTCTTTGTCTTATTTACATTATTTACATCAATTTCCCAATTGGAGTTTTTGAGTTTTTTCAATATATTTGTTGAAAGGACTCCAAACTAAATCAAATTCTTCCATGTTTTTATCATTTAATAAGTCCGTCAATTTCGCCATCTGCATCAAGTCCATCACTTTTATTGTCCATTCTTCAATCGTTGGTGTGTAATCTTCTTTCCAAAACTTGGCGTATATGATTCTAGCAGCAATTATTAAATAGAATAATAGTTTTCCATATTTGATGTGTAGGTCCGATTTTATAAATCCCAATAAATAGAATTCTGCTATATCAAACAAATGCTGGAAATGTAAAAAAGAAGTTGGAACCTTTTTTCATTTATGGTGGACTTGCAAGAAATCCAAAAAATATTGGGATAAAATACACAAAACTATATTTAAGATATTACAAGAGAAATGGCTTACATTTCTTCAGCCAGTCTGATACAAGTTGTGAACTAATATTCAGATATGTCACTTATTTTGAATCATCAATGCTGGCCACTAGTTCACTGACACTCCCAGTTCTAAATTAGCTGGCTGTACTTTTCCATCCTCTAAATATCTTGTTTTCTGATTAGTTTGGAAGTACCTTTATGATTGACAGCCAGTTTGGTATAGTAGTTTAAAGCACCTGGCTAGAAACCAGGAGACTAGTTCTGCCTTGGGCAAAAAACCAGCTGTGTGACTTTGGACCAGTCATTCTCTCTCGGACCTAGAAAGAAGGCAATAGCATACCACTTCTGAAAATATTGCCAAGAAAAGGGCAGAGATCTGTCCAAGCAGTCAACAGGAGTCAAAACTGACTTGAATGCCCCCCACTCCCCCTTACTATTATCAGTATGAACCATCAAGACTTAAACTCTTCTAAAGAGATCCAATTCCAAATTCTGGTTGACTTTACTTATCCATTAATCAGATATTGAACATGCAAGCAATGGATATAATTCTGTAATGCATCTAAAATATGTACTCAAGGAGAAAATGTATACCAAAGATTTAATTAACAGGATTAATTTAGGCATGAACACATGAAGAACAAATATGAACTGGAATCAGTTCAATACCTACTTTCTCATCAACTGCAAAAAAAGGACATTTTAGCACAAGACTGAGCTTCTCTTTCTGCACAAATACAGCATATGCAATGCAATCCAGAAAAAGCAGGGTTTTTTTTTTCAATTTGTGTGTTTACATACGTATATATTGGATATAGTTGTCCAAGTTACAAGCCAAATCAATATGGATGTCCTCATATCCTGCAATATCATATTTGGATTTAAGCTAGAAGTGCTTAGAATTGATACACCAAAGATAACCTGCCCATATGATTTTCTTTCAAAGCTGCTTTAACTAGTGTTGTCCTATTTCATAAACTCAGTGTTTACTAGAATCTCACATGTTTCTGCCATGCAGTCATGATGGGTTTTGTTTGTTTTTGTTTTGTCTTTTTCCTTAGAGAAGAAGTTGTGTTTGACTTATGAAAGGTAGTTATTCATAAATACAATCTTGTATAGATTGCTAAACAAAAATGTGACTGAATATAAATCAGATCTGTGAGACTTTGAATCCAGTGGTCTTGGTCCTTGTGATGCCCTGATTATTAGCTAATTTGAAGAAAAGTCAGTTTTAATGCTATGGTCAACTTAAACTGAAGGCCAAGTATTTTAGTTCTGTTTCAATGTATTTGTGCAGGGCTATCAAAGATTATGAGAGCCTTCAGAATAAATGTGCTTGGCAATAATCTGTATAGTATTAATACTCATTATATTCTAAATAGTTTGAGATGATGATCATTCTAAACTTAAAAGAGATATCCAGGGATTATTCTTATTTTGAAAGGGACAACTTGCAGCAGTCATTTCAAATGAAGATAGTAGCCATGTACATTACATCTAAAAGCAGAAAAAATGTTTCAAGCTCAAAATATTTCAATGCACTCTAAATATTTGTTCTGAGCTTGGGACAAAAAAAGGGTATTTAATTTCAGCCCTGACAACCTATGACTGACTTGTTTAAAACAGGACAAAGCAAAACTTTTCCAGGCATTTTTGTTAGCCAATACATCAGAAGAAAGAGTGGCTAGAGATAATTCAGAAGAAGAGGGAGTGTAGTGAGAAAGAGTTATTTAAGTTCCTGAGAATGCTGTGGACAGCCAAGAAAAAAAATGGATCAAAGAATAAATCAACCCAGAGTTCTCACTGGAGGCATAAATGACCAGGCTCAAATTATCCTACTTTGGACACATTATGCAAAGACCCAGCTCTCTGGAGAAGGCTCTAATGCTGGGAGAGGTGGAAGGAAAGAGAAGAGGGCAACCAGCAGCAAGGTGGATGGACTCAGTTATAGTAGCGAAAAATGCACCATTGGAAGGCCTGAAAGACCAGGTTAGGGACAGATTGTGATGGAGAAAAATCTATGCGGTAACTAAGAGTTGACAACGACTTGATGGCACATAAACAATCAATCAGTTAATCAATCTCACAGAATGAGAACTACTTTGGATCTAAGAAAAATAATGCTACCTTCCTGATTGGTAAATCTACTTCTTTTGTGTGTGTGTGTGTGTGTGGGGTATGTGTGGTATGTGTATGTTTTGGTACTGGAAATTACAGTTCATAGGTTGAAATAAAATACAGGTAGTCCTCGAGTTATGATGGTAATTGGGACCTGTATTTCCATCGCTAAGCAGTGTGATAATAAAGTGCGATGTCACATGATTGCATTGCTTAGCAAAGGTAATCCCGGTACTCCCCATTGCCATTGTTAACCAAATTCCACCGGTCGTTAGCTGAGGATCCACCCTAATCCAAGACATTCTGGGCTTGATCCCTCCCAGCTCTGCACCTCGGTAAGGTAAGGGACTTCCTCCTCTTCAACTCCCCCCATCTCTGTGGCTTGAATCATGTCAACTGGATTTCTATTTTCTCAGTAGAAACGTTTCACTCCTTATCCAAGGAGCTTCTTCAGTCCCCCCATCTCTGCCTTTTTGGCTGCCCTGCATCTGGCCTTGCAGGGTGGCAAGCAGCCCCAGAACTGTGCAGCTCTAGGGCTGCTTGCCATGATGGGGCTCAGGGGCTTCTTGGTGTCCCACAGCTCTGGGGCTGCAAGCGTGAAGCCGCAGTGCCTCCGGAAGCCCTAGCTGCCCCAGCGGAGCAGTGCAAAGCTGTAGTCACCCCAGAAGTATGGCGCAAAGCCACAGTACCCCGGGAAGCCCCAGCCACCCCAGCTTAGTCCCAGCCACAGTTGCCTTGCCACCCTGCACTCCACCACCCCATCTGACCTTTGCCGTCTTCTTGCTCCCGTTACTTGTGAAGGGCCAGGCCAGGCATGCTTGGTGAGCAATGGGAGCAAAAAGACAGCAAAGGTCAGCTGGGGGCAGCAGGGAACGCGGAGTGCAGGGGCCAAAAGGGCTAGATGGGAGGGAGAGGGTGGGGGGAGATGGTGAAGCACCCCTGAGGTCGTAAGTGTGGGTGGGCTGCCAAGCACCCAAATTTTGATCACATGACTCCTGTTAAAACAGTGAAACTCACTGATCCAAAGAGCCCTGAGTAACGTCTGTCGAAACTTGTATCTGAAGGCTTTATTAAAAAGAAAGGGATTTTAACACCTCTTTTGAAACCTTTTCCTCTGTCAAACTGGCCTTAAGCTTCAAGGGTTTTTCTCAACATTTAACCTACATTTCATTTCTTCTAATTTAAAACCACTATTTTATATTTTAACTTAAGAGGATAAGGAGAGGAATTGCTTCTCCCTGAATAAATGAGACTTAAAGCATATGTGACGGTCATGTCTTTCTTTGTAGAGTATTTTTCAGGTCTCTGGCTTGCCATGCTTCACTTACAGCTTAAGAGGAAACATATCTTGAGGCAACTCTTTCTATGGATTAAGAAGTAAAGGCTGACCATGTTGGAATTTAACTTCACATGTACCAGCTCTCTGCACCTATAAACCTATTGACACTCAGGGTGTTAGATGTAGAGATAGTTAGCAGAGGGGCTCTGAAATTTTATCTCCTTTCCTTGCTAGAAGATTTAACTTCATCTTTATCTTTGTCTTACCTTTATGTAATAGGCTTCCAATTACGTGGACTGATATTCTGAGGGCATCCTTCATTACCTTCATCTCTCAATTCTGTGTTCTTTTTCTTTCTGATTCTGATCTGAGTAGTTCAGGTAGTTACCTAACAGGTTTTCTTCACATAATGGAAGACAGTATTCTATAGGCTCTGAGCTGCAGATAGGCTTAAGTAACCCCAGCTTTCCTATCATGTGTTGTTTCATAAATAAAGCTGATCTTTATTTTATTTTTTCTTTCACACAATACCAGCCTCAGGAATGCCTTCTTACAAAAGTTGTACTACTAAACTTTTCTGTTCCTCTCTCCCCATGCATTTCCACTGTATATACTGTATCTATCCACTATAGCTATCCAACTATCCACTAACCACTATATAAAGCTATCCAACTGATCATTAGTGAGAAAGTAGAAGTTGTCTCTTAGATACCAGTCTTAACTGCTTCTCAACAACAAACCCAGAGTTGGCAAACTGTTTAAGCAATGAGTTTTTTGAGATTTTGAAAATGCTGTGTGTGTTCTAACAAAATGAGTGCAGTAGAAAGGGGTTTGCCTGATTGTGAAAAGGCTATGATGATGGTTGGGGCCCAGCACAAAATATCAATTTACCAAAATATCAATTTCTTAGGCTGCTTCCTGCTAATCCCCTCTAGGAATTTTACTTCCTCATATAGTGAGCAGGAGGTTGGACTTGATGGTCCCTTCTGGCTCTATGATCCTGTAATTTCAGAGTCTCACTCCTTTTCTTTTCCTGAGCAGGTGGGCGTACTTCCAAACAAAGCAATGGATGCAACCCCTCACAGTTTTTTATTTCTATAGACGAAGCCAGGAATTAGCACTTGGCTTTACATCACACCAGCTTCCTAATTTTGTATTATATTTAATTAAAGGAATAGTTAAAAAAAATAACTCAGGTGGTACATGGAGCCTGATGAGTTCCTGACAATAACTGTAAACATTTTCAAAAGAAACTCAAAGCAAATACTAAAAACAAAACAAAACATTTATTTTTAAATGATGGGGAAAGAAAATTTTGGGGAAAGAAAACTTTGGCTTAGTACTATGTTAACACAATTATTTGCTGTTCTCTAAGAGGTATGTGGGATAACATCCACAGTGTCCTTTTTCTTATTTCAAAAAAGGCAATTGCTCCTCTTTTGAATACCTTCTGGGTAATTGACAACGTTTACAAAAGCAGCCAGTTTTAACATTAGAGGTTCCAGTGGGCGCATTCTGTGTTGATTGCTTTCACTGTCGATTCATTTGGTTTGCTCAGTAATGAAATATAAATGAAACTATCAAAAATATGCAGCTCATAAAATCTGGAGGAAGACAGACAAGAGTCCCCCCCTCCTCCACAACACACACAGTTGACCTGATAGCATTCAAACATTCATTCAACCTTGATACATTCTGCCTACGCTTCTCAAAATCCCTGTGCTAACACAACAAGAAAAGAAAGAGGTGGAACACTTATGGATTATCTTTTTCTTTCTCTGAATTCAACAATACCATATAGATTGCTTTATCTCTCTCTCTCTCTCTCTCTCTCTCTCTCTCTCTCTCTCTCTCTCTCTCTTTCTCTCTCTCTCTCTCTCATTTTTGGAGGCAGAATGTTTTTCATGTATTAAAAGTATTTTGTTACATTAATACATGTTTAGAGCCTTTTGAATAAACAAAGAATCTTTAAGCAAAGGTATTAAGAACTGTGGGTTTACACTTTATCATAGTTTGTGTATCTTGAATTTTCTTTGTTATAATTTCATTCTTCTGATTTAGAATGAAAAATAACAACTATACAGTACTGAAAACATCCCTCTTCAGTATTTTTTTAAAAAAACTTCCATCATATGGCCTCTTACATGCATCAACTTAAGTCCTGGCATTAGCAAAAAGAAGGGTGCACAAAATACATGAGCTCATTATCCTGAATTGTAAATTGGGGAAAAGAGTGACAAATCCTCCTGTGTTCATTTAACAATTAAAGAACTGTTATGGAGGACAGAGAATGCTGGAAAAGTCTAAGTAAAATGGTATGCTATTTACATATACCTACAATAATGAATGACTATGTGACTGCCATAATTCTATATGATTCTTAAGTGATCATTTATTTAAAAATGTAGACTCTATATAGTTGACAAATTAATAGAACTATTGACTCTAGATCCTACATAGTTGTCAAGTTAATATCTGATTGACAGATTAATATTTTGTATTCCATCTCATTTAAAGATGTGGAAGAAATGGAAAACATTGAATCATGTATTAGTTGCAGAGATGAGTTCTAAGACAGTGTTCTATTTTCATTCCATATAAGTTACTCAGCAACTTTGAATATTCTAGGACCACTAGCGCTACTCCATGGCCAGACTGTCAGCTTTGTAAGAAGCCCAACCCATGTTATGTTGCTTTGGTTGGAGAGGTAGATTCTTGGATGTGACTGACTTCTTGTGAATTCAAATGCATTAAAATATGCATTAACGTGCATTTTAAATGATGTAAAATTTTTTTAAAAAGTCACACAAAATGCAGAAATGGAATGTTGTTTGGGGTAAATACACAAAAAACCGGGCAGAAAGTAGGTTTTCAGCAATAGAAATCTTACATAAATCTCTTTTCTGCACATAACCTTGCACAGAATTAACACCAGGTTAATTCTTAGACAGCAATATACCTTTAGAACAACAATATTCTTAGAGAGCCTGTTTGGTGTAGTGGTTAGGGCACCAGGATAGAAACTGGGAGACTGTGAGTTCTAGTCCAACCTTAGTCATGTAGCCAGCTGGGTGACCTTGGGCCAGTCATTTTCTCTCAGCCCTAGGAAGCAGGCAATGGCAAACTACTTCCGAAAAACCTTGCCAAGAAAGCTGCAGGGACTAGGCCAGGCAGTCACCAGGAGTCAAAAACTAACTCAAAGGCACCCCTCCAAAAAAACTCACCTATATTCTTAAACTGCTCTTGTGACGAAAGTAAATCCTGGAATGAATAAAGCTTGTTCTGAGGAACCAGGACATTGAAGAAGACTGCTTTTTTTTTCACATGCTTTCTCTATAAGACTAGACATTGATCTACCTTGTTGCAAAGCAATAAAAAGCAACACCAGAAATGGACAGTTATTGAAAGGAACAGAACACATCTTGGGAGGTGTGAATTAAGAGCCAAAAGAGAACTTAAATATTCCAAGAGTTGCCTACTCCTCCCTCTTCTCCAGAAATTTATTATCATTATCTGTTGTTCTTCCATCCTTAATAAATTGAATAATAAGCTAAGTAAATGGAAAGTAATCAATTGCTCCAATTGTTTATATGCAATTTAATGCATCTAATAAAGAAACTTGGCATGATGATGGTTATTCATTTGAAAAAATTTCCATGGAGCTTTGTTTTGTTTTGTTTTTTCATTTGCTTAACTGAACTAAACATGCAAACTGGATCACTTTGCATGTTGCTTAAATGGGCATGCTTAATTTCCTGCTTAGGTGCTTTGTCCAGTGCTTCAGGTCTAGTGAAATCAGCCTCTAAGGAAGAAAACAGGGCAAAAATCCCAGGATTTTGAGATTCAAACTGATTGCACTCCAAGGAGTGTCATGCAAACTATGTTCAATTACATTCAGGGATGACCTAAACGGACCAACTGGTGTTCCACTGCTGCTTTTTTCTTTGCGGTGTCACCATAAGAGCTGCCATCCCAACTGCCAGCCAATATGCCTTGCTCCAGACAATTTCTCAAAATAAATGTGATGGCTTCAGTAGCAGCATGTATTGCCTTAGCAAACTCATCCATAACTTTCCATACTTGGAATGTAACCATTAGAGCAAAATATATTACATTTTTCTATGCTTCAATGAACTTGCTGGCACTGGTGCACCTCTGGCCTCGAAGTTTTCAGGGAAGCTAGGATGGGGATGGCTATTAAGAGTAACTGCCTTTTCTACTACCTTATTCTGGAGACAGTGTCAGGCACTGGATGAGAATTTATTCCAGAGGCATCCACCTCTGGCCCAGTATCTCCCTCTTAAGAGGCCTAAATACATGGCATCATATCAGCATGTGGTCTGGAGAACCACACCAAGTGCTTTCCATTAAGCACAATGAAGTGATTGTTCAGGTCTTGAGTTGTGAAGGGATTGGACAGGTACTCCCACCCCCAACACACACACACCTTTCTGAAACAAATGCTTCATTGCACCTAATGGTAGGGCCAGCTTTGACATACTTCTAGGTGATTGCAGGAATTTACACAACCAATTTAACAAATAGAAACAATTTGATAATTGAAGATGGAAGGAATCTAGGAATCACTCATCTCATTCAACAATGGAAATACAATCACTTCTAGGTGTTCACCAAAAACAGTCTGTTGGTAGATTCAATAATTCTGGGTTCAGATAGATGAAAGCAACTAAACCATATGCTTTTTGTATCAAAGGATACCTGGTGCATTCATATTCATGTAAAAGGATTTTGCACAAGAGTTGGTTCTGTTGGGAAAAACTGTTAATAAAATTAATGTTTCAAAAATATAGTTGTTGGAATGCATATTATGGCTTCTTCTGGGACCTGAACTTTATTTTTACATTTTCTATTGAAATACATCTACCCATCTTGACTCAGAAAATCCTACTTTTAATAGTGAAATTCATGCACATTGCTACACACAAAGCTTTCCAAACTAAAACATTACAATTTTTGTTCAAGAACTGATCAGTTACCAAAGGATTAATGGACTTCCTGATTAATCCTGCTAGATGTGATCAAGCACAGGCTGGATAGACATTTGTTGAAAACATTTTATTTAAATCCTTGCTTTGAGGATTTGAGGCATCCTCCAGTTTGATTCTGATCTGTTGAAGAAGAAAATTATTAACTATTCCTTCACTCCCTAACAGACAGAGGTGACTGGAAAACCATGAATGACTACACAAACCATTGATTCCATCAGATAGAAAGATAGAAAGATAGAAAGATAGAAAGATAGAAAGATAGAAAGATAGAAAGATAGAAAGATAGAAAGATAGAAAGATAGAAAGATAGAAAGATAGAAAGATAGAAAGATAGAAAGATAGAAAGATAGAAAGATAGAAAGATAGATAGAAAGAAAGAAAGAAAGAAAGAAAGAAAGAAAGAAGAAAGAAAGAAGAAAGAAAGAAAGAAAGAAAGAAAGAAAGAAAGAAAGAAAGAAAGAAAGAAAGAAAGAAGAAAGATGATGGATGGATGGATGGATGGATGGATGGATGGATGGATGGATGATAGATAGTATATCACACATTTCATTTAAGAGCTAAAGGTGGTATACATAGTGTTCTTTTTCAATTTCCCCCAAGAACAACAATCCTGTGGGGTAGGTTGGGCTGAGAGAGAATGGTGAACCCAAAGTCACCCAATAACCTTCCATGGCTGAAAGTGGACTAAAATACCTTACTCCTAATTCAGCTCCCTTAACCACCACACTTCATCAAGGAGCATGTACTCATATACAAATTTCTGTGCTGGTACTTAGATAATTCACAAGTAGCAATGGTTTTGCCATTACTGGCAGGTAATTGATCAACCCTGACTGCTCATTGGAAGGACAGATACTGAAGCTGAAGCTCAAATACTTGGGTCACCTAATGCGAAGAGAGGACTCACTGGAAAAGACCCTGATGCTGGGAAAGACTGAAGGCAAAAGGAGAAGGGGATGGCAGAGGATGAGATGGTTAGATAGCATCACCGATGTAATGAACATGAATTTGAGTAAACTCCGGGAGACAGTGGAGGACAGGAAGGCCTGGCATGCTATGGTCCATGGGGTCACGAAAAGTTGGACACAACTTAACGACTGAACAACAACAATTGATAATGGGGAGAGAATCAGAAAAACTGACTGAGCTTCTTTTAGAAGAATTTCAATGTTAATTCTAATTATCTAATTATCTTTTCTAGCAAAGATTTTAATACACATTGAAATAAAAAGGTAAAGGTTCCCCCCACACATTTGTGCAGTCGTGTCTGACTCTAGGGGCTGGTGCTCATCTCCGTTTGTTAGCCGAAGAGCCAGCTTTGTCCAAAGACACTTCCACGGTCATGTGGCCGGCATGACGCACGCAGAATGCTGTTACCTACCCACTGAAGTGGTACCTATTAATCTACTTGCATTTGCATGCTTTCAAATTGATAGATTGGCAAGAGCTGGGGTGAGTGCGGGAGTTCACTCCGTCATGCGGGAGTAGGGATTCATACCTCCAAACTTGCGATCTTCCGATCAACAAGCCTGGCATCTTAACCGCTGAGCCACCGCGCCCCTTCATTGAAATAAGTGAATATAATTGCAGGTAATAAACCTTATATTTGAGGCCAGATAATTTATCCCAGTTTTAAGAGCTACGTTTCACCAAGGATTGACAATAATAACATGCATAATGTATATGTTACATTAACCGGTGTGCAGTTTTTAATTAATCCACAGGTGAGGAAAGTAGAGATGAGAAATAATTATGCTAGGATAAGGAAAAAAAGACAGAAAATCTCAAGGAGGGGAAAAAATCAGTTTCTTCCTGTCTTATGGTTATTTTTCTCCCAGAAGAATTGGAAACATTGAAAAACAACAATTTATGAAATATTTTTCTTACAAAATGATGACTGCTTAAGTCAAGGTATTTATTAAGGCTCTATACCACTTTAGGCAATTATGGCGAAAGACACAGCTGCTTTGTGAGATTGCAGACTGATGCTATGTTTATATCCCTGTAAACTCTAAAGCACTTTTTGGAATGGAATCCAAACAGCTGCACAGTCTTAGTATTTATATACTAAAATGCTGTACTTTCCCCAAATCAGTACTATGCAGTAGGTAGCTGCTTTTACAAAAGAACACTACAGGTGTTTTCTTGGAAATACACCAAACTTAAAACAAAACAACAACAACAAACTAACTCAACATAAACAGAAGAATAGAGTAACTACAATAAAAACTTTCTCTCCCTTTCACTGAATGGACTAGATTTGCCAAAATAGAATTTTTTCTGGGTTAGTTAGAAACAGCACAGACTCCATTAATATATATCATATATGTACATGTACATGTATATATACATACACATATGTATACATGTGTGTGTTTGTGTGTGTGGCTAAGATCCTGTGGGACTTCCAGATCCAGACAGACAGGCAGGTACTGGCCAATCAACCAGACATTGTGGTAGTAGACAAGGACCAGAAGACAGTGGTGGTGATAGATGTAATGGTGCCAAGTGACAGCAACATCAGGAAGAAGGAGTATGAGAAGCTGGAGAAGTACCAGTAAGAGGAACTAGAGAGGATGTGGAAAGTGAAGTCCAAAGTGGTCCCAGTGGTGGTGGAAGCACTCGGGGCTGTGACTCCTAAGCTGGGAGAGTGGCTCCAACAGATCCCAGGAGCAACATCAGAGCTCTCTGTCCAGAAGAGTACAATACTAGGAACAGCTAAGATACTGCGCAGAACCCTCAAACTCCCAGGCCTCTGGTAGAGGACCCGAGGTTGAGGAAGACACAGACCACCCATAGGGGTGAGAAGGGAATTTTCTTTTATATACTGTATATACGTGTGTGTGTGTGTGTGTGTGTGTGTTTGTGTGTGTGTGTGTCTCTGTGTGTGTGTATTTAGGGTGATGGACTAGGAGTGAGAAGTCACACACACAGAGATACACACATAAAACAACAGAGCTCTATTAAATCTCAACATTAGCTTCCCAATCCTGCCACCGAAATTATCTTGCTGTTTGGGATGATTTGTCAAAGTCTCATTTTGCAGGATTTCTTTGGGGCACAGCTCTCAGTTCAGACAAAACACAGAGCTATTACTGAATAGACCATAGCTCAGAAAAGATGATAAAATCTGCTTTTTCTTCATGGTTAGTAGGAAGGAATGCATTATCCACAGCATTCCTTCTTTCTTGCTATGAGTTTATCTGATTGTTGGCAGATACTGCCAGCAATGAAGCATGACAGCCATTATAACTGTGAAATTTTAAACTCGCATCCCTGAGGTATATATCCTTTTTTCGGTTCTGTCCCTCTCACCTCAGCCAAGACAAAGCAGTTCACAGGCTAAGTATCTCTGGATGACTCTCCATGATGGTTTTGCAGCAGTTGCCTTTCTTGTCATTGGCTGGCTGAGGAGCTGAGTCAACTTAATTCTGGTTCTGCACCAGTTTATTTGAAATCAGAACCAAGCTGGTTTTTCCCTTTGCAGTGTTGCAGTTATTCAGAGCTTGTGGATTATCTGTGACTACAGGTAACTGTTTCTCATTATCTCCTCCCTTCCCCAAGTCCCGGAGCTCTTCCTGCTGCCTTTCTGTTTAGAAGATATCTCCCTGTTTTCCCCACTTCAACCACTACATCTATTAACCCTAATAAAAGTAGTGTTAGCATTCATAACTTTGGTTTCCTAGTCTGGTCCACCTTGAAGGGCTGACATAATCTTTGAGAGTAATGTTTTAACATATTCTTACTAAAATGGCTGCTATGATGGGCCTGGCCAAATAATCATTTGCCAGACGGCAACCTTGTTAAATTGGTTCCCATCACCCTCCTCCCAGGATACTTTCTGACATCTCATATGTAGCTGCCCCACCCCTATCATGGTTTTTTGATATGTACCATTTTCTCTTTTTTTAAAAAAGTCTCAGTATTATGTGGGGCCCAGATACCTTCTTGAAAATCAAGACTATGCTTGAAGACAGTGGTTTGCTTTGCAAAATGTTAACTTCCCATTTTTTAAAAGTGATATTTATTATCTAATACAGACAAATTGCCAGACTACATTTTAGCATCTCTATATAAGGGACCATGTGCATTTTGGTAGCTTAGTAACAAGAAAAAGAAGAGTTCTCTTGTATTTTGTGGAAATTCTGTGGAAATTCTGTGGAAATTCTGTGGAAATTCCGTGGAAATTCTGTGGAAATTCTGTGGAAATTCTGTTTTTGTTTTGTTTTGTTTTGTTGTCAGACCTTTGAAAGCTTTTCTACTCATGTGTAGGCATCTACAGAGGGAGCAAGTGAACAAACATGCATTGCAACATTGCAGCAGAAACTTCTTCCTTAGGGACACAGACACCTACATACTCAGCTATCCCTACTATCTACCAGTAATCATTTATGTACAGTACATACAATACAAATGTTTACAACATTATGAGCTGGGAGTGAATGAAAAATTTAGCTTCAAGAGCTGAAATGAGGTAGGGAAATACAAGACTGTAGATAAAATAGCTCTGCAGTTTTCTTGACAACATTTTGGAAGTGATTTGCCATTGTCTGCTTCCTAGGGCTGACTGAGAGTGACTGGCCCAAGGTCACTCAGCCGGCTTTGTGCCTAAGGCAGAACTAGAACTCACAGTTTCCTGGCTTTTAGCCTGGTCCCTTAACCACTACACCAAACTGGCTCTCAAATAAAATTATAGAATATCTTGCAAAGTAGAAAATTGAGGCATCAAGGATTTCAGGTCATTCTCATTTGGCTGAAGGGAAGTTAAATTTTTATGAGTTAGCTGTATGGAAAGCACTATAGATGAAAATTAAAGCGTCACTCAACTGGGACGTTACTTATACCATCAACATTGCACCTATTTTGTTTTCCAACTCTTACTAACTCTCATTGTAGGTTCTCTGTAACTCTGCAGGTTAAGGCTTAGGTCCATTTTTTTTAATTTATAGGTGAGTAAATGGCTCAGCGGGTAAGAAGCCAGGCTTGTCTATTGGAAGATCGCAAGTTCAGAGGTTCGAATCCCTAGCCCTGCATGCCAAGTGAGCTCCTGCACTAGCTCCAGCTCTTGCCAACCTAGCAATTCGAAAGCATGCAAATGCAAGTAGATTAATAGGTGGGTAGGTAACAGCATTCCGTGCGCGTCATGCGGTCACATGACTGTGGAAGCATCTTCAGACAACGCTGGCTCTTCGGCTAACAAACGGAGATGAGCACCAGCCCCTAGAGTCGGACACAACTGCACAAATGTACGGGGGGAACCTTTACCTTTACCTTAAATCATACATAAATGAAAAGATCAAAATTATTAAATCACTGTGGAAGACTAGATAGATAGATAGATAGATAGATAATACATTTTTAAAAAAATATTGCTATGTTATGCACCTTTTTCCCCTAAAAGGCTTGGGTTGTGTAAGATTCCTCAAATGTGATCCAGAATAGACTTGTTTGCATTCATCAGAAAAACTATACATCAATTTTATGTGGTATTTGTATGGAACTCTCTCCAATATTATCAGAGGGAACTCATCCAAGTTATTGAAAGGCCAACTCACACACTAGATCTAGTTTTTGTCTCAGGGCAGTGGCAATGTGACCTGGGGTTGAGGGATGTTTTCATCAGTCCCGTGTCATGGACAGATCACTCTCTGCTAGCCTTGGAGGTTTCCTTGTCTGTCCCCAACTTCAGGAGGAAAGGACCTTTTTTATTGGTGTGTCCTAGGTCCTGATGGATTTATGCGGTTACCAGAGAGAACTTGGGGTAGTTCTTGAAGCTCTGGTGCATGGCTGGAGTTGGCCTCCAGCTGTGCTGCTTTACTGGAGATGACTGAGGCCCAGTCTTGTCTGTTTATTTGGAATGGGTCCAAGTGGTAGTGAATGACTCTTTGTGGAAGGGGAAGGTTCTGCCTGCCTTAAAGGAGTCAGTGGTTTTGCCCCTTCCTCAAGAGGTCATCCACAGCCCCAGCAGTACTTGGCAATTTTTGTTCAGTCTCCTACTTTCCCATTCTGGAGAAGGTTACTGAGAAGGTAGAGGGCTTGCTGCTGCAAAATGCTCTGGAGAAAGTGGATAATCTGGACCCAGGTTTCAAGCCATGATACAGTACTAAGATGGCATTGGTTGCGCTTGTGAATAATCTCTGGTGAGCTTGAGGTGGGGGTAGTGTATCCATCCTGGCCCTCCATGATCTATCAGCAGCTTTCAGTACTTTCAGTCATGAAGGTACCAGCTGAGGGGGCTGACAGTGGGTAGCATGGGTCTTTGGTGGTTCTCCTCCTTCCCATTCCAGTCAATGTCTGGGGGGTGGGAGAAGTCTGGCTCTAGGTCCCAGCATTGCAGGATGCACAGGTTCTTTACCACACTCCTGTTTAACATCTTTATTAAATTTTTGGTTGAGGTTATCCATTGACCTGGGGTTAAGTATCATTAGTATGCTGATGATATACCAGCACACATCTCAGGCTACCCATGTGTTTTTATGGAGATGCTTTATCAGTCCCTGGAGGCTCAACAGGTCTGGATGGGTAAGTAGCAGCTTTGGCTTAACACTGATAAGACTGGCTGTGGTTTTAGGGCACCCTGCCCCAATTATCTCACTAGAGCAGCACACATTGACTCTGGATGGCATCACACTCTCCCAGGGAGAGTTGGTGTGCAATCTGCTGGTCCTCCTGGACTCATGGCTCCTGCTTGAGAAGTAGGTGGCAGCCATGGCCAGGAGAGCTTTCATACAATTACCTCTTTTGTGCCAGTTGCACCCATTCCTTGATTGGGAAGCAGTACTCATGGTGACTTGTGCCTAAGTTATCTCCTGATTGGACTACTACAATGCACTTTATATGAGGCTGCTTTTGAAGAGCATTCAGTAGGTTCCACTGTTCCAAAATGCAGTGGTATGTATGGTGTTGGATGCTCCACAGTAGGCACATGTGGCACCATGGCTACATGAACTGCACTGTTTCCTAGTAGGCTTCTGAGTACAATTCAAAGTGCTGGTTGTCATCTACATGTCCTAGGATCAAATTAATTGCAGGATAGCTTCTCCCTGATGGTTTCTAACTGTCCCACCACATCAGGCAGAGTGGGTATGCTCTGGGTGAAACAGTGGCACTTAGTGGCACTAGAAAATATGCTTTTCCTCTCATAGTGCCTATCTTGTTGAACAGTCTCTCCCCAACATACAGATGGTCCTGACCTTGCTGGCCTTGTTAATGGAGCTCTGGCAGGGATGTGGATATGTCTGATATGTTTCTGATATGTTGTCACTGAGATTTTTTAGGGCCCTTGACCTGGTTTTTCTTTAATGGATTGTAAATTCAGTTTTCTTTTTATTTTTGTTCGCTGCCCAGAGTTCCTTTGGTAGATGGGCAGCCATATAAATATGCTAAATAAATAAATAAATGTTCCTATCTCCCAGTTAGGGATTCTACTCTAACTATAAAACTTTTAACTGTTGCTATGGAAACAAATGTTCTGCACCTTCTGGAAGCTTTGTGGCTTTGTTTCTATTGCATAGCCTTACTACCACTACAGACAAGCTCATAAGATGGGGGAAAAATGGAATAATGTACTTTCAGTCTTATCTCTAGGTTATTAACACAAATGAAATGAAGACATAAAATATATTACTTTGATATGGCAGCCCAATTCAGCAGTAGTAATTTCTATGTGGACCCTCTATGCAAGGAAAGCTGTGCTGAAATCTATCTTCCAATTTTCTGAAAATGTTCTTTTCATGTGAAAGTCTTCTAGTTTTTAGTCTCATTTAAAGGATGTTTCCAAATTTCTCAGGCCAGTGGTTTTTAATGTAATGTATTGTTGCAAAATGTTGGAAAGTAACTGACTATTGCTATTGCTTCCTTTTAATCTCTCTCCATCACTATGCAGCCTCCATGGTTGTCCCTCATTCTCCTCTGAAAAATCCCCATGGAAGTCCTTCCCCCATGCAACTGAATTGAATTGCAGGAAGCCAGGGAGGCTGTAGGCTTCTGAAAAGAAGACCGTACAATAAAAACAGGATATTCACATACCCTTTACCTGACTCATAACCAAAGGAATTAGAAGACCTCTGGTTTCTATTTTCTTTTGGAAACAAAACAAAACAGTATTTTTTCCTACAAAATGAATGAAAATGGTTGGGAAAAATGCAGAAGAAAGTTCCATATGCAAGAATACATGAATGCATACATATATCCATATACAGACATCCATCTGATTTTTATTTTTATTTATGTTATTACAGTATGTTATTTGTTGGGTCATTACAGAGTTTTCTGCAGAATTTATGGTTCCCTGGAAGAGATACTCAGTTTTAAAGTGAGTATTCATTTGAAATAGTGAGCCAGCAACTAAGTATGGTACTAAAAAGAATCTCTTACATTGACCAGCATCCCTAATATCAGTCCTTATTAATGCAATGTCTGCAATGCCCAGTTTGGTGAAGGCAGAAGTGTATTTTCATAGCTCATACAGTAAATAATAAATCATCTTAAGGTCCAGGTTTATTAGAAATGACTGAAATACATTAAAGGGCAGAAAAAAACCTTGAATGGTTGGTTTACCAATCAGTGGGGTGGAATTAAAAATGAATTAAAATTTATACAAAGAGAAGTAAATAGTAGAGAGCTAAGATTAGTTTTGACATTGTTAAATGAACCATTATTGTGTGCTGTGTGGTTCATAAGAATAACACAGAAGAAACGTTCCATTTCAGATGCTGAGAGGTGGGGAAAAGTCTTGTGATTATTCATTAGATTTTCTGATTGTTCCCTACACTCTAAGTCAGCAATGCATTTTAGAAAAGAACTGTGGTTAAAGGTTCTCTCTGCTGTTGTGGCACATCAGCAAATCCATTGGTTTTAATCAAATGAAACTTTTGATTTGCTCAGTTTTTATGTCTAGGGCTACCAGATCTGTGCTGCAGATGAATGCTAAGTGAGCATACTCTCAGTGTTTTTCAACCTTGGCTACTTTAAGATGTGTGGATTTCAACTCCCAGAATTCCCCAACCAGCCATTCATGCAGTTATTCCTGCTATTAATATATTTGCTGGTACATATGTATTATCTGCAATTTTCAAAATGTATTCTGCAGCCATATATTTGAGTTATCGTAGAAAGGAAATTCAAAGATGAGAATTGGGAACGACTTCACCAGTATATACTAGAATCATAGAATCGTAGGGTTCGAAGGCACTTTGGAGGTCTTGTAGTCCAACACCCTGTCCAGGGCAGGAATGTTCATGCCATCCCAGACAAAAGGCTCTCTTCAGTGACAGATCTCCCACAGCTTCAGAAGGTAGGCTATTCCATTGCTTAACAGCTCTGGTGGTCAAGAAATTCCTCATTTCAAGTTTGAATGCCCCTCTATAAAGCTTCCACCCATTGGTTCTTTTCCTTCCTTCTGGAGCTACTGAGAATAAACCTATACCTTCTTCCCTGTAATACAGTAGCCCTGCAAGTATTTGAAACTTCTATCTTGTCTCATCTTAGCCTTCTCTTCTTTGGACAAAACACACCTAGTTCTTTTAACTGTACTTCATAGGATATAGCTAACATGCCTCTCACCATCATTCTCACTCTTTTCTGCACTCTTTCCTCAGTATCCTTCTTGTACTGTGGTGACCAGAACTGGACATAGTCAGGTGTGGTCTGAGTAGTACAGTATAGAGTGGAACTAAATTAAGGGGAAAGTTTCCAAATCAAACCTGGAGAAAAATATGTCTTGAAGGCTGAGATTTTTTTCCAAACATCTTAAAGATGGACCTTAATTCTTCTATTACAACCTAATATATGGCAAGAGTGAAAGAAAAAAAATAAGTGTGAAAGAATTAAGGTTAAGGCAACAGGCTAGAAACCAGGAGACTGTCAGTTCTAGTCCCACCTTAGGCATGAAAGCCAGCTGGGTGGCCTTGGGCCAGTCACTCTCTCTCAGCCCAACTCACCTCACAGGGTTGTTGTTGTGGGGAAAATAGGAGGAGGAAGGAGTATTAGGTATGTTCGCTGCCTTGAGTTATTTATAAAAATAGTAAAGGCGGGATAGAAATATATATATATATATATATATATATATATATATATATATATATAATATATACACACACACACACACACACACACACACATACTAGGGTTAGTGTGTAGACAGCCACTGCACATTTTGTGATGATCTATATCTATATCTATATCTATATCTATATCTATATCTATATCTATATCTATATCTAACATCTATATCTATATATCTAGCATTTTGCTCTCTTATTTTGATTTTTTTTAAAAAAAATAAGTCATAGAATCATATGGTTCAAAGGGGCCATTCTGGCCTTCAAGTTCAACCCCCTGTTTCATGCAGGAATCCAAATTAAAGCGACCTCAACAAATGGCTGTGTAGCCTCTTTAAGGGAGACAGCCATCTCTCTGTGTAATTTACCCATCTGTTGAACTGTTCTTACTATCAGGAAATTTTTCTAGCATTCATTCTGAAACTGTCTCTCTGTAACCTAAATCCATTATTCTGTGTCCTGCTTCTTGGAATAATAGAGAACAGACCCTGGCTGCCTTCTATATTACATCCTATGTAATATCCAACACATGGACAGACTCAACCATAGTTTCAAGTGGGAAACTGTGAGCCAAGCTAAATCCAAAAATGCTACGGAATTCCTGGAAGCTTGGTATCCAGACAAATCAGCCATCAATAGACACATAGAGATAAATCACATTTACACACCATTCAAAAGAGACAATAAAAAAACTAAGAAGGAAACAAAAAGAACACAACCTCTCCAGCAGCCGACACCCAGATAAGCAGGGATTAACACCAGATAAACAATCAAGCAGAAAACAATACCCTAATCAAGGAACTACCAAGGAGAAAATCACACCCCACCAACACTGGCAGGGCAAGCTACTGTATATAAACAGGGAGCAAACCCCACACTCCCTTGCACTGATGTTACCTAATTGGTAATGAAACGTCTGCAAGCAAACAACCAAGCTCAGAGAGCACCAAGGACTCCATATGTTAAATCATATTAGGAATTTGAAAAATGTCATATTCCCCCCTCAATCACAAGGCCATATCCAGCTCTTTCAATCTCTTTTCAAAAAGATTTAGTTTCTTATCCTATTATCTTCCTTACTGCATTCTTTGATCCAGTTTGCATGAATCCACCATAAAGATACCATACTTGAGTGGAATCTACTACTTCCTATGATTTGGAAACTTCTCTATTGATGCAGAGAAGAGGTCTGCATTTGTTCTTGTTAAGACTTATTATGTTTTCAACCCACTTCTCTAACTTACCAAGATCTCCTTGAATTTTATTTGTGCCTTGTAGGGTGTGTCTCTAGCAAATTCTATAAACATTATTTTTTTTCTCTTTAAACATGTCATTAATAAAAATGTTGAAAAATACATGACCTAGGAGTGAACCTTGGACCACTCCATTCTGTAGTCCACCAGTTTGATGAGGAATAATTGATTAGCACCATTTGACTATGGTTTCTGAAAATGTTAGGAAAACTTTCCTAGCAACAAGAGTAGCTTGACAGTAGAACCAATCAGTTAGAAATTTGGTGGGATACATTTTGCTGAATGTGTTCAAGCAGAGGTTAGACACTCATCTGTCAGGGATGCCACTCAGCATCGTACTGTGATTTGGACTCAGTGACCTAAATAGCTCCTCCCAACTCTATATAATTATGTGACCTCACTTTGCTTCTCATCTCAAAATCTAACACCTAGGAAAGCCAATTCAATCTATATAATACCAGGGCTGGGTGCAGATGTACGGAGATAAACTGCATATATATGCTTAAGTCTTAATTACCAATACTGGAAGAATCTGTTCTTCAAAATTGTGTCTGAAAATTGGAATGAGGGAGAGTGGGTATGATACAAATTGCCTTTTCCCTTTTCATGTTCACTAAATATATTGATCGCAGCAATATAACATGTTGAAAAAGAAGACTAATTCAAAGGTCTAGGCTGATTTACAATATTTTATTACTCATCATCATTAATAATAAACAAAATATATATACATATACATATACATATACATATACATATACATATACATATACATATACATATACATATACATATACATATTAAAGGCAAAACTGAAGTACTTTGGCCACATAATGAGAAGACAGGATACCCTGGAGAAGAAGCTGATGCTAGGGAAAGTGGAAGGCAAAAGGAAGAGGGGCCGACCAAGGGCAAGATGGATGGATGATATTCTGGAGGTGACAGACTCAACCATGGGGGAGCTGGGGATGGTGACGGCTGACAGGAAGCTCTGGCGTGGGCTGGTCCATGAGGTCATGAAGAGTCGGAAGCGACTGAACGAATAAACAACAAAAATACATATACATATACATACATACATGCATACATACATACATACATACATGCACGCGCGCACACACACACACACACACACACACACAGAGGCAATAGCCTATTAAATAAATTCAAAGAAAAAAAAACCCTAAGAACAATGTGAAATTTCAAAACTATGCTAACATGCACCAGGTTATTAACATTTGCCCTTCACATTGATCCAACATATTTTCCTTCCATTTACTGTGTTGAAAAAGTCACCCCAAGAATAAAATAACATAGGCTTAGGCAACGTTAATGTCACTTGAGTGATTCACTCTTTCAGGATTTCCCAACCAGAGGATTAAGCATAGACAGCTGTGAAATATTACTCAATAGCTGTTATGTAATCATATTTTTATGACAACAGTTTTATTTTTATTTATTTAATTTTATTTTCAATGCAATTGATCCTAAACAAGACAGAAATTATACATTCTTATGTGGAGATTTGACCTAATGCCAACGGAATGGACAGTAAATATACTGTAATCAAGAGAAATCACACCTATTAAATGGCTATATACATGGTTAACTTGAATTTTCAACAGTTGCAGAGGCTAAGGTATTATCCCATAGACTACCATGGCAGCTTCTCAGATAATATTTTTATTTTTATTTATTTATTTTTCCAACTTATATCACCGCCCATCTCCCCCCACAAAGGGGACTCTGGGTGGTTGTTAATATTAATATCTTTTCCTTATGTAACAAACTTAGAATTAATTAAGCTGAATCCAGACTGAATTCTATTAAGAGTAGAAGTCCTGCAATTATTCATTTCAAGTATGATTAAGTGTAGATATAAACAATTACATATAATCATAAGGTGCATAATACATTATCTTCTTGGAAGGTCAGAATGTTATTTTTATTTTATTTTATTTATTTATTTATTTATTTATTTATTTATTTATTTATTTATTTATCAAATTTCTATCACCGCCCATCTCCCCCTCAAGGAGGGGCCCTGGGCGGTTTACAATAAAAACAAATTTTATAATTCAATAAAACTAAAACTATAATACAAATAGAAACTAAATATTTAAAATACAATAAAATCCAGATGGTGGTAAGTTCTATTCCATCAGTGTGTAAAGAGCCAGTTTAGGGCACTAGCCATCCCCAAGAGTGACTATTCCCCTCCCCGCCCCAGGCACGATGGCAAAACCAGGTCTTCAGTTATTTATTTATTTATTTATTTATTTATTTATTTATTTATTTATTTATTTATTTATTTATTACATTTATATCCCACCCATCTCCCCCACAAGGAGGGACCCTGGGCGTTTTTACAGAAGTCCAGGAGAGAGGGGGCTTGCCTCAACTCCAGGGAGATAATGTTCCAGAGGGCGAGAGCCACTGCAGAGAAGGCCCGCTTCCTGGACCCTGCCAGATGGAATTCTCATACAGACAGGGTCCGTAGCATGCCCTCTCTGCATGACCAGGTGGGGCAGGTCGATGTAATGGAGATGAGACGGTCCTTTAGGTAGTCTGGACCCATACCATGTAGGACTTTAAAGGTAATAACCAACACCTTGAATTGGACCCGGAAGCAGACTGGAACCCAGTGCAGCTCACGTAGCAAAGGTGTTACGTGTGCCGATCTTGGGGCACCTAAAATCTGGATCAGTTGTAGCTTCCGGATACCCTTCAGGGGTAGCCCCATGTAGAGTGCATTACAATAGTCTATATGGGAGATGACCAGGGCATGAGTGACCGTTCGAAGGGCGTCTCGATCCAGGAAAGGGCGTAACTGGCACACAACATGAAGTTGAGCAAATTCCCTCCTGGCCATGGCTGCCACCTGCTCATCGAGCAGGAGTTGTGAGTCCAGTAGGACCCACAGATTCTTCACCGGGTCTGTCAGGGGCAGTGCGACCCCATCCAGAGCTAAAGATGGCAAATTCCTGGATATCTAGGGGCTGTTAACCCACAGCCACTCCATCTTACCAGGGTTCAGCTGAAGCCTGTTGTTCTCCATCCAGACCCACACAGCACCCAGGCACCTAGAGAGGACAGTCACGGTATCACTTATTTCCCCCGGGATGGAGATGTATAATTGAGTATCATCAGCATATTGATGATACCTCATCCTGTGGAGACGGATGATCTCACCTAGCGGTTTCATGAAAATGTTACAAAGGAGCGGAGAGAGTACCAAACCATGTGGCACCCAATAAAGGAGGGGCCGCAGGCCCGATCTCTCACCCCCTATCAACACCGATTGGGACCGGCCCTGGAGGAAGGAGGTGAACCAGTGCAAAACCATGCCGCCCACCCCCAACTCCCTGAGTTACCCCAAAAGGATAACATGGTTGATGGTATTGAAGGCCGCTGAGAAGTCAAGAAGAGCCAGGATGGATACACTGCCCCCATCCCGCTCCCACCAGAGATCATCCATAAGTGCGACCAATGCCATTTCCATCCCATATCCAGGCCTGAAACCTGACTGGAAGGGGTCTAGATAATCTGTTTCATCCAGAATCTTCTGGAGCTGCAACGCCACCACTTTCTCAACCACCTTCCCCAAAAAGGGGAGGTGGGAGTCTGGATGAAAATTGTCCAGTACAGTAGGGTCCAGTGACAGTTTCTTGAGGAGGGGGCACACCAGTGCTTCTTTAAAGGCAGCTGGAAACACCCCCTCTCGCAAGGATGTATTTACCATCGTCTGGACCCAACCACACGTCACCTCCCGAGGTGCCTTCACTAGCCAGGAGGGACATGGATCTAGTTTGAAAGTGGTGGCATTTACAGTCCAGAGGATCCTATCCACTTCCTTGGGTCCAACAGGATCAAACTGTTCCCAGATAACTGGGTAAATACGTACCCCAGTCGCCTGGGGCAGACCAATCGAATCGGTCCAGCCTCCCTGCAGAGGGGGGCAGCATAGGAGAATCTCAAGGTCACCAGGGCGTGATCTGACCATTGACAAAGGGGATAGATGTAAATCTTTTGTTAATATTACTAGTAGAGAAAATTAGAGGCCAAGCAATTCATTCTAAAGGGACATAAAAGGTAATCTTAAGTTGAGCTCAATTCTTGGTGACTATGTGGACACCTTTATATATTTTTCTTGGAAACACTACAGAGGTAATTGGGCATGGACTTATTTGGGGATGTTTTTCAATTCCAAGTTTAGCCTAGAGCCCAGGCACTGCATACTAAATCTTAAATTCAGTGTAAGAAAAATTCCCCAAGCTATAAATAGGGAGGATAATTTTCACAGATTCCCTTTCCTGTATTGTTATTGAGGATACCCCAAACTTTTTTGTAAATGGGGAGGGCATGAGCACTGGAAGCCAAAAGAGAAGTAGCAAAAAATTCCTCCCAGATTCTTTTGATAAAGTTTTCAGGAGAAGAAAAGCCTTCTCCCCAAAGACATTGCTGAGTACTTTTTAATCTTTCTCCTTTTTTAATAATTTGGCAATGCTGAAAAATGCCTTCTTTGGGGGCATTTCGTTTCAGGATTTGTATAAATATTCAATTATCTATTTACGTGGCCCACACTTAATCTTTGTGTCAAGCAAAGAGAAAATTCTAACCAGCTTCCTGGAATTGTGATGTATTCTTTTGTTTTAATTTGCTGGTTTTGTTTTTTCTATCTTGTGAGTCTTGTGACTGAGGCAGTCTACAAAGAACGTAAATAAAAATAGCAGATAAATGTCTTCTCATTCAGTGCTTTTTCTCTGGTCGGGTAGAATCACTCATGAGATGATATGAGGAAAAGGAAGAAGCAGCAGCCAAGAGGATGAAAAAGGAATGCAATGCAAATTCAAAGATATGAGACATTTTTATAATATAACTTTTGACAGGGAAAACTTACTCCATAAAAATTATTAATTTATATCTGAAAACTGAAACTTAACAATATTAAATACTTTTACATTATTATAAGAAGCATTTACTGACTGGTGGTGGTTTAGAAAAATCCAGTTTCCCCTTAATCAGTCTGCAACTCTAGCCTTTAATTTGAAATCAAGGTCACAGAAGAAAAGTGATTTTGTGGAAAGTCATAGTTTCTATCACTGAATCAACTGAAATAGCAGTTGAAGTATCTAGATGTCAGTTTTAAGTTTTGCTACCATCTTGAAAAAAGATACACTGAGGTGAACTGACCTATGCCATAGTTACTACAAACAGGAGAAAATTTGACAATAATAATGATAATTTCTATAGATATCAAAGCATCTGATGAAAATATAAAAAGGAGGGGAGACTCAAAGTATGCCCCTTGTCAAAACTGCTTTCCTACTTCACCAAACTTCATTAAATGCAAACATGCTAATTGAACTGAACAACCTCAAGTGCCCTGAACTTTTGTAAGCTTTCTTTGGTCACTGAGAAATCTTTTTGGTAGATCTACTGCAGAGTTCACTCATTCCTAATGACTACCCTAGAGTTCTAAATGTTGGCAAATGTGAATTCTTGAGGATGTTCCTTCACAGGAGAGAACATTCTGAAGGAAGATAGTATGTGGCCACTGAAATGTTGAACCAAGATATGCACTGAGATTATCTATCTATCTATCTATCTATCTATCTATCTATCTATCTATCTATCTATCTATCTATCTATCTATCTACATCTGTCATCATTTTTCAATTTCTTAATGTATTTCAGTCTATAAAAATATCTATTTTCACCCAGTGAGCTTTTGGATTTAAAACTGGTTCTGGTATTCTTGGAAATAAGGTTGGTGGATGAGACAAATTTTTGTAAACTAGTCAATCTGTTCCCTAATTCCCCTGTACGAGTTGCCCAGCAATATTGAATTTTGAATGGAATGCACTGCATTCAAAAATACAATTGTTTTTGCAGTTCCAAGCAGATAGCAAAAACAGTTGGTTGGTGTATTGTGCTTGATTTCAAAGGGTCCAGACAGTTCAGGGCTGGTTTAATGCTTAGACATGAAATAAAAAGCATAGTGAACATAGATTCAAGGATCTGAAAGCATAGCTTTAAAAGAAATCCATAGCAAATCCTTGCAATTGTTGCTCCCTTGATTTGTTTCAATAAAGTGTAGTTTGGTTTCAGGGAATTAAGTCAATCTATACACCTCAAAGGGCAAGCATCATTGTGAATGATGAGTTAACTGAACCATGTCATATACAAAAAGGGACAAGACAAGGATGTCCTTATTTTGGTGTTGGAAGTTTTTAATAGAGATATTAGAAGAGACAAACAAATAAAGGGCTTAAAGATTTAAAAAGAGGTCTTTAAACTGAGAGCTTTCACTGATGATTTAGTTTTGATACTACAAGATCCTCTGGATACTGTGGAACATCTGATGAAGAAATTGAAAGAATTTGGCATGACTTAAAGTAAATAAACAAAAAACAAAGATGCTGACCAAAAATATGACTTTGTCCAATCAAGAACTGTTGATGGGTAAGACTGGTTTTAAGATTGAAAAAAAGGTTAGATATTTGGGGGTGATTTTATCAACCAAGAATAGTATGTTGTTTCAGAATAATTATGTTAAAATTTGGAATGATGTGAAAAAAGACCTGTTAAGATGGGAAAAATTACAATTGTCTCTTATGGGGAGAATATCTGTGATTAAGATGAATGTTTTGCCTACGATGTTGTTTCTCTTTCAGACTATACTGATTTTGTTGACAGATTTACCATTTAAACAATGGCAGAAGGATATCTCTAAGTTCATTTGGCAAGTCAAGAAACCAAGAATTAAATATAAATTGTTACAAGATGCCAAAGAATGAGGAGGTTTGGGTTTAACTTGATTTAAAATTGTATTTTGATGCCTGCTGTTTGCTTTGGATAAAGGAATGGATAACTTTGAAGAATAAGAAGTTATTGCAACTTGAAGGACATGAATTGAGATTCAGGTGGCACGCATGTCTGTGGTATGATAAAGTTAAAGTTAATAAAGATTTTAAAAACCATTTTATTAGGAGTGCCATAATGAGGGTTTGGAACAAATATAAAGCAAGACTATCCCCTAATCACACTTTGCGTGATGGAGTGAGCTCCCGCACTAGCCCCAGCTCTTGCCAACCTAGAAATTTGAAAGCATGCAAATGCAAGTAGGGGGCATGGTGGCTCAGCGGGTAAGATGCCAGGCTTGTTGATCGGAAGATCGCAAGTTCGGAGGTTCGAATCCCTAGCCCTGTGTGCGGAGTGAGCTTATACAGGGAAGCCATTGAAATACATAAACACCAACACAGTTTCAATAAAAAAGAAGAAAGCTTAAAGATCAGCAAAACCTGGCTGCCAGTCCTGAAAAACACAGCTTGCAAAAGGGCAATGAACTCTACTCAACCACAGAAATATACAAACAACTCACACAATCGATGTGCTAATTCCACACATGACAGCACCACACCCCCTAATCACCACAATAAACCCTCTCCTAATCTCTTGTAAATGACCCACAGAAGACACAAACCCTCTCAGCAGCTATAAACACCAGCAGGAACACACACCCTCCACTTGGACACAGACAGAATCTTCTAGCTGTGCTCCTGTCCTCTGAAGATGCCAGACACAGCGACTGGCGAAACGTTAGGAACCAAAAGTGCCAGAACACGGCCACACAGCCCGGAAAACCCACAACAACCATTGAATAAACATACCTTTTTTAGAGATCTGCTCTTATTCTATGAGGCCTCCCCCATCCTACCTGAGAACTTAAAAAATTGAAACCAACATTTTGAATTGAACCATTACATGAATTGTTAACTAGTATAGATGTAAGATTAATGCAATGTAGCAGACTATTGTCTGTTACAAATCTGTTGGTCATATTTTGTATTAGTTGAATTTTCTAAACTATCATCCATAGCAGCTATACAGAAAAATTTAGACAATACATAAGCTTTTTCTTAGCCAGGTTTATACTCTGAAATTGAGAAAAATGTGATTGGGTAGAATTGAAGAGCTCCCCGCAAAACCAGGTCACTGTTTTTTGGATCCTTCACCATCTTGAAAGACCAAGAAAGGGATAAAGGACTATAGTGAATGGTGTTGAGATAAACTAGATTTAGAGTTCCTTTTCTTCTCTCCTTCTCTCTTGCTTACTTCCCTCTCTCCCCCCCATATTTTTCTGTGCTTTTCACAATGTTGTTTACCCCAAAGGGAAAAAGCAAGACGGGAGGGAGGGATGAGGTCATTTCAGGCTTACATGAAGTCCTTCAGGTTTACATGAGAATGGTAAACTGAACATAATTCAACAGTGTAAGTTGCAAGCTATTTGATGTATTCCTGAAGCAGCTTTAGGCCATCCTATTGCTTAACTATCCTATGTATTGCCAGATGCTCTGATGAGATATTACGTTACCTATTAATTTTCATGAACTGTGATAACTAGAGGCAGCTGGATGATAGCATTTTAATCTTTTTGTATATTCCTTCACCTTCTGTTAAGGGCATGAAGTGTTAGCAGTGTAAAGCTGATAAGAATAACAGTGGTAAGTGTAACCTGAGTTAAACTTACCTTATTGGCTTGTACAGAAATATGTAAAAGGAAGAATTAGCTTGAAAAGAATGTGTTCCTTTTATCTTTCCAACTGAGCATCAGAGAAAACTTAGATGAAACACTTAGGTATATTGCCCTATGGGCATGCTTGCAAAAATCCCATTACTTTTATACAAGTTACACAAATGCTTTGGGGCAGAGAAAAGCTCTCTTCCTAATTTAACAGTGAGCTTAACATTTTTATTAAATTACAGTTTGCTTTATGAGAATGAAGGATATAGGATTTGATAGCTAGAATGCTGCACTACTATACAAGAATTATGGTTGTGAAGGGTATAATCATCTGGAGAATGACATTAGAGAACACAGTCTGGCTATACTGTTATAGCTAAAGGGATCTAGTCATGAAAACTGCCTGGGAAGATACTTATATAGGATAGTTTGAGCTTTGTGGAAAACAGGCTTGTAAAATATCACGACAGAGCCAGTGTAGTGTAGTGATGTATAATGGTTAAGAAGTTGCATTGGGACCAGGAAGATCCAGGTTCGAGTCCAGCCTCAGCCAGAGAAAATCACTGGGTTACTTTGGATCACTCCCTCTCTCTCTATCTCAACCCAACTACTACCCAGGGTTGCTGCTGTGTGAAAAATAAAAGGAGGCAATTCTGTGTATGTCAAATTAAGCTCCTGGGGAAAAGGCAGACTATAAATGTATCACATTTATAAATAAATGAAAATGACATACAGTGCATACCCATCATAAGATTCCTTTTAGGATAGCAACATTATACAAAGTGCAGAAAACAGGTAACAAACAGTAAGCCAAAGAAACTGAAGATGTAAAATGCATGAAAGGCATAATATATTTAGGGTTTGCAAATACGGTTTATTTATTTATTTTATTTAAAAGACTTATATGACCTCATATAGTTGTAGAAACACCCTCCAATATATTCAGTTTATAAGGAAGCTAGATACTACTGCTACCTTAGATGAACACAAAACAGATCTGGAGATGCAAAACCTATAAAGGAAAAACTTTAATGTATTCCAAAAGAGCCAGAGAGACACTAGAAAAAGAAATATCCCCCCCCAAAAAAATACTGCAGATAGATATCACTGACCCTTCACACAGTGAATGAAATTGCCTATCATTTTAGTGTCTAGTCCTAATGGAGAGAGAAGATTTTGTGTAGATTTAAGTTTGATAGTTTCCTTATGCTCAGAGTACAGGTAGTCCTCAAGTTACAGCCATTCATGCAGCGACCATTCCAAGTTATAACAGCACTGAATGAAGGGACTTACAACTGGTCCTCAAAGCCATACCAGCACCCCAGAAGTCACGTGATTGCAATCTGGGCACTTGGCAACCGACTTGCACTTATGATGGTTGCAGTGTCCCGTGCTCATGTGATCACCATTTGCGACCTTCCCTGACATCCCATATACAAAGTAAGTGGGGAAGCCAGCAGGGAAGGTTGCAAGTTGTTTGGGTAAGTCTCACTCTGAGGCCTTTCTTCGCTCATTCGCTCATACCACACCCTCCTTCCCTCCTTTGCTCGCATGCACTGCACCCTCCTTCACTCACTCACTCACTCACTCACTCACTCACTCACTCACTCACTGCGTGTCTTGGGGTTATGACAACAATTGGGACTGCCTGGATTGCCATCGCTAGCAATGTGGTCATGTGACATTGTGCTTTATGTCCACATTGCTAAGCAATGGCAATCCTGGTCCCAATTGCCATCATAACTCGAGGACTACCAGATGACTTTTTAGATCAGTTAAATGGGGTGAAGTACTTAGCTACCTTAGACTTATGGAAGAACTACTGACAAATACCTTTTGAGGCAGACATCATGGAGAAAACAGCCTCTACAACACTTCAAGGATTGGTCCAGTTTGTAGAAATGCCTTTTGGGTATAATGGGGCACTAGCAACCTTCCAGAGACTTACAGACAGAAGAGAGGTTATGTGAAGCCTAACTAAATGATATTATCATTTATAGTACTACCTGGGAAGAACATTTGCAGCAGTTAAATAATGTTATTTCTAGTCTTAAAGAAAGCAAGCTTAACTATTAACTCAGCCAAAGGTAATCCAATACAGTCACCTGAACTGTGTTATTTGGGCTACTAGTTGGTCCAGAAGAAGTTAAGCCAAAAGGAAGGTGCAACCTATTCAGCAGACCCAGGCTTCAACTTTTAAGTAAGGTAAAGGTAAAGGTACCCCCCGCACATTTGTGCAGTCGTGTCCGACTCTAGGGGCCGGTGCTCATCTCCGTTTGTTAGCCAAAGAGCCAGCGTTGTCCGAAGACGCTTCCACGGTCATGTGGCCGCATGACACGCGCGGAACGCTGTTACCTACCCACCGAAGTGGTACCTATTAATCTACTTGCATTTGCATGCTTTCGAATTGCTAGGTTGGCAAGAGCTGGGGCGAGTGCGGGAGCTCACTCCGCACGAAGGGCTAGGGATTCGAACCTCCGAACTTGCAATCTTCCGATCAACAAGCCTGGCGTCTTACCCGCTGAGCCACCACGCCCCATCAACTTTTAAGAGGGATGTGAAATTGTTCCCGGGAATCAGGTGGTGCCATGTACAGTTTATACCTCATTTTGCTACTAAAGCAGAGCCCCTAACTGAAAGAGTGAACCAAACAACATTCATTGGAGTCCTGAATGTATAGACTCTATGTTAAGAGGGCCAGATTTTAACCTTCCATTTATTTCATATATTGATCTTTCTGATGTGGGTTTGGGGGCTGTGCTAATGCTAGAGACTGAAGATGGGGAGCACCCAATTCTTTATCTTTCAAAAAAGCTCTTAAGTAAGGCAAGGATGTACAGCACCGCCAAAAGGAGGCTTATGCTCGGAAGTGGGAAATGGAAAGTTTCAAGGTTTACTTATGGGATTCTAAATCCACCGTAGTTACAGATCATCCATGATTAATTTCAAGATGAAGGACACTGACAGAAGTCGTACATGCAGTTATCTTATGCTATAACCATACAGGGTTCAACATCATTCAGGAAAACAGCACCCGACATGGAACTGGCCCAGAATTTGCTATCTAATACATACAGATAACAATGGAACCAGTGGAAAGCTGGAGAAAGTCACCCCAATCCTTCAGAAAAGAGGTAATCTGTAACAGAATACAGTAGCTGAGCACTGTCTGCTATCCCATCACATTTGTTCTGGTATTCTGATTAGTACGCACTGGGAGAATAACAGATAAAACACTTTTTACACAGACAGCAACTTCCTAATAATAAACAGAAGCAAAAAAGGGCTAATGTGCTGGCAGGAAGAAGATGGTGGACAAGGCTTGGACTGTTGAGGAGGAGATGATCACTGGCAAACCATGATGGATTAGGCAGTTTTGAGTGCCCAAATCTTCCCTGTTCCAGAGCAGGCTGAGTGAAGACCTCTGAAATGTTTCAGAGTGTCCCAGAGATCCCTGAAGGAAATGGAGGATCAGTGTATCATGGGAAATTATCAAGAAGGGAAGAGGTCATTAGTCGTGGGATCATGTTTCAGATGAGAATCAAGGTAATCAACATCCTGCCAGCCAAGTGTAACTAATGTCTTAATGATGTAGAAACAGCTATTCACCCAACCTGAACACTCTTTATTTTAACAATCTTAGGCTTCATACATTACAGAAATAGAAATAATTAACTTATGCTTCAAGAGGGATAAATAGATCAAGTCTCTGTCTTACTGCATGCTGTTTGAAAAAGCTGTAAGAAATTGAGAGAGTGGAGGAGAAACCAGCAAAAACTGCTTACCTACTTTAACTGAATACTGCATAATTATTCTTGCACAACTGAAAATGAAACTAAAAGGTTTGCCTAACTCTGATATTATGAATAAAGGAAAAAAAAGAGGAAATAATCTTGTTTATATCAACACCATTCATTATACCTCTTCATACTTTTTTGTTCTCTCAACCCTTGCTTCCACAACATTCATGTATTCAGGTATGTATTCAGGTATGCTTCCATTTTGGTTGAGGAAAATGGTGAACTAGATGTCTCCAAAACAGCGGAGACAACGCTGTGGTGACAACCGATGGACCAGCAGCAAGCTCAGCCCAATGGAACCCCTCTGGACAGGGAGAGGATGAGAGATTGCCCACTTGTGTTCTGGACAGCTGCTCCTCACGAGGAGACCGCAGGATATCAGTAACCCCTGGGTCTGAGTGCTGGGAGATGGGAAGCCATCAAGCTCTCAACCGCGGTGGAGCCTTTAAGGACACTGGATTTGACTAACTCATTTTCTAACCACCATTGAATTTATAATTATTTTACAGTTAAAAGAGGTTTTCCAAACAACAAGTTTGAAAAACTACCTGGTGAGTAAAACTTCATCCCAAAATAGAAGAAAAGTTTACCAGCAGTTTAAAGAACTTAAAGAATGTAAAACAAATGGGAAGAAGCTGTATAAGAATTTAAGAAAGTCTTAAATGGATTAAGGGACCATACATATCTGGAATATTAGGACTTTTGCTAAGATTTTTTAAAAATTGAGTAAACAAAACAACACTTCGACATGAATACAAATTGTTTAGTCTACCAAGAAAGAGACCATTAGTTGACAGTTGAAAAGAAAGTGAAGTAATAATGAAACTCGAGACTTTGTGGGGGGAAAAAGAAAAGTGAAATCTGAAAAATGACAAATAAAGTTATGACAGATGGCTGTTGTGGGTCTTCCGGGCTGTGTGGCCGTGTTCTGGAAGTTGTGGTTCCTAACGTTTCGCCAGCATCTGTGGCCAGCATCTTCAGAGGGCAAGAGCACAGACAGAAGCGAAATCTCTGTGCCGAGATTTCGCTTCTGTCTGTGCTCCTGCCCTCTGAAGATGCTGGCCACAGATGCTGGCGAAATGTTAGGAACCACAACTTCCAGAACATGGCCACACAGCCCGGAAGACCCACAACAGCCATCGAACTCCGGCCGTGAAAGCCTTCGACAATACAAAGTTATGACACTTGAGACATTTCAGAACTGGGAGAGATGTGTATAACAAATCTGACAGCAGTAATCTCTGCACCTGTAAATGTCTTTCTTCAAGAAGATTATAAAGAAGAAGATATGACAGATAAAAACATGGAAGATTTTCTGGATAGACAGGATGAAGAGGGGATACATTGATACGTTGATGGAGAAATATTGGAAAATAAAGAAATGGAGGATTATAGAGATGATACAGATGAGTCAGATTGGAAATACAAATGACAAAACAAGAGATGAAAAAGGACCTGGTCAAGGACATTTTTTTGGATATAGAAAAGGTTTCTAAAGCCTTGAAAAAATCTTTGAGATGGGAGAAAGAAAGTCTGCATGGAGATTCCATCCTATGACTTGAACTTGATGAACTAAAGATTTAGACTGTTAGAAACAAAAGAAAGGAATTTAAAGTTGACTTGTTTGATCAGGGTTAAAATATGGAATACTTTTATAAAAATTCTGGAAACCTTTTATGGGCTTTTTGCTGACACTTGGATAGAAATGACAATGATTTTTGGATTTGTGAATGGATAAGGGGGGGCACTATGGCAATAAGTGAACCATGTATGTAATCTCACAGGGGGTCGGGAACTATAAATTTGCCTGTACTTGTTGCAAGGAAGATCAGGAGACACTTCTTTAAATATTCTTTTTTTCTATCTCTCTCCTTTTCTTTTTCCTTTTTCCTTTTCCTTTCTGCACTTTGTATTTCTTTTTTCTTATTTCAGTTTTATCTTCTAGTATTGTAAAACTCTTTAATAAAAAGTATTTTTTTAAAAAAATACGTTCTTTCTGTCCACAAAGTGGACAGAAGCACACTCCTATATACAGACATTTTCTGCTTCTTTCAACAAACATTCAGTTCTCACAAAAGATCACATGCTACCCCCTATCTTTGAACTAGCATTTGTACAATTTCCTTGTCTTTGATAGACTAAATATCAGGTGCATACTATTCACTACATCATGCAGTCTAAATTCACTGCAAATCCTTAAGATTCTTACCCCAAAATTTCAATTCTATTTTCATGCAGCGTATTAATTTATTTTAATGTTTGTTGTTGTTTATTTGCTCAGTCCCTTCCAACTCTTTGTGACTTCATGGACCAGCCCACGCCAGAGCTTCCTGTCAGCTGTCGCCACCCCCAGCTCCGCCAACATCAAGTCCGTCACCTCCAGAATATCATCCATCCATCTTGCCCTTGGTTGGCACCTCTTCCTTTTGCCTTCCACTTTCCCTAGCATCAGCATCTTCTCCAGGGTATCCTGTCTTCTCATTATGTGGCCAAAGTACTTCAGTTTTGCCTTTAAGATCATTCCCTCAAGTGAGCAGTCTGGCTTTATTTCCTGCAGTATGGACTGGTTTGATCTTCTTGCAGTCCAAGGCACTCTCAGAATTTCCTCCAACACCACAGTTCAAAAGCATCTATCTTCCTTTGCTCAAACTTCCTTATGGTCCAGCTCTCGTAGCCATAGGTTACTACGGGGAATACCATTGCTTTAACTATGCGGACCTTTGTTGTCAGTGTGATGTCTCTGCTCTTCACTATTTTATCAAGATTTGTCATTGCTCTCCTCCCAAGAACTAAACATCTTCTGATTTCCTGGCTGCAGTCAGCATCTGCAGTAATCTTTGCACCTAGAAATACAAAGTCTGTCACTGCCTCCACTTTTTCTCCCTCTATTTGCCAGTTATAAATCAAGCTGGTATCCATAATCTTGGTTTTTTTGAGGTTTAACTGCAACCCAGCTTTTGCACTTTCTTCTTTCACCTTCGTCATAAGGCTCCTCAGCAACTCCTCGCTTTCAGCCATCAAAGTAGTATCATCTGCATATCTGAGATTGTTAATGTTTCTTCCAGCGATTTTAACTCCAAACTTGGATTCATCAAGCCCAGCACGTCACATGATGTGTTCTGCGTACAAGTTGAATAGGTAGGGTGAGAGTATACAACCCTGCCGTACCCCTTTCCCAATCTTGAACCAATCCATTGTTCCGTGCTCTGTTCTTACCGTTGCTACTTGGTCATTATACAGATTCCTCAGGAGGCAGACAAGATGACTTAGTATCCCCATACCACCAAGAACTTGCCACAATTTGTTATGATCCACACAGTCAAAGGCTTTAGAATAGTCAATAAAACAGAAATAGATGTTTTTCTGAAACTCCCTGCCTTTCTCCATTATCCAACGGATATTGGCAATTTGGTCTCTAGTTCCTCTGCCTTTTCTAAACCCAGCTTGTACATCTGGCAATTCTCGCTCCATGAATTGCTGGAGTTTACGTTGCAGGATCTTGAGCATTACCTTACTGGCATGTGAAATAAGTGCCACTGTTCGATAGTTTGAGCATTCTTTAGTGTTTCCCTTTTTTGGTATGGGGATATAAGTTGATTTTTTCCAATCTGATGGCCATTCTTGTGTTTTCCAAATTTGCTGGCATATGGCATGCATCACCTTGACAGCTTCATCTTGCAAGATTTTAAACAGTTTAGCGGGAATACTGTTGTCTGCTGCTGCCTTGTTATTAGCAATGCTTCTTAAGGCCCATTCAACCTCACTCTTCAGGATGTCTGGCTCTAACTCACTGACCACACCATCAAAGCTATCCCCAATATTATTATCCTTCCTATACAGATCTTCTGTATATTCTTGCCACCTTTTCTTAATCTCTTCTGCTTCTTTTAGGTCCTTGCCTCTTTGTTTTTTTATCATACCCATTTTTGCCTGGAATTTTATCTCTGATGTTTCTAATTTTCTGGAAGAGGTCTCTTGTCCTTCCTATTCTGTTGTCTTCTTCCACTTCCACGCATTGCTTGTTTAAAAATAATTCCTTATCTCTTCTGGCTAACCTCTGGAATTTTGTATTTAATTGGGCATATCTCCCCCTATCACTATTGCCTTTTCTTTCCTTCTTTCTTGGGGTACTTCCAGTGACAGCCATCTTGACTTCTTGGTTTTCTTTTTCTTTGGGACGTTTTTTGTTGCCACCTCCTGAACAATGTTGTGAACTTCTGTCCATAGCTCTTCTGGCACCCTATCTACTAAATCTAGTCCCTTAAATCTATTCTTCACCTCTACTTTATATTCATTAGGAATATTAGTGAGCTCATATCTAACTGATCTGTGGGTCTTCTCTATTCTCTTTAGTCTGATTGTAAATTGTGCAATAAGAAGTTCGTGATCTGAACTACAGTCAGCTCCAGGTCTTGTTTTTACTGACTGTATAGATGTCCGCCACCTTTGGCTGCAGAGGATGTAGTCAATCTGATTTTGGTGTCGACCATCTGGTGAAGTCCATGTATAAAGTCGTCTTTTAGGTTGTTGGAAGAGAGTGTTTGTTATGCACAGTGAGTTGTCTTGGCAAAATTCTATCAGCCTATGTCTCACTTCATTTTGTTCTCCCAGACCATGCTTACCTGTAATTCCAGGTGTCATTTGACTATCCACCTTAACTTTCCAGTCTCCTGTAATGAAAATAACATCTCTTTTTGGTGTATTATGCAGTAGGTGCTGCAGATTGTCATAGAACTGATCTACGTATCCTCTGTTCGTCCCCAGTAGCATTTTGACCATCTTCCGAACTGGGAGTCCCATCTTCCGATGGTATGCCGACATATTATTTTAATGTCCTTTCTCTAAATCAGGAAGTATGTATTTATTTATTTATCAGACTTATGTAGCCACCCATGTCACAAGAAGATAACTCTGGGCGGCATGCAATAATTAATAAAAAGAACACTTCATATATAAAACAGGCATTTAAAAATATAAAAATCGACATTAAAATAGAGATTAGTTAAAACTAAAATATATTCAAACCCCAAGCAAAGAGAGAATGAGTACATCCACCTCAATAGTGGAGCCATCTAGTCAAGTCTCCGGTTCCCTGGGACCCCCAGGCCTAGTGGCATAACCAGGTCTTGAGGGACTTCCGAAACAACAAAAGGGATGGAGCTGACCTAATATCGGTGGGGGGAGGGGAGGAGGAATGTTCCGTAAGGTGGGCACCATGGCAGAGAAGGCCGGCTGCCTGGGACCCACCTAATGTAGGTCCCTAGCAGATTGTATCCATAACATGCCTTCTCTGCCTGATCTATAACAGACTTTCTCACATTCACACATTTTTCAAAGACATGCTGAAGAGGAAAAGATTGTTTGCATAAACCCTGCCCTGCATAAAGTCATGCTTCACTGCCCAAATTTGCTCTTTCAATTAGAATTTTACCAAACTCCTTTGAAGAGACACTAAACAAATTGACTGCTGCCCCTCTAGTTTTTACGTTTATTCTTCTTGACATTTTTGAACAAGTTTTTTCCAGTTATTTAAAAAGTAAAAAAAAAAAAAGTGTTCCAGTACAGATATTTTTGCAAACAGTCCTGAATACCTCTAGATACATTTGGAAGGATTTAACCTCAGACTCGAAGCTGCCAATCAGAATAAACAATCTAGAAGAGCTACAATGGATAAATAGTCTTATTAAGTATAATAAATAATATTTTGCTTATGCATTTGACCTAGATACTATAGATAGTATAAAGAAAATACTGAAGGAATTGTAGAATTCCTTTTTTAATTTTACAAGATTTTTTTTTAAATGTAAAATGTCTTGTATAACATGACCTTTGTTTTCAAAATTTGGCAAAACAAGGCATAATGTTCTGCACATGACGATTATTTTTCAGATTTCTTATGCATGAAGCCCAAGATCAGAAGAATATGTAGAAAATAACAGATTTACAATTAACAAGGGTCCACCCCCTGACTCTCTCAGCAATTTTATTTCTCATTATGTTAATAGCTGTGTATTCACAGTAGCCATACAGCAGATCATAACAAGGTATCCTTCCCATCTGTGCTGTTGTAATGCTGTTGAGGAAAAATAATGCAGATACATACTGTATGTAGGCAAGTTATTAGGTTGGGGCAACAGGTATTCTAAAAATAAGCTTCAGCTGGTTTCAGAAACCAACCCCCCAAACTAAATCAATAATACTTTATCTAAAAGTAGTAAAAGATTTCCATTCACTGTTTATCATGCAGGAAACTGGGAATCTTTTTTTTTAATCTCAAATATGTACACATAACAAAGGCTCAAAAAGAATGCAAATAGATGATGATCCTGACTCCTTTCCTGATTTGTCTGAATGTCAGGAACCTCCTTATGGTATGATGCCCATGTGTTGGTTCTACCAAACGAACAGAAAATAATGCCAAGTGTACAAGGGCCTCACCCAAAACAGGAAAAATATGATGAGACCCTGATGTTATTTATAGACTTACAGCATGGTATAAATTGAACTCTGTTGAACATTGCAACTATTCTTTACACTGTCTGCTGTCCCATCACATTTGTTCTGGTATTCTAATTAGTACACACTGGAAGAATAACAGATAAAACACTTTTTACACAGACAGCAACTTCCTAATAATAAACAGAAGCAAAAAAGGGTTAATGTGCTGGCAGGAAGAAGATGGTGGACGAGGCTTGGATTGTTGGGGAGGAGATGATAACTGGCAAACCATGATGGATTAGGCAGTTTTGATTGCCCAAATCTTCCCTGTTCCAGAGCAGGCTGAGAGAAGAGGCAGGTATAAGAAAAAATGTCTTTAAAAATGATTGGAGCATAGAATCCACTTTCAGATTATTCTTGCTTTTGTACATCCACTTAAAAAAAAAATTAGAGTTAGACACTTTTAAGATTATATACCTTCATGAATGATACAGTAATTGCCTGTTCATAGATCAATATGTGACTGTTCTATAACTCTTTTCCCCCCCATCAAATAGCAATACCCCTTAATTATTATTTATTTATTTATTATTTGGATTTATCCCCGCCCATCTCTAACGTGGTAGACTCTGGGCGGTTATTTGCTTTTTTATTTGCTTCCATTTCTTAACTTAATTAATTAATTAAAAAATTAAACTAGAGCTGAAACAGTTCTATTTTGCTTTTGTAGGTCTGCTTGATTGGCAAACTTAAGTATTAGGCTTCTGCAGAACATGCTTGATCTGCCCCATGGAAGCACTCAAACTCAGAAAACATGAAGGCACCGTGGATCCAACTCAACTGGCCCCTTCGATTCAGTATGTGTGGCTTCTGTATATTCTCAATGTGAAGCAAGCATTTCACTCTGACCTGCTTAGTCATCAAACATACCAAAAATATTGTAAAGTGCCATCAGGACTAAGGAAGAATAAGTTAAGTGGGAACATGCCTTTGTTTAATCTGTTTACTTTGTTTGTTTCCTGTGGGTAAAACAATAGATTGGTTCTTTTTTTACCCATTCAATCGTGTCTGATTCTCGGAGACTGCCTGGACAAGCCCCTGAAATTTTCTTGGCAAGGTTTTTCAGAAGTGGCTTGCCATTGCCTCCTTCCTAGGGCTGAGAGAGAGTGACTGGCCCAAGGTCATTCAGCTGGTTTTGTGTCTAAGTGGGACCAGAACACATGGTCTCCTGGTTTCTAGCCTGGTGCCTTAACCACTACACCAAACTGGCTCTCTAAAACAATAATAGTACAATTAATAATTCAATATATTCCCTAACCTATTTAGTGGCTGGCAATATTCCTTCTAATCTCTAAACTTATCCTGCTTTTCTGTGGGGGCTTTGGACTAGCAAAGAAACAAAAGCACCCCCCCTTTTTTCCATTTTAAGATCCTGAAAACTATGCAAAATTATTGAAAAATAGGGGGACAATAATAACAATTTAAAAACTAGAGCCCATTAGCTGCTTAGAAAAGAAAATTGAATGTTACAATTGACCAGTGAGTATTAAAATGAAACATACGTGCCATAAAATTCTGAGGCAATTTAAAGTATGAGGTTATGGAAGGTTTTTTTAAATTGTTAAGTACTAATAAGAAGTTAGCAGATACATTAAATGGCTAACAATGTTATCATGAAAAAACTTACTAATAAATTTTCTATTTAAAAAATCCTAGTTTGTCATATCCATTCATTTCACATAGTCACACTAATAAAAGGAAAGTAGAAGAATGGAGAGTAGCTCTAGATTTGGTCATATCATAAATACAGCAGACTCTTTAAAATTGATGGGACTTAAATGAATTATGGCTAACATAAATCTCACTCATTTCAATGGCCCTATTTGAAATACGACTTAGACCAGATTCAAGATAATGAGAACACTGGAAATGACAAAAAGTGATTCAGAAATGGTTTAAAAGAAGCTATGTAAATGTTTGAGCTTGCATGAAGGAATTCATTGTTGCTACTTTCAATAAATGAGATACAGATAAAAGCTAAAATAAATAAATAAATTATGGTAACAATCCTTCCAGTGGTCTAGTGGGCTACAATGAAAGTGCTACTTCAGTGAACCTCTTCCATCCATCCAGTTTGCCATACATTAAGATCATTTGAAGAGGTTGGTATATGGTCTGTAGCTTGAATCATGTCAACTGGATTTCTATTTTCTCAGTGGAAACGTTTCGCTCCTTATCCAAGGAGCGAAACGTTTCCACTGAGAAAATAGAAATCCAGTTGACATGATTCAAGCTACAGACAATTCCACCTGGATGACTGAGAACCTTCATAGACAGGTTCGTATATGGGTGTAGAGGGAAGAGGAAATGGCCTTGAAGGACAGGAAGAAGAGCCACAACCAAGGCAACGGTTAGATAAGAGGGGCTTGAGCCCGGGCCAAGAAACTAATTTGAGTAAATGTCTCAAACAAGCCCCTCCCTAGTTCACACAAAGATAAACTTAGGGAGCAGGTTAAGCACATTCAGACTTGAAAGATTCTGTCACTATAGCTATTACTATAGCTATAAATCATCTTATATCAACTTATATCCCCATACCAAAAAAGGGAAACACTAAAGAATGTTCAAACTATCGAACAGTGGCACTTATTTCACATGCCAGTAAGGTAATGCTCAAGATCCTGCAAGATAAACTCCAGCAATTCATGGAACGAGAATTGCCAGATGTACAAGCTGGGTTTAGAAAAGGCAGAGGAACTAGAGACCAAATTGCCAATATCCGCTGGATAATGGAGAAAGGCAGGGAGTTTCAGAAAAAAAAATCTATTTCTGTTTTATTGACTATTCTAAAGCCTTTGACTGTGTGGGTCATAACAAATTGTGGCAAGTTCTTGGGGGAATGGGGATACCAAGTCATCTTGTCTGCCTCCTGAGGAATCTGTATAACGACCAAGTAGCAACGGTAAGAACAGACCACGGAACAATGGACTGGTTCAAGATTGGGAAAGGAGTATGGCAGGGTTGTATACTCTCACCCTACCTATTCAACCTGTACGCAGAACACATCATGTGACATGCTGGACTTGATGAATCCAAGGCAATCTCAGATATGCAGATGATACCACTTTGATGGCTGAAAGCGAGGAGGAGCTGAGGAGCCTTATGATGAAGGTGAAAGAAGAAAGTGCAAAAGCTGCGTTGCAGTTAAACCTCAAAAAAACCAAGATTATGGCAACCAGCTTGATAGATAACTGGCAAATAGAGAGTGAAAAAGTGGAGGCAATGACAGACTTTGTATTTCAAGGTGCAAATATCACTGCAGAGGCTGACTGCAGCCAGGAAATCAGAAGATGTTTACTTCTTGGGAGGAGAGCAATGACAAAACTTGATAAAATAGTTAAGAGCAGAGAGATCACACTGACAACAAAGGTCCGCATAGTCAAAGCAATGGTATTCCCCGTAGTAACCTATGGCTACGAGAGCTGGACCATAAGGAAGGCTGAGCGAAGGAAGATAGATGCTTTTGAACTGTGGTGTTGGAGGAAAATTCTGAGAGTGCCTTGGACTGCAAGAAGATCAAACCAGTCCATACTCCAGGAAATCAAGCCAGACTGCTCACTTGAGGGAAGGATATTAAAGGCAAAACTGAAGTACTTTGGCCACATAATGAGAAGACAGGATACCCTGGAGAAGATGCTGATGCTAGGGAAAGTGGAAGGCAAAAGGAAGAGGGGCCGACCAAGGGCAAGATGGATGGATGATATTCTGGAGGTGACGGACTCGACCATGGGGGATCTGGGGGTGGTGACGGCCGACAGGAAGCTCTGGCATGGGCTGGTCCATGAAATCACGAAGAGTCGGAAGCAACTGAATGAATAAACAACAAATAGCTATTAAAATAAAAGTAGTCCTGACCTACATGACACTGGCTTCTTAGTCTGGTCTACCTTGTAGGGCTGACAACAGGTGCAGTGGGTTTATATCACAGCAAGATGCAATTGAGTATCTTCTGTAACAACCCCTAAATCCAGGGGTTGACAATATATATCCCTCTCAGTGCAGCTCATAACATTTTCTAAGTGCAGCAAACACCATGTTGAACAATAAATTAGCAAGAAATATTTTCATACCCGTGTAATTCCTGCCCTAGGCAGGGGGTTGGACTAGATGATCTCCAAGGTCACTTCCAACCTTTTGATTCTATGGTTCTAATACACAAACACACACAGTTCACCCTGCAGTAGATTGATGTGTGGGACAGTAGTCAGGCGTATCACATAGGATGACACACCAACAGCAAACACAATAGTTTCACATTACAGTGTGAACATTCCTATATCTACAGTATCTTTAAAATAACTGAACATTAATGAAATCTAAAGTCCTCTTGATTGACCTTGCTACCTTTCATAACCAAAATACTTGCTCAGGTGCTATGTTATAACCCTTCTCCAAACGGATGGCACAGTTTAGGCAATTCATATTAAACTCTCAAGTATTCTTCAGATATAAAAATTAAGGACCAAAACTGGCTTTACCATTAGACAAACCGAAGCAGCTGCCTCAGGATGCGGACAGCATGGAGGGGGCATGACTGGGACTCAGAGCATAGGAAATTTTATCTGCTGTGGCTGCATAGGTATTCCTTCTGTTCTATATGCAAAGGTGGTGGAGTGATATGCTGGCAAAGGAGGACACAAGAAACACAACAGGTAGGCAGAAAAGGAGGTGAGAAGGGATAACAGAAGGTAGCAGGAGCTGCAGGGAAGGAAAAAGGGAGGAACCTCTTATATACATCTGGAGCATTTCTAAGAGTCTGGACTGATGAACACCAGCTTCTTAGGGAGATTCCTGTTTTCTGTTGCTTCCCTGAATCCACTTGATGAGAACAGGTCAATTGCTTGAAGCAGGGTTTCTCAACCTTGGCAACTTTAAGATGTGTGGACTTCAATGCCATGCCGGCTGGGGAATTCTGGGAGTTGAAGTCCACACATCTTAAAGTTGCCAAGGTTGAGAAACACTGGCTTAGAGACAGAAGAGTTACTAATGGGAGACAGCTAAACCTTTAACATTTTGGTATCTTCCCTAAGTTAGGCTCTGCTATCAGCCTCCTTATTTATCCACTTCAATGGAGTTTTGAGAGCTACTATAGCTAGGAAAAAGCAGCAGTCATGAAACTGGCAAGCAAGGGTTATGGCTGGCATCATTGTGTGAATCAGGCAAAATGCAATGTGAATTATTGATTCAGTTTGGAAAATGGGTCCAATTACACTGTTTGAATCAAATTGGAAAACTGATCCATTTCAATCTGGATGTTCAAATTCAATCACTGAATCAATCTGGATTTCTGAAGTGATTTGGAGGCATTTACTGTGATGATTTGAGTCAACTTTTTTACTTGATTTGAGAAGTTTATCTGACTCGGTGATTTGATGAAATTGCCTTTCAAGTAAATCTCTGAATTGAAATTTTGCCCAAATCCAATAGCTTTCTGATCTTGTCTTGAATGTGAGAGTTATATTTATATTTATATTATTTAATATTATAATATTATATTATATTATATTATATTATATTATATTATATTATATTATGTATATTATTATATTATATTGTTACAATTAGGAAGTCATACCTATGTACAGTACTAATACAGTGAAGTCTTTTGATATATCAGTAAATAGGAAAAAATACACATTGTTGCTTTAAAAAAATAAATGCTTCTTTCTGCCCTACAAAAAACAAGGATTGTGAAGATTTCAGGATAACTCAGTGACAGAACCCTTATAATATACTTCTTGTAACTGATATATAGTATCTTATCCTGAAGGAGTCCCTAAATCTGCATGTCCTTCTACAGAACTTTCTACAAGGGGGGGAAAAATGAAGCAATTATCTGTGTTTGAAAATGCTGTAGGACCTCAGAGGTCATGAGAACCTGTTAGAGCAATCTATCATTATGTAATTTGCATAAAGTACTTATGAATTGCATTCATATTTCTAAATATGCTTTTTATATTTATTTATATTTATTTATTTTGGCCCTTTTTCGCCAATCAAATAACCTAAGAATTTTACCTCCCTCTCGTCTTCGTCTGTAAGGGTAAGGTCCCGGTATAGTGCAAACTCCTCTTTCCAATGCTGCCACGCCTGAGCAACGTTGGGAGCATTGAAATCCAGTGGCGCAGGGGGCTCCAAGCCACACTCCATGCTTCCTGAAGTTGTGTCTTTGTTTGGCGCTTGCCGCTGTGCTAATCCTCCAAAGTGGGTTCAGTTGTTAACTTCTGACACCATGTTTCAAAGTCTCTTCTAATTTATTTTATTTATTATTCAAATTTATTCCCCGCCCATCTCCCATGCAAGGGACTCTGGGCGGGTTACATTAATAGTAATAAGTCGGAGGTTTATTTATACTAAATGTCTTTATTAGCTAACAACTCACACATACAGCCTCCTGCTCTAACTACTTGTTGAATAAAACAAACCACTTCCAGGGCCAAAAGCCGTACTTCCCCGCAGAGGGTGTGCTTCCCCAATCTCAGTCCTTCCTCTGTGTCCTCCTGACTAGAGTCCTCCTGACTCTACCACTTAGTTCCACCTATTGATACAGTCTGATACTGATTTATAGATATTGTTTACTTCTATGTATTTGCACCAAGGGGGTCAGTACGATAAAATCAATATCAGTATTCATTTTATTATTTGCAATAGCTACCTTAGGCCAGTGCTTAAGTTCTTCTTTAAAAAATAGCAGAGTTAATCTTGTCCTGAAGTTCTTCTCTTTCCCCTAGTGTCAGGTATATAAGGGTTGGATATGCTTATTTAGTTAACATGCTCAGAAGCATTTGATTAATCCACATATTCAAAAGATTAATCTTGACTATAGATTATTTATTTATTTATTTAATTAAATTTATATAACTATTATAAATTTTATAATAGTCCTATAAATTTATAATTATAGGACTGAGTGCTAATGCAAATGAATTTCTGTCTTCTGTCCTCTCTAAACATTGGTTCTCATCTTTCAGTCAGTGATGCTCAACTCATTACTTTAATGTAAGCCTTAATTATTTCTGATTTTGCAGCCATATAAGTCAAACAAACAAACAAACAAACAAATAAATAAATATGTTTGCACTAGTTTGAAAGACAGTACAGTGTTGGAAACATGCATGCACGCGCACACACACATACACAATATTGCAGCCTATTCATGTTAGAAACACCATTACTATCACACCTGGTACTGGCCTCTGATCCACACTCATCCAGCCTATAGCACTGCAGGCTATAGCATTGTAAGAATTGCCTATTGTCTCATGAGTCCTGAGTACATTATCATGGTTTGCTCCACATTTCCTCTGTTTATTTCTAATTGATATCCCCACATTCCCCCACCAAGTTCATGCAGTGCTGAAAACAGCCAAAGGTTGGGTTCTTTTTTTTTTGGTTTCTTGGTGCCTTCAAGTCAGTGTTGACTCCCAGTGACTGCCTGGACAAGCCCCTGCAGTTTTCTTGGCAAGGTTTTTCAGAAGTGGTTTGCCAGTGCCTCCTTCCTAGGGCTGAGAGAGAGTGACTGGCCCAAGGTCACCCAGCTGGCTTTGTGCCTAAGGCAGGACTAGAACTCATGGTCTCCCAGTTTCTAGCCTGGTGCTTTAACCCCTACATCAAACTGGCTCCCAAATTTGTATTTTAGTATAAGGAAAATTTGGCAAAACTTCGTAAGGATGTTTCCATTTGATTTACTTTTAAACCTTTCACCTTTTAATCTGGAAACAATTCTATTACAAATTCAAATCCAACTGATTTCAGTTGTTGGTTGGATCTGGAGGCAGAATATTATTTTTATTATGACTCCTGAGAACATACAGTTGTCCAACACAACTCAGTTCTATAGGCTATAGTTGTAAATCAGAAAGTATAGGATTAGCATCTAAGTTTCTTCATGTGCAGAAGTATATCTGTTAAAACAATCAGCCAGCAGAATCTTAGGGGAAGTTGCATTTCCAGTAGGCTAATAGGCTTTATTTTGAACAGTCTTTTGGGGGGTGGGGTGGGGGTAAGATTTTAAGAATGGAAATGAGAGTGATTTGCCTTTGCATGGGATATATAAAATTGGGGACCCATATGGCTCTTTCTAACCATCAAAAGCTTCCCAAAATTGCAATACAAAAAATTTTGTGACAAATCTCCAATTTTTGGCATGATAATATTTTTAATGGGAATGGAGGTAAAATTAGTATAGTAAGCTTCTACACAGCAAAAAATTTTTCATTAAAATAATTTATCAACCACCCCAGAAAGTGAAAGAAAGCTGAATGGGTTGGCTCCACGCAATGTCACCCAATCGCCAGTCATGCTTTGCAGCTCTCAGAGGAGGACAAATAAATAATAAAGTATGGCCTCTAGAAGAAAAAAGTTGTATGCTGTAGGCTAATGGATGACTCCAGACATAGGAGAGGAAAAGGCCAGCTATGCACTGAAGTATTACACCTTGATAGCTAGATTACAAAAATATTTTCCTCTCTGTTGTTGTTTATTCGTTCAGTCGCTTCCGACTCTTCGTGACTTCATGGACCAGCCCACGCCAGAGCTTCCTGTTGGCCGTCACCATCCCCAGCTCCCCCATGTTTGAGTCTGTCACCTCCAGAATATCATCCATCCATCTTGCCCTTGGCCGGCCCCTCTTCCTTTTGCCTTCCACTTTCCCTAGCATCAGCTACTTCTCCAGGGTATCCTGTCTTCTCATTATGTGGCCAAAGTACTTCAGTTTTGCCTTTAATATCATTCCCTCAAGTGAGCAGTCTGGATTTATTTCCTGGAGTATGGACTGGTTTGATCTTCTTGCAGTCCAAGGCACTCTCAGAATTTTCCTCCAACACCACAGCTCAAAAGCATCTATCTTCCTTCACTCAGCCTTCCTTATGGTCCAGCTCTCACAGCCATAGGTTACTACAGGGAATACCATTGCTTTAACTATGCCGACCTTTGTTGTCAGTGTGATGTCTCTGCTCTTAACTATTTTATCAAGATTTGCCATTGCTCTCCTCCCAAGAAGTAGACGTCTTCTGATTTCCTGGCTGCAGTCAGCATCTGCAGTAATCTTTGCGCCTAGAAATACAAAGTCTGTCACTGCCTCCACTTTTTCTCCCTCTATTATCCAGCTATTCAGCTGCCTCCTCACATATATGCAGCAATCTGCCAGTATTACACATCTTTAATTTCTCAGCTCCCATAACTCTTTTCTTTAAACCTCTATGCCTCTTCTTTATTTGATATAGAACAAGGCTCTTGTCCCTGATAGCCTTGCCCTGTTTGATAACTCACATTTCCATCTCTGACTCTTGTTCTCCATTGCCTTCATCTCCATTATCTGAAGCGACCAGCATCTTCAAAAGATTTCAACCTTTCTCCCTTACTGACTGTATGATTAGAAGTGTCACCCGTTTGTATGATGCTATATCTCTTACACATCTTGCTTGCTCCAGACCTAGAGCTCCACCAACCACATGCAGCCAATTTGCAGCACCCCCAGCACCTCAAAATCAGTGATATTACAGCTAAAGTTTGATATCATAATCTTGGACAGTCTTGGACAGTCTTGGACAGTCTTGGACAGTCTTGGACAGTCTTGGACAGTCTTGGACAGGGGGCTGAGGTAAGATTTTAAGAATGGGAATGAGAGTGATTTGCCTTTGCAAGGCTTCACATTCCTATTCCCCTCTTCCTTAACATCCCCCCAAAATACAAAAAAAAAAACCAAAGTGGGGGCTGAAAAAAATGACTTATGGCCATTCCAGAATCAGATATTCTCCTGCTATCCTTCAAAAGGTCAAGAGCTGAACAGAGGCCATGACTTTCTCAAACATTGCCCAATCAAACAGAACACACTCATACATACATATCACCACCACCAATAAATAAGTATGCTTCTATTTGCATCCCTGATACACCTTTCTCCAGCTATGGAAGTGAAATTAGTTAACTCACCATTTATATTAAGGCTCATTTAAAATTTACACAGCAACCTGATTGCCATATGTATAGCAATGTTTGCAGTGGTAAACAGTATAACATGAGAAATGTTTTATATTGAGAAACGAGAATGAAAAATGTTTTATACTTAGAAATAAGGTAAAGTCTCCTTCAAATAGAGCTTGACTTTTGGTCATAAGTGCCCAGGCAGCAGTTTTCTTGCCAACAGAGGAATAGTTTGCCATTGACTTCTTCTGAGTTGTTTTTTCAGCTTCCCAGTCTGAAGCACAGACTAGTATTTCTTACAGGTCTCCCATCCAGGTCAAGCCCTGTTTAGCATTTCCAGATCAGACAGGGTCAGCTAAGTGTTGCCACCTAACTGGGCACTTATACAGGTAGACATCATAACATTTCGAAAGGAAGCATGACTGACAGTAGCGCCCTGAGACATCACCACAATTTCACCCTTCCTATTTAAGAACATGCATCTCCAAAGCACACTTTGAACATTGGTAGGATTAGGGCAAAACTGCAAGTTTAAATAAGCTGCATGACTCCATTTGTTTTCTCAACTATTTAACTTGAATAATTCTTCCAGCAGCAACTACTGTATGAAGGACATGCATACGTTTTAACTGTTCCTTCAAATATTTCCCTTTGAAACCTTTTCTCTTTGAGATGGCTCTGCTCTTTCCCTAGAATACAATTGAAATGAACAGTGCAGAATTATCCTTGGGATGTGCATATTTTTATTGTCTCTGCTGGCCAATTCATTTTATCTCCACATTTAAAACTGCATAATGATTAATAATATTATCAGTGTGTAAAGGTGGCATTGGTATTGATGCATAGCTAAATGCTCAGTATATAGCAGAGAGCTTTCCAATCTGCTGCTGTTCGCGAGACACCAACGGCGGCAGCGGCAGCGGGGTGGGGGCACTCGCGGGGGCGGGGGCGTGCACGGCAGCGGTGTGGGGGGTGCATGGCGGTGGCATGCATGGTGGCGGCGGCAGCAGCAGCATCCTCCGCTAAAACGCAGAAGCGCTGATGGCACGCCGCTGCCGCCGTTGCCATGCACGCCCCCGTCGCCGCTTCCGGGTTGTGTGGCGACACACCAAACTGTGTGTTGCGACACACTAAAGTGTCACGACACACAGTTTGGAAAGCTGTGATATAGCAGTAGGCAAAGTATATTTAGCTGTTAATTCTATCATCTGAAGACTTGCACTCTCTCTGTTTTCATATTAAATATATGTTCCTGACTTTAGAAACTGTTCTGGAGTGTCTGTATTATCCACTTCCTATATTCTCCCTAATATTTTTTTAAATACTTCTGGCTTGCCAATTATCAGCATCATTATGGAGAATGCTTAGCAAACCAAGAAATTAAAACACTATGCTGCAGTTAACAAAACCCCAAAACTCAAATGAATAGGCATGTCTTAACAATGTCAAAATAAAGCCAATGGCAATAAAGTCAGGTCTCTGGAGGTGGAGTACAATGAATTCCAGAACAAGGCTCCATAGCTAAGAAAGTCCTCTTAATCTCCACATAATGTATGGCTTTTAGAAGTGGGACACAAAATAAGCTCACCATCTGCAGATTAAATAGAAAAAGTGTAGAGGAGTACAGAGGCAGCCTTGAAGAAGTAATGCAAGAACAACTCAATAAAGGTCAATTTAGTGCTGGGAAGGAACAGGGGGTAAGAAACAAACTCAAGATAACTCTGCCTTGATTCTGTTTGGTATAACAATGGGCAGAGGAAACACTGTCTTTCAAGTTTCTGTTATTATACATCATATCAATAAAGTAGAGTCCCAGTAGTCCTTGCATTACCTGTTCCCTGACCTGGCCTACCATGGAGCTGACAGAAAAATGCTGCTTCAGAAATCAAGTTTCCAAGCTATTAAGGGCTTTAAATATCAGTGCTGTCACTTGGAGTTCAGACCATAAACCAGAAGATGATTGGTCCAGTCCAGCCACTAATTTAGAGAGGGCGTGTTGTGCAAGGGTCCTGGGTTACGAGCCCAGCAACACAGTCCTTCTGGAGGTAGATATGACCTCCCTACTCTAGAGATATTCCAAAAACCAGTCATAGCAGCATTGTTCCAACAGGTGATTGGCCCTTGGATGGTCTTTGATGCATTAGTTGTGGGGATTTTTATTTTTATGAGAGAGACAGAGAGAGAGAGATTGGTGATTGGTGTAGTGGTTAAAGTATCAGGCTAGTAACTGGGAGATAATGAGTTATAGTCCCACCTTAGGCACAAAGCCAGCTGGTTGACCTTGGGCCTGTCACTCTCTCAGCCCTAGGAAGGAGTCAATAGCAAACTGCTTCCAAAAAACCCTTGCCAAGAAGACTGCGTGGACTAGTCCAGGCAGTCGCCAGGAGTCTACACTGACTCAAAGTGTATGTGTGTATATGTATATATAAAATTTTACCTTTGGAAGACAATCTTACTCGGCTACGAGTGATCGCCAATGATAATGATGATGATGTATATGTATATGTATATGTATATGTATATGTATATGTATATGTATATGTATATGTATATGTATATGTATATGTATATGTATATGTATATGATGTATATGTATATGTATATGTATATGTATATGTATATGTATATGTATATGTATATATATATATATATACATACATACATACATACACATACATACATACATACATACATACATACTTTATTGTACCCAATGCAGAGTCTCTTTGGATTGTCGTGGGCTTCCTGAGCATGTAGTAACAAAGATAACTATAAGCATATGCCCAAGTTACACTGCTGTTCCTTCCCATTCAGAGGTGTCTTACTCAATTTTTTGACCTAGTTGGGATTTTTTCCTTATGTTGGTTTGACCTAAAGTCAACGCAATCTGGAGAAAATCAACTTCTTCTACTTTGGGGCTGAATATTGGGAAAACCCAGGTTGAACTTTAACTCCTTGACAAAAGTCACATACTGTATAGGAGGTTTGCAGAACTGATATTCAAACACACACATATTCTGTATTGTAACACCAAGTTCAATCCATGGTCAGTGATTTTTGCTTATACAATCAAATTATATTGAAGTAAGATTTTACCTTATTCATCATATCAAGTAAATACATACCTTTCTTCTATTTTTGATTTGCTTCCTTTAGCTTAGCAAATAATTGACTCCATTAAATCACTTAAGTTACAGTTCTCTTGGAAATATCATGCAATTTTTTTAAATAACATTTGTATTGATACAGAAGTGTTGGAATAGCCCTTTTTATTTGCAGCAGAAGCACACATCTTCTGTTCTTAGAAATCTGTCAATTGTCCTTTGTATTCCAAGCTCCATTAGAAAGTGACAGAATTATGTCTCATTAAGCAATGCTGTAAATGGTTCTTTGTGCCAATATATATCTGAACACAATTTAAAAATAAAATGAAATGGCTGCCTACAGTTTTTCAAGTGTTTTCATCTGCCATAGCTTAAGAAAATCAATGACAGAGATTTTTAACCAGTCCCTACTAGAATGAATAGATTCCACACTGACTCACACAAATATAGCACGTACAAATTCTGCTTCTCTTCTTTGAAAATGCAAAGAAAGGGATGCAAGTGGAGAAAAAAAGCCTAGCCAAAAAAATTAGACAACATTTTTTACCATCAGGTGATAGCCTGCCTTCCTTCCTTCCTTCCTTCCTTCCTTCCTTCCTTCCTTCCTTCCTTCCTTCCTTGCCATATTTAGAAGGAGACATTTTGACAGGTTTCTCTATGAATTCCTCTAAATTTGCACTCTATATTCATTTATTTAATTCCTTTTTTATGCTGCCTGACGCCAGAACAACTCTGGGTGGATCACAATATGCAATGCAATGCAATGCAATGCAATGCAATGCAATGCAATGCAATGCAATGCAATGCAATACAATAAATTAAAAATGCAATAAGAATATTGCAAATGACAGCTAATATGAACATATATACAATATATACCAAGCAGCTCTATCAAGGTGGCTTCCATCCACCGTGTCCTAAGGGCTGGGAGAACAACCAGGTCTTTAAGGCCTTCCAGAAAACCCTGAGGGTAGGAGCTGTCCAGATCTCAGGGGAAATAAAATGTCTACATTAACTTTCAGCATTTCAGCTGAGGAAGTCTACATGCATACATTTCCACAAGAGCAGAAGCTAAATCTGATATCAAGTCTGGGGAAGTCCTATGAACTCAAGAATGAGTCTGTGAGGGTTCTTTGTTTTCCAGGGACTGGACAGGCCACAGCATAGCAAATCTATATACAATGCTTTATTGCAGCACAAACCTTCCCCAAGAAGAGGGAATGTGAATTACTCTGGGTCAACTCCACCCATCTAGGATATGCAAGGTGCTGTTGCCATGTAAATACATCTTTTATACTCAGTCCTTTATACTCAGTCTTTTAATACTCAGTTCAAACAAAAGTCTCAAAGTCTATAAAGTAGCATACAACCTTTGCCTTGTTCCAAAAGTTATTGCACCAGTTGGGCTGCGGTGCTGTCTCAGTGTGGTTGCTTCCTTTAGTGGCTATGAGGGAAATGCGTTTAGAAGTGTTTCTGCCTTTCCCAACTTCACTCCCTCCCAGTCATAGTACATGGGTGCCTTCCTAAGAGTGAGGTGGGATAGAGTTCTATAAAAATATTCCACACTGAAGTCCTCCTGGCTCTCCAAGGAATTCTGTAGTTCCCTACCCAATACTCACAACCCTTCTACATTCCTGAGTAGAGGGTATATATCACCATTCACTTTTATTCCAAAGAAAATGTGTTTCTGCCTTGTTGATCAGGAAGAAGAAAGTGAAGCAAAATAAGCTTTTTCCTGTTCTGTTGCTAAGCAGAGCTGTTGGGACATGTAATATCCTAACCAACCTGTTAGAATGACTACTGATTTAAGAAGAAGATATGTCTTTTATTATGTAGATTAAGGTTATTATGTAGATTAAGGTTAAAATGTATAAAATATACATTTTATACCCAGCTGGACACCATCTTATCAGAGATACCAAAGGAGGATAAAATTATCCTCCTGGGCGATTTCAATGCAAGAGTTGGGCGTGATTTTGATTTGTGGCCAGGGATAATTGGGAAAGAAGGAGTTGACAACAGCAACACGAATGGAATCTTACTTCTGACTAAATGTGCAGAGCATAACCTTGTCATTACTAACACACTCTTTTGCCAGAAAAATAAATTTAAAACATCATGGAAGCACCCACGGTCGAAGCACTGGCATCTTTTAGATTATGTAATTTTCCGTGCTAGAGATCGCTGTGATGTACTTCTCACCAGAGCCATGACGAGCGCCGATGACTGCTGGACAGACCATCGATTAATTCGATCCACGATGGCCATAAAGATTGTCCCTCATCGTAGGCTCCAAGGAAGAAAACCAAGTGAATACACTGGCCCTTCAAGATCCTATTAAACGAGCTTGCATTCAATCAACTCTCAAGGAACATCTGCCTATGGAACTTCCTGAAAATGTTGAGGAACACTGGGTTAAATTGAAGACTTCTATTATTTCAGCCTGTGAACAAACTATCGGATACCAGACTAAGAGACATCAGGACTGGTTTGATGAGAACGATAGTGAGATTGAAAATATTATTGACAAGAAAAGGAAAGCCTTCCAGATATGGCAAAAAGATATTAACTGTGCCGTTAAGAAAAAAATCTACGTCAGTGCAAAGGCAGAAGTCCAAACAAGAACTAGAGAACTTAAGAACATATGGTGAATAAAAAAAGCCCAAGAAACCCAACATTTTGCAGATGCTCATGATGCACGGGGCTTTTTTAATGCCATAAAGGCCATATATAGACCAACAAACCATGGTACAAATCCCTTACGCTCAGTAGATGGTGCTAAACTTCTAAAGGACAAAGAGTCTATTGCACTGCGCTGGAAAGAGCATTACTACAATCTCCTTAATCGTCACTCTACTGTGGCTGATGAAGTCTTCTTGCAAATCCTGCAAAAACAAATAAGAAATGAGCTTGCAGTACCCCCTAGTTTGGAGGAAGTCAGTAAAGCCACTAAACAAATGAAAAATAACAAAGCTAGTGGACCTGATGGGATTCCTGCTGAAGTCTTTAAAGAAGGCGGGCCTGAACTTACACAACAACTTCATAAGCTCATTGAAAAAATCTGGATGAGGGAGGAGATTCCAGCAGACTTTAGGGATGCCATAATTACCACTCTCTTTAAAAAGGGTGATAGAACAGACTGTGGAAACTATCGAGGCATCTCCCTTCTAGCCACAGCAGGCAAAATCCTGGCAAAGATCATTGCAAACCATCTCCTATCTGTATCAGAAGACATCCTCCCTGAAACGCAAAATGGCTTCCGCCCTTCCAGGGGAACAGTGGATATGATCTTCACTGCACGACAGCTTCAAGAAAAATGCAAGGAGCAAAACCGCCCTCTGTACATGGTGTTTATTGATCTGACTAAAGCTTTTGATACTGTAAATCGTACTGCTCTCTGGACCATCCTTCTGAAAATCAGATGCCCTGATAAATTTGTGAACATCTTGCGGTTACTCCATGACGACATGATGGCAACAATCCTGAATAACAATGGCTCTCAAAGCGATCCATTTAAAGTGGAATCTGGCGTTAAACAGGGATGTGTTATTGCTCCAGCCTTATTCGCTATCTTCATCGCTATGATTATACACCTTGTTGAAGAGAAACTTCCTACTGGTGTAGAAATTATATATCGAACAGATGGAAAGCTTATTAATCTTAGTAGGCTGAAAGCAAAAAATAAGGTAATTGCAACTTCTGTTATAGAACTTCAGTATGCTGATGATAACGTAGTCTGTGCACACTCCGAGGAAGATCTTCAAACTATCCTAAACATCTTTCCAGAAGCATATGAAAAGCTCGGCCTCTCGATTAACATTAAAAAAACCAAAGTGCTTTACCAGCAAGTTCGAACCAATCCCTCCCCAGCGCCATCAATCCAGCTTAAAGGTGTGTCACTAGAAAATGTCGACTACTTTTCTTATCTCGGCAGCCATCTATGTACAAAAGCTGACATCGGCGCTGAAATTCAGCATCGCCTGAGCTCTGCGAGTGTAGCTTTCTCCTGAATGAAGCGTAGAGTGTTTGAGGATCGGGACATTCGCAGGGAGACCAAAATGCTTGTTTACAAAGCCATTGTACTACCAACCCTTCTGTATTCCTGTGAAACATGGACCCTCTACAAACGCCACCTCCAACTACTTGAAAGATTCCATCAACGCTGCCTCCGAAAAATTCTGCAAATTACTTGGGAAGATAGGCGGACTAATGTTAGTGTATTAGAAGAAGCGAAAACCACCAGCATTGAAACAATGATCATCCAACATCAACTTCGCTGGACCGGTCATGTTGTTCGAATGCCTGACCATCGTCTTCCAAAGCAGCTACTTTACTCCCAACTTAAGAATGGAAAACGGAATATTGGTGGACAGCAAAAGAGATTCAAAGATACTCTCAAAGCTAATTTAAAAAAATGTAATATCAGCATTGAGAACTGGGAAGCCCTAACTCATGAGCGTTTCAATTGGAGGTCATCCTTTATTAATGGCGCTATGGACTTTGAAGAAGCACGAGTACAGGGCGAAAGGGAGAAAAGAGCTAAAAGGAAGGCACGTCAGGCAAACCCTCATCATGACCGTCTCCCACCCGGAAACCTATGCCCTCATTGTGGGAGGTTGTGCGGATCCAGAATTGGCCTTTATAGCCACTTATGGATCCACCGTTAAAATTTTACCTTTGGAAGACAATCTTACTCGGCTACAAGTGATCGCCAATGAATACTCAGTCCTTTATACTCAGTCTTTTAATACTCAGTTCAAACAAAAGTCTCAAAGTCTATAAAGTAGCATACAACCTTTGCCTTGTTCCAAAAGTTATTGCACCAGTTGGGCTGCGGTGCTGTCTCAGTGTGGTTGCTTCCTTTAGTGGCTATGAGGGAAATGCGTTTAGAAGTGTTTCTGCCTTTCCCAACTTCACTCCCTCCCAGTCATAGTACATGGATGCCTTCCTAAGAGTGAGGTGGGATAGAGTTCTATAAAAATATTCCACACTGAAGTCCTCCTGGCTCTCCAAGGAATTCTGTAGTTCCCTACCCAATACTCACAACCCTTCTACATTCCTGAGTAGAGGGTATATATCACCATTCACTTTTATTCCAAAGAAAATGTGTTTCTGCCTTGTTGATCAGGAAGAAGAAAGTGAAGCAAAATAAGCTTTTTCCTGTTCTGTTGCTAAGCAGAGCTGTTGGGACATGTAATATGCTAACCAACCTGTTAGAATGACTACTGATTTAAGAAGAAGATATGTCTTTTATTATGTAGATTAAGGTTAAAGAACTAAATGAGAGTCAAAGACAATGGGAGAAGGAGAAAAAGAAAATATTGTAACTGCTGCAGGCTTTAACTCAGCAACCACACTTCCAGGGAAGAATAGATGTCCATGTTTATGAATACAGACAGAGCAAAATTTACTAATGTACATTTGAGATAAACCTCTAACATAAATCAACAAAAGAATTCCAATCTGCATATAATTCTACTATTCTCTAGATAGCTATTTTCTTCTGATTCTCTAATCCTTCTTCCAGCCTTAGACAGTTTTCTTCCCTAGCTAAAGTCATTTGGGAAAAAATGCCCTCTTTTCCAAACAAGGGAGAATAAGAAAAAAGACAAAAATGGAGCTTCCACCCTCCCTTTTTAATAATCACCTGAGAAAGAAGGACGTGTTCCTGATCCTGATTGCTCAGAGTTTGAGTTTCCTGAGCTTCGATAATCTCTGCCTATTTTCTAGATCAGAGCTTTCCAAAGTTTTCATCTTGGTGACACACTTTTTAGACATGCAACACACTCTTGCAGCAGGGCATCATTTCGCGACACACTCTTACAGCAGGGCACAAGGCAGGCACTAGGACCTGTGCGGAATCACAGCCGGTTTGGAGGCAGCAAGGCAGAAGGCAGGGACTAGGACCTGCACAGAATCACAGCAGGTTTGGAGGCAGCAAGGCACAAGGCAGGCACTAGGACCTGCGTGGAATCCTGGCAGAGCTGGGAGGCAGCAGCAGCCGCGACACACCCAGACACTGCAGCCGACACACTAACGTGTTCCGACACACAGTTTGGAAAGCTCTGTTCTAGATTGTCAGGTCCAATTAAAATTTTGTTTAACTCTTTTGTCTGAATATTTTAGGGATGGGATTTCACCCCCTTCAGTTTATTTCCCCACAATTTTCGCTGGGATGATCCTTGTGATGTGAACATTAGTAATGATGTAACTCCATAAGTCACGGCACCTTCCTGGATTTAGCAACTTGGGTGCTATATGTATCAGCTGTAGTTTTGGGACAGCCTCACATGAAGCACCTAATAGTATTTCAAGTATGAGGTTATCATGTATAAAGAACAGTGACTAGACCATTTTTGTCCAGAACAGGGCACAGCTAGTTAGCCAGCCAAGGTTAGTAATAGATACTCATTGCATTAGAAACCACCTAAGAGTAATAATTCTAGGAACACCCCAAACTAACTGCTCTTTCTTAGGGGATGTAACCTCATTTAGAAAAGTCAGATTCCTAAATTTCTGTATCTGTATTTGTTCACCCACTAGAACTGTCAAGATATAGATTCATTTAATTGGCCCTCATCTGACCCATCACTGTAGTTAGGCATCAGGGCATTCACAGATTCAGATACAGCACCTCACTTTCAAATCCATGATCACTACCTCCACTGGTCTCATAAATGTATTGAGGAAAACAGGATAAAAAATCATACCTTGATGTACCTTGCACTGCAATTGTCAAGATTTTGATGCTCAGTTACCAAGGTCTACTATAGCAGTGTAATGAACAGTACTTTCAACTCTCACCACACAGAGATGATTCAGAAAGTTACTATGGTCAACTGCATTGAAATCCACTGAGAGATCCAGCAAGATCAACAAAGCTGCACTTCCCCATTCTCCAGACCAGGCCTGAATTCAGTCTGAAATGGGCCAAAATAGTTGTTGGTTTGTTTTTTTTTCAAGAACATCTGCAGGTACATAAACACTCTGCCCTTACACTCTGCCTACAAAGAGGGTATTTGTGACTAAACAATAGTTATCATAGGCTGACCATATTTTCTTGAGACAAAAATGGGACATTGGGATGGAAAAAACGGGACAGGGGTCCCCGCCCCCCCGGGTCCACGTGATTGGCTCTTGCCTGCAAACCCACCCCCGATCCGTGTGATTGGCTCCCGCCTGCAAACTCCACCCCCTAGTCTGTGAGATTGGCTCCCGCCTGCAAACTCCGCCCCCTGGTCCGTGCAATTGGCTCCCACCTGCAAACCCCACCCCCTGGTCCACGCGATTGGCTCCTGCCTGCAAACCCACCCCCGATCTGTGTGATTGGCTCCTGCCTGCAAATTCCGCCCCCTAGTCCGTGCGATTGGCTCCCACCTGCAAAACTCGCCTCCTGGTCTGTGCAATTGGCTCCTGCCTGCAAACCCCGCCCCCTTCCATGTGATTGGCTCCCGCCAGCAAACCCTGCCCCCGGTCCACCCAATTGGCTCCCGCCTGCAAACCCCACCCCCTGGTCCATGTGATTGGCTCCCGCCTGCAAACCCTGCCCCCGTTATGCGCGATTGGCTCCCGCCTGCAAACCCCGCCCCCCGTTATGCACGATTGGCTCCCGCCTGCAAACCCTGCCCCCTGTTATGCGCGATTGGCTCCCGCCTGCAAACCCCGCCCCCCCAGTCCGTGGAAAAATTGTCTTCCACGAAACTGGTCCCTCGTGCCAAAAAGTTTCGGTACCCCTGCTTAAACAGATTACTGTTTATATAAAAAGACTTGCGATCACCCACAAGGTCTGGGTCAAGGTTCCCTTTTGCAATAGGGTGAGACTGGAAATATATATATTGACTGTCAAAGGGAACCTTGATCCAGACCTTGCCCTGCTGCCAATTGGTCCTATATTTCTAGTCTTGCCATATTGTCAGTTTGACAATACGGTAAGACTAGAAATATAGGACAAGGTCTAACTAAGGCACACTGGAGTTTGATATCCTAAGATGTTATGGACTGCAGATCTCATCAGCTGCATCTATTCAGGCAGGAAGGGGCGCCCAGCCCACCGTGGCCCCAACGGTAGACTGTGCCTGTCCAGAGGGGTTCTCCTGCCAGCACCAGCTCCAGCACCACAGACGTGAACATTGCCTCTCCCGCGCCTGTTCCGAAGGGACAGAACAGGATGTAGCCGGCCCCACCACCATCCTGCATACCTCCAGCGAGGGCTGGCATCACCACCAGCAGCAGCAGCAGCAGCAGTTCCAGGAGTCAGAGGCAGCTCCGTACCCGGAGGGGCTGCATCCCACCGCGTAGCTCGGCGGTGCCCCGGCCAACCGGTTCCCTGGCTTGCTCTGGCTGGGACGGCTCCTCCTGCCCGGCATGGACAGGTGGTGAGAGCGCTCTCCTCCCATCCCAGGGCCCGCTGCTGCTACCAGGGTGGAGGAGCTCAGAGTGCCACGCCAGGAGGCTTCCTTCCGTACCTCGCTCAGTCCTCCCAGGGACCCGGGACAGCTCGGCTCAGCAGTGCTGCTGAAAGAGGAACTTCTCCGCCTGGCCGGAAGTTTGGAAAGGGTGTCTGAGTGCACATAAGCTAGGCTGGCTGCCAGGGCGGAGGGACTGGGGACCATGAGGCTTGGCTCGGCTGCAAGAGCGGTGGTGAGGCGAGGCGGCAAGACTGGAGCGCACAAATCGGGCAAAAGCGGTGGACAGCCCAGCGGATTCCAGGGGGAAGGCTGAGTGGGCATTTGGACGCCGGCTTCTTGGCAGCGAGGCAAGGCTTGGCAGCGGAACTCCTGGCAGAGAGGCAGGGATGGGATTCAGGGACCAGATCTTTGGTCAGGAGGCAAGGGTCAGGGTCAGGACTCACCACTGCAGGGCTTCGGAGCATGCGGCACCGACACGATCAGGTAAGGAGGCAGGAATGGGGTGGACTGTGGTGCTAGTTCTGGTGATGGGCTCACACATGGTGAAACAACCGGGCTTCCAGGGCAGCGTAGAAGTGTAGACGGGTGTCTCCGGCAGCGCATGTTGGCTGCGCTGCCCCTTTTATTATTCGCATTTTGCGCCGTTTGTGCCTCTTGGCCAATCAGGCCTCGCACTGTTCGACCCGCCTCTCCACCCTCCTTTGCTGCGCGCTGATAGGCGGGAGGGCTTCATTTTCCAGGCTGTCTCCCAAAACGGGACAATACTGAGATTTTTGTCAAAAAAACGGTATGGTTCAAAAATGCTAAAATAACGGGACTGTCCCGTTCAAAACGGGACATATGGTCACCCTAAGTTATCATAAACCTCTGAATCCAGGAAATTGTCTCTCTTAAGACTGACAGCACTACTTTACCAGGAAAGGAGACATTCACAAGTCCTTGGATCCACTCAGTAATCCCTGCCCCATCCAAGTTAGTTTAAAAAGCTAAGATAGGCAAGTGTCAAGAGAGCACTGATAGTAGATTGAATAGGTACAAGCATTTGTCCACATCCTCAGGCCTCCAAAATGAAAAGTGATCCCAAGTAACTAGACCAGACAGTTTGTTGGATGTCTCACTAGATATGGTATCAAAACCAGTGAGCAAGCAATTTTATCCTCAGTGCCTTACAATTTTGTTACAGTAGGCTTCGGATAGCTTCAGTATGGGAATTATCCAAGGCAGATGACAGCTGCTGATGGACAGCTACTTAAGGATAGCTACCATGTTTGTTGTTTATTCGTTCAGTCGTTTCCGACTCTTCGTGACTTCATGGACCAGTCCACGCCAGAGCCCTCTGTCGGCCGTCACCATCCTCAGCTCCCCAATGGTTGAGTCCGTCCTTCTGACCTGGGAGTCCCATCTTCCGATGGTATACCGACATATCTTTGGTTGTACTGATCCATTTAGTTTTCATGGCAAGAATACTGGGGTGGGTTGCCATTACCTTCCCCAGGGATCGTATTTAGTCTGACCTCTCTGCCACGACCTTCCCGTCTTGGGTGTCCCTTCACGGTTTAGCTCATGGTTTCATTGAGGTGCTCAAGCTCCAGCACCATGACAAGGTAACGATCTCCTTTGCTGGAGATAGCTACCATATTTTGTAGCATTCACTGCCACATGGTAAGCACAATTACGTATATGTCCTACCTAATTACAAGTCCAATCAACCTCCCAATAGGGACACCACTTATATTCTAGCTGTCTCCTGGTCTGTTTCATTGCTCAAAGCTTCTTGCTGAAAAATCAGCAAGAAGCTCAGGACTGACAGAGCAGAAGTAATCTTATGTGTTATATTAATCTCTGGTTTAGAGTTCCTGGCATTTGATTTGGATTGCTATGACTGCTGTTTAGTGAATGATATGAATCTTTGAGCATTCAAAAGCTAATTACATTTTGTGTGTGCATGTGTGTAAGAAAGAATCCTGACTTATTGTCAATTTGCCCTTCCCCATCCTGATTAATAGAACTCTGAGATATTACATTACAACATTAGTAATAGCATAGCTGGCTGGTAGTCAAGTAATGCAAGTTTAACAGCTGACACACTGTACCTAGAAGCAGGGACATTTGGGATCTGTTCACATGTGTACCAGGTAATCACCTTTTCATAACTGATTCTGTTGACAAACCTTTGCTTTTATATGATGCGCCCTTATATGAAAGTCATCAACATATAAACATCAGAACTAGATCATGAAGTAGACAGTGCCAGAAACATGCAGTGAGAAGAACAAAGGTCAAAGATTAGAATTATAGAGCATCTAGTATTTACCACTATGTCCAGTTTAGCTAAAATACAGATGGACAATGTTTCAGTTGTGAAGAGGTACACTGAATATTTTCAGGGTGGGGCTGAGTTTGGGGGACTTTGGGTAAAATGACTGGTTGTTTTAATGTTGACGCACCTATTTGGGATATTACAATTTCACATGTGTTTCTCATCTCAAAATGGCAGAAAACTATGCTGCTAGTTTTCTATAATCATTCTTAGAGGGGACTCCAGGGTCAGCAAAAAAGGAAGTTGGAGCTGTAATTCAGGTTGCCTCTCCCTTAACTAAAAGTTAAGGATGAGGGAATCTTGTACAGAATCTAGGTCTCTGTCCCATTATATCTCAAGGACTCTTTGGTATATATTCCGTCATTTCCAAAAGTGTGAAATTATGCCAAGGTTGCCAAGGTAGTCTATGGATTCAAAACAATTAATTCAAACAAATATAGAGATCACATAGGAAAATGAAGTTGCTGAAAGAATTGGTAAGGTTGATTTTAACAATGCTTTGTAAATTTCCTCAACAACAAGTCTGATTTTTTTTTCCTGCTATGCAAGCAAATTGAAACTGCTAGGGATCTAGTTGAGTGTGAATACATCATCAGGCAGTAGGGCAGGATATGAGTACATAAATTATCCTATATTCATTAGATAAATTAAATATGACACTGTCAGGACTACGACTTGAAAGCATTGGAGTGCAATCAAGATAAATAAACAGGATGTTTGTGGGAGGGGAGCAACATGGTGAAATAGTTCTTGCACATCTGTTTCATGGAACAAGGCTGGGGCATGAATTTAATAAAAATAATTGGTGAATTTAGGAACAGCTTGGCTCTACTCAGGGTTGAAATCTATAACAGGTTCATTAGATGTGGTTTTTAATTCTTCAACTAAACCATGAATACTTATTTTACTTGAAAAATCTTCAACTGTGTGCATTAGTCAGAACAGTTTACAACAATTTAAAAAAAAATTAACCCTATAAAACAAATGAAGCATCAACATAAAATGGAAACAAGCTAGGTATAAAAATTATAATATGAGGTTTTAGCACTTACAAGTTCCAGAAGTTTAGCAAGCTCTGAATTTCAGAGTGTAAAATTAATAATCATATCTTCTATCTCTCAGGCACCTGGGGTGATATGAAACTGAACATATCATTTGAACTTAGATAAGAAAATATGTGGAAGACAAAAGTAAAACCCATACAGCAAATTTGGAATTTAGCATCAAAGTTAAAACTGAACATAGAGTGGACATTATACTTCATTAAACACCTGAAGGAATGGAACAAATTTGTTCCCAAGTAAAACAAAATAAGAAAGGAGCCAATCTTTCTAATGATACTCCTATTGTAAACAAACACCTGTATGTAGTACCTACTGTATCATCCTTCTGCAGACTTTGAGGCATGTAACAAGTCCTCCAATTATTTTACTTAATTAAAAATTCAACCCTAAGTCCTCATCTTAATGGCATTTCTTGTATGGATGGAATTTGTACAAGTAGTGATAGTAATAGTAGTAGTAGTTGTTATTATTTTTATTATACACAACAATGTGAAATCACAGCTGCCAATTCTTTAGCTGGTGTTGGCCTTCATTCACCAAGAACCTAGGATGTCGTAATGTGTAGGCCAGAGCTTTCCAAACAGTGTGTCGCGACACAAAAGTGTGTCGCCACACACAGTCAAGTGTGTCGCCACACACAGTCTGGTGTGTCGCCACACACAGTCTGGTGTGTCGCCACACACAGTCTGGTGTGTCGCCACACAACCCGGAAGCGCTGATTATCATCAGCACTTCCGGGTTTTCCCGCGGCGACACACCAACGGCGGTGTGCAAAACCCGAAAGCGGCAGCAGCGCTTCCGGATTTTTGTGCGCTGCCGCAACGGCGGCACTTCCAGGTTTTCCCGCGGCGACACACCAACAGCGGTTGGTGTGTCGCCACAGGAAAACTTTGGAAAGCCCTGGTGTAGGCATATACATGTGTGGATCCAAGCAGTGTGGCCTTTTGTAATTGACAGATGGAAATTTTGTCAATGTGCAGATTTTCTAAGTGCTGTCCAATGTTGTTTGGAATGGCAACTAGTGTGCCGATAACCACCATTGCTGGTTTATGCCATAATCTTTCAACTTCGATTTTCAGATCTTGATATTTTGTGATCTTTTCCAATTGTCTTCTATTCTACTATCCCCTGGTATTGCCACATCAATTTTCCACACTTTCTTCTTTTCAACTACAGTTAAATCTGGTGTGTTATGCACCTAGACTTTATCAGTTTGTATTCGGAAATCCCACAATATTTCAACCTACTCATTTTCAACTATTTTTTCAACTACGTATATGTTCCCACCAATTTTTCATTACTGGCAAATGATAATTTTTAGAAATGTTCCAGTGAATCATTTTGGCAACTGTGTTATGTTGTTGTTTATAGTCAGTTTGTGCGATCTTCTTGCACAAGCTGAGTATATGATCTACTGTTTCTTCTGCTTTTTTTCTTTGCACAATCTGCACTTTGAATCATTTGATGATTTTTCAATTCTGGTCTTGATTGTATTAGTTCGAATAGCAAGATGATGATGATGGTGATGGTGATGGTGATGGTGATGGTGATGGTGATGGTGATGGTGATGGTGATGGTGATGATGATGATTCCTAATTTGCAGTGTAAAAAGACATGACCCAGAAAGAAAAAAGAGAAGTAAAGAAGAAAAATAAGATAACGGAGCACCAATTCTTAATAAGAATATATGATTTCTATGCTGGAAATCAGTCCTGCTCAGAAAGTTCAGAAAACTTCATCTTCCACCAAATGTGGCTTTTGGGAGTTCATTCCCAAATACTAACAATGAACAGAGATGGTAGCTCCATTCTCCCCACTTCTCCTCCTCCTTAGAGAGAGCAGTTGGGTTCTGAAGGCCCCTGTGTGGAAGACCCACAGTTAGCAGATGATCTCTGAGAAGTACACACTTTGCCAAGTATCCAGAAAAAATTAGATTATGGATGACAAAAATCACCATAGCTTTTTCTAGGTCAGATAACATGATGATTATCACACTGGAAGAACTATGTTTTTTATTGGCATCCATGTGTTTGATACGCCTTATATTCATGGCTAAGTAGGTTTCAGTGTACTCATCTGGCTAAGTAACAGCATGTTTGATATACCCTGTAATCATGGCTAAGTAGTTTTCAGCATTTGCAAGCTGGCAACTGTCCTTCTTCATGACATGCTAGCACTCTCATTAAGCTTCTCTTAAAACAGCAGTGAGCTAGTGTACATACGGAATACAAAGTATCACACTCTGCAATCTGCTATTGTAAATGGAAAAGTTTATGACTGCTGTGTTTTGCTGCTATTTTAATAGTGCTAAAATGTTGATTGCACTCGCATAGACTAAACTTATATTTAAATACCATGGTATTCAGTTTAGCTTTTGGGTATGAGGACATCTAGTTCTGTCCTTATCTCAGTTCATTAATTAAATTCCAAGGATAAGTCCTGGCAACAGAGAAGAGTCATGTTCATTCACAACTTGCTTTTGGATGAACAGCCAGAATTGACATATTACCAAGACCTAACTGGATGCGGGTGGGGATGTCACCCTCTCGGAGATCTGTCCTTGCTGGTTTCAGAAAGCCACAACACTGACAAAGCGGACAGTGAGTGGGAATGAACTTTAGAGGCAGATTAGCTCTGATTAGTGGTCCTGTTTGGGAATTATCAAGGTGTGAATGCCTATGTATTAAATTGGACTATAGGGAGAGCCTGGGGCTTTTTTTCACATCCTACTCTCGGTAGGAACCTACCCTGAGTGGCTGGAACTAGTTGTTGAGTTGGTGTTTCAATTTTCCCAGTTATTATTGCTAGCTATTTCAACCTCCATGCCCTGGGGTGGGGTCAGGCAAGGCTCATGATTTCAGGGCTCCCATGACAACCACAGACCCCACCACAGGTAGTCTCAGGCCCCACAGACAGACATATTGAACATGGTATTCTTTTCAATCACATGAAAAGTGACTGGAGATACTGTATTATAGTGATTCTGTTCCTTCCTAAGAGGGTGATTCCTTTTGGTGGTAATGAGGGAGGACATGTCAGCCCAGTGGGCATGCCCATATGGGACTGAAGGTGAACCCAAGCAAAACAGAGTTCTTGATTATCAATAGATCACATGGTTCTCTGCCTGCTCTGGTGGTTATTCTTCATAGGGAGCAGTTCTGTGAATCTGGACTCACAGCTACTGCTGGATAGACAGGTGACAGCTGTGGCCTGGTGGACCTTCACCCAGCTTTGATAATCTCTTATCACCTTTTAGCTTACCAGTTGCAATACTTGAAATGAATTGCATTGAAATGAATTGCAATTCAATGAGAATTTTTAAGGCTTTGGGACAGAATGTTTAGGCACAGTTGTATGAAATCTCCTTTCTCCAGGCCTCTACTCAAGACACACTGAATAAATTCTTACCTTTCTCTTCCCCTAAATCTCATGTAAGAAACTTCAGCTAGCTGGTTGGCCACTCAACATTAAGAGTCCTCTTAGTCCACAATACTAAGTAATAACAAACAATGTTAATATGTTTTAAGAGAAAATTCAAAAAAAAAAAAAAATCCCCCCCACCATGCAGCATAACAGTGTGTGGAATAAGAAAGATAAAAGATGCATATTATCTAAATAAAAAGTTTACATGTAAGGTTTCAGTTGTGCACTTTAAAGTAACTTCCTTCCTTACATACAGTAGACAGTAGAAATAACTTTCAAAGTGGATTTATACAACCATAAATAACCTTGGGAAAAATTGTGCCATAGGTTCAGTAACATAGACAATTAGAACTTTTATATTATATAAAGAAGGATTGTATCAAAAAGGGATAACCAATACTTTAAAAATATATAGAACAACCATGCAGGAATTTTCTGTGGTTATCCCAAAGCTGTACAGTCTGGTGAAGTTGAGTAAATTGTGTTATGATATCAGAGGACATAATGACATTTCCCCCTATATATTATAGAGTGGGACGTGGAAGTTCCACATGGGGTTATCATTTGTGGTGGTAACCTTGTGCTTGTCTATAAAGCAGGAGAACATCAACTTCAAGCTGTGTTCCCTCTCCAAGAAATACTATGGCTAATGTGTGTCAGAGCTGTCTTTGCTACCTCTGTTGCTGTGATTTTCACACTTCTTCAAAACACTTTGACCCTTGTGTGGAGATTTTCTCTACCTACATGCACACCCACACCTAATGCTGTGATGGAAAATTATACGCAGGATGATATTTCACAAAAAAGAAAAATACTCAAGCAGCCAGGCCATCCAGACATCATTCTTTCACTGTTCGTAAAAGCCTCAGAAGTTGAAAGACAGCATTTCAGTGGCATTACAGACAGCTGCTTCCCTCAATCCCTCTAACCAAGCCTCATACTTCAGGTGCCTGGAAAGCAAAGGTGAGCCTCAGTGATGGCAGGTAGAAAGGAAAGAGTTATGCCTGGCTTGAGCCCTGGAAGTAGGGAAACACAAACTTCCCACAGGCTCTATTCTTTTCAGACTCTTTCCCCCATCCCTGATGCCAGGGATGGCACTGGGAAGGCCACGTTCTTCCATGCTGCAAATGACCATGTTAACAGGAATGTTGGTTCCTGCAGATGAAACAGTGAAAGGAGGAGGGACCCTGGCAGTGCAGACAGGGGCAGAATCAAGGCAGTGCCCTTCACCCAGTGCCCATCCCTGCTGAAATACTCTGCAGGAAGGCCCCTCGATGGCCAAAAGCAGTAGCAATCAGAAGCAGTTCCTTCCATGCAATACTGGACATGTTAACACTGGACTTTAAATGGGTTTGATCATACCAATTCTGATCCAGAACTGAACTTAGCTCCAACCCGCTTCCCCTCTAATGAGGGTTACCAGATATCTGAACAGGCAAAGGAGGACAGAGACAATTTGAAAGGAGGACAAAAGGGGGGAAAGGAGGACACACTGTTTAACTTGCTTGGCATCCGTGACAAAAATCACAGCAAAAAACTGCAAAAAGTGTACTTAGGCATGTACATGTATACGAAATTACTTTTTCCAGCATGAGAAAGAAAGGTATTTCAATTGTAGTATTTTTTCATATTTATTTTCAAGAACATATGCTAGTGATAATATAGAATCGACAACAATACGCTTTTCAAATTCCACCCTAGAAATGTATGATGAGCCATGTGATCTACAGACTACAGCATAGCTTTCCAAACTGTGTGTCGCGACACTTTAGTGTGTCGCAACACAGTTTAGTGTGTCACAACACAACCTGGAAGTGGACGTGCACGGTGGTGGCACGGGGTGCGCGGGGCGGTGGTGGTGTGTATGGCAACGGCGGCAGCGATGATGGCAGCGGCACGCCATCAGTGCTTCCATGTTTTAGCGGAAAACACGAGGCCGCTGCCACGCACGCCGCTGCCACAGTGCACCCCCCTGTGCAGCTGCCATGCATGCCCCCACCGCCGCGTGCGACCCCACGCCGCTGCCACTGCCGCTGTTGGTGTGTCACCAACGGCGGCAGTTTGGAAAGCACTGGACTACAGTGATCATAGTTTTGAACGGGCTGGATTGAAACTGATTGCAGGAATCAGGAAATAAATTAAATAATGTAAATCTAGGCTGTCAAATCTGTTGATGAACAAGGGAAAGAAAGAAGCAGACAATTTACAAGACACAAACGACAAAAGTTAGAATGAATACTGTTGTGAAAACAGACCCCCTCAAAACCCCAAGACACTCAAAAAGCCAGACCATAGTTGATTTTAAGGCAATGCCTGCCTGACAGAGGACATGAGGACAAAAAGGAGGACATGTCCTCCTTTTGGCAGACATCTGGTAACCCTACCTCTGACATTACATGAACCAACAGATCCAAATCTGCAATGGCATGTGGGAATGACCTTGGGAGACAGGAGGAAAAGCCTCAGACTACACAACCATCTTGCAAAGGGTATCTCAGCCCACAGAAACATAGGGGATATGGGAAGTGTTTCAGAAGGAACCTTCCCTAGTCTTCCAGAGAGTAAAAGTAGAGGAGGGGAGAAATACTTGCAAGAGTCTGTTAACATAAACTTACAATAAAGATAGAGTTAGTAATCATAGTTTTTCTTCTTGTCTGGACTACCTTGAAGGGCTAACATCAATCTTCTACTGTAAGTCTGAAATTACTTCTCCCCTCCTTTCCTTTTACTTTCCAGAAAACTACAGAGGGTCTCTTCTGAAATGCTTCTCATTCTCCCTCTCCTTCTGTGGGCTGAGATACCTTTTGCGTGACAATTGTCTAATCTGCGGCTCTTCCCCCTGTCTGCCAAGGTCATGCCCACATACCATTACAAAATCTCATTCTAAAACGTTGCAAAAACTTGGTGTAGAAATGCCATAAGAGTGAGGAAGTTTTTATAGCTTGTTTTGCATAGGTTTTAAGAGTCTGTTAATAATTTTTTTATTTTTTAATCTATACATATAACTTAATATGTAAAGAAAAAAAATAACCCATGCCATATTATAGTGCGAAAGAACTGAAGCCAGAAGAGTGATTTTTATTCCTATACTTCTCTAATTCTCTTTGCATTAACTGTTGCAGAGGCAGTAAATCAAGGATATTGAAGCTGTGAGAAAATGCAACACAAGGTTAAGGATCTATTTTCCCTCTTCTTCCTTTCAGCAGTGTTTGGCCATATTCCCATTAATCTCTGGGTTATTATTAGATAAAACATTCACTCTGCCTTTTCACCATTCTCACCAGCCACAGGCATCACCTTAAATACACTGCAATTGAACATGACATTTAATGTCAAGCTCGAAAGTACTAATGCAATTTCAATTGTCTCTGGGACAACCCGTAGCATGACCTTCCCGCTGATATCTGTGAGCCCCGTATTCCCCTTCCCTTTCTTTTATCTTCCTAAATTACTGATTCAGCCATTCTGTTCAGGTAGGACTGACAAATTCTGCACGCTACCTCCTTCAAATTAATTTGATCCAATCTCTGCTTTGCTGGCTACCATTCTTTAGATAGAAATAGACTTTTATGTGTGGCCTCTGGGGGAAGTGGAAAACACCTACAGGATACTCTGCCATATTCCATTAGAACCTGCAAGAATAAAATTTATCTCACCACGGTAACTATATTGATAATGTTTTGTTTGGTAGATTAGAATGGTGCACCAATAGCTTCAAGAGTTGGTACACATGACTGTGTCTTCCTCCCTCCCTCCCTCCCTCACACATGGCAATTGAATATTCTGCAGCTCAGTGGGATATGAATTATGTTTTTTTGCTTTTCATGCATTACTAATCTTTTTATTACAGATAGGAAGTTAAGATTAATGCTTCATCTTAAGCAACAACAGCATGCAATGGGATATGTAAATGTAAAAAAACAAATGAACAAACCAGATATGGGTCACAAAGATAGAGGGGAAACAATACATAGCATTTGTATCAAAGTTTGTTTGTTTGTTTGTTTACTTATTTAGTAAATTTATAGGCCACCCCTCTCATCTACCTGACACTAGGTGGCTCACAATTAAAACAGAATAAAAACAATAAAAACAACCAGAATTCAAAACAACAAAAATAATGTAAAAAATAGCAGCCGATAAAACTCATAACCACTCAAACAAGCCATGACACAGACTCACCCATGCCATCAGAGCAGAAGCTATTATTGTTGTTATTATTATTTATTTGATCCACAACTTTTTTTATTTTTATTTATCGTTGAATTTTTTCCCCTTCTTTCAACCTATTTCTACACTGAAGGCTTGCAACCCTAAATTAATGAAATTAAAATCAAAACAAACATTAAAACCAATCATTTAAATAATTAACAATTAAACACCTAGTAAAATGAATGTGTTTTTACCATCTTCCTAAATAATGGGAGAATGGGAACCACATGCACCTCCTTAGGGAGCACATTCCATTGCTTGGGTACCACACAGGTGACAGCCCTTTCTGGTTTTCTCAGTAGCCAATCTTCTGAATGCAGGGGTCTTTTCATAAGGGGCTTTCCTTCTGATTTAAATAACTGGGTAGGTCTGTTGCAGAAGAGGCAGTCCCATAGGTAAGCAGATCCTAAGTCATTTACAGCTTTAAAAGTAAACACTTGTACCATAGTGCCCAATAGCCAATTGGTACCCAGTTCTAATCTTTCAGTCCAGAATCCATATTCCTTATACTGGTCAGCAGCTTGGCTACCACATTTTGCAGCATTTATAATTTCCAGTTACTTTTCAAGGGAAGTACCAGATTAAGTGCATTGCAGATGACAACCAGGACATGGATAACTGTTGGTACGTTCACCTAGCTCAAGACAGGATTGTAGCTGGTGTACTAGCTGTACTAGTGCAAACATGCTCCTTGCCACAGCTGCCACCTGTAAATCCAATGACAGCTGAGGATCAAGGAAATGCTCCCAAACTCCTCAGTCCCAGAGTTCTCCTTACCAATAAAACCAATAGCATCTTCTCTAGGATATCATATTGTTCTCCTCCATCCCATTATCAAGATTAGGCAACATTACAGAGTACCGATTGCTTCTGTATAATTAGAAGGTAGAGAACAGTAGAACTGGGTTTTATCACCATTCTGATAGGATCCCACTACAAAGCTCTGAATGACTTCCCCCAGTGGTTTCATGTAGTTAAACAGCACAGGAGAAAAGTCTCTAGTCTCTAGTCTCTCAGGACTACCTTCTGGGCACACCCTGACAGAAATGACCAGAACCACTGCAACACAGTGCCCCAAGGTCCAAATCTGCCAAACAACCCAGAAGGATACCATGGTCAATGGTATCAAGAGCCATTGAGAAGACAAAGCAAACTAGATAGCATTTACACTATCTCAGCTGCCAAAATCGTGTTAGTACCATATAGCAGGTTAAAGTTCAATTAATATGCATAGTAGCACTTTCGTCCAAATATCTGGAAACCACAATTTCCCAATCATGTCATCCAGGAATGGAATATTTGAAACTGGCCTATATTCAGAAAGTTATTCTGGGTCAAGGGAGGGCTTTTCCCATAAAAGTCTTATAACTGCTACCCTTAATCAGGCATAAATAATATTCCATATTCAAGGAGGCACTGATCATCTCCCTTAACCAGTCCTAGCCTGATTGATTAAATCAACCAGGAATGGCAAAGTTAAAGTAAGTAACTAGTGGCTTTTATTTCTCCACACACCCACTCCACAAATTTGCGATCTAGAAGCTGAAAAGTATCCATATGAACCTGCAAACCACTTGCTAAGTTACTTCACTGTGACCTACCCTAACAGGTAGGGTCCATACTGAGGCAAATCTGATTGATTTTGTGTTCAAAGACAGTGATGGATATTCATAACAAGCCTCCAATTCTAGCTTTCCTCCCCTAACATCTTCAGGGAAGAGATGATGAACAATATGGAAAAGTATTCCAAGCCTGTTTTTTATGGAAATAACAGAGGTAGTCAAGTAAGTCCTTAAATGAGCCTGAAAGAGGGTCCCATCCTGACTCTGCATGAGAGTTTTAACTTTTTATCTATTGGTTCATTGCTCTCAGCTTTCTGGTAAAACAAGGTATTGACTGAGAGGGTACTTGGGATTTGTTGACACCTAGACCTCTTTGGGTAGACTGCAATCTGGAGGAATGGGAGATCAGCCACCAGCTTGCCCTCCTTAATGGCCAGGTTGCAGATTCCTGCTGTATCTCCCACTGCCTGTTATTACTTTACGTTTGCTCCCAGGCCAAATTCTATTCCCTACTGTCTCACCATCATCTTAATACATCCTGGGTGAAAAGATTGATACATGAGCTGTACTTCCCCAAAACATTGTGGTGATCAGGCAACAAATCCAAATGCAGAGACAGAGTGACAGTGAAATTAACTGTCAATGGGCTCATCTCTACCAATATAATAAAAAATTTCATCTCAAGAGGGTTACCTCAACTTGGCTAGAGAGTCCAAGACATGCAGTGTTTCTCTGCTGAGCCCAATGTGTTCTGGTTCCAAGGAAAATACTTTATGATACGAAGGATATGGATCTCATAAATACATTTTCCTCACATCAGACATATGAGGGAGAAGGAATACAGAATTACAAACCTTCAGCTTTCAATCAATAGGTTGCTAGAAAGCTGAAAGTTATAAGAAGTAAACCAATTAATTTCCAAAGTGTGGAGTTTTGAGATATGCATTTTCCTATTGGAATATTTAGCCATGTAGAGTTGGGCGGTGATAAATCCAATAAATAAATAAATAAATAATAATATCAGTGTCAATCATTATATATAATGCCATGGTAAAGGAATGAACCAACAATATATACAATACTTTCATCTTATTTATTAAATTTATATGCAGAATATATCATGAGAGATGTTGGATTAGAAGAAAAAGAAATTAGAATTAAATTGCTGGGAGAAACAACCTCAGATATGATAATATTACCACTCTGATGGCTGGAAGCAAAGAAGACTTAAGGAAACTTTTGTTGAAGGTGAAAGAAGAGAGTGTACTCTGAAGTTCAATATTAAAACCAACAAGTATACTGAGATTATGTCAACAGGCAAAACCAACCAAGTGCAAATAGGCGGAAAAAAAGTTGAAGTAATCCAGTAACAGCATTGATCTTTTCAAGCTCAAAAATTCATAGAGATGGTTCCTGTAGCCATGAAATAAAGAACTGTCTGTTACTTAGGAGAAAGACAATGACAGATCTTGACAAAATATTAGCAGTGACATAACACTGACAACCGCGGTATGTATTTTAATAGCCATGATTTTCCTAGCTGTGGCTATAAAAGCTGGACACTCAGAAAGGCTGAACAAAGAAAAAGTGATGCCTCTGAATTGTGGTCTTGGAGAAAATTATTGAGAATAACTTGGACTGCAAGAAAAGTCATTCAGTACTAGCAAGGTAAAACCAGATTGCTGATTGGAAGTACTAATCATGAAGCAAAAGCTTAAATATTTTGGACACAAAATGTGAAAGCCTGATGCTTGGAAAATCAAAGACAGTCAAAAAAGAAGTGAATGGAAAACATGGTGCCTATGCAGTATATTATCACTGATGACACAAACATGAGCTTACAAGAACTCAGAGAAGCAGTTCCTGACAAGCAATCCTGGTGAAACGTAGTGTCTGAATGACAGAACAAGAACAATAGTGAGAATATATGAAAGATGAAGTATGAGTCCCACTCAAAGCATACTATAGAGGAAAAAGATTTGTTTTGGAATATTTCAGCCTGCACAAGATGTCATGAATGATAAATTTAAAGAAGATATCTTAAAAAATAGTTCTCATGACAAAAGATGATTTGCAAAACAACAAAGAGATAAAGAGATACAGAGTAGATAATTATTTTGACCATGGTCTTAATTAGTGATTTAAAGAAAAAGTGACTATGATTAATTTTCTGCTCTTCTAATTGCCTGTTTCTTCATTATCATCATACATTCTTCTCAGTTTATAAAGTGGCATGCTAGTTAAGCAAATGAACAACTGAATTCAAGGTTGCCATCTTTGTTGGTCAGTGGCTACTGCAGTTTAAAAAATGAAAAAAGTGAAGCTTTCAGACAAGAAATAAATAGTATGCAAAACCTTATTGCACCTGGCATATATTTTGTCCTTAAAAATCTAAATCACAAAATGAGCAAAAATAATAATAATAATGAGCAGCAATATAAATATGACCGTGGAAGCGTCTTCGGACAACGCTGGCTCTTCGGCTAACAAACGGAGATGAGCACTGGCCCCTAGAGTTGGACACGACTGCAAAAATGTGCGGGGGGAACCTTTACCTTTATATTGTTAAAACCAAACAAACCTACTACACAAATAACTATGACATAAAACTGATGGGAGAATACTGTTGAGACAAAATTGTCAGTAACAATACTGGTCTGAAATGTTTTTAATGTTAAATCATCACAGCTGTAAAGATGATAGATAGATAGATAGATAGATAGATAGATAGATAGATAGATAGAATTAATGAACGAACATTGGATTAAACACCTACACACATTCCAGTGTATCTAACAGTAGTGAACATTTAGAGGTAAATTTCAGTTGCATTAGTTGCTCCATGTCTGATCCAAGAAATGTGTTTTTCGATGTGAAGTACTTTTTAGTATACTACATAATCTACCAATAAACTGTTTGGAAGGAGAATTGACACTAGCTAAAGACTAAAGTTTAGATGTGTTTCTGCTATTTTCAAGAAAAATAATGGCAGAGGCCACAATTCTCAGAACAGGGAAGGAACGAAAACAGTTCTTTATATGCATTTTAGAAATTGGATTGACGTACTGCTACACAGATATGGTTGCAACAAAAGGCAGTGTAATACTTTGGCCTTGTTCTAGCTACCGTTCCCCTTAAAACAACAACCAGGAATTCTTACTGAATATTTTATATGCCAATCATATATTAAAAAAATAGTATTAGCCAGATCATGAAAACCAGATGAGTGTTACTGTTAAGACATTGGGTGGGAGAAGGAGAAGAAATTAAGTTTGAATTTTTACACAGATATATTCTAGGTCAGAGGTTCCCAAATTTTCTCAGTTCATGGCACCTTTAGTGTCTCAGTAATTTTTTTGTGGCATACTTAGGCCATTAAAAAAAAAACCTAACAGTTCCATCTATTGAGTAGTTACATTCAGATTTAAAATATGCAGTGGCATGCCTGTAAATTCGCCGCAGTGCCCTGGGGCACTGCAATACATAACTTGGGAACCATGGTTTTAGGCACATCTCCCAAACCTATACACAAACTGGAATATGCTAGAATTGCACTTATCTGGAGATCTGGAGTTTTCAAAATCTGTGATGTGCTCAACAACTTAAAAATATGCATTGATAATTACACGTTAATGAAAAATACGAAGGTGGGAAAAGTAAAATTTATATATTAGAAAAATGTGCACAAAAATGCATTGTTGAATGGACACTGGAGGAAAAAAAAACCAAGCACAGCTTGAAAATTGCAATCAAAACTGTATATACTAGAGCAAATATGCATGAAAATATGCAGAATTTTCATAGACCCTTTTTTCCGCTGAACTAATGCAAAAATGGGTCAAAAAGAAGTTATGGTTGGGAAAAGAAAAAACTGGGTGAAAAAAAGTTTAACAGATGTTTTTCCCTTTGTAACTATATATTTTGCCCATGCATCAGTTAAATGCACATAATCTTCCATCCATATCCCATTTCAGAAACAGTGAATCAATAAATGCAAAAAAATAATCTGGCAAATTGGTGTGAATAAAGCATGTATATAAATCCAGTGATATAACAGCAGCATGTCCCTGAAATACTGTAAATGCATAGACTTTTGGTTCTGAACAGTATAATTTCAGTTTGTTCAATCTATAGAATTTCTGCCACCAAGGGGTTAAGATACAAAGAGTTTATAGTATAGGCTATTTTGAATAGGTTTGGCAGCAGGTACTGTTTTTCTAGAGAATGACAGGGAAAAATGAGGTGTCGGACTCTGACAGAGAAACTCTAATGTAATAAGAAACTGACAATGGTCAAATAAATCTCCTGGCTCTGGCTTCCAAAGAATAACTTGACAAGACCCTTAGTGTGATTTGGACTCTTAAAATGACCTCTAGATGCTAGGAAAAATATTCTTGAAATATATTTCTCTGGAAAGGAAGGAAAGAAGGAAGGAAGGAAGGAAGGAAGGAAGGAAGGAAGGAAGGAAGGAAGGAAGGAAGGAAGGGGAGGGAGGGAGGGAGGGAGGGAGAATTGTTTCTATTGTAGTTGCAATTATCTAGGCACCCTTCAGTCTACATGTAGCTCAATAATCTTACTACATTAAGAATTCATCCTTCTTAATCAAATAGCATTAGCAATAGTTGAACAAATAATTAATAATAATCACAACTCTTACATAAAATTGGGCATCCAGACTTCATCACTATTTCTATTAAAACTCACTGGAATTCATTGGCCTGGGCTTTAAGACTTACAACTAGCTTAAAAGTACAGTTGGTATTCATATGTCAACTTCCATATCTCAGCTGGATGAGGAGAGTGAGGAAGAAAAGGAAATACCTCCGTGGTTTTACTTGGCCCCTCAGAACCAATGACATAAAGACTTACAGGCTCATCCAGGTTTTGGCAATTGGGAAGTCTGTAATCATTTGAATTTTGATGTTAATTCCTTTGTTTTCATCAGTGAGTATAAGGTGCCTCCCCACTCCACACTGACAGGGTGGACAAAATTTCTGTTTGCTTGTTATATAGTGTTGATTCAGGCAGATCTAATGAAAAATGGAAGTGGGATGGGAAGGGAAGGGAATAAGTAAGGAAAGTAAATATCTAAAGGGGAAATGGTAAAGAGGAGATAGAAGGAGAGGATAGAATAGATGGTACTGAGGGGTAATAGTGGAAGGTTGATTCTTTTCACCTAGAATGCCCAAGGAGATATCAGTTGGACTGCAGAATGGAGAAAAGAGGAACTAGAGGAACAAGGATCATCCTGTGACAGACAGGCATTACAACTCTGTAAGACCCTTTTGTCATCTACTTAGTTATCTTCCACTACCATATGATTTAACAACAATTGCTGTTGGGAGTCTGGACTTCAAGTTGTTAGCTATGTGGAAGGATTTTTTAAAGAATTTTCTTTGAATTCTATGAGAATGAGGCTTGTAGGTGTGCTATGTTGTCCAGACATGAGTGAGACTAGCCAAAAGGAGTCAGCGGCATGCTGCCCGGAGAGGTCTCGATTGACCCAGAGATTCCACTTTGTTTGTTCTTTTAATTTTTTTAAAAAAGAACACAAATTAAAATGTCAATTTCTAGAGGCATCTTTATTTACAAAATACTTCTATTTCTACATGGACCTCATAGGCATTCTGAAGAGAAAAGGAAAAAAAAGTTTTTTGGGGGGTCTTCTGGGTGAATAGTTGTTTCCCAAACAAAACAATAGTTGTTTTGGGCAAATAATTGGTCTTTTGGGTAAATAGTTATTTCATAACTGGTAGGCTCACCAGATTTCCTTGGGGGGGAAACAGGACCCTAACCTACCCATGGCTCACCAGACAAAGTGGGTGCATGGGCATGCGGGCGCGCAGGCGGGCACGGGCACGCTTCGCCGCAGGAACTTTAAAAAACGGGACAAAATGGATATTTTTCTGAAAATGACGGGACGGTTGGGAATTGTTTCAAAAACAGGACTGTCCCGTTCAAAACGGGACATATGGTCAGCCTAATAACTGGCCATAATTCCCAGATACTTTATGAAATCCCCTGCAACATATTCTCAAAATTCCAAAAACTCCACCTACCCCAGGCCTACACAAAAAGCTAAATTCAGCTCCAGTTTCAACTGAGCATAATTATTCAAAAATCAGGCAGAGAGAAGTTCAGACGTTGTCAGTTTTTTTAAATAAAATGAAATATAGAATTAACTGGCTAGGCTAAAACTAAGTTAAGAATAGTCTGTACCAATCAAAGCGACTATCTCAAAGGAGCTATTAACAAGATGTCTGAATAGGCTCATAGTCTCCAACATACAGCTAAAATTACTGGAATATTTTCTTTAAAAGTGGCATCTGGTTCTGAAACTGTTGGTTTGTCTGAAAAAAGAGGACCCAGACTAAGTGAATTATTAAGATAGTTAAATACAGGTTGGAAATTCAAATGTGTCCTTCTGAAAGAATTTAGGCTGATTTTGTCCAGATTACATTGCCTTCTTGTTTGTTTCACTGCCCAGTTTAGCAATCTGGTTTTAGCTTTTACAAAAGTCTAAAGTCTTGGAGTTGATAATCTGAAAGACCACCTATGAGCCTTCATATAATCTTTCCCCCACACTGAGATCAGGATGTAGTTTGTTTGTTTGTTGTTTGTTTGTTTAAAAGATTCAGCAGTATCCACTGGAGGGCCCTAAGGAGGCAAATAACTAAATGACTAAAAATAATGTTGTGCGATGCAATGCAAGTTCTTCTGTCCATGTGACATCACACACACATACAAAATTGGTAGAGCTTGCCTTGCATTCATCATTTTCTCATCTTGATTCCCCCTGCAGTCACATCTAACCCCATATTGCATATGGTAGAACACATGTCCTCAGTTACAGGAGAAGGTAAGTGATATAGGATAAACTCTTAGAAAGTACTAGCACAATTGCAATTCTGTCTGTTCCAATAGAAGAGAATATATATAGCTCAGGATTGAACTGTGGAGTCCTTGGTACTCTCTGAGCTTGGTTGTTTGCTTGAAGATGTTTCATTACCTGACTAGGTAACATCATCAGCTTGCCGTGCCAATGTTGGTGGGAGTGTGGTTTTCTCTTTGGTAGTTCATTGATTAGGGTATTGTTTCGTGATTGATTGTTTGTCTGGTGTTAATCCATGCTTATCTGGGTATAGGCTGCTGGAGAGGATGTATTCTGATCTTTTTGTTTCCTTCTTAGCTTTTTTATTGTCTCTTCTGAATGGTGCATAAATGTGATTTATCTCTATGTGTCTTTGGATCCTGTATGGATCTGGTAAAAAAGGAACAACTAGAGAAGACACATGAAAAAATCTACAACATCTTCAAAGGAATAAAATTCACAAAGGAAGAAGAAAACAACAACACACTACCCTTCTCGGATATCCTCAACAGCAGAGGAAAATATGACAAATTTGAAATGCAAGTCTATCGAAAAACAACCCACACTAACGAAGTGCTCCATTACCAAAGTAACAACCCAACCTCCCTCAAGAGGAGATGCGAAAGACCATTATTCAGATGAGTACAAACACACTGCAGCAGCCCAGAACTCCAGAAAAAGAAAACAGACTGCCTATACAACATCTTCCAACAAAATGAATACCCACACAACTTTATCAAAAAGTGCCTGACCACCCAATCCACTATAGCACAACCAGCACAAGTTATGAAAAGAACAACACTACCATACATCAAAAGCATCTCAGAAACAACCAACAGACTATTACAACCACACAGCATCACTGCAGCAAGACAAACGAACTTTTTGTTGTTTATTCGTTCAGTCGCTTCCGACTCTTCGTGACTTCATGGACCAGCCCACGCCAGAGCTTCCTGTCAGCCATCACCATCCCCAGCTCCCCCACGGTCGAGTCTGTCACCTCCAGAATATCATCCATCCATCTTGCCCTTGGTCGGCCCCTCTTCCTTTTGCCTCCAACTTTCCCTAGCATCAGCTTCTTCTCCAGGGTATCCTGTCTTCTCATTATGTGGCCAAAGTACTTCAGTTTTGCCTTTAATATCATTCCCTCAAGTGAGCAGTCTGGCTTTATTTCCTGGAGTATGGACTGGTTTGATCTTCTTGAAGTCCAAGGCACTCTCAGAATTTTCCTCCAACACCACAGTTCAAAAGCATCTATCTTCCTTCGCTCAGCCTTCCTTATGGTCCAGCTCTCACAGCCATAGGTTACTACAGGGAATACCATTGCTTTAACTATGTGGACCTTTGTTGTCAGTGTGATGTCTCTGCTCTTATCTATTTTATCAAGATTTGCCATTGCTCTCCTCCCAAGAAGTAGACGTCTTCTGATTTCCTGGCTGCAGTCAGCATCTGCAGTAATCTTTGCGCCTAGAGACAAACCAACTAAAGCCCTCCAAACCATCTTAAGTAAACCAAAAGACCCAGTAGCCCAAAAAGGAAAAACAGGAGTCATCCACAACATACAGTGTAAGGACTGTAACAACCACTATGTAGGACAGACAGGCAGAAGACTAGCAGAGCGCATCCATGAACACCAACCAGCAGTCAGAAGACACAATGAAAACTCCATAATCTCACAACACATGGACAGACTCAACGACAGTTCCAGCTGGGAAATGGTGAGCATCCTAGTCTAAGCTAAATCCAAAAATGCTAGGGAATTCCTGGAAGCTTGGCATTCAGACAAATCAGCCATCAATAGACACATAGAGATAAACGACATTTATGCACCATTTAAAAGAGACAATAAAAAGCTAAGAAAAAAAGAAAAAGACTAGAACACATCCTCTCCAGCAGCCTACACCCAGATAAGCAGGGATTAACACCAGGCAAACTAGAATAAGAATATATGTTCCATTACCCTATCCTAATTCTTATAATTTCCAAATCAAGATTAGGAAAACTAGTGATTGGTTATGTCATTCTGAATGTTACTGATAGTATAGGATTGATTTTCACTCAACATAAGTATAGCAGGATATTGAGGGTAACTCTATCATTCTTACATGCTTTTTTGCAGTTCAAATCATTATTGGGATTGCAGTCCTAGCCTTTAGGAAAAAGTTGAGTGTTTTCAGATGAACTTGCCTGCACGGAAATGCTTGTAGAGGTCAAAGACACGGTGTAATAGTTTGCTTTTAAAGAGCTGAATCAATCATTTCTTTGTCATCATCCAAGACTCTTGCTGGTTCAACAGACATGCAGAAGTACAAGGTGGTCCATATACTTTTTTTCATTTGAAGTTCATTATCCACATAATTGCAGTTGTATGTCTGCATGTGCATGTTTGCATGTTGCAGTGATCTCTGAAATGCCTAGGATACTCTATATGGTACATAATTGCTAGATTGGTGGTAATTAGTAAATACTGTATTGCTATACAGTGGACAAATACATAGCATTAGTTATAATAACAATGTCAAACTAATTCTTGAAATTTCAGGTAATCCATGCAGACAAACTTACCTTATTCACTGCTGAATATTGTTCACTGTTGGAAAGGACAATTGTTGTTGTTCAGTCATTTAGTCATGTCCGACTCTTCGTGACCTCATGGACCATAGCACGCCAGGCCTTCCTGTCCTCCACTGTCTCCCAGAGTTTACTCAAATTCATGTTCGTTACATCGGTGATGCTATCTAACCATCTCATTCTCTGCCGTCCCCTTCTCCTTTTGCCTTCAGTCTTTCCCAGCATCAGCGTCTTTTCCAGTGAGTCCTCTCTTCGTATTAGGTGGCCAAAGTATTTGAGCTTCAGCTTCAGTATCTGTCCTTCCAATGAGCAGTCAGGGTTGATTTCCTTTAGGATTGACTGATTTGACCTCCTTCCTTCTCCAGCACCACAGTTTGAAAGCATCAATTCTTCGGCGCTCAGCCTTCCCTATGGTCCAACTCTCACAGCCATACATTATTACTGGAAAAACCATAGCATTAACTATACGTACCTTTGTCGGCAAGGTGATGTCTCTGCTTTTTAATATGCTGTCTAGGTTTGCCATAGCTTTCCTCCCAAGGAGCAAGCGTCTTTTAATTTCATGGCTGCAGTCACCGTCTGCGGTGATCTTGGAGCCCAAGAAAATAAAATCTGTCACTGCTTCCATTTCTTCCCTTTCTATTTGCCAGGAAGTGATGGGACCAGATGCCATGATCTGGGTTTTTTTAATGTTGAGTTTAAAGCCAGCTTTTGCACTCTCCTCTTTCACCCTCATCAAGAGGCTCTTTAGTTCCTCTTCACTTTCTGCCATTAGGGTGGTATCGTCTGCATATCTGAGGTTGTTGATATTTCTCCCGGCAATCTTAACTCCGGCTTGTGGTTCATCCAGCCCGGCATTTCTCATGATGTACTCTGCATTTAAGTTAAATAAGCAGGGTGATAATATACAGCCTTGTCGTACTCCTTTCCCAATTTTGAACCAGTCGGTTGTTCCATGTCCAGTTCTAACTGTTGCTTCTTGACCCGCATACAGGTTTCTCAGGAGACAGGTAAGGTGGTCTGGTACTCCCATCTCTTTAAGACTTTGCCACAGTTTGTTGTGATCCACACAATCAAAGGCTTTAGCGAAGTCAATGAAGCAGAAGTAGATGTTTTTCTGGAACTCTCTTGCTTTTTCCATGATCCAGTGAATGTTGGCAATCTGATCTGTAGTTACTCTGCCTCTTCGAAACCCAGCTTGCACTTCTGGTAGTTCTCGGTTCACATACTGCTGAAGCCTAGCTTGTAGGATTTTGAGCATAACCTTGCTAGCATGTGAAATGAGCGCAATTGTACGGTAGTTTGAACATTCTTTGGCATTGCCCTTCTTTGGAATTGGAACGTAAACTGACCTTTTCCAATCCTGTGGCCACTGCTGAGTTTTCCAAATTGGACAATAAGATGATATAATTTGTGCTTCATACAACTGAAGCTGGAACAGAATTTTGCCACAGCCTGACAGGATTCTTTCATTGGAAATTCCCTACAATGGCATCCAAAAGTGCAGTTATTTTGTATAGTTTGTCAATCACAAACTGTAAAGAAGCTTATAAGTCTATTGAACAGCTTTTTGTGCTATACTTACAGTCTATTTTGAACTCTAATGTTAACTGACAGTTTGTCTCAGCTGATCATCTGGGCATGGAGTTTTATATATTGGCATTTTTGCTTTGGCTCTATGCATGTTTACTGTTACCCAGGGCCCATCCAACAGGGACTGGTCCGTCAGCCAGGTCTTTTAACTAAAATAGGTTTAAAAACCCATTTTTAAAAACTCATTCCCAGAGTCAATATGGACCTCAAAAAAGGTGGCCACATGCCTCAGAGGGGTTGGATTTTACACAGAAACAACACAAGGAAATCAGTGGGAACTATCATTTAAACCGAGCAAGGAATAATCCTTAAGACTAATGATGGAACAACATGCATCCTACAATTTTTAGGGAAGAGATCAAGTTGAGTGTATGTTCTATGCAAGCCTTTTTCTTTGCCTGACAAAATGACAGAGCCTCCAGAAATTTGTGGCAGGAGAGAAAGGGGCCCCTATGAATACCCGCTTATCAGTGCTTTGGGCTAGGTCAGCTCAGAAAGCTCCTTGCCTTCCTAAATCCACCATTCTCCTGGAGCTAGGGACTAAGACTATTTCAAAGGATGGGCATTAGCCTACCCCTCCTTTAGCCTTTTGTCCTAGTGGCCTTCAGGTGGATAAAGGATAATGGTGCATTCCTGCCCTTGAGAAATAGTCAGTGGCCCATAGTGGGATTAGGCAAGCTGGATCATGCAGATAAGCCCACAATATTAAAAAACTGATTTTGGGGCCAGCTAGAGAGAGAAGAAAAACCTCATTCTGAGTCTTTCTCTCCACCTTGACTTAGTCAAGGGGAATCTGCAGAGCTTGATAGCCAGCTTTTAGCATTCCATTCCTTACAAATGTTTGTTTGTCCTCTACAGAAACCTCACTTTAAGACTGTCATTGCATTTTTAGCTAATGCAAAAATAGGAAACTGTTGCAACCTTACTTCGAAGCCTTTGCTTATCCCAGGGAAGCTCTTTGAGTGATCTGAGGCCAGATCTCCTTAACAGATCAGACTTGACCCTTAGGCATTGGGAGCATGAAGCAGGCAAAAGCCTCTTGGGGACTTCATGTTGACAGTCAGCTGTTTCAAATGGCTTAATCCTAGCATGCAGTGAAAAGTCTCATCTAACCTGTGCCAAATGTTTGGGAAGCTTCTGCTGAGTTCAAGCCAGGAAGCCTGAAAAGATCAGGTAAAGGAGGGGTAGGCTAATGCCCATCCTTTGAAATAGTCTTAGTCCCTAACTCCCTGAATAATCAACATTGGGCATACAAAGCCCAATTATGTCACTTTCCCCTCCTAGCCCAATTGACAGAAAAACATGATAAAGGTCTGGTCTGGTCCCTCCTACAGGAAGTGTAAAGAAGTTGGGGAACCCAAAGACAGAATATCAGGCCATCACTAGCAGGGGAAGAGGTTGAAATCTGGAAAGGGATATCTTAATCAGACTTTATTTCCAAACAGTTTACACTAAGGAGTCAAGCAATTTAAGGCTGCAATGAGATAAAGCTTTGTATGCCCAATGTTGATTATTCAGGGGCAAGTTCACAAGACTTCCCAGTTGTGTCTTAAAAATATGCTGTTCCCTTCCTCTTGCTTTCAGTGTGATTGGCATTCATGATATTGTAATTCAATTGACCTTTCAACAGAATATCTGTATGCTTGTACCATCTCCCTGCAATGGAAGCTTAGCCCTATAGGCAGCATTGAAAGTGGATGGAGGAGTAAGATAAGAGATTCCATGTAAACATTGCCCTGTAGTAACCCCAGGTCTCCTGGTCAACATTGAATCCCTCAGGACAAACGCAAGGGAAGGGGATTTCTGATCAGATTAGGAGCTTCATCACATTACACAGAAATATTCCTGCTGGATTCAGTGATCTTCATCTCAGTAAGTGCACATAGAATTATGACATGCTTAGCATTATGGAATCTTTTCCTGGGAGACTTGCCAAGTCATAATGAGAGGATTGCCTTGAAAACATTAGATTACAGAAGTACAGAGTTTGAGGCCCCACAGCCACTTGAGCTCCCTAAACTTTGTCTTCTTTGAGATGAATTTTGTTGGTAAGAGATCCAGCTCGATCTATAGCATTTAATAATGTAGCATTTATTTGACATTTTCTTTTTTCCAATGTTTCAGTCTTTCTCCAACTTTTTTTTTAGAAAAGAAAATCTACATAAATGTATATGTATGGGATGGTTCTTTAGCTCATACATTCCAGATTTTCGTGTAAATACACAAAATAAGCTGAAAGAACCAAGAAGTATCACAATGGATGCTTCTTCTGTTTTATATTGTATTGTTTTGTTTTTGGAGAGCAATTAAACACATTAATCATTGATTTGGGCCACAGAGAATGATAATCAGTACAGAACCCCCTGAGCTATATATGCAGCAGATATCCATTATCTTCCCAGATGAGAAAACTGACTATTTTTAATTTATAGTTCCTGATTACAATTGGAATTGTTTTGTTTATTTGTGCATGAAATTCTGCAAATCTGACAGTTATTCCTTTCTCTACAGATACAAACAAAACAAACAAATCAACATTTAAAAACACCTACTATGCCTTTCTGTAAATAGATCTCCAAAGATATTCAGTACTTACAATGGATCTGGGGTCCATAACACTTTAGGATATATTATTTCTCTAGTGCATTTTATATTTATTTTTAAAACCAACAAAACAACTGCTAATTCCTTTCAATTTTCTGGTTTGTTTTATTTGAATCCCATAGTGCTCAGGCTTATTTTGTAGGATTTCATTAGTAAGTCCTAATAATTGTTTTGATTTTTTTATTTCCTCTTAGGGTTAGGAATTTTATTTATTCCTATCTAGAAAATAAAATCTCTAAAGTAAAAATCAAGTCTGTTGATTCCTAATACAGAAAGGGAATAGAAAAAAATTGCCCTTGAATGTTGACCGTGGAATAGTAAAGAGGGGAGATTTCCAGGGACTTCTGTGGTACCCAGGACTACTAGTTTTGAACTGATTAGAACTTTAATTGCAAAATTTCCTAAGGAAAACTCCTGTTGAGTTGAGTTGATTTAGATGGAGGTGGGATAGTCATTTCAAGAAAAGAGACTTAGCCAAGTGAAGAAGAAATGGAACACCATCTTACCCAAAAGAATTATAGGAAGGTAATAAATCTTGGTGGGAAATGGATTTTGAGCTACATGTTAGTAATAGCACTAATTTTATTAAACTACACATTTCAGAAATAAAGGAACCACTAGAGTGGCTGAACAATTGGGTGACCATTCATGTTTATTTATTATTTATCATGTTTATTATTATTCAACATTTCTACCCCCATCCCCACTTCTTAGAAGGAAGAAGGCCATCTTGGCCTAGGATGCTGGAGAGACTTTGCCTGCTATATCTTCAGTTTATCCTAGCCAGAAGTTTCAGCTGAAATAGATTGGGGTTGGAGTGGAGTGTAGGGTGCTGTTGTTTTCTAGTTTTTGTTTTGGTTTCCTCCTCTGCCCTAGAGCTTTTATCTAGTTTTCAATGTCCCAAACTGTTTTCTCCTTTTTTCTGTTTACCATTGTTCTGATTTCTTTCTGTATCTTTTAAAAGTTTAGGTGAATACATAATAATTAACGTATTATAATAAATCATACTAGATTGGCAGTATACTCGCTATGGAGTAGTCTTACAACATACTTGCCAAAAACACTAATTCCAATAATTCATAGTTATTTTGTTTCTATTCTATGTGCATACTTCAGGCTGTGTTGCCACAAACAAGATCAAAAGAGTAATAATATAAGTATAAATACAATAGTACATTATCATCCATCATATCTGTGCACCAATAACTATTCATAACATCCTGCTGTAATATTTTTGTTTCCTAACTGGCCCATTTATGCTCATTCCATGCTGTTGTTTTAATGATTCTACTGTTTATTGGAATTGTATTTCTCCCATTTCCCCCCTAAAATTTAGGTGCCGGCTTTGGGATACTGCAGGGAGAAGGGAAATTTTTCTAAAATAAAAATAATATTATACTTTCAAAATGTAAAACAAAATCCCAGCTGGACCAGAATATGCTGGTTTCTTGGGGGCAGTCAGAGCAATCTACTCTAGGTATTTGTGAGAGTGATTTTGAAATTTAGACCCTGACTTTCTACAGTCAAACAGTCATGAGCTCTTGTGCATTTTACACATTTTGTAGGAGTAAGATTGTTAGGGCTTATGAGTTTTGTAGGAATCATATTAAGATATGCTTGCAATTGTATTCCAGCTCTTCAACTATTTTTAAATACTAGGGCAGTGTTTCTCAACCTCAGCAACTTTAAGATGTGTGGATTGGGGAATTGCTGGCTGAGGAATTCTGGGAGTTGAAGTCCACACATCTTAAAGTTGCTGAGGTTGAGAAACACTATACTAGGGATATGCAGGGCTTTGAAAGGTGTGCAGAAGCCCTGGGAGACCGAAGCAGCCCTTAAAGCAAACCTGTGAAGTGAAGGAGAATCCCTACTTTAAGCAACTTAGGGAAAAGACTGCTCTGTTTCATATTGGTTGACCAAAGTGATTTCTGCACACATACAAAAACCACTTTCATCCAGTTGAGGTTGCTGGTTGAAATGGATCAGCCCTGCCTCAGTAAAATGGAGCATGTTATCTTAACCATGCAATAACCATCAAAGAGAAAGCTTTACACATCCACAGGGAGACATAGACTCCTCTACCTTTTGCTTGTATTTGTCCAAGCTATATTTTGGACGTACTGTAGTTCTTCTTACTGCATTCAAACTGTCAAAAATCACTTTGTGTAGATTGGATGCTCATGCCAAAATGCAAGGGAATTCTGATTGATGTTGCAAAACATGCCAGAATAATTAATGATTTGCTCCTCATTACAAAACCCAATCCAGACCGGGCATCAAACATTTGCAAAGTTGACAACTACTGTGCAATGGTTGAGGCTTCCTTGACTTTGGAAAAAAGGGAGAAGGCAATTTAAGGTGTGTGTTAAAATCAGAACAATCAAGTGAGATCCTTTGCTGCATTCACATATCCCCTATACCCAGAGTGATCTGCATGTGTGTAAAGGAGAATGGACATTTCATGCAGACCTAAAAGCTCTGGGCCAAAACCTGTTCTGAAGAGAGAGGGTGGAATAAAATCAGGGATGCAGAACTTATATACTGTTCCTTCTTGTGTGCAAAGTGTGTGACAAATTATTAATCCCAAAGTATCTTATACACAGATTTTGCCATCTGTTTCTGCAAAAGCTTTCATTGCATCATATTGCGCTTCTCAAAAGCTGCAAAGTTCCAAAAAGACAAGCACCTGAAGCAAAAAATGTGCATGCATACAAAGCACAATTTGACTTAGAATGCTGAAACACATTTCCTGTTCACTGATTGTAAAGCCAAGCAATCAACCTTTCAAAACAGTCCAGAGAAGCTTCTAAAACAATAGCAGGGAATTCACTGCCTGGTGGACAAGATCTTGCCAATTTAAAATTTGTCAGTGGAATGTGACACCCAAAAGATCAGGGCCCCTTAGGGTCCCTGACCAAAAATGGTGACAGTCAGGCTTCAAGCAAAAATATTCTATAATTTATAGAACAGTATATGTGGTAGATTGGTCAGCTTTTTTTGGGTTCCATCCTTTCTAAAGCTTTCTCAATCATATTGCCAGAATGCTTAAGGCAGACATATATGATTATTTGTCAGTTTGTTCATTTAAAATTTAAATGCATAAGGCCACCAACTGAACACTGACTCTGGGTGGTGCATAGGTGAAAAACAGATACCATAACTACATGCAAAACAAAAAGTAAACATAAGGGTGGGGTGGAGGACAGACATTCCCTAACTGAAACAGACTGCACACCAGATGGGCATACCCCAATCTCTCCAAGAGAATGGGGGGGAAGAGTTTTTCGGGGACCATTTAAATGCTTGCAGGGTTAGGGCAGTCAGAATCTCTGGGAGGATGTTATGCCAAAGGGCAGGTACCATAACAGAGAAGGGGCCTGTAGAGACTATGGACATGGCCTTGAAGAAGGAATGTGAGAACAGTTACATCAACCCCATCTTAGCTCTGAAAGAGAGGCATGGGGGTTGGGGTGCATGGCAGAGCCCATGGGATGGTTATGCTCATGTTTGTGGCTGTCCTTTACCTCAGCTGCTGATTTGTATTTGTTCTGGTGCTGTGTTTTAGCCACCCAGAGTCATGATGTTGAGATGGGCAGCCACCTAAATTGAAATAAATAAACAAATAAATAAATAAACTCAGATGTGTCCAAGTGACTTTATCTGTTAGATATCTATACTATACTGGCTGCTATGACTGGGAGTTGGGGGCACTGGGTTACATTGGCTCTGCTCCTTCTTGAGTTGTTCTGGTTGTGGGAAGAGGACAGGTCTACTTGCTGCATACTACAGGGTATCAGTCCTTTACACACGGTTCTTCTCTCACTCTCTGTTATTGTTTAACATTTGTACAGAACCACCAAGAGAAGTAATCTGTTGGTTTGGAGTGAAATATCATTGTTATGCTGATGATACCTTGAGATGCGGCAAATCGCATCACAGCAGGCCCGTAGATATTCTTCTGACCTGTCACGTACAACAGCCTTGGCCCTGGTTTATTCCACAGCCGAGTACTGTGCTGGTATGTGGCTTAACATCTCCCACATCCAAATGATCGATGTCCAACTTCGCCAGACAATGCGCATGATCTCTGGCACATTACATCCTACCCCTGTGTACTGGTTACCAGTGCTCAGCTATATTATACCACCCCATATTAGAAGACAACAAACCCTCACCAGGTTATGGTCAAGGATGCTGAACAATAAGGCTCTCCCTATTCACCAGGATATTGCACAGACCACCACAAGATTGAAATCTCGAAGGCCAGCTTGGAAAACAGCCATACACTTAACATCTACCCAGTTCAAACCTAAGAATGCTTGGAGAGAGGAATGGTCCAAATTGCTCCCCCACGGCTTGGTCATTAGTGATCCCTCTTCCAAACTTCCCGGTTTTAAACTGCCTCGCTCTGTCTGGATGAAATTGAATAGAATCAGATGTGACACTGGTAGGAGTGCCTCTGCTCTGTATCAATGGGGCTGGAAGGATTCTCCTTGTTGCGATTGTGGTGCCGAAATGCAAATTATTAAACACATTGTGCAAGACTGCCCACATTAAATTGTGCGGTGGCAAAATTTAATAAATAAATAAACAAACAAATAAGTAAATAAATAAATAAATAAATAAGTAAATGTTAAATACAGCTATATATGTAGTTTAATAATAACCAGTTTTTAATGTGATATCTTGAACATCTGCTCTCTTGTTGTGTTAGTCTATGACTGTAATAATAAAGATTGATTGACCGAAAAAAAAAAGAAAAAGAAAAGTAACACCCTTGTGCAGACTTATTGCTAAAATGTAATCCCTAATATGGGTTCTTACATACAGTATGTCCAGTGGGGTTCACTCTTCATCTTTCTCTAATGGTACTCTAGGGATCTAGAGTTATTTTATCTAGAGATCTTTTGTTATTTCATCTCCCAAATATCTCATCCTCATCACATCAACAAAGAGGGAGAGGCCGCATAGGAACAATCCACTACAAGGTTGTGATCACAGACACATTCCAGATGGATACCAAGGACTCAATTAAACTACCCACCAAATTCCCAGGAAAAACCCCAAGTTCCCTCTGAAACACTTTTAGGCCTAATAGTCAACTGTAACAGACTGTTTAAATATGTCCTACTTCCTTGCTGTTGGATACAGTATATCATCCTCATTCACCAAATTGTTTCCTTTGTGGTGAAGAATAGAGGAAGAAATCACTTGGTTTCCTACTTTTCATCTCTATTCTGTTATGTACTTGTAAAAGGCAAAAGGCAGAATAACCAAAGGCCGCTCCCTTTGGGACTCCACATTCAGAGCATGTTGCAACTACCCTGAGATAAAAAGAAGTTTTAATGTGTGACCATCTCTCTGTGTTGGGCCCTCAATAACTTGGATCAGGTCATAGTTGCCATAGTGGTCATGAACTTCTGAGCCACTGCAGATTCTACATCTTACAAGAGCAAGCTAAAGATTCCCAGACCCATCAGTCTTGCGGCCTCAACTTCCAGCTGAGTGACAGTTGAGCAGCTCAGGCAGGGATGTCACTAAGCAGTAGGGAGGCTGGTACAGCAGCAACAAACCCTACTGCTCTGTTCATCCCCCTTTCAACCATAGGGCCTCACATCTGTTTATCTGTGACACAGAACCTCAGAAGGCATTAGGGCTTCTCAGATGACAACTGCCACCCTCTACCACCTTGGGATCATGGCTGGTGTCAAGCCCGAAATTGAAATGGTCATATCTCAGAGATGGGGACATCTACTTCTGAGCCCACCCAAGTCTCAGTTATACATGCCAGGTCAGTTGTCTCATCCATGATTAGGTTATGGAAGAGGGGAACCTTCTTAAACATTGACCAGCATTAAACAGCACCAGCTAGAAACCAAGACCCTTGAGGATCTGATGACCTAGCTATAGGGTTGAATGTTGGGAGGTGGAAGGCAGAATCATTATCAAACACTGACTCCAACTTCCCTGGGTAGCCTGCTCCCAGATTCCCAACTCTGCCCATCACCACTTGGTTGTTACTTCATGTTTTATCACATCCATCAGTTTCCCCACTCTCCAACCCTTGCTAACTTTCCCTGAAGTTCCAGAAGCCATCTAACATAAAACTCTCCAAACAAACTACCCACTCTCGTAGATAGATGATAATCTATTCTCATACATAAATGAATTATCTTCCATATGGCTCCTAAGATGCAATATAGAAGAGTTTCTCCTTCTTGACCCATCATATTGTATTTCTTTCCATCCAGAAATTATTATTTTTCACTTAGTTTTCACTTCATTGGCGATCACTCGTAGCCGAGTAAGATTGTCTTCCAAAGGTAAAATTTTAACGGTGGATCCGTAAGTGGGTACCAAGGATACTAGAAATCCCCATAATGGTTCGTACGAATCTGAAGTCCACCCCATCTGTTCTGTCCTGTTGGATTTGCTTAAGTAATTCCCTTTCACTCAGACAGTTTGGCTATGTACAAGATGGCCAGACTCACTAATCAAATCACAGAATTATGTTTGCTTTTTATTCTAACTAATAAAGCTTTGCCCCTTTTAAACATTTGAGCTAATTAATCTCTACAAATGTTCATATTACATAATTGATCTGATCTAGATTAATGCACTTCCCTAATGTTCTAGCATTGTTCTAGGTTTATAAAACATCTTAAAATTCATTTCAAATATGTGTGTTTCTTTTCTTTTTCCCTCCTTCCCTCCCTCCCTTCTTTTATTTTTGAGATTCAACCATCTAAATGATTAATGCGGAAAAACTAACAGTCAGGCGGTTGTCCTATGCAAAAGTGACATGTTCTTAGAAATAGAATGTTTCTCCCATCCTTAGCAGGTTACAAGGCTTTTCATTTACGGTTTAATATTTATTTATTTATTTGTTTGTTTGTTTGTCAAATTTAGCCACCACCCATCTCCCCCCGAAAGAGGGACTCTGGGTGGTTTACAATATAGCTAAAAAAATTAAAATGTAATAAAACCATAATTAATACATAAAATATAAATATAAATACATAAGATAAATATAAGGTAAAATCCAGATGGCAGTAAAAGTTCTAATTCAATATCAGTGTATATGAGGACCACTTTAAGGTGCCAGCCATCCCCAAGAATGACTACTCCCCTTCCCACTCCAAGTGAGATGGCAGAGCCAGGTCTTCAACTTTTTTCGGAAGGTCAGGAGCGAGGGGGCTTGCCTCACCTCTGGGGGAAGAGTGTTCCAAAGGGCGGGGGCCACTGCAGAGAAGTCCTGCTTCCTGGACCCCGCCAGACAGCACTCTCTTGTAGACGGTGTCCGTAACATGCCCTCTCTTCATGATTGGGTGGGACCGGACAATGTAATGCTCCCTCAGGTAACCTGGACCCATGCCATGTAGGGCTTTAAAGATGATAATCAAAACCTTGAATAGGAGCCAGAAGCAAACTGGTACCCAATGCAGATCTCGCAGCAACGGTGTTACATGTGCTGATCTTGGGGCACCTAAAATTGCCCATGTGGCCTCATTCTGGACCACCTGCAGCTTCTGGATACTATTCAAGGGTAGCCCCATGTAGAGCGCATTGCAGTAGTCTATATGGGAGATGACTAGGGCATGAGTGACTGTTCGAAGGGCTTCCCAATCCAGGACAGGGTGTAACTGGTGCACAACACGGAATTGAGCAAAGGCCCTCCTGGCCACGACTGCCACCTGCTCTTTGAGCAGGGGTTGTGAGTCCAGGAGGACCCCCAGATTCTGCACCCAGTCTGTTTGGGGCAGTGCCCCATCCAGAACTAAAGATAGTAAATTCCCGGATACAGAAGAGCCATTAACCCACAGCCACTCCATCTTACCAGGGTTTAGCTGAAGCCTTTTGTTCCCCATCCAGACCCCCACAGCCCCCAGGCACCGAGAGACGGTGGTCAAAGTATCACTTACTTCACCCGGGACAGAGATGTATAATTGACACCTCATCCCGTGGTGATGGATGATCTCACCCAGTGGTTTCATGTAGATGTTGAAAAGGAGTGGAGAGAGTACCAAACCCTGCGGCACCCAACAAAGGAGGGGCCGTGGGTCGGATCACTTGCTCCCTATCACCACCAATTGGGACTGGCCCTGGAGGAAGGAGGTGAACCAGCTCAAAACCATGCCACCCACCCCGAACTCCCTGAGTCGCCCCAAAAGGATACCATGGTCCATGGTATCAAAAGCCACTAAGAGGTCAAGAAGAGCAAGGATGGATGCACTGCCCCCATCTCGCTCCCACTAGAGATCATCCATAAGTGTTACCAATGCTGTTTCTGTCCCATATCTGGGCCTGAAACCTGACTGAAAGGGGTCTAGATAATCCATTTCATCCAGAATCCTCTGGAGCTGCAACACCACCACTTTCTCAACCACCTTCCCTAAGAAGGGGAGTTGGGAGACTGGATGAAAATTGTCCAGTACAGTAGGGTCCAGGGACAGTTTCTTGAGGAGGGGGTTCACCAGCGCCTCCTTAAAGGCAGCCAGGAACAACCCCTTTTCCAAGGATGTATTTACCATCAACTGGACCCAACCACACGTCACCTCCCGAGCTGCCTTCACCAGCCAGGAGGGGCACAGATCTAATTGACAAGTGTCAATTAATGTTAATGTTGATCTTTCTATCTTTCTATCTTTCTATCTTTCTATCTTTCTATCTTTCTATCTTTCTATCTATCTAATTTGTATAGCCGCCCATCTCACAAAATAGTGACTCTGGGTGGTGTACAACATTCATTCATTCATTCATTCATTCATTCATTCATTCATTCATTCATTCATTCATTCATTGGTTTGTTTATTATTAAATGTACTCCCCCACCTTTCTGTTTGTGTGAAAACTCCAGGCATCTTTCAAAAACTGAAAAAGAAAATGCAAAATATAAAACATAATGAAAATCAGTACAATTAAAATTAAACATTGTATCACTAATGTATCATTAAAATTGTTAAAAATGAACAGTTGGTGATAGATTTCTCCAAATGGTAAGGAGAAGGGACCAAGCCCACCAGCTTATGGAAATCACATAGGAGAAGACCCTCCCCTGCATACCAGATAGCCAAGTTTCTAGCAGTGGAGGCCTCTTCAGAAAGTCCTCTCCTGCTGATTTAAGTAATAAGGCCATTTAATAATGGAACAGGCATAGGAGTAGTATTTAGATGAATTGAAGAAAAACTTGAAGGATGAGTGGACAGCAAGAATTTTCTTTACATTTTTTCTAAGTTGCTTTCTGTTATCTGGCAATAAGTCTCTCTGACACTCTTCAGTGAGCAAAACCAATTTTTGGGTTTATTGAATGTTCAAGATTTAGAAAGGCTTAAAACATTAGAAGAACCTTGTATCATCTTCCACTACAGAAGGAGAAAGGGGAAAATCATACTGTAGACTCTGTGATTGGAAAAGGGAGGGAGAATGCAACCCATAGTAAGACAAAGGTTTTGTACTCCTGTCTTTTTTTTATATATAAATTTTATTAGGATTTTAAATTACATAGTTAAAAGTTAGAAAATGAAAAAGAAATGGAAATACAAAATAGAGAAAAAGAAAAGAAAAAGTGTAGTAAAGTAAGTTAAAAAAAAGATATGAAAAATAGATAACTTCCAATCTATCTCTGGTCATATAGATAAAAGATTCTGTCTTAAATGTTGGTTTTTCATACAAGGTACATATGTATCTTGTTCCATGGGGTTCAACCTTTACCAGGAATTGTGATTTAGATGACTATGTAACTTTTTTCAAATATCAAGTATCTTCTTAATCAGAGCATTGTTACAGTACAACCTTTCTATGTCTCTGAAGTTGCTTCCGTGTGATTCTAAGACAGGAGTACAAAACTATCACACGGAAACAACTTCAGAGACATAGAAAGGTTGTACTGTAACAGTGGTCTGATTAAGAAGACACTTGATATTTGAAAAAAAGTTACATAGTCATCTAAAGCACAATTCCTGGTAAAAGTTGAACCCCATGGAACAAGATACATACAGTATGTACCTTATGTACATCATGTATGAACAAGATACATACATCTGATGATTCCCAATAAGGATGTGTTAGTCTTGTGCGATAGTCCAGACAAGAAGCACAACCAGGAGTACTATCTCTATCTTTATTGTAAGATTACATTAAAAGAATCTTGCAAGCCTGAAAGTACTCTGTCTCTCACTTTTACTCTCCTGAAAACTAGGGACGGTCTCTTTTGAGATGCATTTGCCAGTCCTCCTCTTTCAGACTCAATTTTTTTTTATCAGATCATTGTCTTGGCTGCAGCTCTTCCTCCTGTCTCCCAAGGTCATTCCCACATACCATTCAGGATGAAACTGCCTCCTGATAATCAGTTTAACTAAATCCATTAAACAGGATTGTGTAAAAATAGAGAACTTTTTTCTGGAAGTCATTAAATAACTCATACATGGGGGCAAGACATCATGTACCATCTATATATCTCTCTTTCTATATTTATTTATTTATTTATTTATTAAATTTATATAGCTGCCCATCTCATGAATGTGACTCTGGGTGGTGTACAATAAAAGAAACAATTAAAACAGTCTGAGATAACCATTACAATAGAACATAAATATAAATAAGGTTTCAGGAAAATGCATCAGAGTCTCACACATAGTACAACCAACTTGTGGGCTCCCTGTTGCCAAGGGATCTACTGGCCTGCTGAAAAAAACACATTTTAAGAGATCTCCAGAAGGTCAATAGGGTTGGGACTAATCTCACCTCGGGGGGGGGGGGATGATGTTCTAAAGGGTGGGTGCTATGGCAGAAAAAACCCTGGTCCTGTCAGATGGAACTCCTTAGCAGATGGGACCCATAAGATGCCCATCCTGCCACAAGTGATAGAATGGGTAGATGTAATCAGGGAGAGGTGGTCATTGAAGTTCAATGGTCCATGGCTTCAAATCCCAATAGGTGGTTTGAACCCCATAGAATAAGATCTGGCTACGTACATCTGATGATTCCCAATAAGGATGGGAAGGATATCTTAAATGTTCTGGTACTAAGAGTGGTATTTTTTAGAGATCAGCTTAGAGTAGACCACTTTACTTTATTCAGATTGGCTTTTTGAAAGAATCATGTAACTTAGCCTTCAGTTTACTGTGCCTCAACAGGTGTTTTCTGGAAGTGGGAAATGCTGGCAAGAAGAATTCCACTTTGCCACTTATTTATTTTTATTTTATTTATTTATTTAAAAGTCTTATATGGCCACCCATCTTAAACAACTCTGGGTGGCTCAGGACTTAATCAGAAAAGGAGATATTCCTGGCCTAGATGACATAAAATTTCAGCATCTACCTGTAGCCCCAGCTGCAATATTGGAACTGTTCTGAATTTGATAGCTGAATTTCCCAGAGCTTTGGCAAGCAGACTTTTCTCTAGCTCCTGTAGAATTTATTCTTAGCAACTCAGGTGACAACCCTTTCTCCAATAGGAGAAGCTCTAAGGGGTGACTTCCCTCCCTCCTTGGCCATCCAGTAAGAAAAGGAATGTCTCACTTCTAATTGTGAACTTTTCACAGCTTTTACTGATATGATTAGGAAACAGCACATAGGTATATGAATACTATACATACTGGCACAATAGCAACATTATACTAAGCCAGTGTTTCTCAACCTTGGCCACTTTAAGATGTCTGGACTTCAACTCCTAGAATTCCCCAGCCAGCATGAGAAACACTGTACTTAGCTCTTGAAGGAACAGTCCAAACAATTTTCCTCCCCCACCTTTCCAAAATGGTTCGCTCTATTTGTCACTGCCAATGTCTCCTCAAGCTGCTTACTTGCTGCTGCCTTCATGGGTCAGTTCTTCAATCCACTTTTCTTCTCTCCCTTTCATATGAGCAGGAGAGGAGTACACAAATCTTTTTCCTCTTGGGCTAGATCTCCCAACTGCTTCTCAGTTTCTCCTTACAAGTGAAACTTTAAGCTTCTCACACCACATTGATTCATCTGCTAATGACAGCTCTGCAATTCCTTGCACAAAACCTTGCAACTTCTCTCCTTTATCTCTTGCTCACAAATAGCCTTTCTGCCAGCATCCACACTGTGTTTCAAATAGTCTTTTTCTTTTTTTGCTTGTTTTTTCACTCTTGTTCTTCTTCATCATCTTCATCCTCTTTCTCTTTCTCCACATTCGAAATTGGGGTCTTATGTATGTTCCTCAGCTAGCTTTCTCTTTGCCTTCCAATTGACTTCATTTCTTCTAGTCTATCTCCCTTCCATTGCCTGTTCTTTAGGGCTGGGGCTATTTAAAATATAACCTGCATCACATGTTTCACAGAAAAATCTTCTTATCTCTTCCCCAAATCTGAACCTCCATTTACCCAACTAAGCATCTGAGAAGATTCTGCTTCTTGGATCCTGCAATCTAGCTGCAATCTATCTATTTAGCTTACCACTTAAATCTTTTCCAACTTCCCTCCAAACCACTGGATACCACCAAAATATCTCCAGAGCAAAACATTGATGTTTTTCCTTTCCTTAACTTGCTAAGATATCAGTGGATTAAAAAATACAGGGGGAAGGATTGTTTTCTAGATACTGTTTTCTACAATGCACTTAGAACAATACCATGTCATAATGTAGCATTGCTCAGGGAACCATTGGAGGAGAACATTGCTTCCAAGACATTGGAGGAATGCTAACAGTGCTGCAGCAAAAAGGAAAAAGAAGTGGACAAGGGAGAATATATAGCTTCTGCTTTTCAGATAAAACCACCATCTGTAAATTTCATATATACACTGCCTCCTTTGAAAACTATAGAAAATATTTTAGTTTTCTTGGTTTTTTGATGGATGTACTTAGTAGAGGACTATTAGTGACACAGCACAACAAATGGCAGAAGAAAAGCATTAAAATTACTGGAGGCCGAAAGGATACAAATTAAATATAATTTTACAAGGCAAGAAGGTTGATTTTATGACATGTTGCTCAGCCATCCTAAAGTACTGACAATTATGTGACCTTTAAAATTCTACCTTTAAGGATCCCAGGTGTGCCAGATACTATGTAAGGAATGCTGAAAAGTACATCAAATGATAGTACAGGCATTGTTCTCCTGCTGATCACATAAAGGTGCATTATTTGTTATTATTAATGGTAATGTCACTGAAGATATATGAACATTTTTTTTCTTTTATGAAGGACAGTGAACTTATGTTATTTCGTTTTTTAAAAATGCTCACCAGATGCCTATGGGAAAACTGTTATTGTAACCTAATCAAGTTTCCCATGACAAAATGTTTTGAGGCACTTTGGAGGGGAGAATGACAAAATACATTGGCATAGTTTGTGCTACTGATTTTATTTAATTTAAGATGAATGACCTGTGAGGTTTAAGGCATTGTTAAGAGCTGTAAATATAAAGTGCCTTTTGATATTTCTTAATGCAAACCAAATGCTCAGTAAAAGAGCTGAAGCCAAAGTAATGAAGTCAAGCTTCTCATTCTTTAGTATAAATCTGTAGAGAGATACTGTGATCTGAATAAACTATGGAGGTTTGGATGGAGTATATCAACTGAGTCATTAAAAAAGGAACAAGTCGTTTAGTTAATTTTGCTCTTGACTACACAAATCCAATTTCAAGATATTATTCACTCACAATGTACAAAAGTCACTTCTCTTTAGGTAGAAAATAAGCATTAAAATACCATATTTTTTTTCTGATAAACGTGAAAGCTACTTATTCTGGTAAAAATAAGAATGGGATGCTTATATGCATGACACATACAAACACAATGATAATTTGTCTGGATCAGATGTAGCATAATGGGATTTTCCATTATGTTATTGTTATTGCTGAAGTGATGGTTTTTATTACTATCATCATCTATTTGTACACCGAATTTTTTTTTAAAGCCCAAGACTCTTGTTATTGCATACACAGATATATCAATATTCTTTTGGGGCACTGTGAAAAAATATTGAATATTCACAGCAAAATTGAAATATTACAATCATCATCATCATCATCATCATCATCATCATCATCCTATACATTACGACATCCTAGGTTCTTGGGAAGAATTTGATGCGAATGAAAGCCAACACCAGCTAAAGAACTGGCAGCTGTGATTTCATATTGTTGTGCATAATAATAATAAAAATAGAGAGATCAATAATGTAGGAGCTTGCAAGGATGCAAAGGAACTGGAAAAAATTGGAAAAAAAAACTGAAGAAAGCCCTCTATTTGTGGAATGTTATTACTGAAATAAGAAATCTGGTGGGGGAATGCTGGATGAACAAGGTACAATGAAGGAAAGAAATAGGTAAATCATTTCATCCCTAGAATAGAGAGTGCATATTGTGGGCAACACTGGGAATACCAAAAGACAGCTCAGGGGCTACACAAATGAGACTCTTAGGCAGCCTTTCTTCATCTTTTGATCCTGGAGGAACCCTTGAAATATTTTTCAGGCCTTGGGGAACCCTTGCACATTCAGGCTCAAATATAGGCCAAAAACTACAAAATTATTATATTCGTTTCATGTGTAGGCCTGTATATATGCATTAACGGTGTTCTTAAACTAAAAATAAAGAATTAATCTTACCACTTTAATGTGAAGTTGCCCTAATTTGAAATAATTTTTTACATAAATCGTTATCTCCCAGGGAAGCCCTAGTGACCTCTTGCAGAACCCTAAGGTTCCACGGAAACCTGGTTGAGAAACGCTGCTCTAAGGAAAGGCAGATAATGTGAGCAATGGCATGCAGGGATTCAATGGCAGTAAAGCTGTTCACCACAGCTGCTGCCTCCTCCTCCTCCTCCTCCTCCCCCTCCTCCCTACATCTACAGATGTTGAATTCATTATTTTCACTTTATTTGATTTTCAGAAACAAAATTGAGCTTATTTCTAAGTAATATGCATATAATTAATAAGAACCCCTAACTGTACTTCAGGTAAGTTCATTAAATCCAACATCTAAACTTAGCAAGCAGCATCACTAAATGTAGGATATATAAACAAGAAGTTTAAATAAGTAAACCTTCCTTTCTTTATAATGCTAAGAAGTACCCTTCTCTTCTCTACAAGCAGTTAACACAGCTATCTCCCAACAGAAGCATATCTCCTCTGAGGGTCCGACCTTGGAGGGGGAAATTCCATATTCCTCTTTTGCCTCCCTTCTAGCTTCTTTGGTGGGCTCCTTTGAAAATCTGGGGTGTCCAAAAGTTGGTGAGAGTGAGAGGAAAAACAGGTAGAGGAGGAAATAACAAAATGAAAAAGTTGATTTTAATAAATCTTTATTGTAGAACTCATAATATAAATGGTTATAAAAGATGCTGAGCTGTGAATCTTTATGCCTTACCGAGTAGAACTGAAATGATAGCGTTCAGTTAGCACTCTTTTTCTACCTTGGTACCTTTGATATTGGTTCAGACTTCAAACCAGTTTAGACTTCAAACTAGTTTCCTGGTAAAATCATTGCTTGCCTACAATTCTCAAAGACTTCACTCAACTGGGGAAGGTGGAATAAAGGTGAACCTTGAAGATAAGCCTGATCTAAGTCTCTTGCTCTATCTTTAAGAGCTTCACTGAAAGACTAATGTCTCTCCCTACTGCACACAAACAGTTGTGGCAATCAGTTCCTATTACATACGTTTAGCATTATACATTAGAATACACTGTAGGACTAATGATGGATTAGGAATTTATGGGATGCCTTTCCAAACAACAGGGACTGCTTTATGTGTAAAAAGTAAGGTAATTTTTAATTCTAATAGAACTACATGATTACCATGAATACTCTTTTTAGGTTGGAAATTTGAAATTTATTATTTTGTTAATCTAATAAGATATACAGTATATGTATCTTTAAATGTTGTAAGAGAGAAAAATATTCTGCACCTGGAAGATCCAGCTATATAAATTCATATAAAACATGTCAATTGTATTATTTCTCTTTAGTATTTTAGTCATCATTCATCATTGGCGATCACTTGTAGCTGAGTAAGATTGTCTTCCAAGGGTAAAATTTTAACAGTGGATACGTAAGTGGCTGTAAAGGCCAATTCTGGATCCGCACAACCTCCCACAATGAGGGCATAGGTTTCCGGGTGGGAGACGGTCATGATGAGGGTTTGCTTGACGTGCCTTCCTTTTAGCTCTTTTCTCCCTTTCGCCCTGTACTCGTGCTTCTTCAAAGTCCATAGCGCCTTTAATAAAGGCTGACCTTTCACCTCCAACTTCTTGTATTTTAGTAACCAACAAGTCTCTGTCAGATCAGAGTGAACCTTGCATTGATCACCACGGTCACAGCATTTGGGAGGAAGAAGAGATGATAAGAAGAAGATAATGAAGATGAAAATAGTTTTACCATTTGCTTCAGGTATATCTGATGTATTGTGTCCAGTCTTTTTTTCCAAGCAATGTGTCATTTTATTTATTCACTTCTATTATAGATGTTTAACTGAAGTAAGTGGAAAAGGCCACTGAATCAATTTTCTCACACTCCTATGTGGAAGAGCAGGCTGCTGAGGAACAACTGCAGGCACCTATCCCCTCTCTCCCGTTTGAGCTTTCTCCTCAACTCAGCCCAGCAGAGTTGCCAATAACAGCTGCAACCTTGAAACAGGTGGGGAGGAGAGTAGATGAGATGTGTGCTTTGCAATAGCAGCTGCTGCCCCCCCCCCCCCCCCAGAAAAAGCAGCCAAATAAAAGAAGATTTTTTTCTTCACAGAGACTGAAGGGTCTGGAGGAAAAAGAACAGGCACAACAAAGCCAAGCCAAGTACGGGGTTGGGAAGATGCAAGTGCTTTACATGCTGCCCATTAATAAAGAAGAAAAAACAATAGAAGAAAACCCAGAAAGAGAGGATTTAAAAACACACCAGGGTCTGTAAGGTTAAAACAGTAGAATAGTAGAATTACTAGAATAGTAGAAAACTATTTACTTTTCTAATAGTAGAAAAGTAACAGTAATAGTATACTAGTCATTTATTTATTTTATTTATTTATCCAACTTCTATCACCGCCCATCTCCCCCCAAAAGGGGGACTCTGGGTGGTTTACAACAAAGTCAGTAATTAAAACATATAAAATACAAGATAACCCTAAAAAATAAATTAGATATAAATATAAAATCCAAGAGGCAATGAGGTTATATTTAAAAGAGCTCTACGGCACAAGCCAACCCCAAGAGGAGCTATTAGCCTTCCCATCCCAGGCGAGGTGGCAGAGCCAGGTCTTCAATTGTTTCCAGAAGGTCAGGAATGTGGGGGCCTGCCTCACCTCCAGGGGCAGAATGTTCCAAAGGGCGGGTGCCACTGTGGAGAAGGCCCACCTCCTGGACCCCATCAAGTGAAACTCCCTTACCAACGGGGTCTGTAGCATGCCCTCTCTGCATGACCGGGTGGGGTGGGTCGATGTTCTAGGGATGAGACGGTCCCTCAGGTAACCTGGTCCCATGCCATTTAGGGCTTTAAAGGTGACAACTGCTTGGAGTCCAACTTAGAATGAATCTGAGCGATTTTATCCTGCAGATGCTCTGAAAATTCCTCCGCATGGCCCTGAAGTTGGGTCACTGGCCCCACCTTACCTAGGAGAGATTGAGTAATCCCACACAGGGCCGTCGGGTGGCATTCTGTGGATGCAATAAGAGTGGAGTTTGGAGTGGCGTTTCGCCACTCTTACCGCCACAAGGTAGGCCTTAACAGCGGCTCTAGCTTGTGTTCGGTTGGATTCGGTCTTTGTCTTTCTCCAGCGGTGCTCTAAACGTCTCTTAACCCTCTTCAAAACCCATAATCCCTCCGTGAACCACGGGGAATGTTGGGTCAGGTTGGGCAAGAGAGGCCACACAGGCGCAATCCTGTCCAAGGCCCCAGCCGACTCCTTATTCCAGGCTGTAGCCAGGACCTCCACTGGACTGTGCAGTAGATTCTCGGGTATGACCCCCAGCTCCTTCTGAAACCCCATCGGGTGTTAAAGTTATTTGGTAAAGTTATTCTATGTAAAAATCAAACGAATGGATTCCTACACTGTAAATGCCTGTTAATTGGGTTTTTTCCATTTCCCTGCTGTAAGCGTTTCCCATAACAAAAAGCAGTAAACAACAGATGTGCTTTTCTCTAGTCAAAACAATGGTGATACCAGTCCTTTTCCCATGAGAACAGCGTCCTGAGGGAAAGCCAATATGCAACACCGCCATCCCATGGCGGTTTATAGTAAGTACAACTGTTACTAAAATGTTAAGCTGAAAAATGGCCTAGCCAATCAGAATGTTGAACTGTGGGTATAATTCAACTATGAACTATGGGTACTCATCTCACTCATACATTTTCTATGCTTCTTTTGACTGCTATCTACATGTACTTTGTATCTGAACTGTAACTACGCCTGGTCTTTGCACAGACCATGATTTTTTCTTTCCTCACTTCTGTTGATGGAACTCTGCGTATGCTTTGTTTTTTCCTTTTTGCAATAATGCACCATACATCCATTATTGCCTTATGCTATCAATAAAGATATTGTTAGCCTTAAAACACGTTGTTTGGATTACTCTGCGCCTGGAACCCCAATAGCCAGCAACACCCCACAGGTTATGGAATGCCCAGTCTGGATGGTCTGCTGCGCTGGATCTGGCTGTAACAAAGGGGTTTGTTTTTGAGGCTGCATTTTGGAGTAAACGTGGTTTTTTTTAGTGGTCAGCATGGCTGCTGCAGGGCTAACTAGTCTGCCTTTTGAGCATTTGAATGGCACGAACTATCGGACCTGGTGTGTGAAGATCAAGTCTTTCTTCCTAAAAGAAGGTTTGTGGAAGTATGTGAGAGACGCACCTGCAGCTGGTCCCGTTACTGATGAAGTGCAGTTGTGTTTGGATCGTGCTTATGGCAATTTGATTCTGGGACTGGAATCATCGCAGCTACTGCATATCAGCAATCTAGACACTGCACATGCATGTTGGGAGGCTCTCAAAGCCCTTTATTCCAAGCAAACCTCTGCTGCCATTGTTGGTCTATCACGTCAGCTTTACAACCTGAAGCTGCAGCCCGGTGGAAACGTGATGACCCACCTCCATAAACTCAAGACTTTGTTTCTTGAACTTGAGGAGCGGGATGTTGTGATCCCTGATACCCAGAGAGCTTGTGTCATCCTGTCAAGCCTGGACAAGAGCTTTGACATGCTCATCGAGGCAACTCAGACATTGAGGCCCCAAGACCTAATTGTGGATGATCTTACAAATCGGCTGCAAGAAATCCAGCAAGCTCATGACCTGGAGAAGATGCAGGGTACGCCATCTGTTGCTCTTCCTGAGACTTCTGCACAGCGTTTTCCAGCTGGAACAGAAGCTGTGTGTGCTGTAAGAAGATGCTTTTGGTGCAACTCGAGTCAACACTTCATGAGAGATTGTCCCCAGCCTCCTCGCCCAGCCGGTAATGCCAGTGGAAAGAGGTTCGTGCGAAAGAAGGGGAAACAACCGCCTAGACAACGTACCCAAGTGTCTGCTTTGCTCACGACTGTGAGTAAACGTTCCCCAGAGACTTGGCTTTTGGACTCAGCTTGTAGCCAAATCATTGTAAACAATGAACAGTTGCTATTAACAAAGAACAGGCCTAAAATCCAACAAGTTGCTCTAGCTGATGGATCCATGGCTGATGTGTCTTTTCAGGGTGAAGTATACATTCCTTGTTTGGGGATAAGTGTACAAAATGTGTTGTGTGTTCCTACACTTGACTTTTCCCTCCTTAGCGTTCCAGCCCTGGTGAAATCTGGATATACTGTTGTGTTCAAGGGTACTGGATGTTCTATTGAAAAAGATGGAATTGAATGTGCTAGGGGGAAGTTAGTGAATCAATTGTATGAAATGCTTCCTAAACAGGGGATTGTGTCAGGAAATTGTATTTCCAATGTTCCCCCACATAACAAATGCATTCACTATTATCACAGAGTTCTGGGACATCCCAGGTGGGGAAGTTTGTCCCAAATGGCCAAGGTGTATCCTGAACTAGGATCTAAAAAGTGTGATGACTTTCTTGATTGTACTGTGTGCAAACAATCTAAAATTAAGGCTGTGCCTGTTGCTAGGAAAAGTGACAGGGTGTCAACTAGGCCTTTTCAGTTGGTTCATGGAGACTTAGCCGGCCCCAATGCTCCTAGTGAAGGGGGGGCATGTTTCATGTTTCTTTTGGTGGATGACCATACTCGCTTTACGTTTTGTTATTTGCTCAAATCTAAAGCGGAGGCCTTTGCTCGCTTTAAGGAATTTGTTGCAATGGTGGAGAGAAACTATGGCTATCAAGTAGGTCAGTTTCAATCGGATTGTGGAGGAGAGTTCCTAAGTCATGAGTTCCAAAATTGGCTTCGTAGGAAAGGAATCTCCCATAGACTTGCCAATGTTGGTGTTCCTGCTGAGAATGGAATAGCTGAAAGGAAGATTGGTGTTGTTAATACCATTAGAAATAGCCTGATGTTAGATGCCCAGGTGCCAGCCCGTTTCTGGGGTGAGGCTACCATGACTGCAGTGTATCTAACCAACAGGGTGTGGAATTCAGCTGTAAATGAAGTTCCTTACTTCCTTTTGTTTGGCAAGCGCCCTTCGCTGAAGCATCTGCGTGTTTTTGGAACATTTATGTATGTTCACATCCCTAAGTCTCAGCGAAGGAAGAACCAGCCAAAAGCACAACGCTTAAGTCTATGAAGGTTCTCAGTCATCCAGGTGGAATTGTCTGTAGCTTGAATCATGTCAACTGGATTTCTATTTTCTTAGTAGAAACGTTTCGCTCCTTATCCAAGGAGCTTCTTCAGTCTGAGCAAAGTTGGTAAGGGAATCCTAAATATGTTCCTAGGTAGCTGTGTGACCTTACACCTGGGGCTAGGTCATGGTTATATTGAGATGTAATTTTTAAGTCCTTTTATCATCTAATGGAGGGTCGTTAAAATCACCATGCTGCTGTTGAGCTTCTGAAATGGTCTTAATCTTCCTAGGCACAGAAGACAACACGGGGAGGAAGATGGGGGAGAGTTTGTGCCTCAGAGAGGTGGGGGCCTCAGGCACAAACTCTCCCCCATCTTCCTCCCCGTGTTGTCTTCTGTGCCTAGGAAGATTAAGACCATTTCAGAAGCTCAACAGCAGCATGGTGATTTTAACGACCCTCCATTAGATGATAAAAGGACTTAAAAATTACATCTCAATATAACCATGACCTAGCCCCAGGTGTAAGGTCACACAGCTACCTAGGAACATATTTAGGATTCCCTTACCAACTTTGCTCAGACTGAAGAAGCTCCTTGGATAAGGAGCGAAACGTTTCTACTAAGAAAATAGAAATCCAGTTGACATGATTCAAGCTACAGACACAACGCTTAAGGTTTGTTGGTTACTCCTCTAGATCTAAGGGTTACCATTTTTCTGCAGGCTATGGTCATGTGGTAGTCTCCAGAAGTGCTAATTTTGAGCACCCTACTGGTTGGGATAGGTTGAATGCTAGTTCAGAGGTATTGTTGCAATCTAGTGCACAGCCAACTGTCCATGCTCCTGTGGCTGGACAACAACCAGTTCAGCTGCCTTCTGGTTCCCAGTCTCCTAGTGTGGTGAGAGGGTCCCCTCAGGTGAAGGAAGAGGAAATTTCACCTGAGCAGGTTCAGGACCTGAAGGGGGAATCAGGTAGTGAAAAGACAGAGGACAGTGATGAGGAAGAGGCAGTGGTCATTCCTCGTAGGTCTGCACGTTCCACAAAGGGTGTGAAACCTGACAGGTTTGTGATTCAGCAGGTGAGAGTGTGTCAGATTACCTGTGAACCTCAGTCTTTCCAGGAGGTGTTGCTTCTGCCTGTTGAAGAGCAGGAGAAGTGGAACACAGCGATGGATAAGGAGTTTGAGGCATTAGTGAGTCAAAAGGTGTTTGAAGTCACTGACTTGCCCCCATCCCAGAAAACTGTTGGTTCCAGATGGGTTTTCAGAAAGAAGCTTCTTCCTGATAATACAGTGCAGTACAAAGCCAGGCTTGTTGCTCAGGGGTTTTCACAAGAGAGGTTTTTGAACTATGATCTCACATATGCACCCACAGCTAGACCAGAGTCTTTACGTATGGTACTTTCTCTGGATGCACAGTGTGAACTTGTTGTCCATCATTTTGATGTTGACACAGCATATCTGAATGCAGAGCTCCCTGAAACAGTGTACATGAAGCATGTACAGCTCCTTCTGAAACCCCATCGGGTCCATTAGTCGCTGGGGACAGACCAATCGAATGGGTCCTGCCTCCCTGCGGAGTGGGGCAGCATATGAGAATCTCAGGGCCACCAGGGCATGATCTGACCATGACAATAGGGAAAGATGTAGCTCTCCCCCCAGATCACATTGTCAGTGCTCCAACAAGAAAACCAAGTCCAGGGTGAGGCCACTGTCTTGAGTTGGGTCCCGAATAATCTGGACCAGGGCCATGGCTGCCATGGTAGCCATGAACTCCCGAGCCGCCTCCGAGGCATGTCCCAGGGACAGCAGGTTGAAATCCCCCAGAACCATAAGCCTGGGGAATACCAGGGCACTCAAGGATCTGCTGACCAGGGCTTGGGTCTGAACCCGGAGGGCCGGAACACACAACCGGTAGCAAACACCAGGGGCATCTTCCCCAAAGATGGCCTGCCCTCTGGTTCCCGCCATATCATCCCTGATCCATCACCACCTGAATAGGATAACCTGCCCCATAGCCCCCAGAGTTTCCAGGCCCAGTTGCCTCCACCACCAGAAGAAAACCCAGAAAGAGAGGATTTAACGAGAGACCAGGGTCTGTAAGGTTAAAACACTACTACTAACAGTAGTAGTAGAAAAGTAACAGTAATAGTATACTAGTAATAGTAGTAGAAGAAGAAGAGGTAATAGTATAGTATACAGTAGTATAGAATTAATAGTACTATAGAGTGTAGTATAGTAACAGTGGTAGAATATAGAGATGAGCAACATTAGTAATAAAAATAGAGTATAGCAGGGCTTTCCAAAGTGCCGCCACTGGCGACACACTGGTGGCGGTGGCGGCGGCCGCGCGCGCGCGCATGGCAGTGGCAGCGGCGGCAGCCTCCACTAAAACGCGGAAGCCGCGCCGTGGCCACCATGCACGCTGTGTGTGGCGACACACTTTTGTGTCGCGACACACTGTTTGGAAAGCTCTGGAGTATAGTATAAGACAATAGACATAGAAAGAACTTGAACATATATGTTTGTATGTTTCACTTTTATATCTTGGATATTTTTTAAAAAATAAAACATCTCCCCAACCCTCATAGGGAGATATAAAAATCCAATTGTCTATGGTCCAGTGCTTTGGATGGATCTTTTGAGCTTGAGTCAATCAAATTGGGTACAGTTTCAAAAGAAACTGTGACATCCTACCTCAACACCCTTTAATCAGTCCTACTGTATTCAGGAATAAGCTTTTTTTTCTTTTCTTACAACCAACCTCCCACCCCATCTAACTGTCCAAAATTTGGAATGGATCTTCCCCACTGAAAATGTAACTATCAAACTATCATTCCATTGTGTTATAAAACAACAATGGCACAGAAATAATAATAATTGAAAGGATCATATCTTGAAAATCCCTACACCATTCATTATACATAATTCTGTGGCCGGTATGCAGTTTTAATCCATGCTGTTGAAAATTAACAAATGATACTCTATTTGCATTTTTCTTATGCTAGATTATTAACCTTTGTCCCCACCCAGAGTCATGCATGAGTGGGCAGACTGAAATGAAATGATAGACAGAGGACAGATAGACAGATGATAGGAAATCAGAATTTTGCTTTTTCCAAACCTCACTCTGGATTTGGAGATCCCTTTGTGGATCAATCCCCAGTGGAGTAGAACATTTCCCAAATTCTAGATCAGGTACCCAGATTAGATTGTGTGGTCTCTATGCATCTACTATATCGATAGCAACTGAATAAAAATTGCATTCTAGACCTCATTTTTTAAATTTCTTTACAAAACAACAAGCTGAATTATATGTTCTCTGTGCATATCTTGTATAATATGCTGCAACAGATTTAGTCATAACTCATTCTGGATGCACTAATGTGTACATTTTTAAAGTGGTCTCACTATGACATACTGGAGATACAAAGCCTCCTGTTGTGTGCAGTAGAATGAGGCATTTCAAATCAAAAGGAGAAAAAGAGAGAGCAAAGAAATAAATCCTTAATCCCACTTCTTCATTGGAGTGAAAATGTAACTGGTCTAGTTTTGTGAAAATTATCAGCTGTTTGGCTGTCACAAGTCTCATAAATTTTTACCTAAAAGTCTGTTTTCCTTGTGTCTCAATAAGCTCTGCAGTGGAGTTGATCCTTCACTACTTGTTTGTAAATTACATGATTCCCATTGAGGCTGGGATCTGACACTGAGCTGAAAAGAAGCAGTCAGTCTCCTCTCAGAGCAATAAATCTGCATGGCATAGAATAGAATAGGAGGAAGAAAGAGAAAAGAAAGAAAAGAAAAAAGGATGAGGGAAATATGAGGGAAGCCCCTGTTATCTCCATTGCTGGGACTGGGGGTAGACTTGTAGAAGAACAGGAGAATTACTGCCACTCTGAACACCTGGAAGGATTAGGGACCTCAGGGTTATCTCTATCCCACTTTCCATTACCCTATCATAAACTTCTAATTATACAGTCCACCCACTTCCTACTAAAACCAAGCATTTTCCTAATTAAAAATTGTTATTTTCATTTTAATGTTTAGTTATTCAAATATAGTGTGTAGGTGTGTGTGTGTGAGAAAGAGATGAGGATATACAGTAGTTTCAGAATTCAGAAAGGCTACAGTAAAGGTGTAGAAGCACTGAAACAATGCCATTTCTGAGCAGGCAGTGACTTGCACTATAACCTTATTCCAGAATCAGAACTCATAATTTAAAAAAAAAACTTTCTAGCCCTCAAAAATAAATTTAAAAGTGTGTTTTTCCACTGTTCTATATTCCCAGAAATCTCTTCTGATCTGCATCAAAGTCAGGGGTGATTCCTGTCTCCTTCATTTCAAATAAAATCTCATAGTGCTGGAATAGAATTTAGTTTTTGTGAACCATAGTATTTTCAGACGAATAAAATAGTAAAACATTAAAAATCCTAATTGTCTTAAACATGGAAGACACCCTTGAGCTTTCATAACAAACAGTGGAATCCTGTAAAAGTTAACAGTAGTATGATTCTTATAGTGAGGGCCTGGCCAATTAACCTATTGGCAAACTATTAGGGACTTCCTGTAAGTAGGCCATGAATTAGCTTCAGCCGGAACTATTCCATCTTAACCATTCTGTCTCTGTTTCTTGCTTGATTCATGTCATAATTTCCTGATTTTACATCACTTGTTCCTGATTTATTGAACAAGTGTTGATTTATTTAGAATCAACAACCAATACCTGTTGGCACAACCTAAGGATATTGACAGCTGATGCTTTGTGTGCAAGAAGTGTCAGCTCAATTGACAGGTTGTGGTTTTGTAGTGGTTTTGTAAACTTTGCTAAGAACTTTTTACTGGAACAGAGGAAGGTAATGTGGCATTTAGCTTAGCTGTGGTCAAGAATGTCTGGGCAAAAGTCCAGAGGTGAAACAAAGTTTATCATTTGCATGTTAGAAAACACACCCAGAGGTGAAGAGCTTAGCTAATTAATTGCACCCACATGCTTATTATGGGATATTAGCCTAAACTGCGCATGCCCTCAATAAATCAGGAACAAGTGATGTAAAATCAGGAAATTATGACATGAATATGTGGTTTTATGGTATAAAAGAGCTTGCTGAATTTCAGCAATGTGCTCGATTTGGACTTGGGTCCCGAGCGTACTTCTCTGTACCAATCGAAGAGAATATTTGTAGCTCCGGGTTGAACTGTGGAGTCCTTGGTGCTCTCTGAGCCTTGTTGTTTTCTTGCAGACATTTCATTGCCAGGCTAGGCAACATCTTCAGTGCAAAAAGGGAGTGGGACTTGCTCTCTGTTTATATACCCTGGCTTGTCCTGCCTGTGTTGGTGGGGGTGTTGTACTCTCCTTGGTAGTACGTTGATTGGGTTCTTGTTTGCTGCTTGGTTGATTGACTGAGTTAAAAGTTCCTTCATTGGGGTCTATTGTGTTGTTTGATTGCTCCTCTGCTAATCTTGCTGTTAATCTTTGCCTATCTGGTTGTTGATTGCTGGCAAGGAGGTGTTCTGGTCTTCTGGCTTTTCTATTGTCTCTTATGAATGGTATGTAAATGTTGTTTACCTCTGTGTGTCTGATGATGGCTGCTTTGTCTGAGTGCCAAGCTTCCAGGAATTCTCTAGTATTTTTGGATTTCGCTTGGTTTAAGATGTTCACAGTTTCCCAGTTGAAAGTATGGTTAGGTCTGTCCATGTGTTGTGAGATTAAGGAGTTTTCATTGTGTCTTCTGACTGCTAGTTGGTGTTCGTAGATGCGTTCTGCTAGTCTTCTGCCAGTCTGTCCTACATAGTGGCTGTTACAGTCCTTACACTGTACTTCTTTGTTTCTGCACAGAAATAAAGTGTTGTCATCCACTTTCTTCGACTCTGCGTGAATCATTGGCTCATCGCGCCAGGTGAAACGAGCCCAATGTTGGGCTGGGCCAACAAGTATATTTCTATTTTGATATTTAATGGTACATTTGAACAGGAAAAACACAAAAAGCAACCTAAGCATTTATATTGTGTATAATTGTTTATATACCTGTACTGCACATAGTTATAAGGGCACACTAAATATAATTACTTCTACTGCTACTACAATGCACTTGTAATCATTATTCACCTCTTCAGATAAAATCATGAAGGTCATGAATTGGAACAAAGGAACGATCAATTGTGCCTTTCCTCCTTCTCTATGACACAGAAACTGAAGTTATATAAAGGACTTAGGTTATGCTTTATAAATTAGTAGATTTATGTATGATCTATAGAGCAGAGAAATTCACATGGACACAGTGACAAGGATTTTGTTTATGCAATTTTCTATAGGAAAATATATGATCTTTCCACTTATCTATATGGGAAAGATTAAGCTAATAGTCTACCTCATTTAGTAAAGAGAACATTAGTAACTTACTTCTGAATGCTTTCACCATTATATTCATTTATGACTTAATCACTGCTGTTTGAGGGAAGCCTTTTATCTCAAGTGGCATCTTTCAAGAGATTCATGTGCTATTAGACCCAATGAACTAAATAAACATTTTAAAAGTTTTAACTATGCCAGTTACTCTTAATTAAATTACAGAAAACACAAGGAAATCATCCAGAAATGCCTGGAATACTATAGAAGGAAAGATTCTGTGGCAGGTGTTTGTCAGACTTAAACAACTTCCAGTACTCCAAGATAATTATAATTCATAGAGATAGTTTTTATTGAGAGTCCTAGGGTATGTGTACCCATAATTTGCCTCAGTATTTTTTATCAACTTTGGGAGGATGCAGCTTCCTCCAATCACTAGGTAGGATGTAGTGATGCAAAGCATAGTGCTTTCCCAAAATTCTACATACTGTATTAAGCAAGTCAAGCAGAATTTCAATATGTCCACAATCCATCCACAGTTACTTCTTACGAACTGATTTATTGGATTTCTGTCCGATGTTTACTGACATTAAGGCAATATCTCAGAAATGAATGGCATATGTACATTTGGAAAATCACTGGATATAGTTGTGACTGATAAGAACTTGCTCAAAAATGTAGAGCCACTCTTCCTTCTGTAAATTGATTAATTTCAACTAATATGCAAATAGATTTAGTGGCTACTATCAATTATAGATTTGGACATATTTTTGCAACCATGAGAAACCGTCACTTAATAATAAGTATACAAACACAAAATATACCATGTGAACTACTGTTCACTTTACACTACTTTTCTAAAATACAGTTGCATTGGGCATAGCAATGATTTTTGTTTCTATCATATTTAAAGTGAAAATAGATTTAGGTGACTTCCCTTGAGGCAAAATTAAGTGGAGTAGGGAATCTTAAGTACAGTTCTAGGAACAATAGCCTATTGAAAATATTAATGGATAAGAGAGCTTAGTTAGCAAGTACATCAGAATCATGCATAAGTACACCATATAACCACCATAATGACCTGAATTTTATTCAGAAAGTGGGGAACATTTCCATTTGTTCTCATACTTAAATACAAATAATTAATGTTATCATTTTATGGCTTTCTATTGGCCAAGAAAGTAATATAATTCCTAGGGCAAATTGATGGGGAATTCCAAGGTGAGAATGTCTGATCTCTCCATAATTCATACAGTTCTAAGGGAATATTCTACTTCATAAATGTAAATGATGGATATTGAAAAGTTTAGTACAAGTTATGCTGCTTCTCCTCTTGACATTCTTGTGTAGTAAGTTCTATTTTAATAATCCATGTTCTGCTGAATGACAGAGAAAGAGTTCAGATGGAAGCCACCAGTAATCAGTTATTGGTGTCTTTAATTATGATTTTACATTTGCATTGCTATGACATTCAGTGCCATTTTGTAATGTCACAGTGCATCAGGAGAAAGTCCATCAGCTGTATCTGTAGAAAGCAAAAATACGTCAAAACTGAAGTCTGCATATCTTCTGGAGGGTGCCTACATTGGGAAGACTACCTTAAAGGATCATTATGGAAGAGACCAGTTAAAGTTGTTCGAAAATCCAGGCAAACTTGAAAGAAAGTCAATTTGCCAGTCCTTTGAGAGACCAGAATCCAGACTGAAATGTTGCTCTTATCATAACATTGAGACCGACTGAGTCTGCAATCATCTCTCTGTTTTCCCTCTTTTTGAACTGGATTTGGCAGAACAAACCAAAATGAGCTATAGTGGGATGTTCAGTGAGAAAGAGAGCAATTATTTCTAAAGATTAAAAAAAAACTGTCAATGGAAGTGTACTTCTTCCCCCTTCATGCTCCATCATATCCCTTTGCTATGCTCTGCCTGGGAAAAGTTAGGAAGAGGCCATGTGTCATTTACAAGCTTATGAGACAGGAAGGGAGCACAGCCCAAGGTGATGAATTCATTGGCAGAAAACTGATTATGCTGCTGTCAGCATTTAGTTAGTTAGCTGTCAGTAATTCTGGCCATGACTGCTCTTGTTCCTAGCACCTCAAGACAGAATACTCTCACTCTATTAAGAACATGTGAAGTAAGGTAGGCTTCTTAGAGATACACATGCCAACTGGGCTGTGCATATCCTTCAAAAGAAGTGCTTTGGAAAGTGTGAGACTAAACATGTGCTGAGGCAGCTTCCAAAGTGCCTAAACAAGTCTGGAAGAAGATGTTGAGGCTTTAAGGTTTCGAAAAAGAAGATCTGCAGAGACCTAAGAGCCACATTAACTGTTCCTACAGATGCATAAGCCTAAAAATATCTGTACAGATGCTTGTTAAAATTAGATTTGCCACTAAGAGATATCTAACCATACAGTATTTTAAAAGAGAATGCAGAAGGAAAATTATTCAGGAAAATAAGTAAATATCAATAAGGGTGACAGGTTTCCCCCCCTCCCAGTAATTCTCTAGCAAAGTTAGCCCTCAGTGATAACATAAGGACCTAGTTTCATAGCTAGAGATAAAATGACTCCCAACACAATCACCTGCCTATCTACAAAGGCCATTCAAAGCTTCAAAGGGGTGCTTTGCTTTGATGAAGTTTCAGTGAAAGTATCCCTTCTAAGCAGTGAAGTGGAAAAGAAACAGCTTCTAAGCATACCAAGATGCCCTAATTTTGAAGCAAGGCAGCAGTGGGAGATAAACGAACCTTGTCTCACTTCAGCCTAACATTCAAAGTATCAGGACAGATCATGTGGGTGGGTGTGCATATCGGTGCATTCTTTGGCATATTACGATCATTAAAGTGGTATCATCACACTGATTTAACACAGATATACCTTTATATACACAAGGGCTTTGTTTCAATGTAGGAATTGGGTGTTCTAGTTCACTTGGTTTTTCCAACTTTATTTTGCACAGTTAAAAAATAAGCCTCCATCTACCCTTCCATTTGCACAGAAAAAACAAACCAGCTGTCATGATATTTGTACAGGCTAAACTAAGGAGATGTTAAATGTTTTGAAAAGAGGGATACTATATGATATACAATAACAATTTATATAACAATTTATTATGAGAATGTTAAGCTAAAGTGGGTATTCCTTCCCTTTTCAAAAAAATAGATTGCATTTTTGTCAGTACTGTCACTTGCAAATTATTCCCCGCCTGCAGAAGTATAACAAAAGCTTCTTTTTACATTTTGATGTAATAAAACACAGTAGGCAAAGAGGAACAAAATCTATTTGACATGCTTTTTTAATGGGGGGAAAAACAAAATGTGTGGCCCTGGAGTCACATGTTCAGATGTGGCTTGCTCACGTTCCTTTCATAGGCCTCAGAGTTACATGCATACATGCCATAGTGGATAATATCAAAATGTGGTCCTTTGTGTGTGTGTGTGTGTGTTTGTGTGTGTGGAGGGGATTCCAGGAATCTCAAGGGCAAAATTAAGCTTAAGCTGATTCCTCCTCTCAATATGGATGCTGAACCCATCTGTCTTTTCAGTACAGTCCTTGATAGGCCACATAAATCCATTGCAGACCTCAAGGATGGAAGCTGCACATCCCTATCTTAAGGAGATAAGGATGTATAGAAAATGAAGCCAAATTTAATACAAATTTATTAAAATTAGGGGTGGGGAAAGATTGATGTGCTCATGGCAGATGTTCAACCAAAGATGGAACACAGCCATGTGGTACCAGACAAGAAATCATTAAGCTGTTGTGTTATGCTCTGTATTGCTTAGTGTATTTGCAGAAGAACAAATCATCTTAAAGTATATCAGTATAATTTAATGACATATTTTTATCATGAGTCTCATATTCTATTTGCACTGCAAATTAGCCCAGCACTGTGATTTCAGGGGTCCTATCTGGGGGAATAGTAATTCCATTTGTTGAAAAAATGGTGGATTGAAAACACACCAGGGCAGGCAGGGAATTAGTTTGCTTAAATCCAGGACATCATTCCATTAATTAAGCTATATACTATGATTGCACTGGCACCTTTCCCAATGCACAAGTGAGTTTAATTTAGAGCAGTGCTACATGGAAGGTGTGCCGATATGAACCTTGAATTTTAATGGAAAACATTTTGAATAATTTTCAACACAGGGCATGGAAATTAATGAGGCACACATTCACTAGACTGCTTCCAAAAGTCAGAGAGTGCATATCTCTGTGTGAAGGGCTGAGCAATTCAGAAAATGAATGACCCTCCAGTGGACATAAGAAAGTCCTAGTGAATTAGTGATTCCAGCAGAAGACAGCATGCACAGATTTATTGCGAACCTGAGGCTTTTCTCTTCACTGCCAAGCAATACCCAATACTCAAAGGAAAGCATGAACTAAACTCTGGTGTGTTTGTTCAGCAGGTGCAGAATACCAGCCATTACACTCTGAGTTCATTGACTTTTTAGCTAGTTAATTCAATACTGATGGATACAGCCCGAGATATTGAACTGACAGATGAATATAAATAGAGTGACAGTACAGAGACACAGTCAGACTAGACTACCTTACCCAAAGCTTCATTGAAATGTATCATCAGGATTACACATAAGTCAAACTGATTTTAAAGGCATACTGATTACCTTCTGCTAGTAATGTATACTAAGGAAGAGATGGAAATCTCTGATGTGGCTAATCAAGCATTTCCTGGTGAACACAGAGAGTCCAAGCATAGTCAGTACTGTATTCAGATATCCCCCAGCCAAAGAGCACATTGCCATCAAATCTCCAGACATACCATCTCTCCAGCTTCACAGAATTTTGAGACTACAAAACAAGTTGATGGATCTTTAAAATGCCAGAGGATGATGCTGATCACACTGCAGATTTTCACTGTCCATATAGGACATGTTTGGTTTGGGGTTAACATCCAGTGTGAAGCCAACCAATTCTGGTTTCTTTGATAAGTCATGGTCAAGCAAATCAAAGCTTGAAATGATGTGTGGAGATTTGGCAGTAGAAAAAAGAGTTAGAAAAATGTTAAATTGGTCTTAAATTGTTCAGTTTTGCTGCATGCTCAGCCAGACTGCACTGGGTTGGAACAAATATCCACAAGCTGCCCCCCAGTTGCCTTATCCCTATTATGCGGTTGAAAAGTTAGAATTCTTTAAAAACATGTTTTCTTAGTAAAGACTGGTTTTTATGTTTAAATCATGTTTCCTGTGACAGTAGAAAATTGCATAGAATTAAGACAATGGTTGAGATTCAGGATGCCCTTTGACACTGTGAATGATTGATTACGTGCCATCATGTTCGTCTCAACTCTTAGTGACTGCATAGATAGATTTTCTTCATGACAATCTGTCCCTAACCTGGTCCTTCAGATATTCCAATAGTGCACCTATCACCACTGTAACTGAGTCCATCCACCTTGCTGCTGGCCATCCTCTTCTTCTCTTTCCTTCCACTTTTCCCAGCATTACAGCCTTCTTCAGAGAGCTAGGTCTTCACATAATATGTCCAGAGTAGAATAATTTGAGCCTGGTCAACTCTGACTTGATTTGCTGAATGATCCATTTGTTTGTTTTTTCTTGGTTGTTCATGGTATTTTCAGTTTTCCCCAACAACAAATTTCAAAAGTGTCAAAACTCTTTCTATGCTGTCTGTAGCTTGAATCATGTCAACTGGATTTCTATTTTCTCAGTGGAAACTGAGCCACCTAGAAACATATTTAAGGATTCCCTTACTAACTTTGCTCAGACTGAAGAAGCTCCTTGGATAAGGAGCGAAACGTTTCCACTGAGAAAATAGAAATCCAGTTGACATGATTCAAGCTACAGACAATTCCACCTGGATGACTGAGAACCTTCATAGACATCTTTCTATGCTGCTTTTTCAAAATCCAACTTTTGCTTCCAGAGTGTCACAGGGAATACCAAGGCTTGCATGATTCTGATCATTGTAGGTACAGACATATCATGATATCTCAATGTCTTTTCCTTTGATGTTCTAACTTAGTCTAAAATGACCCTGAGGAAGGGAGCAGAAGCCAGATAATGAGGTATAAAAATGTTAGGCAAAGGGTAGTGTAAAAAGATGAAAGCAAGACTATGGTGCCAGACTCAAGATCTGGATTTGGGTGATTATTACTGATGTAGAGTAGAGGGGGGGATTTTCCTACCTATGCAAATTTCATTAATAATTTATGTGTATTCATATACCAGTTTTATCACTTATGTCTTTTGTCAATTTATTGTCAGGGCTTTCAGCCAGTTTGGCTAGGAGCCCAGTAATCACTGTTATAGGGTAGTTTAATAAAGAACCTTCATTTCAGACCTCCATTGCTTTGGTTCATATTATAGTGGATTGTTTTTCTCCATGACACTATCTAGGCCAGATACAATACACATGCCTTTCTTAAGGTGAAAGGGAGAGATAGACAGACAGACAGACTCTAAGTTGGTACAAGATGTCTTATTCCTAACTTTTGCATGGGTATATTGTCCATTAAATACAAGTCTACTGCTAAAAGGCACCCTGTCTCAGTTTTCACACCTAAGTTTCTTCTTATTTTATAATATTCAATAAGATACATAAAGGCTTAGAATTCCAAATTAGAATCCTTAAGCATTTTATTTCTGAGCACAATCTCATTTTCTCACTGATCCAAAGAGAGAAAAAAACTTCATCCTTGAGAACCCCATGAATTTATGAACTGCTGTTCTGTTTTAAGGAGAGGAAAATAATAATAGGAACCCATTTGGTTCAAAATGTTATCTTTGTATGTCTGTGTTTGTGCTTCTGCATGCATATATGGAGACAGGTATGCACATACATGTTTAGAAGTATGAAAATGCCAAGTTATCAGCCTGGATATGCCATGCTTTGTTAGATATGCTCAACAAAAACACAGTTAATGCTCCATAGGCAAAGTAAAAGTGACAGTAATGGCCAAGAATGGACTTAAATACAAAGAACTCCGTGGGGGAGAGAATGGGGGGAGCTGAAAATGTCAAATATAATAGAAGTTGACATTACTTCAGGTTTTTGATTGCACGAGTTTCTTGATTTCCTGTAAATCCAGAACAATGGATTTAAAACATGATGTTGGCATAGCAGTTATATTCCAGTGTAAATTGCTGGAAAAGATCAATAGCACTCATCATTTGTGTGAAAAACACCTCTTCCTTATGAGGAAGGAAAATCATCCACATGAAAAGCAATCATCTGGAGGTATAATGAACAAATAAAAAACACATCATTTGCAAAACGCAATTGCACTGAGAAATTTATCCCAACATAGTACTCTTTATAGTAAAACTAATTTTTCACCCTTCTTTATTAACTTGCTTTTGGACATATCAGTGACATAATAAATTGCCTTCAATTTATTGGGATATCTATATGTTTTCAAAGGTTCATATTTGACCACAACTCTTACTAAAAAAAAGCTATCCAGATAAGTTCCTTTTAGTACAGTTGGAGTTACTCCCAAGTAGATGGGTATAGGATTACAGTCTTAATATGGCAGTCTTAATTTTCACTTCTTTTCAATTCCTTAAATATGATCACAATTATTTTGTAGTCACAAATATGTTGAGTCAGAGGAAATTAATCTATACCTATAAAGACATCAAAGATTTTAAGTTCAGCATCTCTATTTTAAGAATGTCCAAAAGGGAAGGTGTGCATTAGACTTCTTTCTGTTTTCACACATCTCAATAAGAAAAGACAGTAGGTTTCTCCCCACAAAAGATATGTGAAAATTCCTCCTTCACATATTACCCTTGATTCAAAACATCCAGGTATCTTGTCAAACCATTGTCATTTGTTTGGCATTGTGCAATTTATTTTTGGGTTTTCTAAAAGAAACTGCTCTAAAATACTGCTGGAAAGTATTTTAGGAAAGCAAAAGAAACTGCTCTAAAATACTGTACTGAGAAATGGAGTAGAAAATCAAAGCATGTAGGAAAACTGTTCACAACTGATTCTTGATTATCATCATGAGAATGACCTCTAGAAGTTATGCTATCAAACTGGACACAAATGCAAAGCAAATGCAGACAACCACATTTGCTATTTAATATTTGCCCTAAGTCTCCTTAGTCTCATTCACTGACCTGTCATTCTAGCCAGCACATAAGATAGGTATTCAGCTCCTCTTTCATTCTCACTGAAGAAGGAAAATGCTTTCGGTTTGATGTCAATGCCTACAAAATGCAGAAAAAGAGTGATGACATCAGCATGAAAGCTTTCCTTTCCAATAACTAGGAGAGAAGGCATTTCTCTCTTGCCATCAAATTCACACTCAGACTGAAAGTGTCCTGTCCCAGCCCAATCACACGCAATACCCCAGGAAGGCAGTTGTAAAACTTTACTGAGAAACTTGTGAGGTAAACTTGTGAGGTAACGAACAGGCGGCCAGGGAGTGTGAGCGCAAACGCACACACTCTACAAAAACAAGCCCCAAAAGTTCCACAAGCTTGCCTTGAGGGAGTTTCACATTCAAAACACGATTAGTCAAGTGAGTCCAAGAGTCAAGTGTCAGGTCACAAGGTTTTCCGATCAGGAATCCAGGCACATGGAGTCCAGTAAGCAGACGGTTGTCCCCAGTGAACAGTCTGGGCTTGCGGCTCCCTTTTTATAGAGGCAGACCCGGGTGGAGCTTATTTAGAGGGTGAGGCTACTTTGTTGCACGTAGCCTCACCAACCTGCGCTGTTCCTCTCTCCTTTCCGCTCTCCTTTCTCGAGCACTGGGAGGGGGTGGCAGCTCTGAGTCTTCATCCTCAGTAATCAGCAGCGCCTGTGCCTGCTGCTCGCTGACCAGCCCCGCCTCCTCTGACTGCTCAGGTGGCCATTTATCTAGAGCTGTCTGCTCGCCCTCCATCTCTACGTCAGAGGCTGGCCACCCATCCTCGTCGTCTGACTCTGACTCCGAGCCCAAACCCCCGATGGACTCCGAGCCTCAGCCCCCCATGACAGAAAGTGTTTGTTGTTTATTCGTTCAGTCATTTCCGACTCTTCGTGACTTCATGGACCAGTCCACGCCAGAGCTTTCTGTCAGCCGTCACCATCCCCAGCTCCCCAATGGTTGAGTCCGTCACCTCCAGAATACCATCCATCCATCTTGCCCTTGGTCGGCCCCTCTTCCTTTGGCCTTCCACTTTTCCTAGCATCAGCTTCTTCTCCAGGGTATCCTGTCTTCTCATTATGTGGCCAAAGTACTTCAGTTTTGCCTTTAATATCATTCCCTCAAGTGAGCAGTGTGGCTTGATTTCCTGGAGTATGGACTGGTTTGATCTTCTTGCAGTCCAAGGCACTCTCAGAATTTTCCTCCAACACCACAGTTCAAAAGCATCTATCTTCCTTCGCTCAGCCTTCCTTATGGTCCAGCTCTCGCAGCCATAGGTTACTACAGGGAATACCATTGCTTTAACTATGCAGAAAGTGACCTATATAAAAAAGAGGACACTCCTTCTCCCAATCTTCAAAGAACTTGAGAGCATGTGTAAAATTCAGTGGACAGCATGTCTTCCTCTTTTTTATAATAAAGGGAGAACTCCTCCCAAGCTAATGAATATATAAGGCATATTATTAGAACTGCTTTCATGAAACTAAAATACTCTCATTCTCTTTTGTCCCATACTAAAAATATTGACTGGATATCCCGCAGTTTCAGTACTCCACAGGCTATATATCAGTTTTGCAGAATTTATCTAGTGGAAGAGTCGGCTCAGCAGAACAACAACAAAAAACACATATACAGAGCCTTTAAAAAGAACTTTTATGCTGAAGTTGAAAAACAACTTGCCATGGAATATGCATTTGTCAGGGCTTTTGGTTTATCAGTGTGTTCCAAGAACAAGTGCAATAAATCTGAGCTTGGATTAAGAATGCAAACCCCCTCAACTAAGAATTCTTATTTGCAATATCATTGCTTGACTTCTCCTGGGTGATGTAATTTACAGACTTAGCATAATGGATGTCATGCCATGACAACACATGTTCAGAGATTGCTTCTTTTGAGCTATTGGGCAATTTCCCACTGTTAGACTGTGATCAAAGTACCTGTCATAGAGATATATAACCATCTCCTAACGGTATCATCTTATTTTTTTAAGTTTTTCAACTCAAATAATTATGCCATAAAAATCATACCAACACTCAAGCATTTCCCAAATTTAATAATTATTGTCTCTCAATAAAACTAAAACAGAAAAGTCCCCAAAAGTTTTTGATATGGTCACACTCGATTTTTGGTTTCTGGTCAATATATCAGTTGGTACTTAAGTCTTTTAGTGGTTCATATTTTCACGCAGCATGGAATGATCACTTGAAGAAATGTTTATATGGGTTGCAAAAAGATGGCCCCTAATGGCCCCACCTATGATTACATGCAAGGAAGGAAGGAAGGAAGGAAGGAAGGAAGGAAGGAAGGAAGGAAGGAAGGAAGGAAGGAAGGAAGGAAGGAGGTGCTATTAACTAGCACAGTCCATAGTAAACCACAATGACGCCAAAATGTCTGACAAAACTACCTAGGTCATGGCATTTACATTATTAGATCATGACACACTTTGTCATTTGTCCCTTTGTTTCCCCTGTGGATACCTAAGCTAACAACAGTATAAAAATCCCAATTCAGAAAATTCTGAAAAATGGGTAAGGTATAGTTCTCACATAGAATGCAATATTAAATGTGGATGCCTTTTTTTCTTATCCTTGATACTCATGCAAGCTACATTGAATAAAATAACAATCCAAATATCAATTTAGAACTGAATCCAGAGGCTTGGAAACTTAAAACCTGAAAGGAAAAATAGGTTGAAAAGCACTATCAGTAATTCATGCACCTTGGACGTCCTTGTTGGATTGAAAGTCAGGGCTATATATCCAAAGCAATTTAGAAAATAATCAGTTTTAAAGGGGAAACTGTAATATAGTAGATGAACACAAGGACACGATGAAGGACCCCAGATATCATTATATCACATTCAGTCTCAGCCCACTAATGGTAATAATTAAGGATGAATGTATTTAAGCTACAGAATGTTAGAAAGATAATTTACTGCATTATTACTCCACTGCCGTTTCTAAAGTGAAATTTCAGGAAGAAGCATGCTATCACCTATATGAAATTAAAAAAACAAACAGAATGTATGAAATAAACACCTAAAACTAAGGTCCTTAGTCTAAAACTAGTCATTTTTTTTAAACATGGTATTTCTGAAACTTGCTAGAAAGAGTAGATGCCTCATACATCCTCATACATTAATTTTACCCAACTTCTTTCCGGCCCAATTGCTACCAACTCTTTAATATGAAAGGGATAGTGACATCTGTGAGAACAAAGGGTAGATTTTTCAAGGTCTGATGGAACAATCTGTACACCATCTGAATAACTAATTTTTCATAGCTGGTATGTACAAAACTTGTTATTATTATTACTATTCCACCATTTTCATATATAACTCAAGGGGGCAATATACAATACTCCCATACTCCTGACTCCTGTTTTCTCCACAACAACAACCCTGTGAGGTGGGTTGAGCTGAGAGAGATGACTGGCTCAAAGTAACCCAGTTGATTTTCATGCCGAAGGGAGGCTAGAAGTCACAATCTCCTGGTTTCTAGACCAGCACTTCACCACTACACCAAACTGGCTCTCTCATGTCATGGAACACAAGATATTGTGTCTGCAGGATACAATACATACATTGCATGTGTAAGTTCACTTTCTCAGCTGAAATAAACACCTCTGGTCCAAAGATCTCTAGAAACTGATGGATTTGAGAGAAATGTGGAAAAGAAATTGGAGAAAACAACAAAAGCAGTTTCCTTCTGCGTAAACTGAATAAACTGTACTAGAAAAAACAACATTTCAAAAGTTCCTAAAAATAATTTCTTTTATATAATCTCTCACAATTTACTAGTATCCTTGATAAGTCTTTGACAGTAGATGCAAGGGGTGACTTTTCTTTCCAAAGTACAGTTATTATTATAGTTTTTCACTATGCAGTGTTGTAGAGAATAACACCTCCTCATGTTTCTGCATCTGTCAGAGGCCTTCCTTCATGCTACTCACACAATTTCCCACAATCTTTTATCTTTAAAAAGAAAAATAATGAAATAATAGTTAATTTCCTCCCTCCCTCCCTTCCTCCCTCCCTTCCTTCCTATAAATATGATTTTCAAAATAATATTTATAAATAATAAAAGAAGTATTATTTTAAATAACCACAGAATTTATATAGCTAAATACACAATTCTAAGGAAGTTTTTTAAAGGGTATTTTACTTCTCAGCTGTATCTTAATTAAGAGACATACTTTCTTTTAATTCATTATTTCATTAGATACTGTGCCTTTATATAACAGCTTTCCCTAACTTATTACTTTTCAGGTGTGCTGGGAATAGGTCAGCATGGTCACTGTTCTAGCTGGCTGAGAATTCAAGAATGTTACTCTCAAGGCCACCTGCCCCAGAAGGCTACTCCAGAAGAACCATATTTGGGGTGACAAATAAATCACACCTCTCATTTCCTTTTAATAACTGATTCATCTATAAGCTTCAAATAATTTCATACAAATGAAGAATAAAAGCTCAAAAAAACTTCTAAAAAGTTTGTAGAAAAGTACATGTATTCTTTAAACTATTCTTGAATGACTTGGATACTTCTCAATCGTCCACAGTGGAAATTGCTCATACTAGTTATAATACTGTAGGTTAACTAACCTATGCCAAATGTAATATTTCACCTCAAAAAAGCATCACCCTCAGAAAATTACTCAGAAGAGACATTTGAAATATTTTAAAAATATTAAATACAGGGTTGAATGTCATCAGCCTGTTCACAACACCTCCTGATACAGCTACAGATATGTCCGATGGCTTCAGAATAAATGGAAAATAATATGGGGTGCAAAATAGTTCTGTAGTTCTTGTCACTTCAGCTTCCACTTTATTGAACAGGCAGGTCACAGGATCCTCTGGGCATTTTGTCCAAGGAGTACTCAGCAGTATTGTGTCTTGCTAAGAAAGCATTTCAATTTTCCAATTTCTATAAGAAAATTAAAATCAATTGCTGTAGAGAGTCTTATTGCAATGAGAGGTGTGGGAGGATTGACAGAGATGAATTCCTACTAACTAAAATTGTTTCTGCCTATACCTGGGCCAGACGCCAGACTGAAATGACGCAAAGAATTTAGTCAGTCTATTCAGAATAAGCCATGGTTTACACAGGCTGAATTGTAAGTTTTTCATCCCAGTTGATAAGTTGGTTTTGCAGCTTCTGAACTTTAACTATTATAATCTGATGAGGGCATTATAGTACTGATGCAGTACTTAGTTTATAATATCTGAAAAGTTTGTCCTAATGAACAGAAGAATGACTTGAATTTTTCTCATGGCTCTGATTAGAATGTAGCAAATTCCATTCCAGGCTGATATAAAACATCACTACATTATCAAGCTGCTACAGCCAACTGTAGAGCACATAAGGGAAAAAATAAACAGTTTCCCAAAACATTATGTTCCACAATAATGTCACAATTGGCACTTACTTTCAGAACATGGAAAGCTGTCAACAAAGTCAGACATATCTATAAGTCTCATGCAGATGAGCCTGATCTATTGCTATTTCAACTTTGCCATTCATAATCCAAAACTGAGTCTAATATAAAATCATCAGAAATAAATCACCATCAGAACAGCCTCGTTTAGAACTATTCCTCTCCTCTTTATCAACCTGAAACAAATGCCATAGATGAATAGGAACTGTACCCATACTACATCAAAGCTCATGTTCTAGTAAGAGACCATGCCAGAGAACTTTAAATAAAAAAAATATGATTACCTTTACAGGATTGTTCATTGGACAACTTCCCAAATTTCCTGAAATAATTCCATTTGTTCTGTTTCTCTTACTTTTTTCTGTTACTTTATATATATCTCTATCAAAATTTTGCATAGAGTTCTTTCTTTCTTTCTTTCTTTCTTTCTTTCTTTCTTTCTTTCTTTCTTTCTATTTTTTTCTTCTTTGTGGCCTGGGGGATTGAGAAATGACAAAAGTTACAATATTAATAATTTAAAACACTTTCTCTCTCTCTTATATGTGTGTATCATCATCATCATCATCATCATCAATCATCATCATCACCACCATCACCATCATCCTGAATCAGTCCACTGCAGGATGGAGGCCAATTAGTTGAAGGTTATGGCCCATAATCTTTATTAAAATCTACCCACTGTTCCAGTGCAGGTTGGTAAATTGATTTTTTTCAGCTTCCAAGGCTGAGAGAGAGTGACTGGCCCAAAGTGACCCAGTTGGCTACCATGCCTAAGGGTCTGAACCTGGGTCTCCCCATTCCTAGTCCAGCACCTTAGCCCTTGCACCACACTGGCTTTCATGGGTGTGGGTGTGTGTAATCCCCAAACACTTCATATTTTATACATAGAAGTGGATCCAATGTTGATATACAGTAACTTTGTTATATAATCATGATTAAGTGGTTGGTTTAGCCTGGTGGGAGGCAGAATCATCAAGCAGGTAACAACTACCTGAAAAGAGTTGGTGTATTTTCCTGAGAAGACAAGTAACAATTATGAGCTTTTATCACCTGATATAGTGAACGTTATTATTTCTTACTATTAATATCCTTTGTCATTGCCAGTGATGTCCTTTAAACTGCCTTCATCCTTTTTTCTCCATTTGCTGTGGCTGTCCTGTTGCTTTAGGAATAGCTTCTGAAGTGTTCCACACTGAGTGGATCCTGAGAGTTTTCAAGCTTGCTGACTGCAAAGTTCATAAACAAGAATAATCTAATTTTCTTTTTCTACTTAAGGGAATGGTTGTGTTGTTATTGTTCAAAAATATTATTTATGCATTTAGCTCTTTTTGGGCCATTGCTGTCTTGTCTCGTATTGTTACAGTTGTGACTAAATCAATGTTGTTCACTTTAAATCTTTGCAGTTTTTTTAGTTTCATGAAGGTTCTTAGAAGCCACACAGGCATGGTTTGTATAGAAACTGGAAAAAATGCACACAAGCTGGGAGTGTTATCAGAGAATAAAATCTCGCTAAATTTAACAAGATGGAAAGGTAATTTCCCCTGATAAAACAATGACCATATTATAACATTAAAGGAAACTGCCAACCTCAGCTGCTGAATGGAACCAAGCCCTGGAGTTCTCACCTTTCTCTTCAAGTGCTGAAAGGTGACTGTGAGATTATGGAGTGTCTTACAGTATAGCATGTAATTCAATATTGTTAACTACTCCCCAATATACAAGTTCTTATTATGTTCTCCTCATAGATCAGGCAATTTTTATTAAAACAAAAGTTGTGCTGGGGAACTATTTTCCCTCAGAATAAGATTTAGAAGTGAAAAGATAAACTGCTTCTCAATGCCTAGTGTATTCACAGAAAGAAAACTGTTATAATTTATCAGAAACAAGGGAAAACCAGAAGCAAGTTGCATCTGCAAATTATGGAAATAACGTATACTTTGGCCATCAAACAGAACCATGTGCTTCAAAAATCTTCTTCCTATAATTTACTTAATTATGCAACCCATCAGTTAAATAAATAAAACTCACAAAATCTGTTACTTTAAAAAATTCTTACATAATTTTTGAAGTTACATCAAAAGGGATACTACCATACTTTCTTCAGATATCTGTTGTTTTTCTTCCTTAATATTGGACTTATTTATGGCTTGCTGAAGTACCATTATTTTCAATAGATCTACTCAAACCATGACTAGATACAGCCTACTTTTTTGTCTGACAAATATATCAATTTCATAAATGGATTATCAATTTTAATCAGTTGTAGATTAAATAAAAAATTCTTACTCAGCTACTGAGAGGGAAAAATGTAGTTAGACCCAATTTATTTATTCCAAGTTAAATTAAAAAATCATCTGCATGATAATCAAAAATGCCAAGCCTTTGATCATTTCAAAGATTTTTTTTCTTTAAATAAGGACTGTTAAAAAGGCTTTATATTATAGATAAATATTATATTATGGTTAATGGAAGCCCTATATTAGAAGAATTGAGAAAGGTATTTTTCAGTCTCCCAATACAGTGCTATTATATTTGAAATGAATTTTGTGTCTTTCATTCCTTGTATCTATCACCCTTAACATTCATTTTCAACAAGGTTACATATTGTCTCTGAGAAAATACACCCAAAAAGGGCAATGCAAGGATCCAGCAGATATTTGCATATTAAAGTGAGCTACTTTTTTAAAAAAATGCTTCTGAGATTACATTTGTCCTTGACTTTCATTTTCAAGAAAGATAAGATAATGGTAGACATTGTTACTTGATGCATACTGTAACTGCCAAATCTTTTCCTGACCAGTAGCTACCAGAATAAGTGACAACCATTCTCATCTATCACATCCATTTACAGGAGGAGGGGAAATTTACTTTTGGGAGAACAAATGGCTTCTAAACCCATTTCCAACACTAATCTGAATGAAATACTCATTACAACATAGGATGTGCATCAGGACTTCCATATTGTCCCCCAGCTGCATTTTTCTATCGCATGCTTACACCATAAAAATTAAGCAAATTAGAAGTGCAAAAATTTACCCTTTAGATAAAAATAATAACACCCAAGTTAGTTACAATAAATCTCTGGAAGGCTTAATGCTCCTATATTTTCTTCACTTATAATACCCATTTTAAAAAAATATGTTACATACTGACAGGGTTTACATATTATGATCACAGATCACTATTTCTTTATCCATGATTGACTGAATAACCAAGAGTTAGCACATTTTATATAACACTAAATAAATATTTTCAAATTGCCAGGAGAGCCACGTAATATGATGTGCCATGAAATGGTGATGGCTGGCAATTCTGGTACTTGTAGCCCAAGATATCTAATAATGTCAAGCTAAGTGAGCTTGCTTCAGGGATAAACTAAATTGTGATTCTCATCAGCAGGCAAACAAGCTGGAAGCCAGAGGATAATAATGCTGAGTAACCAATGTGGAGATATAAGTGGCTGCTTATGATAGGAGAAGACCTAGATCAGTGTTTCTCAACCTCAGCAGCTTTTAAGATGTGTGGACTTCAACTCCCAGAATTCCCCAGCTAGCATGCTGGCTGGGGAATTCTGGGAGTTGAAGTCCACACATCTTGAAAGCTGCTGAGGTTGAGAAACACTGACCTAGGTTATGTATTCAGATGAATGTAGACAGGGGTATCTGCAAGGGAGTCAAGATGTCAGCCACAACTGTACAATGGAAACATGTTAAAAGGGGGTATCCCCCCCACAGATGCCCCTGTATGCAGGGGGGGGGAAGCCCAATGTACAAGTAGACACATACCATTGATTTCAATCTAAGTTTTTGACTGTGATATCATCATATTCCTCATGCAGCAGCCTTATAAAAGGAATGAGCCGCTTTCCATCAGAAGCATATATGTGCTCAAATAAAATAAACCTCAAAACATCTCCATCCATTATGTTTTAATCAAGTATATTCAATCCTCCCAATCATTTCAGCTTATTTGGTGATCCTTGCATTTTAGATTGTCACTGGGTGCATTTCTTGTCAGATTGACAAAAGAATATCATCCTTTACCAGCATGTATTTTCTGCTTTATCCATTTTGATGTCTCAAAATGAATTTTGCCAGGCCTCATCTTTTTTGCTTGCTCTGCCACAGAGATTAGTATTAATCATGTTTCAGGAATCATAAACATTCTTCCTTCTCCCCTATCCCTTTATATTAAGCACAAGTACGTTCAACCTGCTGACTGGATTACTATACACATTCTCCTCATTCCAAATGTTCTTTTTAAAAGAAAGAAGAACAAAACTTAGTCTAGCCCAAATTCACAATACCGTAGGGAGAAGGCTCCATTGGAAACAATCTCAAATATCACCAAATTCTGAGGCAGCTGTGCCAACCATTCTCAAATTTTCCAGCAGAGGCTTTACATTCCAGGTGTACAATAACATAATTTGTTTAACTAAATAACTCCTTTATTTTCAGAACGTGAAAATTCAGGTTTATAATTTAAACTGGGGAAAAGAGCTCTGGCCGTGTGCTCCAGCCTGAGTTGAAATGCAAGTGGAGAACTCAGTGTTGGATGTAGCCTTTCATTTGACTCATTCCTCTTGCTACAACTGGCTGCTATCTTCTTTTGGGATGGTCAATGATCATGATCTTATTGCTGTAGAAACAGGGACATAGCTTCTCATCCTGCTGGCAGGAAACATAATAAAGTTCTCAATAGAACTGCGCCAGAATTGGAAGCTCTGTTCTGGATGGTTTGTGTGTTCTTTTCTTTCCCGTTGCAGGGGAATCCACCTCACCATTTCCCATCAACGCTGAGTTGATGAACTGAATGGTTGTGAATTGGTATGAAAATAAAGGTATGAAAATCCCTGCATCTCATATTCTTGTGCATTTTCTCTTCCTTTCCTTTTGTTGGTCTTATATCCCCTGACTTCTTCATGGCTAACCCCATAATGATTATGCAGCATATTAAAGCTTTCCTGCCTGCCAAGGAGGCATTGGGCAGGCTGTCTAGTTTCCCTATGCGCTACAAGCTATTTCATGACATTTGCTAAAGCCACCAAGTTTGGATGACCTTCACATGGATAGAAGAGGTGGGCAACAATTGTGGCTGCTGGGTGGTTTGTTTGTTTGTTTATATTAAACCAATTGCTATAGCTGCTCATCTACCAAGGATCTCTGGTTCGCTCACCCTCCCCACCTTTCCTGTACCAATTGACCCTCCTCCCACTCCATTTCCCAGAGCTCTTAGCCAGCAGGTGCATGGAGGAGCACCACAACCTCACCCACCACATCCCTCCACTGCACCTGCCAGCCATATATCCTGTGAGCAGGTACAGCAGGGAGGTGACCAACATCACTTTTGTATGTTGCTCACTTCCTCCTCATCTGCTGTCCAACCCTCTTGGAAGACTTGGGGCTGGCCGTCTCCAATGCAAGTGACGGTATTGCCCAAATTTGGAGAACCTTTAGCCAGTGTTTCAGAAGAAGAGTCATCTCAGCTTCTCCTCATAGCACAAGCTCTGAAGGAGAAACTGAGGGGATTCCAAAGTAGACTCCAGTGAAACAACTGAATAGTTTTACTTAATTGTTTTAGAAGCTAGTAAAAAAAAACATTAAGGTATTGCTTTTCCTTTCCCTGGGGATATCACTTTTGGTACCATGTTTATTCATTTAACATTAAGCTCCTAAATCAGATATATAAAACACCAAATGTGTGATCTTCACTTTACCTTAAAATATATATTTATATTATAGTCAGTAATTTATATATTTAGGTGGCACTCTGCTTTGGTAAAGAAACATCTGGGGTTGACATGTCTTTTATTAGGGCACTGCATGGTTCAGAAGCAGCAGCACTTCTTTTCTATTCATTTAAGCAGCCAATCCTTTGTCAGGTTCCTATGCAAGCCAATAAAATAAATAAACAAACAAGCAAACAAATAAATAAATAAATGTATATATGCCACTGTTTAAGAGTTGCATTAATCTTTAACAAGTGGATTCTTTAAAGCTATGGCATTCACACACACACCCCAAGTTCACACATATAGATATCATGCATAAGAAATCCTTTTTAATAGAATTATTATTGGATGGGCAAACCTCAGGCTTGTTGAAACTATAATCAGAGCCAGATCAAAATACTGGTCCATATTCAGAGGAACATACTATTTTCATTGAGAAAAAAGGATGTCTCAGGACATGCTCAGTCCAGGAATTTGTTTACTGTATTAGTACTGAATTCAAAAATCAGTCATATATACAGTATCACAGTTTTAGTCTGGATTTTTAAATTTTTGGCATGGCCAAGAAAAAATTGGTATCCATCTTGGCATCTAATACAATCCTATTCAAGCTTTTTGAAAATATATATCTGGCAAAATTCGTTAAACACTTTATGAATTATCTCTTAATTCCCAAGTAACCCTTTGCAATGAAGTTAGAAAGAAGCTCTTTTATAATTTACTCATTTAGGAATTAGTACTGCCAATATCCAGTACTGGTACCTTACGTACAAATGAACTCCATACAGAAATGCAAGTTATAAGATTTAATGAAAAACACTGATTTATTCTACATGATCAGATGAGTTACTTCTAATAAGACCAATATAAGCTTAATTGCTCTGAAAGAAGAAAAAATATGATGTGCAAGCGGCTCTTACTATTTATACATGGGAAAGTTTATATCAAACTTCTGTTTGTCCTCTTTGGATCATACCTCTTTTTATGTCAGCTGTTGTTCTAGTCAGACTATTTTTTCAATAAAATTCAACTGAAATACTTAAAAGATTTTTCTCTTTTTTCATTTTTTTTGAGGAAAAAAATGACAGAGATTAAACAACAGGCTGCTTCCAACTAAGAAAAAGACTCACACAGACAAAGAGATTTTTTTCATCATCTCCTTTCGTCCTTGAATATCTATTGAGGTGAATTATTATTTCAGCATTTAGGAAGAAGGGTGTTTGCATGATGCAGATGAACAGACGATTAGACATTAACGTCTCCAGGAAAATGAACTTGAAGGAAAGATCAGTCTACAGTGCATTGATTCACCAGGTAGTCAGCAAAAAATGAACATATATTGACCAATGAGTGGAATAATAGCTTTGTTGACAAGCTCATGGAGGACATTCAATCTCTATACCAAGTAGGCATTGCAATAGAGTCAGGGGGAAAATAAAGAGTAAACCACTCTTTGTCTAACATGACCACTTTTCTTTGAATATATCTATGAGCCAGAAAATGGTATTAATTCCTGCTGGAGTTCCTCACCATCCAGGATAGGCTCTTCCTCTCACCCCATTTCAAACATTAATATATACATATAAACATTAATATTCCACAGAAAATAATAGAGAATAACAGGGCTAAGATCCTGTGGGACTTCCAGATCCAGATGGACAGGCAAGTACTGGCCAATCAACCAGACATCATGGGAGTAGACAAGGACCAGAAGACAGCAGTGGTGATAGATGTAGCGGTGCCAAGTGACAGCAACATCAGAAAGAAGGAGTATGAGAAGCTGGAGAAGTACCAGGGCCTTAAAGAGGAACTAGAGAGGATGTGGGTTCATTAGAGAGATGATAAGAGGGATAGGATGAGAGCCAGTTTGGTGTAGTGGTTAAGGCACCAAGCTAGAAACCGGGAGACCACGAGTTCTAGTCCTACCTTAGGCACAAAGCCAGCTGGCAGCCTCTGAGAATCAGACATGATTTAACGGATTAAAAAAAAAAGAGGATAGGAGTACTTACCTCTAATCTTAGCTGACACTTTTTTTCTTCAATCCCACTTTCCTTACGTCTGAGATATAAGGTATGAGAAATTTACAAAGAATTGTTATTGGGCATGTTTAGCCCTGAGAAGAGAAGACTGTGGCGAGACATGATAACAGAATTGTTCAGACTTATTCCAGAAGACAGGACAAGAAAAAATGGATTTAAATTACAAGGAAGTTGCAGAGGAATTTTTTACAAGGATGTTGTAAAGGAATTCATACCTTGGGGAAGGTATGAAAGAACCACTAAAGAGGAACTTGCAGAAACAGTCCAGAGATTGAAGCAGGTGTGAGAAATAAACTCAAAATAAGTCTGTCTTGATCCTGTTTAGTGTAAGACGGGATAGACAGAAACTTGAACAGGCTTTCAAGATTCTGTTACTGTACTCTACAAAATAAAGCATCTTTCTTGGAATCTCAGCAGTGTCTGTTTCTTGACCGGGCCTACCTCAAGGGACTGAAAGAAGTAGATTTAGGTTGGGCATCAGGAAAAGATTCCCAACTGTAAGTGCTATGCAACAATAGAACAGGCTGTGTTGGGAGGTGCTGGACTCTCCCTCATTGGAGGTGTTTAATCAGTGTCTGGATGGCTATTTAGTGGAGATCCTTAATAGTGGATTTCCTCATTGGGCAGTGATCTGAACCGGTTGATCTCTACTTCCAGCTGTTACATTCTATGATTCTATGATTCTGAGAGATATTTACCAGAAATACATGTATTATCAGATATTTTTAAGGCGGATTTATTTATTTCTTGTGATTAATTATCTACTCTCCCTACAATCATAGTTCTGATTTAAATCCTGCAATTCCTGACTTGGTGAAGCTGGTAAACCTATAGATTAGAAGAAAGAATAGCTAAGGAGAGAGATCCATCATAATCACCACTACACCTACCACCACCAACAACAACAGCAACATTTCTCCTCCTTTCTGCTGTATTACAGGCTCCATGGCAGCAGGCAATGAAAAACATACAAAGTAGGATCCTTTTAAAGAAAATAACAGATTATGCAGACCACCCGTCAGGTTCTCCTGCCATAGGAAAGATCAAGAACTGCAGATTAACTCGCCTTGTAAGAAGATGCTTCGTTTCCAGGACCAAAAGATCTAGTTGCTAGGGTAAGAACTATTGTTTTTTCTTGGTCTTAATGGAAGAATCAAAGACCAGTTCTTGAGAGGCATCACTCGAAACAGCCAGTCTACCACTATGGAGCAATTGGTAGAATGTGAAAAGTTTGACATTTTCCACCAATAACCATTCCTCTTTCCAGAGTCTGCATAATTTGTTAATTGTCTGATGTTACCATTTAAAGGGAAGTGGTAATGATGGAAAATGCCATAACTTATGGTTATATTTAGGATATATTAAAATCACATGTTGAGGGAATATAAAATACAGCCTAATTAAACGGAAGAAAAAACACCACCAACTTCTGTTTAGAATTCCACAGACCTTTACAGAGGTACTTTAAAATAACGGGACATTTACAAAGAAATGGATTCATTTCAAAACTTTTGATACATAAGAAGTAAAGAAATATATTTCCTATCCAAATATATTGAAAAGGATGCAAAGACAAAACATTGTCATTACTCCAACTAATTCTTTTATTTACTTGAATAATTCCCGTAACAAGTCATTTTTCATTACCTTTCGTTTTACAAATTGGAATTATTATAGATGTACTGTATATATGCAACCTGCACATGGTGTGGGTGTTGTAAAGCCTTGCACATTTTTTTCCTTGTTACCACTTACAGGAGAAAATGCTAAAAGTGAATGCAGATAAATATGTTCTGGTGTTAACTGTTTCATCTGTAAAGAAATTAGGCATTTTAGAGGTCAGCTAGCCCAAGGCCCTGTTCCATCTAAGATCCACTAGAGGAGTGTTCCTCAACCTCAGCAAGTTTAAGATGTGTGGACTTCAACTCCCAGAATTCCTCAGCCAGCTTCTTAAACTTGCTGAGGTTGAGGAACACTGCACTAGAACAACTCCAACAGATGACCTTCTGACCTCTCTTTGAAAGCCTTCAGTGAAGAAGAACTTACTGTTTCATGTGGCCACCTATCCTACTGGTTGACAGCCTTAAGAGTCAAGAAGTTCCTCCTCATGTCTTTCCTGAAATTACTTCCTTTTAGTTTTAATCCATTGGTTCTGCTCCTTTCCCCTGGGGCAAAGAAATCTTCATGACAACCCTTCAGATATTTGGAAAGCATCATATCTCCCCTCAGTTTTTATTAAACTGCTTTGGGAGCTACTGTAAAAAGTTTGAAATTATCTGGCCATTTAGACATTTTTTTCCATAAATAGCTTGTGTTTGCACTCACATTTCTCATCAAAGCAGAGTATCATTTGTCTTACTATAATGATAACATGGCTTCATAATGATATCATAAACACTATATGATACTAGAAACAGCCACTCTAACACTATGCAGCTATGGGTACAAAGTGAAAACTTTGATATTTTCCATCAATGCCCATTCTCATCTTCAGATGAATGAGGCTGAAATTATACATGGTTTATTTAACCTTCAGCTGATAACCTACCAATAAGCAGCAAATCTGCTACAAAGCAATGGTTTTGTCTTGAAAGATATCAGGCTTGTGCACAGCACCTTCTCAAAGTTGTTTCACAAAGCAATGCACCTCTTCCACCTTTTCTAAGAGTGAAGCAGCCATGTTGTCTCACTTTGCCTCTCCTCTGAGACTTCAACTGGCACTTCCAATAGCAAGAAAAGGCTTCTGCATAGGCATGATATATACATGGAAGACTTTTGTGGTAATTGCTATTGCAGTCAAAGCTGTGAGGCAACACAAAAAGACATCTGCTTGAGACAAATCAAATCACATTGCCTTTTCATCTTGAAGAGGAGAATCATATCACCTTCAAGGTGCAAACCACCTTGTCAAAGTGAATTTTAGCTGCCTCACACAGATATACAGGTGTATCTGTTTACTTTTGATCGACTGCTTTTATATACTGGGAAAGAAAAAGACAGTAGAGGTCAGACAATGATCAATCCATTAGAGAATATTCTACCTGTTCTTATTGTCCTAAGTGACAAACCTGTGCTGTTGGAGTGCCAGAATGTAACTTCTGATAGATTGCAGGTAAAAAGAATAATAAAGAACAGACATCATAATTTGCAAGTTAGATAATGTGAAGTTGGATTCCTAAAACAAAGAAACTGAAAAAGCTGAAGCTGAACAAGAAATGACAGTTGAAAGGTCAGAGGAGATCACTGAAAAATATTGGTTGTCCAAGGGACAAAGAAGGTGGAAAGAAGAAAGCTTAAATACAGAAAATAGGCACTACAAATATCTGTGGGAAGATTCCCTCAGCAAGTCCTATAGGAAAACTGAAGTTGGTTTGTAGTTATGCTCAATTTTCCATGTATATGTATATGCATATGCATATGCATATGCATATGCATATGTATATGTATATGTATATGTATATGTATATGTATATGTATATGTATACACACACACAATGAATGGTGGGGTTGGTGAAAGTGGATACTCACTTGCTTTGCTTTGCTTTGAAATATGTGGGGATAGTAGCACTTCATATAGAGCTGGATGAAAAGTGTGAAATACTGAGAACAGGATCATTTTACTGTGGCTCCCATTCTCACTGCTCTTGATTTTAATTTATCTTTGTGTCAAGTGGATTGAAGAAAAGCATAAACTGTAAAGAGCCACAATTAGGCCTTTAAAGACTGTGGTTTTTAATCCTCCCAGAATGCACAAAGTCAGGGTAGAGATGCTAATACAGACAGCAGACCAAAAGTTTTTGATTTATAGATTGCGGCATAGATACCCATAGGAGGGAGACAAGTGCCAATTAGATAAGATTTGCATGAACATTGACACTAAATGCTACACAGATAAATTAAGGATTTTGTTCCTTTATCTCATCCTTTTTGAACAAGAAAGAACTGAAGACTATATTGTCATTTTAGGGAAGATAAGTTCAGTGCATTCTACAAGGGGCTACCTCTAAAGACACCTTGCTACAGCTGGGATTGATTGCTAGTGGGAAAATCTATGATTTCAGAGGAACACCTATTTTGCAATCTCTTCACTGGTTTCCAGTAAGCTTCTGGATCCAATGCATAGTGCTGGATATTACCTTTAAAACTCTATACTACATTGTACTGGATTATATAAGGGAGTGCCTGATCCAATTGCAGTCTGCCCATCCTATTGAAGACCTCTAGAGAAGACCTCCTCAAGGTCACACTCTAGCAAGTGGTGAGAGCGGTGTGGATCAGAAGGCATGCCTTTTCAGTGGTTGCACCCCAATTATGGAATTCACCATGCCTAGAGATGAGTCTGGCTTCTTCTCTTCTGATATTTCAGATTTTAAAAGCATTTTTTTAAATAGTCTTTTGATACCTAAACTATGTTGGGGTACATCATGTGGTTTTATGTAAAGTGTGCTTTTAATTGAAAGGCAATCAATTGCCTTTCTTTTATATTGTTGTACACTGACAGGAGTCATATCCTGACATGATTGGGGTTTTGCTTACATATGCAATGAGGTAACCATGGTAATTTCACAAGCACATCCATTACTATAATCCTAGATTCAACCTCCCATAGATCAATGCACATAATGCAGAAAATTTTGCAACCTGCTGTATGACTTGAGGTGCTTTTGATTTCTGTGTTTGATTTACTTGTGCTAATCCCCTTTGCTTTCCCCTTTACTTTATGGCATACCCAGGAAAAATTTCAAAGCAGAGTTCAATTTGTAATATTGGGACTGCTGGGTAGGCTTGAATTGCTAGCTTTTCACATTTTGAAAGACCCAGAGGGATCCCAGAAGTTTTTGGATGCAAATAAAGAAACTGTCTGGATTGTGGCCAAAGGTTATAATTCTGTTGTATAAGGCACACAAATACTGAAAAGCTTAAGCACTGATAATTGAATAGTCAGTGCTCATTATTTTAAGGAGAATTAACAATGTCAAAATGTCAATATTATTTTTAGAGTACAAAATGCAGTTGTGTCCAGATATTCTGCTGAACCAAATAAATATGAGATCAGCAAACTGATTACACTTTATTTCTGATAAGTGTAATACATTTTGATAGACATGTTCCAAGTTTATCTTAGGAATGAAAGTTCCATCTAATATACAAAACTGGCAGCTTTTCACGCAAGTAACTTATGGGGAAAACAAAGCAGACAATTATGGATTACAGACTCAGATATCTATTTTTTCTCTCTTGGTCTTCGCATTGTAAAGACATATTCTTAGTTGCTTAATTCAATTCAACCATGATAAAGGTTTTTGTGGAAGGCAGGCTTCAAGCTTGACTTCGTAGCCAACTAGTATCTATTTCTTACATTTAAACCCCACCACACTTCCACAGGGTTATGTGCAGCTTTACAGGAATCTAAACATCTCTGAAACATCCATGGTCCAGTTAAAATCATACAAAACTTGAAGCACACAAAGAATTTTTTAAAAAAACCTTCCCAAAGAGGCATCAAGTTCCAAATGCCCTCTGGAAGAGTTCATCTTCAACTACATCTGAAAGCTCGGGCTAATCTACGTTCCAGTGGGAGGCCATGCCAGAAAAGCAGTGCCTCCATGCCTCAGCCTCCCACAGCTCCCTAAAGTAGAGAACCAGCAGTTGCTTTTCCCAGTAAGATCGAATAGGCTGGGCTGATTCTAGTGGGTGAATGGGGTTTTGAAGGTAGCTTGGTGCCAAGCCATAAAGGGGGTTATAGATTAAGTTCTACCAGAAGCCAACAGATAGCTAATGAAGGACCTGTAGCACAGGTGTAAAGTACTCCCATGGGTGAGGGCCAGATAATACATGGGCTGCTGCATTTTGGGCCAACTGAATCTTCTGAGTGGTTTTTAAAAGCAACTGCATGTGCAAAGCATTGCAGTAATGTGGGTGAGTAGAAACAAGGGCATAGGTCACTGTAGAAAGGTCTTTTCACCCTAGTTAAACCTGCAAGTGGTGCACCAACTGGATAAGTCCCCACTGGCCACAGGCCCTACCTATAACTTAATCAGAAGCCCATGGGATAACACCTAAGTCACAGACCTGCTCTTTCAGAAGTAGTGCTTCCCCATCAAGAAGCAGCACTGAAGCTGCCTAAATACCCTTATGGACAAACAATAACCCTGTCTTGCTAGAATTCAATTTCAGCCTGTTTTCTCCCATCCAGACCCTCACAGCCTCCATGACAAGATCTCACCAGCATGGTGGTCTGGTGTAGAAATCTAAAGCAAGGTAACCTCAGGATACTGGTTATATTGAACCCCAAAAGGATGTATGATCTCACTCATTGATTTCACATAGATATTAAACAATAGGGCAGAAAGGATTGATGCTTGTGGCACCCAGCCAGTAAGATAACCTCTCCCCTCCTACCACCACTGACTAGAACTGGCCACTAAGAAAGGAGTGGAACCATTACAAAACAGAGCCCCCAATCCACGCTCTTCAAAGTTGGTCCAGAAGGCAATCAGGCTGATGGTATTGAAAGCCACTGTGTGGTCTAAAAGGTCCAGAACAAGTGCACTACCTGAAAAAGTCCATCAACTGACATGACCAAAGCTTTCTCCATGCCATGCCCAGGCTTGAACCCAGACTGATAAGTGTCTACATAATCCATTTCATATAGGGTATTCAGTAACCATCTCTACAAGCTTCATTATAAAAGGAAGGTTGAAGACCAGGCAATAGTTATCTAACACCTCTGGATCCAGGGACAGCCACTTAAAGAGGAAGCATACCACAGTGTTCTTAAAACTGCTGGTAACATACCCTCCCATAACGAGGTTGACAATATCCTTAATCCAGGGAATTACATCTCACTCCCACCCCACTACCCAAAGAAGCTATGAGGGGCAGACAAGTGAAATGACATACATACAGTGACTGCCTTTCAATCAACACTGATTCTAAAGTGACATGGGCATTGCCAGGTAAGGAATCAAATTCTTCATCTCCTCCCCTCCCACATAAGAAGAACCTTTGTTCTTTTGGGAAACTGCTGGGACAATTCTAGGGGAAAGGAGGCAGAATGTATGCCAAGGCAAAGGAAAAAGTGAGAGTGCTTCCAAATCTCCAGGCTCTGATTAAAATGGAATTTCCAGGAAAATCTTATTCAAAGATAGCCTTTTCTCTATAGCAGAGCTTTCCAAACTTTTCATGTTGGTGACACACTTTTTAGACATGCATCGTTTCGTGACACACTCTTATAGCAGGGCACAAGGCAGGCACTAGGACCTGCATGGAATCCTGGCAGGGCTCGGAGGCAGCAGCAGCTGGGACACACCCAGACACTGCAGCTGACACACTAACGTGTCCGGACACACAGTTTAGAAAGCTCTGCTCTATAAGAATAAGAAAAAGTTAGATAAGAATTGTGCTAAATTTGATTCAGATTTTTTGCTGCCTCTTGAGTGTACTGTTTGCAAAAGTATGAAAATCGAGCATTCAACTTGCAGCCTTAAGACTCTTGAAAATACATATTTTTTACTCTGTAACAAGTTTTTGTTTTTTATTTTTTTGGGGTTTTTGGTAATCGTTAACATCAACTGGGAATCTGAATTCACTCCTATTTTTAAGCAGACCATTACCATTTTGTTTTCTGATGGGTGCAATGCTTCCCACCCCCTTTTCTTTAAGTCATCGGGAAGCTGTTGTTTCCCTGTAAAATTGGGCAGCTCTGAATATTATCTTTTCCCTCATATTGCATATTTGCATTTCAATATTTAAATTTAAAAAGGGCTTCTACACTGGAACTTTGACATTTGTTTATTTCTAAGAAGAGAAGCCACATGTCTCAGCCACATGTCCAGATGCTACACAACCAGGTTTCACAATAGCAATTGTTTTACTTTTTATTTTATTTTTTTACATAGCAGTTGCCAGAATAACACAGAGTCTGGAAGCCCCATATCTCACATATGACAAGCACAGTGGAGAGGACACCAGGTTAGGCAATTCCTAGAATACAGGTGATGGCTGCAAGAACTACTAAGACACTACTCTAAGGGGCAGGAGGCTGTGGCATATGGGTATTAGGCCTGTAAGAAGAGTTGTCAGTCGACAGATGCCTGTTAGACAGCTGCTCCTAATAAGTCCAATTTATGTTACATATAGAGTATATTGACTGTATCCTTTTTCCGGGGTGGGGTGTGTTTACTGTTGCTTTCTGTGCACAAGTTGCAATGTGTGCTCGGCTCTCTTCCTGTGAATAAATGGACTTGTTTGCCATCTGCAGTGACTCAATTGTGGACCTAAGGGACAGCCAGGGGTAGTGCTGGGCCAGCAAATGCCACGTGGTGTCAGAAATGAGTAAATTCTAAATGGCCTCACTTCCAGCCCTTGGCAGCCTGTTAACTGCAGGAACTGCTGCAGACAATTGGCCTAAATGACTTCAGGCATTTCAATTATATCTGATTGCTAGTGGGTCGGAGTGGGAAGAGCAGTTTCAGTGTGTTTTGTTTTTGGCATCTTGCTGGTGAAGAGGCACCTGAGATTTACAACCATGTTACAGTTTATTCAGGAGGCAAATAAGCAAAACCTGCAAATAATAATAGAAAAGTTCACTGTGTATTTTGTCCCTAGGAAGAACATTACTTTTGAGAGAGAGGTGTTTTTTACAAGTATTGAAGGAGGAGACAAGTGTTGATTTGTATGTTACAAGGTTAAAAAGACTCTCCCAAAGGTATGAATTCAGAGGACTTTGTGAGTTGCTTATAAAGGATGAGATAGTGTGTGGGGTACGTTCAGCCCTGATGAAAGAAAGACTTTTGGGACAGTGACTTCACCCTGTATCAAGCAATAGATAGAGCCAGAGCAGAAGAAGCCTTGGCATCTCAAATGCAAATGTTGAGTGTTTCCAGGAGTGAGATATATGCTTTGCAAGTTAACACTGCTCTGGAGCAGACACCTTATAGGCATCCTTCTAGGCTATAGAAATACACAGATATTCTGGCTCAGTCAAGAGCTAGTAAATTTTCAGTAGGAGTGACAGGTACTAAGTTTATGTGCAGGTGTTGTGGAAATGCTCATGTGCCAAGAAATTGCCTAGCATTCGGCGCTGTGTGTTATAAATGCTCTAGCAAAAATCATTTTGGAAAAGTTTGTACAACAAAGCGAGTCTCAGCCAACAGACAAAAATGTATACACATGCTGCTTGTGGAGACAATACAGGTAGTACTCATTTGGTGACCACAATTGGGATGGACAACTCAGTCGTTAAGTGAAGTGATTGCTAATAAAACTGCAACTGTGCTTATGATCTTACTTCAGCCCTCTTTGCTTTAAAGACCTGCAAAAGTCATAAATGCGAGGATTGGTTGCAAAGTTACTTTTTCATCACCACCGTAACTGTGAATAGTCACTAAATGAGGCAGTCACTAAATGAGGACTACCTGTATATTCAGAACCTCAGGCACACCAAGTAAAAAGAAATGGTGCATGGCATGCTACTATAACTGTGGCTGGAGTACCAGTGCTATTTAAGTTAGATATGGGATTTGAGGCTTATGCTTTTCCCCAGCAAATAGGAAAATTAAGGCCAGGTTGCTACCAAGGAGGCATTTGCAAATCAAGCAATGCATGAATGGGCACCCAAGTTGGACATAAAGGACATCCATTCTAGCTCAGTGAAACTGATGCTGAAGAAAAGGGCTCCAAATCTGCATTATTTCATTTGAGGAATATGCCAGTGACAGGGCTTTTTTTTTTCCTTCCTACAAGCCATTAATGGGGATGTCTCCCCACAGGACAATCTGTTTGGCTTCTGAGATTCCAAAGATGGTACATTCTAGTTTCATCTCACTGCAGCAATACCAAAAGCAGCAATGCAACTCTCCACTTTAAGGGTGGGTAAAGAAGTTAGATTCCAGACAGACAACAGATAGATTCCAGCTTCTGTTGTTCAGAAAAAAGAGAAGCGTTAAACTGGGCATCTGGTGGTACAGGTAGTCCTCATTTAGCAACCACAATTGGGACCAGTAATTTTGTCATTAAGCAAAGCGGTTGCTCAGTGGAAAATCACATGACCACAATTGTGCTTATGACTTTACTTCAGCTTTCCTTTGTTTTACAGTGTCAGAAGAGTATGACCCCAAACAGCTGGGTGAGCCCAAACTGTAAGGAAGGTTTCTGTAACTTGATTCATGAAGAAGCTGGGTAAAAGGGCAGATCTTATAGCCCTTTCCTCCCATTCCCCTGCCCTTTGGAATGCTCACCCCAGTGCTGGGATAATTAGCAAGAAGAGAATTGATGTTTGTATTGACGTTCATTGGAGAGGAAGGGATTACAAGAGAGCAAGCAGGCACACAATGGGGAATACACATTGAAAGGAATGTGCTGGCACTGGCTGTTTGCCTAGTGTGCTCCCAGCTCCAAGCCCCAAACTGCTTAGGGGGCAAACAAAAGCCAAAGGTGTGAAACTGATTAAAGTCTTCTCAGTTACAGGCAGCAGTTGTTAACTTGTGGTTAGCATTTTTTAGGGAAGTGCTGTTCTGCAGAGGAAAGCTGCTCAGGAAGAGATTGCTTATTTAGGCAATCTCTCTGCTCTGTGAGGTGGGGGGATAATAAAAAAATAAGGATCCGGCACAGGACTATATGTACTAACTGATTATAATGGCAAACACATAGCCGAGAGAGAGATGCTGTGAAGGTTGTAAATGTGGGAATTGTTCAGAAAGTTACTTTTTCATCACTGTCATAACTTCGAACAGTCGCTGCCCAAAGCAGTCACTAACTGAGGTCTACCTGTATATAAATAATATTATAAATATATAAATATATGAGGAAGAAGAGGAGGAGGAGGAGGAGGAGGAGGAGGAGATATAGACTCAACAAGGCAAGATATACCAAAGTAATCTTAGGCAAGGTGGGACTACAGTGACAATTCAGACTACAGAGGTGGTTGCAAATCCTGAAATTAGCACAGAAGGCTTAAACGATGTGGACCACATGCAGAAAATTCACTTTGAGTGCAGGCACCTTATCTAGTTCCTGTACAGACTTGAAGTGGGCCACTAGTGAAGCCACCTGTAAGGTTTCAGATTGTCAGGCCCAGCCCAACCTGACAATCTGACAAATCAATCCAGTCGATGAATCAATACAGTCAAACTTCAGTTCTTCATTTGCTCACACCGAACAGACCGAATCTTGCCAGACTAAAGCTACTCTACCTAACCTAAGGGGAAATAACCTGGGAAAGGTCTAGGATGGGGCTATTCTGAACCTCTTCGTTTCCCCACAGTCGCTTCCTGGACTGTGTCTCCTCTTATCTTGTCCTCCTCCTTGGAATGTGCTCCCTCCTTCCTGAGAACCAGCAGCATTACTTAAATCCACCATAAGATTGATGAAATGGATAGTGTAGCAATAAAGAATGCTAATATAGTGAAGTGAATAAGATAAATTAGACCTTCTGAAGGTACTTCTGAAAGGGGGAACTTATGGCATAATGGTACTATGCTTTTAAAGACAGTTGTTAGTTGTCAGAAGCTGCCCCTGGTAAGTCCAATTTATATTGTATATACTGACTGTATCCCTTTCAGGGAGGGGGATAATTACTGTTATTTTATATGTATTGGTTGCTATGTGAGCTGGGCTGTCTTCCTTTGAATAAAAGGACTTGTTTGCCATCTGAAATGACTCAACTGTGACCTTGGACCTAAGACAGAGTAATGATGGGCTAGCAAATGCTATAGGATGTGAAGATCCATAGGGCTTCTGGGGGAAGAAGTTTAAGATTGCCACTTTTTCGTCCTATAGCAGAGCTTTCCAAACCTTTCATGTTGGTGACACACTTTTTAGACATGCATCATTTTGTGACATACTCTTACAGCAGGGCACAAGGCAGGCACTAGGACCTGCGCGGAATCCTGGCAGGGCAGGTTTGGAGGCAGCAAGGCACAAGGCAGGCACTAGGACCTGCGCGGAATCCTGGCAGGGCAGGTTTGGAGGCAGCAAGGCACAAGGCAGGCACTAGGACCTGTGTGGAATCCTGGCAGGGCAGGTTTGGAGGCAGCAAGGCACAAGCAAGACACTAGGACCTGTGCGGAATCACAGCAGGTTTGGAGGCAGCAAGACACAAGGCAGGCACTAGGACCTGCGTGGAAGCCAGGAGGCAGCAGCCGCCACGACACACCCAGACACTGCAGGTGACACACTAACGTGTCCCAACACACAGTTTGGAAAGCTCTGTCCTATAGGCCCCACAGCATAGCTACTAAGGTACTTTAGGAAATAGGTTCACCATAGAATTCTAAATTAACACTCCAGAAATAGTTAGACAGACAGACAGACAGACATATATGGAATTATGTTGTTAGAAAGAATTTTGCTATGTTGATTCCAAGTGATCTCATAGTGTCAGTTGTTGAATCACAAAACATTATGTCAGTAGGAAAAGAAAAAGGGTGAAGAACAATTTCTCCAGGTCAAGAAAGGAAATGGGAGAAAAAGAGGATGAAATAGAATTACAGGATGACATACACTACATTCTACTATGGGGGGAAAAGTGTCATGGCTGGTTACAGGACGTGATTACATTCTGTTGTTTGTGCCAATCCAGCAATTCAGAATGTTCTGAGCTTCTTCCAAATTGGTGCTGCACAGAATAAAATGCTGATATCTATTCATTTTATGATTCGGCAAAAGTAATAAAGACTTGGAACTCCCTACCTCCAAATACAATTATATTTCCTAGCTGAAGTACTAAAAGGCCTTTCTATTACACAGCCTTGGAAGCCATCATTTTTCTTTCTTAAAGTTCTTTTAAGAGAAAACTTGACATTTTGAAACATAATGGCCCACCCAACACAGAATTCAGCATGTTTAATTTTAATTAAATCAATATGCTAAAGCATACCTAACTGGATTGCAAAGGACAAAATACACTAAAATTTAGTTATAAACCCAAAGCTATTCTAAAGGTAAAGGTTCCCCCCGCACATTTGTGCAGTCATTTCTGACTCTAGGGGCTGGTGCTCATCTCCGTTTGTTAGCCGAAGAGCCAGCGTTGTCCAAAGGTGATTCCATGGTCATGTGGCCGGCATGACGCACGTGGAATGCTGTTACCTACCCACCGAAGTGGTACCTATTAATCTACTTGCACTTGCATGCTTTCAAATAGCTAGGTTGGCAAGAGCTGGGGCTAGTGCAGGAGCTCACTCCATCATGCAGGGCTAGGGATTCGAACCTCCGAACTTGCGATCTTCCGATAGACAAGCCTGGCATCTTACCCGCTGAGCCACCATGCCCCTAAAAAGCTATTCTACACATTATATAAAATGAAGTTAAGAATTCTGAACTGTGTTTTTTGGACTGTGAATATAGAATTGATTTGTTTGCATATATTATTTTTCCTTTCCATGCCAGTTTCTCACATAGCCCTGTCACATATCTGCTGCTGTACTATATACAGGGACTATCTATCATCTATCTATCTATCATCTATCTATCTATCTATCTATCTATCTATCTATCTATCTATCTTATGAATTATGAATTATGGCTTGCAAGCAGAAAACAAATCGCCTCTCTCTCTTAAGAGGCTGAGTTTTTGTTAGGAGGCAGTAAGGGTATGTCTGCATGTAGAGTGGCGTAGAATGGGCAGTGGAAAACTACATGTGAAAGAGTCTGAACTAGTACTGCTGAGGGTAACACATTGAAATGAGCGAAGAAAAGGCTTTACAGTATGCTGGGCAAACAAGATTGAATAAGTAATTTGTGGGGGTAAAAAGGTTTCCATTTTGGAACCCACCATGAAAGTTAGCTATAGCACTCAATCTGTCTGCTGAGTGATGCCAAAGATTCTTTGATAGATTTCAGCTTTATCTCTCTTTCCATAGGGGAAAAGAAATATTGTCCTTAAAAAAAGGCAGCAAAGTGTTGTGACTGTAAAACGGAATGTCAAGAATTTAAATGCTTGGTTATATGTGAGAGAAGTTTTTTTGTTCACTCAGTATTGTGTCCCGATGGCTGCCGAGATAAGAAAAGTGGTCGACATTTTCTAGTGAAACGCCACCTCCAACTTCTTGAAAGATTCCATCAACACTGCCTCCGAAAAATTCTGCAAATTACTTGGGAAGATAGGCGGACTAATGTTAGCATATTAGAAGAAGCAAAAACCAGCAGCATTGAAACAATGATCATCCAACATCAACTTCGCTGGACCGGTCATGTTGTTCGAATGCCTGACCATCGTCTTCCAAAGCAGCTACTTTACTCCCAACTTAAGAATGGAAAACGGAATATTGGTGGACAGCAAAAGAGATTCAAAGATACTCTCAAAGCTAATTTAAAAAAATGTAATATCAGCATTGAGAACTGGGAAGCCCTAACTCATGAGCATTTCAATTGGAGGTCAGCCTTTATTAATGGCGCTATGGACTTTGAAGAAGCACGAGTACAGGGCGAAAGGGAGAAAAGAGCTAAAAGGAAGGCACGTCAGGCAAACCCTCATCATGACCGTCTCCCACCTGGAAACCTATGCCCTCATTGTGGGAGGTTGTGCGGATCCAGAATTGGCCTTTATAGCCACTTACGGATCTACTGTTAAAATTTTACCTTTGGAAGACAATCTTACTCGGCTACGAGTGATTTCCAATGAATGTGTCCCGATACTGACAAAAGACACAGAAGATACCCTGAAGTAAGGTGACATTTAGGAGGCTCCCTAGTAAGTCTAGTAGTAGACTGATTAATTTTCCTACCCTTTGTACCCTCCTTGAAAAGCAGAAAGTTTAAAAGAGTTCTATAACTCAGTCTTCCTTCTCACAGAAAATTCCCTCCAGGTATGTTGCTTCAGCCTGGAAATGTGGGGTCCTCGCAATGAAAGCGTTCATTCTACAGGGAATGCAGACTTCAAGGACACAGATTTCTCTTACACTGCTCATGCTACAAATCTGCTTGGCCCTTGTCCAAGTGGGAATCAGAACCAAGGCTGCTGCTCAGGCGGGAAACCTCACATGCAAACACATGAGAGACAAAAGGGAAATAGTATCACTTTTCAATGCAAGTGTCCAATTAATTAAGATTTAACTTGCCCCCATGATAAATGTGAAATGATTTAATTATAATCAAAATGATCTAAATTGAATAGCTTGTGTTTCAAAGAGTCACTCGTGTAGTGCTAAGAAGCTCATTAAATTCAATTTGCAGGAATGTACTGCTGTCATGTTTCTTTCCTGAACCACAATATTACATTAACATTCTTTGATTATTTCCCTGTAGAGTAAGTACCATTAATACAGCACGATATGTAAAAGAAAAGCTCATAAGAGACACCAAGATCCATTTACTTTTCCCTGTATCTTTAGACGCTTAGTCTGAAAGAGATAAATTCACGCAAGAAAATGCTGTGACATGTATTTTCTGTGAAGAAAAAGGAGTGATGTGTGATACTTACTGTTGAAAAAATCATATTTCCATTAACAGTTACTGTGCATCTGAGAAACAAAATTGGCTCTATTTTGTTGATTTATTTAATTATATAGAGATGACATGACAATTAAATAGCAGAATAAAGATAATATACATAGAGATGCTAACTGCATTGCATAAGTTGAAATGTAATTAAAGGAAGCTAGGTAACAGCGTTCCACATGCATCATGCGGCCACATGACCGTGGAAGCGTCTTCGGACAACGCTGGCTCTTCGGCTAACAAACGGAGATGAGCACCGGCCCCTAGAGTCGGACACGACTGCACAAATGTGCGGGGGGAACCTTTACCTTTTTTTACAGTTGATCAACAGATAGGGAATCCAAAATAGTCCATTTATGAGTGAGTTTGCTTTATTTGGGGTATGTTTGTTTAGTATGGATTGACATGTTTAATGAAGGTGTGTGATGGAATGTGGGGGGACCTTGGAAGATGTGGGGAAGAGATGCCGCCTAGGGAACAATCAGATGAAAGAGAAAGGAGCCAGCAACAGAGTAACGGCCACAGAAAGAAACTTACGAAGGACCCACCTTAATTACTCGGGGGGTAGATAGGGAGGGTGGGAGATTTGTACTTTCAGACTTGCAAGATTCTGTTAACATAGCTTTACAATAAAGTAGAATTAGCCCATCTCATTATGTTTCCTGTCAGGTTTACCTGCTAGGGCTGACAAGGTGCTGTTTACTGTAGACAAAAAGGCACAAATCTGATTTATGAAACTGATTTTTTAATTTTAATTTTTTGTAACTGATTGCTAATCATTTCTTCTGTCTCGGGCCAGGCACACACAAATACACAAGAGGTAGTTGCAAACTTTTACTTATGTTAGAGTTTGTCTATGTAGAATTCAAGCGAATGGATTCCTTCACTAGCTCGTAAAGCTAGTATTTTTCCATTCAATGCTCCCATAACAAAAAGCACGTAAACACCAGGTGTGGCCTTGCTCATAGTCAACAATCAAGCCAGAAATTGCCTGTCCCATGGGAACCGTTCCCGGAAGGGAAGCCAATGCGCAACACCGCCATCTCATGGCGATTTGTAGTAAGTACAACTGTTACTACATTGTTAAGCTGAAAAATGGCCTACCCCACATTTAAGCCAATCAGAATGCTGAAACATGTGTATAATTCAGCTATGAACTATGGGTACTCACTCACTCATTCTATGCTTCTTTTTGACTGCTATCTACATGTTCCCATGTACTTTGTTTCTGAACTGTAACTACGCCTGGTCTTTGCATAGACCATGATTTTTCTTTCCTCACATCTGATGGAACTCTGCGTATGCTTTGTTTTTTTCCTTTTTGCAATAATGCACTATACATCCATTATTGCCTTATGCTACCAATAAAGATATTGTTAGCCTTAAAACACGTTGTTTGAATTAATCTGCGCCTGGAACCCCAAAAGCCAGCAACATCCCACAACTTATAGCAAGCAGCAACGAAAAGCTATGTGCAAACACACGCACGTAAAAGCAACCAAGTTCTCACAAGTCCAGCAACTTGCCTAAATAAATCAACCCTGACTGCTCATTGGAAGGACAGATACTGAAGCTGAAGCTCAAATACTTTGGCCACCTAATGTGAAGAGAGGATTCACTGGAAAAGACCCTGATGCTTACTTCCCCATTTTCCTGGTTCATGACATAGAAGGCAATGATATTTCTCAACCCAGCTCAATAATAATCCTAGTACCGAAAGTGAAAGAGATTCAGAAGTAGATTAAAGCCTCTGTGCATTTACAAATAGGAGCGTGGTGGCTCAGCGGGTAAGACGCCAGGCTTGTCGATCAGAAGATTGCAAGTTCAGAGGTTCGAATCCCTAGCCCTGCGTGCGGAGTGAGCTCCCGCACAAGCTCCAGCTCTTGCCAACCTAGCAATTCGAAAGCATGCAAATGCAAGTAGATGAATAGGTACCACTTTGGTTGGTAGGTAACAGCGTTCCGCGCGCATCATGCCAGCCACATGACCGTGGAAGCATCTTCAGACAACACTGGCTCTTCGGCTAACAAACGGAGATGAGCACCGGCCCCTAGAGTCGGACCCGACTGCACAAATGTGCGGGGGGAACCTTTACCTTTACCTTACATTTACAAATAAGCACAGGTGTGTTAAAGGAAGTATATTACCTCCGGAGGTGAGGTTGGCCCAATTGCTCCTGGCCTTCTGGAGGAATCTGAAGACCTGGCTCTGCCTCCTGGCTTGGGGCAGGGAGAGGAGTAGTCAAGTTTGGGGATGGCTAGTGCCCTAGAGTTCTCGTCGCATACAAGGACTGAGTTAGATCATCAGCCACTTGGATTTCATTTTTATCTATATTTATTTCTATCTGAAATTGTATTTTTATATATTGTAATTTATATATTGTCATTTATTACTTTATTGATTATGTTGTTGTAAACCGCCCAGAGTCCCTCTGGTGGGAGGAGATGGGTGGTGACAAATCTAAGAAATAAATAAAATAAAATTAATATGGCTCACCCCAAGAACGTAAATAGAATATTATTAAACTGCCGTTTTGTCCTCTGATGTATGATTACACTTTCACAGTAGGGATCTTGTACAGAGCATATTCCTTCTCAGTAAAGGAGGAGAAAAATTGGGTTCATCTCTATAGCCTTTTAAGCCTCCTTGACCTTGCTGATTACTGTGAATCACCTCTGGCACCAGGTTCTATTACTGGCAGCTGAGGGCTGAAGGAAATGAGCTGAGAAGTGAAAGATTAACAGTGATACTCTATACATGTAGTCATAACCTACTAGTTTCAATAAGGTTTATTCCCATGTAAGGGTACTTTGGCTTTCAGCATAAGGAAACTGTCAAGAATATATTTATCAAGAATACATTTATGTTTGTAGAATATTTATACCTTTCCTTTAGGGACTTAAAAAACAAGGTGACTTCCAGGAGTCATTGTAAGTATACATAACAATGCCGGTCATTGACCAAATAGATATTACTGGTACTGGTACACAACAATAACAAGCAACAACAAAAATAACCATGAATAAAAATGTGTAATAACATAAAAAAGTTATTCCCATTAAAATGGGACAAATCCAATGAATTATTAAATTAGTACAGTTTAAAGCATTTCAGTTTGGTAGCTTATGTAATGTATTCAAGGGAAAGCCACAGAATTGATTTTATTGGGGTTTTCCTAAAGTGACAGTGCACAACTTCTGCTGACTCAAGGGCCATATCTAGCTTTCAGTAGCATGTGGAACACTACCCCCCCACCCCCAAAAGGTGGTTGTGGACAGTGACCATTTGGGGAGGGAAGTTTAAAGATGTGAAACACAGAGAACAGAGGCATCTTTTTGCTCCTTAATACCTCCCAAAACTCAAAAGCTTAAAAAAAAAGTCTACATTTGGGCCCTTTCCACTCTTGGCCACTTGACAACACTTTTAACTCTCTTCTATAGATTTGGAATGATGGATACCATTCACACGGTTGGCAAGAGCCAGCACAAAAACAGCTATAGCAGGAGTTGGGTGGCCAATGACTGCTTGCACGGCACACTGAATTTGCCAATCCTATATTAATCTACTGATTTACCTTTCATGGCCCAATTAATACAAGCTAAGTTACAATATTTTCAAGCCACTTAAAAATAAGACAAGGAGTTTAATTAATTTTCAGAAGGTAACCTTTTTCAGGAAAGATTTTTTTTAAAGATGTAAAAAGTTTTTTTTATGTGGACCTACTGTAGATCATGCTTTCGCTATTTAATATTTAAAAGATCAGGAAGTTAAAGGACCATGCTTTATGGGTCCTCCAGAGATATAGAACAATCCCATTTGCCGGATTATAGACAAATATAAGAAAGAGATTTCATTCATTGTTTTATAGAAGTAAATCAAAGAAAAGTGTGCCACCTAGTGAATTGTGAAAGACAATGATTACAGTACTTCTTCTCTTGATCCAAATTTGATTTAAAAAGTAATAAAAGAAGAGTAAGGATACAGAACCTTGGGTTTTCACCTTCAAAAAGTATTTGGCAATTTTGCATAATACAAGCTGTCCTGAATCTGACAAACAAGTGAATATATGAGGCATGATATTCAAGAAGGGAGGAGAAAAATGTCCTAAATCAACAACACAGTTAAAAGGGACATTACAATTGAAGTAAGAAACATTAAACCTCCCTTCCTCTCAGTGATAGAGTAATAGAGCTTGGAGATATAGTTTCACCCAATATTTTAACAATACCACTGAATGTGATTCTACCAGATTGCAGTATTATAAAATATCACATGTGATGTCAAACATATGGACAAGAGAGAGATTACTGAAAAAGAATGCTGTTTCTCAATGTCCATATCATCTGAATATTCTATATAGATAAAGGTTAGAGGTCAGGGCCAAGGAACATAATTCATCATACTATAGCTAGCCAACAGAGGAAACTGGTGGAACACATTCAAGGCCAAATTGTTAGACTCATAGAATCTTAAAGTTGGAACTGGCCATTTATTTATTTATTTTTATCCCACCTTTATTATTATTTATAAATAACTCAAGGCGGCGAACATACCAAATACTCCTTCCTCCTCCTATTTTCCCCACAACAGCAACCCTGTGAGGTGAGTTGGGCTGAGAGAGAGTGACTGGCCCAAGGTCACCCAGCTGGATTTCATTTTTTAGGCCATTGGGTGGGGGTGTCTGCAGGGGTTGGGAGTAGTGTTAAAAAAACCTCAATATGGCGGCTGCAACTGCATGATCAAAGTCCACATGTGATGGGTTTTAAATTGCTGAGTGTTAAGTTTTCAGTTTTAACACTATTTGTATTTTATTTCTAGCTATAGTAGTTTGTCAGATATTTGTTTCATTCCTATGCCCATTAAACTCTTGGATTGAGAGCAAGTCACCAAAAGAAGCACAGATTTACCTTTCTCTTAATTAAATGCTTTCTTTCTCTACAGTACTTTATACAGAAGCCCAGCAATCATTCAGAATGTTACTTCACTGCTTCTTTTTAATTCTAGTAAATTTCACAAAATTTGGACAAGAGGGACAAATGTTTGCTTAAATATTCTCAAGTACGATATACAATTTAGCTTCATGTTATATACAGCCTAGGCAAGGGTAACTTTCATCTCCTCTTCTTACCTGGGCTCTTAGAAAAGTATAATGTTATTGCATTTCTCTCTCTTTTTAATGAAACGTATAGGCTCCCAAGTCCATTATGACTGTAATACAATCATTGGTAATACATTGGGGATCCCCCACTCCGCCACCCAGTACTGACAGAATGAAAATTGTAACCAATTGGTGTCAATTTGAATTATCCAGAAGTGAAAAATTGCCAAAAGATTCAATATAGTTGCATTTGACTTCCTTTAACAGGGGATTGGAACAGGTTGTCTACTGGGGACAAAGCCAGTATTTGGGGCTTTTTGACTTAGAAAAAAGATAAGCAAGCTTCATGGGATATGGATACATACATACATACATACATACATATATAATATAGTGTATATATGAATTTTTTAACAAAGTAAAAGCCATGAAAAGGAAAGGAAAGGAAAGGAAAGGAAAGGAAAGGAAAGGAAAGGAAAGGAAAGGAAAGGAAAGGAAAGGAAAGGAAAGGAAAGGAAAGGAAAGGAAAGGAAAGGAAATGAAATAAAGAAGTGGCTTCTGATCTTCTTGACAGCAGTTATAGATACATTTATATTTTACCCTCTCTCTCTAAGGATACATCATAATTTCCTTCTTTCCGTAAGCTACCCTTTCTAATCTTCAAACCCATAAATCACAAGTTCGTTTTTCTCTTTTTTCAGCAAAAAAGACCGTAAGGGGTTTCCAGTGACTGATAAATGTAGTTGTTGATCTTTCTCTAATCAAACAAATTAATTTTGCCATCTCTGCTAGTTCTGTCATCTTCACCAACCTGTTGTGGGTATTTCAGAGTCTTTCCATTTTTGTGCATATAGTAGTCTTGCAGCACTAACCATATATAAAAATAATCTTCCATAGCTAATCTTCCATTCGACAATTTTCTAATTGATTGCCCATTAATCCCAACAAGAAAAAATCTGGTTTCAGTTGAATGTTTATCTTTAAAATTCATTGTATCATTGTGTATATTTGAACCCAAATTTTTCTGGCTTTTTTACAAGTCAACCAGGCATGATAAAATGATCCTTTGTGTTGTCCACATTTCCAACATAAATTTGAAGTACCTTTATACATTCTAGACATTTTTTCTGGAGTCATATACCAATGGTACATCATTTTATAAAAATTATTTTAAATTATAACTATGAAGGTTCTCAGTCATCCAGGTGGAACAGTCTGTGGCTTGAATCATGTCAACTGGATTTCTATTTTCTTAGTGGAAACGTTTCACTCCTTATCCAAGGAGCTTCTTCAGTCTGAGTAAAGTTAGTAAGGGAATCCTTAAATATGTTTCTAGGCTGGCTGTGTGACCTTGCACCTGGGGCTAGGTCATGGTTATTTTTGAGATGTTTGTTTCTAAGTCCCTTTATCATCTAAAGGAGGATCGTTAAGATTACCCTGCTGCTGTTGAGCTTGTGAAATGGTCTTAATCTTCCTAGGCACAGAAGACAAAGCAGGAAGGAAGATAGGGGAAAGGTTATGCCTGAGGCCCCCACCTCTATTCAAGGAAGGATTTTCCAAGTTGGCATGAATGGATTCCTTGACCCCTCTCTCAAAGAAGAGAAGATAGACAGAGAAGATAGGTGGTTTGAGAGAGGGGTCAAGGAATCCATTCATGCCAACTTGGAAAATCCTTCCTTGAATAGAGGTGGGGGCCTCAGGCATAACCTTTCCCCTATCTTCCTTCCTGCTTTGTCTTCTGTGCCTAGGAAGATTAAGACCATTTCACAAGCTCAACAGCAGCAGGGTAATCTTAACGATCCTCCTTTAGATGATAAAGGGACTTAGAAACAAACATCTCAAAAATAACCATGACCTAGCCCCAGGTGCAAGGTCACACAGCCAGCCTAGAAACATATTTAAGGATTCCCTTACTAACTTTACTCAGACTGAAGAAGCTCCTTGGATAAGGAGTGAAACGTTTCCACTAAGAAAATAGAAATCCAGTTGACATGATTCAAGCCACAGACTTTAAATTATAACGTTTCAGTCTTTTTTATCACATATTTTCCCACTGTTCCATCAATATGTTATGTCCAAAACTTATGCCTTAGCCCATTTTATCATATGCTCTTTTACTTGTTCTTCTTCCGTTTCAAATTTCAATAAAAGTTTATACAGTTTACTAATTCCATGTTCATCATTTGTACATAGTTCAACTAGAGAGAGCCAACTGCTAGAGAGCCAGTTTGGTCTAGTGGTTAAGGTGCTGGGCTAGAAACCAGGAATCTGTGAGTTCAAGTCCTGCCTTAGGCATGAAAGCTGGCTGGGTGACCTTGGGCCAGTCACTCTCTCTCAGCCCAACTCACCTCACAGGGTAGTTGTGTCAGGGTTTCTGTGCAAAAACAAATTGCTTTCTCTGCTCTGGTTCTCAAAACAAAGGAACTGATAAGGAAGGCACAGGTGGGTAGCCTTGGCCAGCCAATATACCACGTGATGGTATGTTACAGTATGTCTTGTCCAAATAACTCCCATGGGAACATTTCCCGGGGGAAAGATAATGTGCAACACTGCCATCTCGTGGTGGTTTATATTATGTGCAAGTCCTGGGCTTTGTTAATCTGAAAATGCCTTGTGACCCTCTGATCCTAAGATCCCTCCAATCAGAAAGCTGAAACAAGTGTATATCTCAGCTGTGAACTATGGGTCTATGCTTCTTGACTTCTGTCCAGTCTTTTAGCCATGTTTCTATATGTGGTCTGTTCCTGTGAACTGGAAAGTGCGTAACTATGCCTGGCTGTGTCTGTAGGCCATGGCTATCAGTGGAACCAAGGAACCAAGGAACGAAACTCTGCTTATAGGTTTGTTTTTCTTTTTTGCAATAATGTAACTATATATGCATTTATTGCCTTATGCTACAAGTAAACACTTTTAGCCATAAACGCTGCACTCTGTTTACTCTGTTTACTTTGCGCCTTACCCCATAAGCCAGCATTATCCCACATGTTGTTGTGGGGAAAGGAGGAGGAGGAAGGAGTATTAGGTATGTTTGCCGCCTTGAGTTATTTATAAAAATAATAAAGGCGGGATTAAAAAAACCCTTCAAATTCTGTCTTCCGATACTCAATTCCAAATGTCTTGTTATCTACCTTAAATCTTTCTCTTAACTGTGCATACAAAAACCATTGAAAACTAAATCCCTCTGCAGCCAGTTGCTCTCTTGATTTTGTCTTATATTCTCCATGCTCTTGTTCTAACAACTCTTAATAAGTTAACCATTTCTCTTTACCTGAAGTTTCTTTCCTGTAAAATGCTTCTTCTACTGAGATCCATAAAGGCATATTCGTGCACAGTCTGGGTTTACATCTGTTCCATATTCTCAATATGGTACTTCTAATATAATTATTCTTAAAATCTCTGTTAATCTTATCATGCCATAAAAAACCATGCCATCCAAACCTCAGATCATGCTCTTCTAGTTCTAAGTTTCTCTTTATTTCTCAGCAGCACCCTCTCTTTCACCCAGACCAAGCAGCAGGCTGCAGAATACAATTTCAAGTCAGGCAATGGCAATCCTTCTTGTTCCAAGCTTCATGCGCTATACAACAGTATGCACAGTGTAGAGCAAAGCTTTCCAAACTGTGTGTCGGGACACGTTAGTGTGTCGGCTGCAGTATCTGGGTGTGTCGCGGCTGCTGCCTCTGAGCCCTGCCAGGATTCCGCGCAGGTCCTAGTGCCTGCCTTGTGCCTTGCTGCCTCCAAACCTGCCCTGCCAGGATTCCGCGCAGGTCCTAGTGCCTGCCTTGTGCCTTGCTGCCTCCAAACCTGCCCTGCCAGGATTCCGCGCAGGTCCTAGTGCCTGCCTTGTGCCTTGCTGTAAGAGTGTGTTGTGAAATGATGCCCTTCTGTAAGAGTGTGTCGTGAAATGCATGTCTAAAAAGTGTGTCACCAACATGAAAAGTTTGGAAAGCTCTGGTGTAGAGAAAGTAGGTATGGATATATTTTACTCCAGTTCTTAAAATATTAGAATCTTAGGTTATTCAGTGAAACTGGATGGTTGAAGAATCAGCATATATATAACCAAATACATTATGGAAACCTTATACTTCAAGAAATCATGACTGCCACCATCATGGATTATTTTAAAAATGCCTTGCACAAATTCATGAATCGTAAGACTATCAATGGTAATTACTAACCATGCTCATGGATAGGCAAATAGTTCTTTCACATTCTGTCACAATGTGACTGGGTTCTTGTATAATTTATTTATTTATTTATTTATTTTTCAAATTTATTCCCCGCCCATCTCCCATGCAAGGGACTCTGGGCGGGTTACAACAAATACAATTTAAAAACTATACAAAAATATCTAAAAACACAAGCAGAGAATAAATAAAATACTGTAAAATCCAAGAAGGATTAAGACCCGCAGATAGATCATGGAGCTACAAGGCCAGCCAACCCCATGAGGCACTACCACCTCCGTCGTCCCAGGCCAGGTGGCAGAGCCAGGTCTTAAGGGCCTTCCTAAAGGCCAGGAGGGAGGGGGCCAGTCTCACCTCTGGGGGCAAGATATTCCATAAGGTGGGCGCTATCACAGAGAAGGCACGCCTCCTGGACCCCGCTAGATGGAACTCTTTTGTTGAGGGGGTCCGAAGCATGCCCTCTCTGCATGCACAGGTGGGGCGGGCCGATGTTATCGGGACGAGACGGTCCCTCAGGTACCCTGGTCCTATGCCATGTAGGGCTTTAAAGGTAATCACCAACACCTTGAATTGGACCCGGAAGCAAACTGGCACCCAATGCAGCTCGCGTAGCAGAGGTGTCACATGTGCCGATCTCCTGGCACCCATAACTGCTTGCGCCGCCACATTCTGCACCAGCTGAAGCTTCCGGATACTCTTCAAGGGTAGCCCCATGTAGAGCACATTACAATAGTCTATACAGGAGATGAAAAGGGCGTGAGTGACTGTTCGGAGGGCCTCCTGATCCAGGAAAGGGCGTAACTGGCGCACAACTCGAAGCTGTGCAAAGGCCCTCCTGGCCACGACTGCCACCTGCTCTTCAAGCAGGAGTCGTGAGTCCAGGAGGACCCCCAGATTCCGCACTGGATCCAAGTGGGGTAGTGCAACCCCACCCAGAACCAAAGATGACAACTTCCCAGATCCAGGGGAGGCATCAATCCACAGCCACTCCATCTTACCAGGGTTCAGTTGAAGCCTGTTGTTCCCCATCCAGACCCCCACAGCCTCCAGGCACTGAGATAAGGCATTGACCGCATCACTTACTTCACCCGGGACAGAGATGTATAACTGGGTATCATCAGCATATTGGTGATACCTCATCCCGTGGTGACGGATGATCTCGCCCAGCGGCTTCATGTAGATGTTGAATAGGAGAGGAGAGAGAACCAACCCCTGAGGCACCCCACAAGTCAGGGGTCTCGGGTCAGCTCTCTCCTCCCCTATCAACACCGACTGGGAACAGCCCTGGAGGATGGAGGCGAACCAGCACAAAACCACGCTGCCCGCCCCCAACTCCTCGAGCCGCCCCAAAAGTATACCGTGGTCGACGGTATCGAAGGCCGCTGAGAGATCTAAGAGAGCAAGGATGGGCCCACTCCCTCCATACCGCTCTCGCCAGAGATCATCCATAAGCGCGACCAATGCGGTCTCTGTCCCATATCCCGGCCTGAAACCTGACTGGAAGGGGTCCAGATAATCCGTTTCCTCCAGAATCCTCTGGAGTTGCAATGCCACCACTTTCTCAACCACCTTACCCAAAAAGGGAAGGTGGGAGAACGGATGAAAGTTGTTCAAAACGGTGGGGTCCAGGGATGGATTCTTGAGGAAGGGGTGCACCAGCACCTCCTCAAAGGAAGCCGGAACCACCCCCTCCCTCAGGGATGTAATAATCATCACCTGGACCCAACCACATGTCACCTCCCGAGCTGATTTAACCAACCAATCCTCTGGCATCTCCCCAGATTGTGCCTCATGCTTAGAGTGTAACTTAGAATGAATCTGAGCAATTTTGTCCTGCAGATGCTCAGCAAATTCTTCCGACCGGCCCTGTAAATGGGTCACCGAATCTTTACGACCCAAAAGAGATCTAGTAATCTTAAACAGGGCCGTCGGGCGGCAGTCTGCGGACGCAATAAGAGCGGAGAAATATTCGCATTTTGCCGCTCTTACCGCCACAAGGTAGGCCTTAACTGCAGCTTTAGATTGTGTTCGGTCAGATTCAGTCTTCGTCTTTCTCCAGCAGCGCTCTAGACGTCTCTTAACCCTCTTCAAAGCCCTCAACTCATCCATAAACCACGGAGAGTGACGGGCCGAACAGGGCCGGAGAGGTCGCACAGGCGCGATCTTGTACAGAGCTCTGGCCGCTTCCCTATTCCAGGCTGCGGCCAGGACCTCCACTGGACCGTGAAGCAAGTCCTCGGGAATAACCCCCAGCTCCTTCTGAAACCTCACTGGGTCCATCAGTCGCCGGGGGCGGACCAATCGAATAGGTCCCGCCTCCCTGTGGAGTGGGGCAGCAGAAGAGAGTCTCAGGGTCACCAGGGCATGGTCTGACCATGACAATGGGGAAAGATGTAACTCTCCCCTCAGATCACATTGCCACTGCTCAGACAAGAAAACTATGTCCGGGGTGAGACCACTGTCACGAGTCAGATCACAAATAATCTGAGACAGGCCCATAGCTGCCATGGTAGCCATGAACTCCCGAGCTGCCTCCAAGGTCCACCCCAGAGATGGCAGATTGAAGTCCCCCAGAACCATAAGTCTGGGGAATTCCACTGCCAACCCCGAGACAGCCTCGAGCAGCTCAGGCAGGGAGGTTGCTACGCAGCAGGGAGGCTGGTACAGCAGCAAGACTCCCAACTGTTCTCGTGAACCCAACTTGAAAAACAGGGTCTCACACCTGGTCACTTGTGGAGCAGCGCCCCTGAAGGCCACAAGGGACTCTCGGATGACAACTGCCACCCCTCCTCCCCTGCCCCGGTGTCTCAGCTGATGCCACACCCGAAACCCAGCTGGGCACATTTCCGAGAGGGCTACTCCCCCCTCTGGGCCCAGCCAGGTCTCGGTAATACACACCAGGTCAGCCCCCTCCTCTGTGATTAAATCACTTATAAGGGGGGCCTTGTTATTCACCGACCTGGCGTTCAGCAGCAGCAGTTGGAGACCAGAGCCTACGAGGATCTGCTTACCAGGGCCTGGGTATTAACACGGGGGGGCGGAACGCACCACCGGTAACAAACACCGGGGGCGCCTTTCCCGATAATGGCTCGCCCTCCGGTTCCCATCATACCGTCCCCTGCCCGTCACCACCTGAATCAAATGGCCCGCCACCCAGCCCCCAGAGATTCCCAACTCTGGCCTAGTAGCCTGCACTCCCAGGCCTCCGGATTTCTTGGGCTTAATCAAGGGTCCCTTATCCCATTCATCCATCATCCAATCTCACAGCAAGTCGGGTAGTGACAAGACCCCCCAGTGCACCAGCTCACGCTTTTGGCACTGTTAGGGTCCAGCACCACCCCCAGTCACACTCTGTACCTCTCCCTCAACTTCTCTCACTGGTCAGGGAGAGGTACCAACACTCACCAGCAATCACTCCTACCCCACCTGACTCTCACCCAGGGGGGTACTCTTACAAAACCATACAATCTTGGCTCCCCCCCACCTCGTCTCTCACCCAGTGGGGGGTCCACATTCATACTAAGGGACCCCTATAAATCCTCTGCCATCTTATGTTAAATGGGACACTATCCAGATCTTCATACGGGTTAGTCCGTGTTGTTATTTTTCTTACGCCCTGGTCTCCTGGACTCCAGCCTCTGCACCATCTGCACTTTTCAGGGCCGCAGGGTTCGCCCCCAACTCCAGCCAGTTCTAACATCAAGGCTTCCGAACCCTCTCTAGAATCGGCCCAGGAAAAAAAGTCCAGCTTGTCTACGGGGGGGGGGGGGGCAACTCGTCTGAGGACTCCGTTGCAACAGCTGGGATCTCTCTGTACCACGCCGGCTCTACTAGGCCCCGCCAACTCCACCGGCCCAGTCCGAACCCCGACGGCCTCCGCCTCCAGCAATCGAAAACAGAGCCCTCCGGCAGCCTCCAGCAGCCTCCGACAAACTCCAGCCCTGCAAGCTCTGCCAGCCTAGCTCGACGACCAACAGCTAACAGCCTCCAGCCTCCAGCTGCGTCCGGCAGCCTCCCACAACCTCCGGTCTTCGGTGGGCTCCCAGCCCTCACCAGCTCCACCGGCCTAGCTCGAACCCCAAGACTCTGGCTTGCAACAGACTTCGAAGGGCTATGGCGTCTTCGGCAATTCACTGGGCTCTTTTCCTCCTGTAGATTCACGGAGCTCCGACCCGGACGCACGGCCTCGCCCCAGCACTCCCCCCAGAGAAAGCCACTCACCACCCTAAAGGTGAATTTTTTAGGGGATTTTCGGTGGGTTTTTCGGCTTTACCCGGAGCGGTCAACGGCCGTGCTGACTTGCGCGGAATTGGATATGTTTTTTGGTTTGCAAGGATGGCAACTGACACAGAGAAATGAAATGGAGGGTTTTATGTGTTGTTGTTGTTGTTGTTTACTATATTCAGTGAAGCTATTTACAACACAATCCCGGCTTTTTCCCGTTGTCAGATTTACTCCCCCAGGGATTATTCCCCTCTAGCTCTCCTCTAACTGCTTCACTTCCTTTCCCTGTACTCTGTCTCCCTCCCCCATTTCTGGGCTTATCAAGAGAGAGAGATAAGGAAAGTGCTGGCTTTATGGCTAGAGTGCTCAGTGTGGCTTGATTCCTTCTCCTGGATCTGCTCAGCCAATCCTCTTCTTCTCTGTTGGGGGAAGAATCTCTCTTGGGTGTCTTCTGCCCAGTCCTTCCCCAGAGACCAGGGCTTCACCAACAGCCAACTCCTCCTTCCCATCTTGTGCCTTGGGTGAACATGTCATCTCTCTGGAACTTCTCTTCCCTTCCTCCAGGAAAGCCACCCATGGACTTTTCTTCTCCCTCTCCAACCAGAACTGACAACTGCCCTGCACAGTCCTGTAACTTTATTTTCCAACCTTCCTCTCCAGCCACTCCATTTTACACAGTCATTTCTTTCTTCTCCTCCCCTCCTCTCCTTTTCTCTCTTTCCAATTTTGCATCAGACCAGCAGCATGTCCCCCAGCAATTGAGGAAGTGGGTGTTCCCCCCACTCCAGGTCTCTTGTCCCCAACAGCTATATACCAATCTGGACTAATGGGACTGCTGTCTCTACATTTCCCCACACGAGCTCTGGCTAGCCATATGCCACACATTCACCATGACTTTGTTCCATGCTTTTCCTACATAAGTTTAAAAAGTTATATTTAAAAAAAAACACAAAAAATGTTCTCATTTCCCCCTAGTATATACAGTTTTGCAGCCAATACACATACAGTTGTATTTCTGACTACAACACATCTGCTATAGATATTTTATTAGCAGAATTGAAACACAAAAAGTTAGAAAAGTTGCAAAATTGAAGAATACCTTCATATGTGATTCATCCATTAGTCTAGAAAATGCAAATTAGGTCAATGCATATTAAAATGTGAAACAAATCAATTGCTTCCCTATTACTAATTAGGAGTCCTATATATTTTCACAAGTATTGGGGCTGTGTCTCTCCACATACCACATGTAGGGAAACAAAAATGAAGTGTGAATATATGTGAATGAGAGGGTAGAAAATACATTTGCATTCATATCATGCTTCAGGGCTTGCCATAGGCATCTGATTGGCTGTTATGAGAATGAAATGAAGGATAAGATGGGCCTTTGGTCTGATTAAGCAAAGCTCTTTGTTTACTCTCCCGTTGTTCTTATATGATGGCTGCAACATCACCTGAGTCATTTTTCATATAATCTGCAGAGTTTTTCAGGATTCAAATATTTAGTTATGAATCACTGAGATAAAGAGAATCAAGCAATGTATATATAACCTAATCCAGCACTCACACATATAAACATAAATTAGAAGCTCCTATGATCCTCTTGAACATTTACCAGCACCAATAGGGATTGTTGGAGATCAACATTCACCATCAGTCTGGCAACTATTAAAGCCCAGTAATTAATGCATTTTTCTGGCATGCAACCATGCATTATATATAGGGCCATAAAAAGGTAAAGGTACCCCCCGCACATTTGTGCAGTCGTGTCCGACTCTAGGGGCCGGTGCTCATTTCCGTTTGTTAGCCAAAGAGCCAGCGTTGTCCGAAGACGCTTCCACGGTCATGTGGCCGCATGATATGCACGGAACGCTGTTACCTACCCACCGAAGTGGTACCTATTAATCTACTTGCATTTGCATGCTTTCGAATTGCTAGGTTGGCAAGAGCTGGAGCTCGTGCGGGAGCTCACTCCGCACGCAGGGCTAGGGATTCGAACCTCCGAACTTGCAATCTTCCAATCGACAAGCCTGGTGTCTTACCCACTGAGCCACCACACCCCCATATAGGGCCATACAGTGCTATAAAAGTTTGGTATTGCATTTGTAAGAGCAGGGAAATAAAATACTATACTTCTTCCTATACAGAATGTTAGAATATAGAATACTAGAAAAAGATATTCTTATATTGCTCCAGAGAGATCATAAGTACATGAAAGTTTTAAAAACTTCAACTGCTCATTAAGAATGATAGTAAGTCTTTACATTAAATATATAACTTTTTTAGCTGTTTGCATATAAGTGGGTTATTTTTAAGAATAAGCAGACAACGATAATATAGTGAGAAACCTAAAATCATTGCAGCAAGAATAAATGGATATACCTCCCTTTGTTCTAATATCTGTACTTGCATCCAAGGTATGTGTTGTTGTTTTACCATGGTAAGTGTGTGTGTGTGTTTTAAGTATATATAAACAGGAATAATTACACCAACTATTAGCTTTTTAGTTTCCCTTCACATACATTCACTTAGATATATCTGTGATTGTCTGGTGCTTTTTATTTATTTAAACCATTTATATACTACCCTATATCCTATCAAGATTTCATGGTGGAGTATAATCAATTATATTGCAAAACAATAAAGCAGCAGATTATATCCTTAACAAACCATAAAAACAGCAATAAACACGATGCAATAAATATCTTCAACAATTAAAAAGTTTACAACAAATAAAACAAGCTGGCTAAGATTCCAATTTCTTCTTAATTTTCTTCAGCACCATAAAAGGATTTATTGCACTATTTCTGTTGTTTTGGCATCCCACCTTATCTCTTTCTATCTCTACCTCAACTATGCATTCTGTTTGCTATCACTCTGTTTGTTACATATTTTCTTTTATTTTTAAGTCGAACAAGACAGGCAGGGATGTCCCCTGATATGTTTTCTAGTCCAATAATTCTTTATTCTGTCACCCCACCTGATGCACATGGTGGATTTGCATCCAGCATTGATCTCCCAGGTTTCTTTCCTACTTGTGAAAATGGGCTTTAGAATTTAGTTCAAGGGCTACTTGTGACAGGTGGTCAATTCCCAAAGACATAAGAGATGTAAGTATGGTACATATTCAATAATACTGTATATAATCTGCTGTGAACTAATCTTAATAGCTTTGGATTGTCATTATGTAGGGTCTATTAAGAATCTCCCTGCACAGCTGTGCATTACAATCATTATGGGCAAATGTGGAAAAGTTTCACTTGGACAATACAACTGCAGTCATCTGTCTGTCTCAGACAAAAGGATAATGACCAGATGCAATAATGGAGGCAACTCAACATGGAAGTAGTTCATCTCCAATGCAAATAACTAAAATAAATTGCTTTCTTGTATGGAACTAAAAGACCCGCATTATGTTTTGAAATATCCTGCTTATTACAAAGCACATGGCACCATTAAAGATTGCTTGATGTTTTCCAACACTTCCACAAGCAGCTCTTTATGTAACCACTTCTTGAAATCAATCAGGCACTTTGTTAACATGGGGTTTCATGTGAAAGCAGGTTAAAATGACCAACAGTGCAAAATATAAGTGAGCAGAAAATTGAATTATCCATGCAGCTATCCAAGAAAAAAGGGGGTTAAAAAAATCCTCATCTGAAAGCAGCAGCCAAGATGAAGATACTGGAAACTGTGGTGCTGAACAGCTGATGCAAACCATCCGAAAAGAAGTGGTTTGCTCTCAAGCAGCTTTTGTTTGTTTTCTTTCTTTCTTTCTTTTTGGCAAAGGAACAAAAAATGAATCCACAGTCAATGCAATTTGCTCAGAAAGAACTTTGAGTAATTGAGTGAAAGAGCTACCAACTAAAGTAGTACAAGATTTGAAGGCTAGACTAGGAGCCCTGCCAGACCTAAAATGCAATTGGTCTGCACTTCCAGAACAAATAGAAGTACAAATCTTCTCGGTATCCTTTTATTGTCTCTTCTTGATGACAGCTGCCAGGTGCCACAATTAATACTTCCAGCTCTTGCCAACCTAGCAATTCGAAAGCATGCAAATGCAAGTAGATTAATAGGTACCACTTCGGTGGGTAGGTAACAGCGTTCTGCGTCATGCCGGCCACATGACCGGGGAAGCGTCTTTGGACAACGCTGCCTCTTCGGCTAAGAAACGGAGATGAGCACCGGCCCCTAGAGTTGGACACAATTGCACAAATGTGTGGGGGGAACCTTTACCTTAACTATAGGTAACCTAAAGTTATCAATGAGGGCTTGGGATAAATGATCATAGAACTCAAAACTATGGTGATGATATCTTAATTGTGTTCAAATGTCATTGTGGATAAATATTTTTTTTTTGCTTATCTGACATGCAGATACATATGAAGAATGTGTGTGTGTGTACACACACACACATGCACATGCACACACACACACACACACACACAATATTTCTCAACCAACACAGCTTCAAGTGAAATAAAAATCATGTCTTTTTCCTAATCACACTTATAGTGTCAGGAAACCCATACTATTAATTGCTGGTGGTTCTGCCTCCATTGCTTCTTTAATTGCATGTCACTCAGGCCCTTTAATCTTTTCTATCTAACACAGATTGTCCATGTATAATACAGTTGTGACCAATCCACAACACATCCTCTTAGATCCTAAATGCTCCAAAGATTAACCAAGCCTTGAAGCAACAATGATCTTTGGAGTTCCAGAGTGTTCTGCTAGTATCAGACATCCTGATATCCACTATTTTAAGATATAATTGCAGGATCAACAGCTGTGATGGAATGTAAGGTGACCTTGGAAAACAGTTGGAAGAGATGCTGCCTAGAGAATGATCAGATAAAAGGAAGTCCATGAGAGGGTAACAGTTTAAAGAAGAAAATTAGGAAAGACCCGTCCTGAGCACTCAAGTAATAAATAGGGAAGGTGGGAGATTTGTACTTTCAGACTTGCAAGTTTCTGTTAATGTAGCCTTACAATAAAGTAGAATTAGTTCATCTACTCGTGTTTCCTGTCTGGTTCATCTGGAAGGGTTGACAACAGCTGTCTGTGCCAGTGAAGTCACAATTCTTTTTTGATCTTCATTCTGTATATCTTATTGGAATTTGTCCATCATCTCATCTCTGCTACAAGTGATAGGACCTTTATCTGTATCCCCAATATATTTGTAAATTGAAAGCCTTTAGACTGAACTTACCATAAACAATAAAATTGGACTGTAAGTGAACAGTCTGAATAGTGAGATTCAAGATTTCAGATCTACATTCTTGTGAGATCAGAATAGTGGTAACGTTAATGGTTTATTTACCTATGCTATTTGATGTTTCAGCATTATGATTATTATAAATTTGGATGAGCCTTGATTTTCTCAAGTGATTGTACTGCTGATTGCTCTATTTCCACAAAGGAAACAGCTTTAGTTAGGATGCAAGGGATTTGGGGATTTTGAATGAGACAAGTAAAAAAGGCTTATTTAACACTACCCTTCTCAGAAATAACTGCCCCCCCATCAATGGGGTTTAATTGCATAGATAAGATCATCATTGCTACTTCAGCCTGAAAAGTTAATGCAAACTGTAAAGATATGGAATAAAGATTAAACAAGCAAGAAAGTACATAAGTACATTGCTAAGGAACAGTATAGTCAGAGAATCTATTTTAATTAAATAATTGTGTCATTGGAATTGGTCAAAATTAGACAACCTTCTTTATCTTGCTCATTTGAGTTATCAAGTTTTGTCTAGTGTGTTATGGTTTTATGATTTAAAAAGAATTTGAATCAGAAGATATTTTCTGATAGCTGGAAACAAGAATTTGGATCACAAGAGTCTGTGGTGCTAGTAAGTCTGGCATTGCAAGGCATTCTAATTGTTTTTCTTAAGTATCGGGCAGGTTCAGAGTTCAAACTTTTGTCTGTTTTAGGACTGATAAGTGGGTTACCATGGTAAATAATTGTCCTGACCTATATGTAAAAAGGTATATATTAACGTGTCCTTTGTGTTGTAAAGTGTGCCTTGTTTCTTCTTTGTTCTCTGCTCTGCTGTTCTTTTGCCTCCGTAAATTATGCTGAGGCTATCTCTCTCTCTGAAGAGGGAAATTTTGTAGTTTTTTTATTATTAATATATATAATGATTGCTGAAAAAGTTTTTGTGTCTTTATTTGATCTCTCAATTGCAAAGTGTTTATGGAATATTTAAAACACCAACATTTTATGGGCCCAGAAGCAAAAAAATGGGAGTTCATTTTTTGAATTTGAAAGGCAAGTGAGAAAAGATCAGTGAAGTTTTTTTTTTGCAACTGCTTGCAGTTTTCTTTTAAGCTGTTGTCTGTTTGAAGCAGAAGCTGCAATTTTTTGAACAGGGGAGCCATGGCTGCTGCAACGTTCCAGTCTTCAGGTATGCCACTAGAACATCTTTCAGATTCAAATTATTTGTGTTAGGCTCTGAAGATGGAGATGTTTCTTTGGAGGGAAGATCTGTGGACCCCCATAGCTGAGCCAACTCCTGTAAATCCCACTGCTGGCTGGCTTCGTCAGGATGAAAGAGCCAGAGCTTCAATTATTTTGGGACTGGAGGACAATCAGTTAATTAATGTGCATGGCTTACAAACTGCCAAAGAGTTATGGGATGCTTTACATAATTTATATGTAAAGGCTACTGCAGGGAGTAAAGTAACTCTGACCAGAAAGCTGTATAAACCGTATTTATCTGAACATGGCAGTTTACCTGATCATTTGCACGCGATTCAAAAGTTATTTGTGGAGCTTCAAGAGCGAGGAATGGAATTTACTCCTTTGACAAAAGCCTACATCATTTTGTCCTCACTGAATGATTCATGGGACAGACACTCTGATCTGTACTTTGCAAGCGATGCCTGAAGCTGAGAGTTCTAGTCCCGCCTTAGGCATGAAAGCCAGCTGGGTGACCTTGGGCCAGTCACTCTCTCTCAGCCCAACTCACCTCACAGGGTTGTTGTTGTGGGGAAAATAGGAGGAGGAAGGAATATTAGGTATGTTCGCTGCCTTGAGTTATTTATAAAAATAATAAAGGCGGGATAAAAATAAATAAAAAATACACCTTTATTCTTATATGTGAATTTGTTACATTATTTTTAAATTGTTCCTAGATCAAATCAGCATGACATGTTTGTATATTTGTAGGAGTTATTACTCTGTGAAATTGCCATACCTTTCCAGATTCTGTACAAAAGCAATTTGCAAGCTTGCAGCTGATACTACTATTTATAAGCTGCATTTTAGAGTTTCTTCAGTGATTGAGGCAGCTGATTAATTGACTAAATAAATAAATAAATAATCCTTTACATTATATTTTATTTCTAATATAATTCAGTATCATATCATATCATTAAAAATGATAGAAATCTTAGTATATTACTAAGTAAACATCCGGATTCTTTTCAGTGTAGGCTAAAATTTATTTTGGTTGAAATGTTAATACACACTCAACTGAGAGTAAGAAACATTGGATTCAGTTCTTTTACTTCTCTGTAGATTGAGAAGATTAAGTGTTAATCAGCTCTTCTGTGCAGGAGAACCACTGCATTTAATAGCCTCCAGAGCAGGCTACCTTGTAAATGAAATCCACCTATTCAGCTCAATATTCAGGACTATGTAAAACACCCTTTCACTTTTTATGGCAGTTTGTCTTGTAAAGAGAACATGAGAGCCTTGGGAATCATTTGATGATGCTAAGAAATCTAATTTTTCAATCCCTGAAATGACTTCCAATAATGAATTCTCATTTCCACACTCCTGAAAGGCATGGTTCATGAAACCACAGATCAAAGTAGTGGTCAAGGCAGTTCAGCATGCAAAGGGAATGGCAGAACTTCAATATTGCAATTAAGAGAGCTATCACTTGAAGATTTGCATTGGAACCCACAGATGTCATTTATAATTCAAAGCAAAAGATCCATTAGCTCAGTCCATCTTTTACTGTATGATTGATTCACAACATATCCGAGTTATTTTTGGACAGTAATGTGCAATGGCTGATTAGGCTCTGAATTTGTTTCCCTTATAGCAGGGGTGGGGAACCTTTTTTATGCCAAGGGCCATTTTGACATTAATAACATCACTCGAGTGCTGGGGGTGGGGTTTGCGGGCGGGAGCCAATTGTGTGGAAGGGGGTGGGGTTTGCGGGCATGAGCCAATCGCATGGAAGGGGGCGGGGTTTGTGGGCGGGAGCCAACCACATGCACTGGGGGGCCGCCGCACCCACCATGCCCCCGCCACACCCATCCCTGCCACACCCGTAGCAGCGCCCGCCGCCACCACGCCCGCTGCTGTGCCTGCCACCACGCCCACCAGCATGCCAACCATGCCCGCTGCCATACCTGCCGCCACACCCACCATGCCTGCTGCCACGCCCACTGCTGCCACGCCCACTGCTGCCATGCCCACTGCTGCGCCTGCCCCCACCATGCCCACCACTGTGCCCACCATCACCATGCCCGCCATGCCTGCTGCCACCACGCCCGCTGCCTCACCTGCTACTGCACCTGCCGCTGCCACGCCTGCTGCCGCACCTGCCCCTGCCACATCTGCTGCTGCACCCACCGCTGCTGTGCCCGCCACCACACCCACCACACCCACTGCCTCCGCGCCTACCCCCACCACACCCACCACTGCGCCCGCCACCACCATGCCCAACATGCCTGCCACCGCCACCCCCGCTGCCATGCCCACCATGCCTGCCGCCGCTGCCACGCCCGCTGCCCCCGCCCCTGCCACGCCCCTGCCGCACCCGCTGCCACAGCTCACACCAATTGCTTTCGCAGGCCTTATGTGGCCCGCAGGCTGGACGTTGTCCACCCCTGCCTTATAGGATGTCTCCATCTGCATGCAACATGGCAACTGTAGTAGAAATCCTGGGGTTATTGTTGGATTTAGGTCCAAATAAAAGTTTAATTTTTTTTCATAAATTTTATTAAATTTTAAAATACATATTAAAAGGTCCAAATAAAGGTTTAAGAAGCATTCAGAGCACTTGACAGGTTAGCAAAAATGATGGAACACTGTAGTGTTTCAAAGATTTTTACTGGATCATAAACTTTAAGGGACTTTGGTCCCATTCATCAGTAGCACAGAATATTAAGATGAGGGTGGAGCTCAACATTATAAGGTCTTATCTTCTCTGGCCAGATCAGATGATTATCTTTCCCCTTTGGTTGACTAGACTTCAGGCTGTTCCTTTGCATTCTGACACAAGTATGTTTGCAAATACCTTCCATATCTGGTTGCAAAAACTTGTCAGCTTGAAACCAAGCCATGGGAATTCTAAAAAATGTTTGTCTGCCTTCTAATCCTAACCCAGCCATGTTCTCTCTCACTTGCATGCGCTCTCTCTCTTACTTTCCCACACACACTGCATTACATTTAGGTGGAAGCAAATCACTGATATTTGTGGTGGCAAAAAGGTATCCCTCCACACAAACACATGTGAATTACATTCAGTACCAAACCTTTGAGATGCCCCCCCCCACCATACATGTGAATGGCTTAAAGTGCCCTTGTAAGAAAACATTCACAGCAAGTTGAATTGAGCCTGAAAGGCAACAGGGAGAAGAATCAATCAGTAACCCAGAGCTTTCCAAACTGTGTGTCGCGACACAAAAGTGTGTCACCACACACAGTATGATGTGTCTCCACACAACCCGGATGCGCTGATCATCATCAGCGCTTCCGGGTTTTCCCACGGCGACACACCAACGGTGGCGCACAAAAACGCAAAAGCGGCAGCAGCGCTTCCGGGTTTTTGCGCGCTGCCACAACGGCGGCACTTCCAGGTTTTCCCGCGCCGACACACCAACGGCAGTTGGTGTGTCGCCGTGGGAAACCTTTGGAAAGCCCTGCAGTAACCTGTGGCCCAGTAAACCAAACTGTTTATATTCACTGACCATACCTCAAAGATAGCTTCCATGTTGATCTAGTAGAAAGAGATTAATATAAGAAGGTTACTCAGATGGGTTTATCAAAAACATTCCAGTGTCATGCTATAATTTCCACTGTGTCTGCCTCTGTCTTTGTCTTGTCTTTGAAATGTAGAAGGCCAAAGGTATATAAACCATGGTTCTGCTTTTGCTCATGGCTGCTCAGCAAGCTGCCAACGCTTTGCTGGAATTCTGGTGTACACTGTTTTTCCTGCTTAATAAATTTTATCTTGCATGTTCAGATTGATTTGGTTGCTCTAGGTGAGCCAGGTTTTGGCCACAACATAGTCTATTAGAAGGTGGCATATGACAGAGATGCCCTTTTCCTAAGTGATCATGTGCTGGAGGCAGGAGATTAAACTGCAGCTGCAGAGGGCAGGATTCAACTTCCTGCATAGTATGAAAAATTCCCAATTAAAAGACTCAGTTTGTGAAAGGGGAAAACTGTCCACATCAAAGGAACTACAACCAACACATTACATTATATCTGTGGATCATTAATGGGCTTGCACATTCCCTCCTGTCTCCAAGCATTCCTGAATATTCCAGGAGCCTGCTATGCTGGGCAGGAAGGACAATTATAAGCACATCATTCACTTAGAGTTCTTGTTATGATTTGGAAATAAATCTCCCTTAAAATTTGAGGGGCGTTTATGCCTTCAGCTTATATTGAATGAAATTTGGTCTTTTTCCACTCATAAACAAATAAATGATTTCCTACTACTTCAACTGGCAGCTTTGATGTACTCAAAACAGCTCACTGACATTCCTTTTTGCAGAAGAATTGCCTGGGGGTGGGGGATATTGCATATGCATGAAAAAAAATCCCATCCTCAGTGGGATGGATAACTTCAGCTCAACTCTAATAAATAACTGCAAGAATAATATTCCAAATCAAAGCTCTTGTTGTCAGTGGGCTGAAATGGTTTTCCCAGCAAGAGACAACCTAAAAACATCCTTATTTTCTATGAATGAACATGAAAAATGTTGCATATATTTGGTGGCAGAAGGCAAAGAACCTTCCTTTAAATCTGTTTCTGTCAAGTTTCTTTTGCTGCTGGTGCTCTGTTTGCATGCCATTGAAATACAGATAAGACACATAACAATCCTTTTTTTTCCTGCCATTTTCTTCTTTAAATTGGGATTCTCAGTAAGTATTAATCGTTATATTGTATGTCATATCACTTATCCAATTATGCAATGCTCATGTTTTAAATATATAGTTTGGATTCCTGAATTCTTCACTTACCAAAAGAAGACACCTTAGATTATAATGGAGACTTCAGACCATCTTTTCAAATTTTATTTATAATATTCCTCCCATTTCTGATTCCATTAGACAATGTATGTGTGTGTTTCCTACATACAACTGAGGAAGTCACTGATCATAGACTAAGGCTGGTAGGCACAAAAGTAATATGACAAGCCAGCACCATAATACAGCTTTGGACATTTAAGCTCTTAGCTTTACAACCATTTGACATGTTAATTGGAACAATAATAAAATATATTTAAATCTTGCTTTAAGTGACATCATTAAAAGAAATTATTGTGGCTCTTAGTATGACAAAGAAATAATAGCATTCTGACATAATTTATGATATTATGCATACATGTTTCTATAAAAGAGGAAGCATATAGGGAAAACTAAGAAGGTTATTTGCTTTTCTAAAGCTTAAAAAGCCAGAAAGCTTTTAGAAAAGAGTTACAGCAATTTGTTCACATGCTAAAAAAAATAATAATCATGTTGAATAGGTTTCGTTGTAAAGAACAAATCACCTCCTTATTTCTTCCTAATGTTTCATTGGTCCCTGTTCAATCAAGGCTAACCTAGGGCTGATCAGAGATTGCCTCTATCTTTCCACTCTCTCAGATAATTTTTGGGCAGGTTTAAAACATCTATAGTTCTTTGGGATATTTTTCTTTTCTTTTTTCCGTATGTTTTATTAAGAGTTTCTGCCACCATTTTTCATTTTTATATTTTAAGGGCTTCCATAACTGATATGTTAAAACGATGATGATGTCCTAGTATAGAACTTCAAAATACTGAACTTTTATAGCAGATCCCTGACTGAAGCTATCCAGAAACTGTGTTCTTTATATGCTAGAAGAGCATCCTTTGTTTCCCTCAAGTCCTATGTTCCAGAACTGAGGCTGGACATTTGAGTTACTTGCTTGTTTTCACTCATATCACCCTATAGTTTATGGACCACTCTATGAGGTAATGTTAAAGCAGAAACAGAGTCATCAGCAGATGCAGAATGCCTTTATTTCACCAGCACAGAATCTTTGCAGTCTTCATCACCATTGAGTCATTAAACCAGATTCAGACACTCCACATCCCATTGCCTGTTCTCACATACCTTTTGCATAGTTTAACTCAGTCCTTTAAATCAGAAATGGATATTAGACAGATTTGAGCCACAGAATTTTCACATTTGCACTTAAGTTACTTGTGTTTTAAATGCTTCTGCATTAATATCACAGGTATAGCAATCCTCCTATATGAAAGTACAGTAATGGAGGAAGAAAATTGGAAAAAAAAATCAAAAATGTTTTACAAAAGACCTGCATGGTATAGTTTCTAGGTTGCATTTATGATAAGGAAGGAAGAGAAAAGTAAAGTAAGAAGGGAATTCATGTACAGAAATAATACAAAAGAGTTGTCCATCAGACTGCAACTCAGCACAATTTTCTAATGCCATCCTGAATGTAACTGGACGCCTACACAGGAAGCATAGAACAATTTTACACCACCTTGTTGCTTTCAGATACCAATCCTGCTACAACATACAATGTTGCCAGGTTCTGTGTAGCAGTGCTCAAAATTCATCAGATGATGACCTGTGTTTGGGGCTCAACTTTATAAACTTGATTTAATGAACACCTAGTTCACTATATTACAGTGCTTTGTAACTTGATAGATATAGTTTTTCAAATACTAATGTTTTTTGGTCCCCTACACCATCTAATGCTTCTACTCCTTCTTTTAGATTCTTTTGGATTCTCCATATACTGTATAGAGTATGCTTTTAGTTTTTAATTTATGTATCTTTTATATCTTCTAGATAGAAACAACTGATTTTAAATGTCAAATCATGTCAAATGTTAATTCATGATATTTCAGTAAATAATCTATTATGCATAATTATCTATTTTTTTTTCTTTTGAAAAGGGACTGATGAGTATAACCTAAACAAGTTTTGACCAATTTAGAGAAGGTGTCCACTTGTCGATTATAACAATCATAATAATCATCATCATCATCATCATCATCATATTTCAGGATAAAATGTGGAATAACCTTCCCTCCATTTTTATCCTTCCTGGATGCATGATAGGAAAGAGGAAGAACATTTGTGCAAATCCTGATATAAACCAAGGGTTTTGAAAAGGGAATACAAATGTGTGAACTTTTTCTCAACTTGGAACCAGTTTGCACTGTTATCCACTGAATTTCAGGACTTGGGATTTGACTTGGCTTCCTTAATCCCAACCTGACAATCTAATCATCACACCTCACCAGACCACAATGTCTGAGAGTGAACTTGTGAAATAGACTCATATTTTATATATTTATTTTTTCTGATCATGAATGCTTTCTGGTGGAGAACAGAGAATTCAGCTATTCAGCCATTAACAGATGGAGATAGGGAAACATCTATCATGGGAAATCATTTAATATCATCCCCTCTGGAAGCCACATTAAAAAAAGAAGAGATAAATAAAGGAGAGATATGACAGTAAAAAAATGTACATTACGTAAAATGTGAACAAAATAACATTTTCTATCTTTCTTTCACTTCTGCATAACACTAGACCTCAGGATCATCCCCTGAGACTACATGATTGGATATTCAAGATAAATATAATAATTCTATCACTAAATGGAAGAGTTGTTGTATTGGGTATTCTTATAAATGTAAATTATACATAATAAATAGTATTTAAGTTATAGAATGTCCAATGTTGTAGAAATGGCTGACAACTTTAAACTAGTTTAGACAAAACTGTGAGATACTTGCTTTTAGCTTCAGGATCACAATGCCATGTTTTGGGAATAGTGTTGACTAAGAATATGAGCTGTTGAGTGACATTTCATTCACTTCTTGTTTCTGAGCTTTTGATAAGTATCTGGTTTCCCTACAAAAATAACAATTTGGATTTGCAGGGAACTATTACCCTATGGATGCAAGTAACAATATGTACATTTCTGCCATCAAAATACGGGATCAAATATTCTCCATTATTGCATCAAATATTTCTTTCAAGAGGAGCCAGTATTTGCGGTTTAAAGGAAAGCCACAGATTGATTTTGCTTCTCTAGATCAACCTTTGCCTAGTTTCCCAGCCAGAAGCTTAAAAACAATTACAACACATGCTCTGGCTGTCAAAATCTTACTTGTTCAATTTTCTAGACATCAGCAAAGGAGCATGATTGATACACAGAGTGTCAGATCTGCCTGTTAGGAAATCTTTTTTTTCCTTCTGTTTTATTAGTAAACCCATTCTGTTATTTTTATGCCTTTCAAATGTCTTTCACAGCATTTTGGCAGGAATGTTTTATTCTTGAAGTATATTTATGCTATTGGGCACTACATTTCAAAGAATTCCCTTCTGCCACAAGATGATTGAACATAGATTAATTTCTCTTTAATTTAGCAACCCCACTCATTTTTGTTAAACACAATAAAAAGGGATCAAAACTATTTTTGTTTGTTTAGCTGTTGTAATCACAAATGTTACTAGACTCTGAAGTCATCTTTATGGCTTATCCTCATGTCCCTCAATATTAATGCACAAACATGCTCCACTAACCATTTTTAAATGACATGTCCTCATGATGTTGATTTGTGTCATCCCCAGCCCAAAGGGGAGGCAGCTTAAAGTCATCCTTATCCGTTTCAGTTTTAACGTAGTGGTTTCCCTCTTCTCTTAGCACCCTTTTGCTGAGGACATGATCTAGGATGCTTCCTGATGATTTGGCTGATGATGCTGTCAGAGGCTGGGATGTGTCTAGCTCTTATTGGCTATTAGAATGCTTCAGGTTGGTTGATTGTTATTGCCCTCTGTGGCCATTTTGATTTCGGCTGCAGCAGGAACCAGACACCTGGCTACCACAGAGGCATCTACCTACATAATGTCTTTCAAAGATATTCACATCTTACACAGGGTCCTTATATAACGTACAACTAGAATTCCTGTGCTCAGGTTTCTTATATCTGAAAAAGTGCTAAATCGAAATAGAACCAGTCCTGTGCTACACAGGAGATGAATTTAAACCAGGAAATAAAATAGGCTTGTTCACTGTACATTGCTGTCCGCTGTATATTGAATTTGGCTTGTTCTGCCACCATGAGCGCATTATGGTTTTTGCTGTTTCTGCTGACAAGGGGGTTTCATATGGCCAATTTTTACTGTTTTTAGTAGTGGGGGAGCAGTGTCATCTTGTCTGCTCCTATGCCATCTTGCCTACTCCATGGGATACTTCCAGATATTGCTGATCACAAGCACTTGTCATCAGCACTGCTATTCCCTTGCAGCTTTAATAGAGGCCAGGGTTTGCTCATTATTGACCACTCCCTTACATTTCATTGCACATCTCCTCTTCATGAGTGTTAACCAAAATGAGAGGCTAGAGATACACATGAGGTGTTACAAGGTGAATCAGCTGTGTTCCCACCCAGGTCACTCCATGCAATAGTAGTTGGAATATCAAACATGAGATTGCCAGATGCTGATCATATTTTGTGGGAGGAGGAATGTTACAAAGAACAAATTCCCACATACCATGCAGTACCACCTAAACAAGCTACTTATATAATGGCATCACACTCTATTAGTACCAGATAAAGTACACAAATTGGTTGACATCTGGCCCCTGACACTAGTCCACCTCTATTGCCAACATTTAAGATAAAAATAGAATTTAGCTACAATTTTTATTTGAATATTCTAAAAATACTTGCTCTACTTTCAGTGTGAATTTCTGCTGAAAACTTCTTACGACCCCCAAAGTGTATGGTATATGTAGAACAACATAAGTAATAAATTTTATATTTATATTTATATATTCATTCCAAGGGATTGCTAGCATCATACTTGGTGCTGAGAATTCTGAGAGAGGGCTTTTTATTATTTCATTTCGTTTTGTTTCGTTTCGTTTCGTTTCGTTTCGTTTTTTGTTTGTTTTTAGTATTCTGGGAGTGGGCAGAAGTATAGACTAAAATAGCAAGATTGCAGGTATCCTTTGTATCCTTGTGAATAGTTAACTCCATCAAAGAGCAGCAAGTTCACAGTGTGGTATATTCAATGAGGATGAAAAAAGTGGTGACTGTATGGAGTTAAATTTACCACAGGTTTTTGATGCTGTGAAGAAAACTTCAATTTATGACAGATGGCAAAAACACATACAGTAGGGAAAATCACCATTCACTCAAAAATAGCTCTTTCCCAAAATGTAGTGCTGTGTTTACACTTTAGAGTTCTGATCCTAGAAATGTTAAATAGACTGAACCCAAATTGTGATTTGTTGCCTCAAAGCACCACTAAATTAACAGAAGTCAAGTGTTCTGAATGACTGAAATGTAAAAGAAATTTTGGATTATGTTCATACGAAATAGAAAAAAAACAAACACTGGGATGACTAATGTTTCAAGCCTACAGTGTCACTGAAATGTCTTTCTTTATCTAGAAATCTGACCCAGTTCTCCTTCACATCCTTCCTAACATTTTACTCACATCATATCTCAATTCTGTCACTACCTTGAAAGGAGCTGTGAGCTTGATTGCTTTGATCAGAATGGGCATAAGCTACAGAAATCTGAATGATTATGAACAAGACTATATTCCTGTAGAGGTAAAGAGTAAAGTGTTGGTATTAAGATGGAATATTTCACTTTGCCTCCTCTATGAATCCCTGACAGCTGTACCTAATCATAAGTTCCTCTAGCAGTTTATAGGCAGCCTAGGAGAGAAATATGCTATTATTCAATATGCCAAAAGCTTGAAGACTATGGAGCCACATTGTGTCTCTTCTTTGGGCTTTCCTTGGTTACATTATTTCAGACTAGAAGTGAGGATTCACCTACTGTTTCATACAGATATATCCATAGCATGTAGAAAGTTACTACATCAAAGAGGAGGTTGAACAGAAAGCATGCCATAATTTTTATTTAGTTATGAATTCAAATATAGATAAGCTTCGGGTCTGACTTACCCTTGCCTTGAAATCAGTTTCAGGATCAGCCTCCAGTCTCACCCCAAAATAAAACTATTTTGGGGCGAGATTGGAGGCTGATCCTGAAACCGCCCAGAGTTCCCCATTGGGGGAGATGGGCGGTCATATAAATTGAATAAATAAAATAAATAAATAAATAAATAAATTGATTTCAAGGCAAGGATAAGTCAGACTTCTTCGTCCTGTTCAAGTAAAAAGGAGCACATCTTATAGTTATATAATAATCTGTGAATCTGCAGTGATGGGTTTCTTCTTTTTTCCACTTGCTTCTGCCCTTACATATATGGACTCCTCTGTCTTCATCCAGTATGGATGAACCAGTCCATCAAGAGCACTGATATGACTGCAAACAATCTTTTGAAACGGCTGCCCCAATTTGCTGCTTATGGAAGTGCAGGTCAGTTGGGTTCAATCATGGGTGGATTCCATCTTTCACAAAAACACACCCATAAAAAGAAATCCTCTCTCTTTTTAAGATTTTAAACATGACTTTGACTACATTTCCAAAAATGTTTTTTGGGAAAAATTAAAAGAACACAATTATTGATAGGTACCTTCTTTTTCCTGATACATAAAATATACACCACCACCAACTTACGAGCAAGGTATAATCCCCAAGGGTCCCTTTCTGGCATAGTAAGTGTCTAGAAAGGAGTGTGACAGTGATATATTCTTGCTCCGTCTCTTTTTAACCTATATTTCAGTTCAAAGGTGGATCTTCTTCACAAAACTCTATCTGGCTGAAAAGAGCAATGGAGGCAATATTTTGGTACTGAAGACAAAATCAAATGGTACTTAGTTTTGAGAAATCTAGAATTCTGTTCTTTGTACTCAGCAATTCTGAATAGTAGAAGGGCATAAAATTGAGCAGGTTACTGCCATTAAATATTTTGAGTTTGTTTTTCACTCTAAAGCAGGGCTTTCCAAAGTTTTTCCCGCGGTGACACACCAACCGGCGTTGGTGTGTCGCCGTGGGAAAACCCGGAAGTGCGGCAGTGCGCAAAAACCCGGAAGCGCTGCTGCCGCTTTCAGGTTTTGCATGCTACAGTTGGTGTGTCGCCGTGGGAAAACCCGGAAGCGCTGATGATGATCAGCTCTTCCGGGTTGTGTGGCGACACACTTTTGTGTCACGACACACAGTTTGGAAAGCTCTGCTTTAAAGGCACATGGAATGCACAGCATAAACAAAGAGTGCAGCTAGCCCCTAGATCCTCAAATGCTATTAAGCATTTTTTTATATAAACAGAGGCCAACTCATCCCTGTAGCACTAAAACGTTTTGATCATTGTCCCAAATCATTTATGGTTGCAAGTGGGAATTTATGTAAAGAAGGACATGCTGGAATCACTGCAAACAACATTCCTGAAATCAATCCTCACTGCACCCAATGGAACAGCAAATGCCTGGCTAAGACTTGAGACAGGAATGCCCACAATTCAGGTAAGAGCTTGAGGATGATAATAAATTACTGGTTGAAAATCCAGTTCTTTCCAGCTACCCTGACCCCTCTAGTTTTTATGGATAATTTTTCTTCTCCCTGGAAACAGGCTGTAGAGCAGAAGTTGGCATTATATGGCTTTCTGCACCATTCCTAATCTCTCTATCAAACAACCATTCCTAAGCTCTCAATCAAACTGCTCATCCAAAGAATAAGAGATGTGGAGTTCTAGGCTGGATTAATAGGTTGCCTCAATATGGCGGAAATTTGATAAATAAGGGCCTTTGGGAACCAGCAAACTATTTACAGAACCTAACTTTCCCCAGGCTGAGGACAGTATTTTTCAAAGCTAGACATAATATATTATCATCCACATTGTCGCAAGGTGGGTACTCCAAAACACAAATTCAGTGAGCTCACCTGCCTATGTGGTGACAAGGAGGTTGATGTAAGGATGGAGAATCCAGCAGCAATGGGTAATTGCGGCTGGATGCTCCAACCTTACACAGTGTAATGTGTAATGAAGACAGGAAATAGGGATAAAAGGAAGATGGGGGAGGGGGGAAACACAAGCCTCCGAGAAAGCAGCAGCATTGCCGGATCAGGAAAACACGAGAAGCCAATGACAAAAGTACTAACAATGCCGGCGACCACGAGGCCGGAAGAGAGCAATCAATGTGAAGCAAAGAATGAAATCAACAAAGAAAAGAACTGAGAGGGAGGGGCGGGACAAGTAAGAACCGAATGGTTAAAGGAGAGGTCTGGGGGAGAAGAAACCCACTTCTGGCTTTAATGGAGCACGATGCTGATTCAATAAACGAATTGCACATATCCCTCGTGGCTTGTGTTGTAGATTCTGATTTTGGATCATAAAGATCGTGAACCTCACAGTTGAATCAATATCTTATGTATTATTACACTATAAATTTCACAGGGGTATCAGGTTTATTTATTTATTTATTTATTTATTTTATTAATTTTTACCTCACCTTTAATTGATTGATTGATTGATTGATTGTTCATATTTCTATCACTACCCATCTCCCCAGATGGGGGACTCTGGGCGGTTTACAATAAAATCAACAATTAAAAAACATATAAATATAAAATCAGCTACTATAAGTACAAATAAATAAATATAAACATAAACCCAAGTGGCAATATGATATCATACAGTAGGGAGGATACTCCGGCTCTAGCCACCCTCAGGAGGAGTTGTTACCTTTCCCATCCCAAGCAAGTTATTTATAAATAACTCAAGGCGGCGAACATACCTAATACTCCATCTTCCTCCTATTTTCCCCACAACAACCCTGTGAGGTGAGTTGTGCTGAGAGAGAGTAACTGGCCCAAGGTCACCCAGCCAGCTTTCATGCCTAAAGTGGGACTGGAACTCACAGACTCCTGGTTTCTAGCCCAGCACCTTAACCACTAGACTGAACTGGCTTATATTCTGCCCCTAGTATGTACATTCTCAGGGAGACCTGAAAATATTCATGTGAATCATCTTCTAGAAGATACAAAACACTTCATTACTTGCTCAGTAGCCAAATTTTGATTCGCTACAATGAAAATAAAGTATAATTGATCCAAGAAATAACCACTTCTGATTTACTCTCCACTTCAGATTCAATATGCAGATTATACATTGTGTAAGCTATTTTGTTTTATGTAAGATGCATTTTACTTCATGAATTTTAGTATTTTAGACTTATACTCGCAAATATTAATATATGTTATACTAGTTTATGTTACACTTTTATTACAGAGACTCTCTGCTATGTTGATATTTTATTTCATCTATTTGATTTGACTCTTGTGTTGTATATTTTGTAAATTTTGTTGGTCATTAATAGAATAAATTTTACTATTACTACTACATGGGTGAACGAGATGGCTAGATCTTACTGGAATTCCATAATCCAATTCTGTTTTTTCCCTACTAACATTACAATGTGTTCCTTTAAAAATATATATTTGTATTGCTTTACTATACAAAAATTGAGAGGAAAGGAGAAAGGAAAGGAGAAACAAAGAAAATAAAATAAAAAGGACCCCTTCAAAAAAAAAAAAACCCACATAAACAAAAACAAAGACAAACAAATAAGAAATAAAAATAACATATTTATTTAGACCCATTTTATACACCTTTACCATAATGACTAATATAATCAGTCTTACATTGTACAAATTACAAACAGAAAGCAAACATTTATCAATGAACTGATTGTTAATCTGCAGTTGTACTATCTTTTGAATCATGAAGAATAATCTTTTTTGCTGTCCCCCAACCCCCACTCAATGAATCTTGGTAAAATGATCAGTTCCATGTTTTGGGAATACAATTCAAGACTATATTCATATTTTTAAGCCACTTTGATCTATGCAACACGATTTAAACAATTTTATATGTACGAAACCAAAACATACAAAATGAAGAAAGTTCCCTCATTCATTTTATATGTCAAACATAGTGAAGATGTCTGGCAACCTTTGTTAAGCATTTTTCTGTAAACATGAAAAAAAAAGTTAGTTTACTCTTAAGATAATAAGAAACACATTTAATAGAAGACAAACCGTGACCCATTGAGTCATTATTTCAGAGATATTTCTTTACCTAAACAGAGAAACAGAATGACCATGGGCAGAAAAGCAATGGGAGCAGGAGTGACTTCCAACTTCCTGCTGGCCTCCCCATTGACTTTCCTTGTGGGAAGCTGGCAGGGAGCATTGGAAATGATCACATGAGCTGACCATGGTAGCACTGAAGCGGCCACAACTTTGCCAACTTTCAATCCCACAGGAGTAATAGGTCCTTGAGTTTGGATGCATTCTGTAAGTTAGCCCATTTGAGGTACCTTGGTTCAAAACTTGTTGCCCTATAATGCACCGTTTTGCCCAGTTGAAGGTTACAAACAGACAAACAGGAGAGTTTTAGTAGGATATAGATTCTTTTAGAGCATGAAACAATTTATAAAGTATATAACCATTGAGTTACCCTAATATTTACCTTAGCAATACTTTTTAATTGCTTATTTAAAATAAAAAATACTGTAGACTTAAAATCATCCAAAACAAATTTCAGTACTATCAATATTATCAAGCGGTTTAGACCCTGCTAATGCATCTTGATGAAACTTTGTATTCAAGAGCTATTTTAACTGAATATATTGCCATTCTAGAATTTTAGGCAATTCAATTCCTTTTTGCAGTAGCTCATATTGATTAAAAAAGGTAATGTAATGAAAGCAAGCATTAGAACCCTTATGACTTCTCCCCCCCCCCCCCCAAAAGAAACAAACAACCCATAAACCAAATTTATCTGCAATTTTCAAACTGGGATTATCCTAGAGTTTAAATACTTCATGTATTATTTCATAATAATTGTACTTCTGCCCCAATATCTTCCAAACGTGCTGTTCAGCCTTTAAGGCAGGAAATAAAATATAGCTATTGCTAAAAATGGAGCCAAGCCTCTGATATGATTTCTGTTGGAATCATCAGAGGTCAACTCAGCATTGTCTCATTAGCAAAAGGGGGGTCCTTTCTAGTAAATGCATCTCTATTGTGCTTGTGGGATGTCACATAGGTCACCTGATTTCCACTTCCTCCTCCTTCTTGAGCTTGGGGGATTAACAACCTCCATTACTCTTTGGGCACACCTGCAAGCAGGAGGCACTGCACAATGCAGCTCTCGTCCATTACATCTCGCTTGTACGCAGATCTACAATGAATCTACTTGTATCCAGATCTACTGAATAAATGTAAGCTAACGACTGAACAACAACAAAAAATCTCTATTTTTCTTCATCTAACTAATGTGTGAAGACTGAATTTATTTCTGAACATAATTAAGCTTAAAGTGCAAGTTCCCTGCTGGTCCACGCTTCTACTCTGCAAGATTGTTGTTAGCTGCTTAGAGTTCTTTTATTAACCTTCAAAACTCCATCAATTTCAAAGGGCTCCTATAATAACTTTCTAACTGTGTCCGTAGCAGTTTTTGACTTGGTCACTTGCTTTCCATACATAAGTTGCAGGCAAAATATATGTCCTGTGTTAAAGCTGAAAGTCATTAATGTTAAAACTGATTCCATATATTCCATATATTCCATATATTCCAGTCTCTCAGCAGATTCCAATAACACTGAGAAGCAGTTCTGGGAGGAAATCCATTTGCTTGAAGCAATTTCGTAAAAAATCTTCATCCGTAATCTCAAGTGGTCAAATGGGTAGGTTTAGCACTTCGCTAAGAATTATACCACATCCGGGAGAAAGTGGAAAGATGCAACCACTTAGCATGAGGCTGAATCTTAGAAGCTTCTCACCACTAGTCAGTTATATACCCCAACTATTATGTTTTAATTTACCTAAAGTGATTCCCAGTCAAATTTCAACTTTGGAGGCTCTCACCTTAGGGAAATTTCAAGAGATACTAAAGTAGTTTCAATAAAATAAATTTAATTCAGCAGTTTCAATAGAATTTCAAGGGAAGCCAGAGGAGTTTTCATAAGGCTCACAATATTTCACACTGAGGTTTCTCATTAAATATTTTTGGCCAGGTAAAATTGCATGTCAGTTGTGGAAATGCTTTCTTTAGTGCATAGGTTGTAAAAAAATAAAGCAAGTGAGCATAAGCAAGGAAGTGAAAACTAGGCAAACAGGTAATGATATTTTAGGCAGTTCAATATTGTTTCTGTCAGCCTGAATTCATTCTACAGAATGACACATTAATTGCTTAATAATCTAGGAAGAAATATCATCTTCAAATCAATTTCTCTTTCAGTGAAGAAGCTGGAAATAGGACACTTGTTTTTATAGCCAGTGATAATTCAGTAATTTGTCATACATGTAATTCTGAATAAAATAGAGTTGAGTATTTGGAATACTTTTTATGAAAAACAGAAGTACAACATGTAACTTTTACTAGAACAACAGCATTATCTAAGGATTACATCTCCTCAAAGTGATATACACAGTCCTTTATGACTCCACCCTAAGACAGGAACTGTTAACAATCTTTCAAGGAATCTTTCACTGAAATAATTTAGCAGTATTTGAAATGTTTATCATAATTGGGTACCACTTGATCCCCAGGATAGCATACAATCCGAAAGCAGGTGGAAGCAGAGGAAGCAACTGATTGGTGGCAGCTGATAGAAAGGGGTAGACCTGGCTTGCCCTAGACAGGAAATGCTAGCTGCTGAGGCTGGTTGACTTACTTCTACTGCACTTGAATCAGAACTTGCTATAGAACTTGGGCAGATTCATAAGCCAGGGAGAGACTCACAGGACTTGCTGCTTTGCAGGGGAGGTTGTTTCCTAGTTTTGCCAGGAGAGTTTAGACAAGGGAATGTCTAAAGAAATGTGTTCAGAGTTGAACATTCTTTGGAAGACTATAGTCTTCCAAATATGAGATATGAAATATGAGAAATATGAGAGCCAGTTTGGTCTAGTGGTTAAGGTGTTGCGCTAGAAACCAGGAGTCTGTGAGTTCTAGTCCTGCCTTAGGCATGAAACCCGGCTGGGTGACCTGGGGCCAGTCACTCTCTCTCAGCCCAACTCACTTCGCAGGGTTGTTGTTGTGGGGAAAATAGGAGGAGGAAGGCGTATTAGCTATGTTGGCCGCCTTGAGTTATTTATAAAAATAATAAAGGCGGAATAAAAATTAATTAATTAATTAATTAATTAAATAAATAAATAAATAAATAAATAAATAAATAGTCATGGACAAGGAGGCTATGATGACCTGCAAAGTATGTGCCATATTGTGTTCTTGTCTAAGGAGGACTCCAACTACACTTGCACAATGTACAAACTCATTGTTCTACTGAAGGAGAAGGTAGGCTGGCCATGCTGAGACTCATTGGGGAAGATGAGAAGTTTCTAAATAAATCTCCCAAAAGATCAGAGGAAGGAAGAGACCACTACAAAGAAAGCAGAAACCCTGGAGGAGGATGACTATTGGGCTGTAGCCAACATAATGCAGTTCAATGGTGAGAAATGCAGGGTTCTGTACTTAGGTAGGAAAAATCAGGTGTACAGGTGGAAGAAAAGTGGTACCTGGCTTGGTAGTACTACTTGTGAGAAGGATCTGGGCATTCTAGTAGATCTCAGATAAAGTATAAGACTGCTGGGTGCTGCAACTGCCAAAAGAGCCAATGCAATCTTGATCTGCATCAACAGAGTGTCGAGATCATGGCAGTGGAAGATTCCACTTTATGCTGCACCAGTCAGACTGCATCTAGAATATTGCATCCAGTTCTGATCACTACAATACAAAAAAGGTTGTTGATGGCGAGAGATTGGAGGCTAAATCTTATGGGGGATAAAAAACATTTTATTTATTTATTTATTATTTAAATTTATATGACCGCCCAACTTCCCCAATGGGGGACTCGTTTATTTAAAGGAACTAGTTATGTTTAGCCTAAAGAAGAAAAGGCTAAGGGAAGAAATGATAGAAATGATAGTAGTCTTCAAATACTTAAGCAAGGGGGGGGGGGGTGTAGATTTATTCTCCATAGCTCCAGAAGGTAGGACAAGAACCAGTGTGTGGAAGCTTTACAGAGAGACATTCAAAGTTGAAATAAGGATCAATTTCCTGACCATGAGAACTATTAAGCAGTGGAATAGCCCATCTCCTGTAATTGTGGGCACTTCATCGTTGCAGGTTTTCAAGCAAAGGTTGGACACCAAATTGTGTGGGATGGTATGGGAAGGGGGTTGGACTAGAAGGCCTCCGAAGTCCCTTCCAACCCTATGATTCTATGATTCAATATCCTAAGAGACCTCTAAAAGTCATTACCAGATTGCAAATTTTAACAAAAGAGAAAGGGAAAATCATTAAACAGATGATTGGACACCAATCATATTAATTGTGTTTAGTTTTGGTTAAATTTAAATGACAATGGCATGAAAGAAAATTAAGGGTTTGATCTGGCTCTGCCCCATGTTGGAATGCAGCCCTGAAATGCAATTCTTTGCTGGGGAAAATGCTGTGCACTCCTATCATAGGATTAGACTATGCTTGCACTCCCCCTTCAGATCATTACACTAAACCTACAAAGATGGAAGAGGCATTTGGTCAGAGTATCTGATACAGAGATATTCTCCAATCCAATTTAACCCTAAAACTAGGATGCATTTGGAAAGGTATGGGAGACAAAGTAGTATGTGTACAAAGGATGTCGGGAGGGGGTATGATATTATGAGCACAAAGCTGTCCATTGAGGAAAAGTTACTAAGTACACTTTCTTTTCTTTTTTCCTTTGATTGTCATGCATCTGTCTATAATTTCTGAAACTACATACAGTACACTACAGTGATTAAAATAATCTAAACATAAGGGAGCCTAGGGGACGTGGTGGCTCAGTGGTTAAGACGCCAGGCTTGTAGATCGCAAGTTCGGAGGTTCGAAACCCTAGCCCCGTGTAACGGAGTGAGCTCCCGCACTCGCCCCAGCCCTTGCCAAACTAGCAATTCGAAAGCATGCAAATGCAAGTAGATGAATAGGTACCACTTCGGTGGGATGGTAACAGGGTTCTGCGTGCACCATGCCAGCCACATGACCATGGAAGCATCTTCGGACAATGCTGGCTCTTCGGCTAACAAACGGAGATGAGCACCGGCCCCTAGAGTCAGACACGACTGCACAAATGTGCGGGGGGAACCTTTACTTTTTAAGGGAGCTTAAAAAAGGAATTTTCATTGATGTGTCTTCCTTCCTTCCTTCCTTCCTTCCTTCCTTCCTTCCTTCCTTCCTTCCTTCCTTCCTCCCTCCCTCCCTCCCTCCCTCCCTCCCTCCCTCCCATCCATCCATCCATCCATCCATCCATCCATTCTATCCCATCAAGTCAATGTTGACTCTTAGTGACAATCTCCATGATAATCTGTCCCTAACCTGGTCCTTCAGGTTTTCTACTAGTGCACCTATCTCCATTGTAACTGAGTCTATCCACTCTTCTTCTCTTTCTTTCCACCTTTCCCATCATTAGCGCTTTCTCTAGGGAGCTAGGTCTACACATAATATGTCCAAAGAAAGATAATTTGAGTCTGGTCATTTGTGCTTCAAGTGAGAAGATTTAAATAAATCTGTGTCTAACTTCTGGTTATACTTCCTAATCTCAGGGCAAAATTCAAAATTCCAAGGGGAGTAATAGCAACATTCCTTAAATTCAACTATGATTTACCCAAAGTCATTCACAATTTGATTACACTGTATTTTTTCACTCACAACAAGCAAGAGCTAATAGTGGGAAGTAGAGATGGGGGAATAGACAGTGTAATGACATCAGAACCCAAAGTACATTGTTATTATACACTTTACACTCAGAGGAATACAAAGTTCTCTGCTTGAGTCTGCAGCACATTATTGCAGGTCCACTCACAGACATCTGTAAAATGGGAGTTGGATAAAACAGTATGTTTTCAATATGTTCAATCCACTCAGGCATTGTAAATTTCAGATTATTACTAGTTAAAACCAAAGCTATGAAATATTGTAAAACATTAAACCATTACCTGGGGGTGGGGGCATAGAGGTGGATTTTTGTTGTTGTTATGGTAGAGATTTTAATTTTCTGCTGGGTTGTCTAGGCTTGGCTACATAATGGTACAGAAAAGAAATTCTGAAGATACTTATCTCCTATTCCCTTACCCCAAATAAAATATATCAAAAGAAGACTAAAGAAATCAGAATAAGAAAAAATAGAAAGGGAAAACCCTATGTGCTTTTTTTTTAAGTCAAAGATGTTGTTGATGCAGTTATATATCAATAAGAAATAATGCCCTACTGGTAAACACTCAACACAGAATTCAATTTTCTTTAATTACAAAGCAAATTCTGTGGATAATGGGAAACCATAATTGCAGATGTTAGAATAATTAAAAATTATGAAACCAAAGGGCACTGATTTTTTTTAAGTATTTGTGTTTAAGCATATCTAGATACCCTTCCATATGGAAATATTTTCAGATGAAACAATAATTGAGAAAGAAAAAGAAGAATCAGACCACAGAGACTGAAACCTATCTCTTCTAAATGCATGTGTATTTGAGGACACATTTTTAATTACATATATCATAATTTAAACTTCTCAGTCAGAATTCAAATCTGCACATTTTGGGGAGGTACATTTTTTTATACTCTGTTGATGAATTCGTTGTAAGCTAACCTTGAGATGAAGCAATGCAAACTAGGGCTAAGCCATAACCTATTCCTGATTTCCTTATTCTTTCTATAAAAACAAGCATAACATTCATCAATATGTAAATTTTTTCCAGAATATTTTCAAAATTTTTCTCCCCTGCAATTGAACATAGAAAAAGTCATCCTGTATTAGACAAGGGGGCAGTTAATGTATTACTTTCTGTTGGGAGAAGCCTAAAAGCAGACCATGAAGGGACAAGGATTTCCTAATAATTTACCTGTGCTTATCTGGAATTCAAAAGCATTGCAACTTCTAAACTAGAAAATCCATGTAATTATTCAGGTTATGGACAAAAGACATAGATATAGTACCCCCTTCCTTAAAAATATCCAAGCCAATGGCCTTCACCTTTGATACTCTGAAAATGACTTGAAGGGGTCATATACTGTATTCATAGCTGATATCCTGGCTTTGTTTGTTGTTTATTCATACAGTCGCTTCCGACTCTTCGTGACTTCATGGACCAGCCCACGCCAGAGATTCCTGTCGGCCGTCGCCACCCACATCTCCCCCATGGTCGAGTCCGTCAGCTCCAGGATATCATCCATCCATCTAGCCCTTGGTCGGTCCCTCTTCCTTTTGCCTTCCACTTTCCCTAGCATCAGCTTCTTCTCCAGGGTATCCTGTCTTCTCATTATGTGGCCAAAGTACTTCAGTTTTGCCTTTAATATCATTCCCTCAAGTGAGCAGTCTGGCTTTATTTCCAGGAGTATGGACTGGTTTGATCTTCTTGCAGTCCAAGGCACTCTCAGAATTTTCCTCCAACACCACAGTTCAAAAGCATCAATCTTCTTTCGCTCAGCCTTCCTTATGGTCCAGCTCTCGCAGCCATAGGTTACTACAGGGAATACCATTGCTTTAACTATGCGGACCTTTGTTCAGTGTGATGAATATCCAGCGGATATTGGCAATTTGGTCTCTAGTTTCTCTGCTTTTTCTAAACCCAGCTTGTACATCTGGCAATTCTTGCTCCATGAATTGCTGGAGTCCACCTTGCAAGATCTTGAGCATTACCTTACTGGCATGTGAAATAAGTGCCACTGTTCGATAGTTTGAACATTCTTTAGTGCTTCCCTTTTTTGGTATGGGGATATAAGTTGATTTTTTCCAATCTGATGGCCATTCTTGTGTTTTCCAAATTTTCTGGCATATGGCATGCATCACTTTGACAGCATCACCTTGCAAGATTTTAAACAGTTCAGCTGGGATACCGTTGTCTGCTGCTGCCTTGTTATTAGCAATGCTTCTTAAGGCCCATTCAACCTCACTCTTCAGGATTTCTGGCTCTAACTCACTGACCTCACCGTTAAAGCTATCCCAGATATTATTATCCTTCCTATACAGATATTCCATATATTTTTGCCACATTTTCTTGATCTCTTCTGCTTCTGTTACGTCCTTTCCTTCTTTGTTTTTGACCATACCCATTTTTGCCTGGAATTTACCTCCGATGTTTCTAATTTTCTGGAAGAGGTCTCTTGTCTTTCCTATTCTATTATCTTCTTCCACTTCCACACATTGCTTTTTTAAAAATAATTCCTTTTGTCTTCTGGCTAACCTCTGGAATTTTGCATTTAATTTAGCATATCTCCCCCTATCAGTTTTGCCTTTTGCTTCCCTTCTTTCTTGGGCTACTTCCAGTATCTCAGCAGACAGCCATCTTGCCTTCTTGGTTTTCTTTTTCTTTGGGACGTTTTTTGTTGCCGCCTCCTGAACAATGTTGCGAACTTCTGTCCGTAGTTCTTCTGGGACCCTATCTACTAAATCTGGTCCCTTAAATCTATTCTTCACCTCCACTGCATATTCATTAGGAATATTAGTGAGCTTGTATCTAACCAATCTGTGGGTCTTCCCGATTCTCTTTAGTTTGATTCTAAATTGTGCAATAAGAAGTTCGTGATCTGAACTACAGTCAGCTCCAGGTCTTGTTTTTACCGACTGTATAGATGTCTGCCACCTTTGGCTGCAAGGGATGTAGTCAATCTGATTTCGGTGTCGACCATCTGGTGAAGTCCATGTATAAAGTCGTCTTTTAGGTTGTTGGAAGAGAGTGTTTGTTATGCACAGTGAGTTGTCTTGGCAAAATTCTATCAGCCTATGTCCCACTTAATTATGTTCTCCCAGACCATGCTTACCTGTAATTCCAGGTGTCGTTTGACTACCCACCTTAGTATTCCAGTCTCCTGTAATAAAAATAACATCTCTTTTTGGAGTATTATCCAGTAGGTGCTGCAGATCCTCATAGAACTTATCTACTTCTGCTTCTTCAGCATCTGTGGTTGGGGCATATATTTGGATCACTGTGATGTTAAATGGCTTACCCTGAATTCGAATTGAGATCATTCTATCGTTTTTTGGATTGTATCCAAGCACTGCTTTAGCCACTTTATTATTAATTATGAAGGCTACTCCATTTCTTCTGTGGTCCTCTTGTCCACGGTAGTAGATCTGATGGTCATCTGATGTGAAGTGGCCCATTCCAGTCCATTTCAGTTCACTGACACCCAGAATGTCTATATTTAATCTTGACATCTCACCAATAACCACATCCAATTTGCCCTGGCTCATAGATCTTACATTCTGGGTTCCTGTGGTGTGTTGATCTTTAGAACATCGGATTCGTCGTTCACCACCAGCACCGTCGGCCGCTAGCCGTCCTTTCGGCTTTGAGCTAGCTGCGTCATCACATCTGGGGCTAGTTGAACTTATCCTCTGTTCCTCCCCAGTAGCATTTTGACCATCTTCCGACCTGGGAGTCCCATCTTCCGATGGTATACTGACATATCTCTGGTTGTACTGATCCATTTAGTTTTTATGGCAAGAATACTGGGGTGGGTTGCCATTACCTTCCCCAGTGATTGTATTTAGTCTGACCACTCTGCCATGACCTTCCTGTCTTGGGTGTCCCTTCACAGTTTAGCTCATGGTGCTCTTTGAGGTGCTCAACCCCCAGCACCATGACAAGGTAGCGATCTGGCTTTGATAGATTCCTATTTGCAATTTAATTTATTTTTCACCCAGACTCATTAATTCATTTATACATGTGTTTGTGTGTGTGTGTATGTGTGTCTGTATATACACACACACACACATACAATAAGTTCATGTCAACTCTTAGTGACCATATAGATACAATTTCTCCATGACAATCTCTCCCTAAGACGGTCCTTCAGGTCTTCCAATGGTATACCCATCACTACTGTAACTGAGTCCAACTACTTTGTTGCTGGTCATCCTCTTCTTTTCTTTCCTTGCACCTTTTCCAGAGAGCTTGGTCTTCAGATGTGTCTGAAGTATAATCTGAAGTATAATCTAATCTCGACCCGTCCCACCTGGTCTGATAGGAAGGGCTTGTTACGGACCCCATCAGCTAAAGAATTTTGACTGGTGGGGTTGAGGAGGAGAGCCTTTTCTGCTGTTGCCCCCACCCTGTGGAACATCTTGCCCCCTGAGGTGGGGTTGGTCCCCACTCAGGGAGTGGGGCCTTCAGGAAGAGCGTTAAGACCTGGCTCTGCCAACTGTCTTGGAGATCGAAGAGTGGTAGCCAGCCCTGGGCTGGTTGGTGATTTGAATATGCTTTCTCTGTCTTTTAGTTTTCCTCTTTTATCTTCTTCTATCTTCTGTATTTTTTGTATTTTTATAATGGATTTTTATGACTTTTTTATTTGTAAGCTGCCCAGAGTCACTTTTATAGTGAGATGGGTTGTGTATAAACATAAACATAAACACACTCCACCTTTCTACTCTGACTTTGCTCTTAGTGGAAGTAAGTGGAAGTAGGCAGAATAGTGGGCAAGATTCCTAGGAAGAATTCCAGGGAACCACGTGTGGGCTGCAAGTCTCAAGTTCTTCATCCATGGCCAAGTACCCTAGTTTTTTTCCTCAATCCATGAAAGGCATAAGTTCACAATTGTGAGAAACTGTAGAGATGCTTGGGCAGGATCAGATCTCAACTGTTACAAATAGAGTGGTTAGGTTTTTATCAACTGCTATCTCAATCAAAAGGAAAATGTTTTTATCCCAATCTGGCTGGTATTTTATCACTAGATCTCCTTTATTCTCTATTTTTACTTTTTTCTTCTTTTTATTTTTCCCCTTATTTGTATTATTTGTATTTTATTTGTATTTTATTCCTTTTTCTGTGTTCTTCTATTTGATGGTCTCATACTTTTTCAAAATCAACGAAATTCAACTAGGTATTGACAGCAGCAGGGATTCTGTTCTGTTAGAACCAGTCCAAACCCTAGCTGCCATATTTTGGACCAGTTGTAGTTTCTTTGGGGTATAATCTCCAAGGAAGGCTAACAACTCACCTAGCCTAGCTCTCACTAGTCAGGTCAGCATGGTAAAATTGTTATCTATGTTCACATAGAAATTATCCAACTCACTGTCTTGATTATGCAGAAGAAATCTAAAGCCCATTTGAACAGCTATGTGCCATATTTTTCTCTTTCTCACCCAAATAAGCAACATGTCCTCCCAGGGAGTCCTTCTGTGATTCATTTTATGGAACATACAACACACGTTAAAGCATAATACAAAAATAGCAGTCAGAATGTTTATTTTCTTCCACCTCTCAATACTTCACAGGAAAAAAGCAAAACAAAACTGGTTTTTACAATGACAAATTGAAGAAGGTTAAAAGACCAGCTAAGCTTCAGAGCAAGAAGTGACCACTCTGCATTGTCAATGCCAGCATTGCTTTGATGGGATAAACCCTCCTGAGGAATGTTACACTATCCCCATGGGCATGAGCACAAGTAAAAAAGCAGTTCCTTTATCAAAGACTAGTAGCTGATTTCACAAAATGCCCTTGCATATAGAGATTTATCATGTGATGTTATTTTTACAGAAAGGATAAGTTCAAGTCTCCTTGCAGGTCACAACTAAGTGACTATGCAAGCAAGCAACAACAACAAAATTATGTTTAAAGTGTATGTGGCACTTATTTCATTGATAATTGAATTTACTGTACAGAGAGAAAGATGAAGAATAGTATTGCTCATCATGCTGTCTCTAAAGTTGCTCCTACAAGGTTGTAAAGGAAACATATAAGGTTCGTAAACACTGAACAATACATCTATTTATATTTTTATAATGTTCGTCACACTTTTCATTCTAGGTGGTCCAAAGTAATTAGCAGATCAGAAGTACAAAGGTAGTAGTTTTGATCCTATTATCTTCGCCAAAGTGTCTGAAAGCCTAAATGTCTATTTAGAAATAAGTCACATTAATTTCAGGTAGGGTTAATTCTATGTCAGTGTGTAGAGGAATACAGCCTTAAATTATTTGTACATAAAAATAATCAGAACTAGGTACCACTGAAACACCTTATGATTTGTAAGACTTTACATTTTTTCCCCCTAAATACTTCTAAGGTCATTTTAGTGAGTATCTTCTGAACTTAAACTAAAATTTATATTGAACTTTCATAAAAATTAAGGTCATCTTTACTACAAGTAGTGAATACAGAAATGTAATTGGTTTCTTTTGTCAGAGCACTGCTGATGTTACCTAGTCTGGTAATGAGACATCTGCAAGAAGAAAACTAAGGTCAGAGAATATCAGGACCCCAACAATTCAGCCTGATCTACATATATTCTCCACTACTGCAACTGAAATATCAAATAGTATTAGTTGATATAAGCCACTCACATACTAGTATCTTTTAAAAACTTTTGTTTAATCTTTATTTTAGAAAAACACAAAATATAAGTGAAATAAAAAGATACAATAAAATAACAAAATTAAACTAAGCAATCCTTATTTTTGAAAAAGAATTATAAAGATAATATGATATGGTGTCATTTGATGTCACTGCACTCTTTACATCCATAGACCAAGCACTAGCGATTGAATCCATGGCAGCAATTCTAAATAACACACCTGACCTAACTAGATACACCAAGATCAAAATACCCAGAATCATGGACCTCATCAACCTCTGCCTCATCACCTACATTCAGTTTGATGGACAAATATACCAATAAATCAAAGGAACACCTATGGGATCACCACTCTCAGGACTCATAGCAGAGATAGTAATGCAACATCTAGAAAGGATAGCACTCCCACACATACAACCCAAAGTATGGATCCGGTATGTAGATGACACCTTCGTCATAATAAAAAAGGATCAACTGGAGGAAACACATGAAACCATCAACATCATCTTCAAAGGAATAAAATTCACAAGGGAAGAAGATAACCCTCGATTCAGGCAGGGAGGCGAAAAGACTCCCTACGCGCACGCATGTTGCCGGTACTCAGCTGTTCTTTCTGCGGGGAGAATTTCCACTCTGGCCCCAGAACAGCTGTGCTAAGAATCCCGGCAGCGTGCGCGTGCGGGGAGAGGAGTCTTTTCGCCTCCCTGCCTGAACCGAGGGCATTTTCGGGTCCCTGGAGCCTGCCCTTTTGAAGGGGCAGCGGCAGCAGCAGCAGCGGCGCTGCCCCTTCAAAAGGGCAGGCTTCGGGGACCCCGAAAATGCCCTCGGTTCAGGCAGGGAGGTGAAAAGAGTCCCCTCGCTGCACACTCACGCTGCCGGGATTCCCAGCACAGCTGTTCTGGGGCCGGGGTGGAAATTCTCCCTGCAGAAAGAACAGCTGAGCGCCGGAAAGCTCAGCAACATGCGCACATGCGCAGGGAGTCTTTTCGCCTCCCTGCCTGAACCGAGGGCATTTTTGGGGTCCCCGGAGCCTGCCTTTTCGAAGGGGCAGCCGCTGCCGCCGTGCGGCAACCTGGTGCTTCCGGGTTGTCACGCGACACACTTGGGGGGCCCAGGCGACACAGAATTGTGTCGGGACACACAGTTTGGAAAGCTCTGGTATAGGCAAACAGAACTGCCAGTCTACATTTATTAATTTATGAGTAGCTCCACTTGACTGCAAGAAAGTATACTGTACACACACACACACACACACACACACAGAGAATAGTCTGTTTGTGTTTTCCAAGTTAACATCACTGACCTCATCAAAATCTTTCCCTCCCTTCCTACCGTTTTCTCTTTCACACATCCTTCTATTTTTATTTTGTTACAAGTCCTTCTCTTATTGGCAATGACAGTGTCAAAGATAAACTACTTCTGCAAATGTCTTGAAAATTCTATAATGATTACCTACTTTTAATATTATTGTACAGGTCATTGGTGCCAACTTTCTAGATATTAAATTTAAATAATTTGAGGAGGGGAATATGTACGTGCTGCTAGAAAATCATGGCAAACTAGCCCCTTGCTTTTTTAAATTAACCAGCTGCTAATGTTTTATTTATTTATTTTTTGAATTTATTTTAATTGCTAGATGTAGAGAAGATATTCAGGAATATCATTTATAAGTCTGTCAGTCAGGTTCAGTTTGAGAATCAGTCCGTACTTTCAAACTCCATAGCCTCTGTATATTTAAAAATACAGTAGGTGAATCGCCAAAGGTTCCAGATAATTTATTATACAATATTCCATCCTTTCAAGTCACCTAGCATTGTCATCTGGGAATTTAAGATAGCAGCATGCAAATTCACAAGCACAACAAAAAGCTTTATGAATGTAGTTTTGTTTTGAAGTGGAACCCATGGTATCATTTTGGAAAGATGGAAGGGATGGGTGGTGGGGGTGGAGCACAGCCTTTAAAAGCTACAAAAATATAGGGCTGAAGGCATTTTACAATGTGATTTTGAATAGATAACTTTTAATTGTGTAGAAAATATGAAAGATTCAACTGTAGAAGGTTCTGAAATGCATCTTGTTGGGGAGTTTAGAATAGCTACACAATGCTATTAATGTATCATCACGTAGCTCTTCATTTCTGCAACAGCTCAGCTTTCCATTGTACTAATCATTGCAGAGATAACTATTTACTGTCACTATCTGTCACCACTGATTTTTTCCCTCTATTTTCTCTTTTTCTCTGTCTCTTATTTTTAAAAATCCATAATATAATTATTCAGGAATAAAGGGTTCACATTTGGGAAACCTGAGACTTTATTTTTAATTTATTGTTTATTAAAAGAATAAATTATTAACCGAGTTGATTTTTAATTTACTGTTAATTTATGCCTTAAGGAGTGATAACAGATGACTATCAATGATTATATATATCCCACCACTAGGGATTGCAACACCAAGGGTCCTTAAGTTGCTCCTGTCCTGTGCTGATGTTGTCTGTGCTCTAAGCCACTTTAAAAAATGCCATCTGGAGTGGCAGATGTTGCCAGGTGTTTAGTTTAGACTGCTGCTTTGGTCAATTCCCCCGCTGCTGTGCATTCTATGCCAGCAAAGCATCTGCCAATCACTTTCTTTTCTATGGGTGGGAACATAGTGGACATATCTAGTATGTGTGTTTATATCTGAGTATGCCTCGGTGTGTATATGTCTGTGTGTGTGCATATGTGTGTGTGCAGTGCATATTATCCTTGAAATCCTTTGTACTCTTTTTTTTCCGGAACCAAGCCATTTTTCATCTCAATGTTTTACTTTAGGTAAAATTTACAATAATTGCAGCTTTGAGCTCTGTGTATATTAAATCTCTAAAAGGGAGTGATAGGGGATGCTTTAAAAAATCTAGAAATACAAGTAGTCCTCACTTACCAACCACTTGTTCAGCGACTGTTTGAAGTTACAACGGCACTGATAAGGAGACTTAGGACCGGTCTAATGATCGGTCAACCGGCACACATTTACGATGGTCACAGCATCCTGCAGTCACTAGATCGCCATTTGTGACCTTCACATCCGGCTTGTGACACTAAGACTGACTCAGAAGTGATATCAACCCTTTCTTTATTTACAACAAAGCATAGTGAACAGGTTAAACAGGCAAGTTATGGATTAATGCATGCTCACAAGGCAAGACTTCACACCAGAATTCCCTTTGACAGCAGGGCAGGACTGGAACTTTAGTCCACAATTGGTAACAAGGCAAGGCTAGGTTCAACGTTCCCATGTGACAGCAAAGCAAGAGTTTTCTGGAACAAAGCCCACAATTGGTACAAGGCAAGACTTGATTCAGTTTTCCACTTGGCAGCAAGGCAAGTTTTTGAACAAGATCCCTTACTTGGTACAATACACACTTTATTCAGAGTTCTCACGTGGTAGCAAGGCAAGGATTGGAACAGAGTACCTTTGTGACAGTCAATGAAGGTTGAAGCGGAGTCCTCACAAGGCAGCAAGGCAAGAATTTATGGCAGGCTTAGCCACAGAGTCCTCTGGAGCGGCAGGGCAAGAGTTGAGCACAAGGACTGGTGCAGAATCCCAACAGGTCCCAGAAACAGGACTCCATGCAGCAGCAGGCTTGGAGGCAGCGGCGGCATTGGGGGAGGGGATGGCAGAACAAGCACCAGCGGCAAGTGTGGAGACAGCAGCAGTGTTGGGGCAAGCACCAGTGGCAAGAAGCAGGTCAGCAGCGGGTTCTGGCATGGCACTGAGGCAGGGCAAAAGAGCAGGGTCTGTCATGGTGGCAGGGCAGGCTTCCAAGGGCAATTCCAGCGCATGGACAAGAGGCGGTACTGGGAGCTCGGTAGATTGGTTGTCTCCGGCAACCTGCTCCCGTTCCTCTCACCTTTTTATCTTTTGGATTTCCTGCCGCCGGCGGGCAGGGGCCAATCGCTGCTCTTGCTGAGTGGCTCTTTTCTCTGTCCTCCTGTCCCTTGCATTGATTGGTGGTGGGGAATTCTCCCCCTGATTGCCCCCAATCAGCTGATCGTCTCCCTCCTCCACAACGAGCTTTCCCGCGCTTTCCCCAATGATCTTTCCCACACTTTCCTCCACGGCTAACTCCCCCTCCTCTGGTTCAGAGTCAGACTGCATTCTGACAGTATATTAAATCTCTAAAAGGGAGTGATAGGGGATGCTTTAAAAAATCTGGAAATACAAGTACTCCTCACTTACCAACCACTTGTTCGCAACTGTTTGAAGTTACAACGGTACTGAAAAGGAGACTTAGGAGTGGTCTAATGATCGGTCACATTATCGTGATTTGGGTGCTTGGCAACTGGCACACATTTATGATGGTCACAGTATCCTGCAGTCACTTGATCGCCATTTGTGACCTTCACATCCAGCTTCTGAAAAGCAAAATCAGTGGGGAAGCTGGCAGGAAGTCGCAAGTCATGGGCATGTGACAACGCACTTAATGATTTGCTTGATGACTACAGCTGGAACTGACATCGTAAGTTGGTGAGGTCACGTGACTTTCATTTAATAACTGCACCACATAGCGATGGAGTTGCTGGTCCCAATGGCAGTCAGTAAGTGAGGACTACCTGTACCTATATTTGTCTATATTTAATTTTGATTCATGAGAATTAAAGAATGGAGAACTTCCAGTCTACAGGCCACATATGACTGTGAAAGTCAGCCTTCTCAGAGATCAAGAGACTTTTGAGACAATTTTGAGATCCCTAGCCATAATAAAAAATTAAAATAATTTGAATAACATTTAAATTTAAAATAAACATATGCCAGTGCCTAAATCTGAGAAACTCCTTGAGACTGGGACCAAGGCCAAATTGCCTTCCGGACTGCTCCTCTTCTAACTGGCTCTATATGAGATTGTCCCATATAAATCAATAAAGCCTTTCTCTTCACTAAAATCCACTCCTCTATACTTCTCTCTTCACAGAAAAATTGCTTCTTACTCCATGCATGTAGAGAGGCACAATATAATCCCCATGTGCCTATTTGTACATGAAGATCAAAGCAATTACTTCCTTCATGCACCAGGCAGGCCCAGTGTATTCAATGGGCCTTACTCATTTTTAAGAATTACTTAAAAACCACCACAAAAATATTATGCATTAATAATGTTTTATTTACAGATAGAACAATCAAGTACAATTGACACAGAAACATATTCAGTGAAAGGTATTTGGGCTGTAAATTATCTTGGACAAGAGATGCAAAAAAAATAATTATAATCCACCATCGATTTCAAGGGGAATTGATTTATATGAACCATTCTCAATAGATTTTATTCATTCATTCATTCATTCATTCATTCATTCATTCATTCATTCATTCATTCATTCATTCAATTTATCCCTGCCCATCTCCCCAAATAGGGGACTCTGGGCGGTTTACAGAAATGTTCATTACTGTATATGGAGACTGCTAGAGTCCACTTTGTTCTGAGTAAACTTCCATACCTGAAAAATAATGTATGTCCCAGAAGGTATTGGACACACAGAGATACGTATTTACATTAATAAACAATTTATACTGGAGTGATAGATTTTAAAAGTTTCCACATGGAAACATTAATGGAATAAATCATGGCATCATTGAAATGTAAATTAAATTGCTTGGCAACTTTTTAAAAAAATTGTATTTCAACAATGCCATGTTTTATTTCATGTTAATACCATCATAGAATTGGACAGGGATATTTAGGTCATTGAGTCCAGCCTTCTGCTTAATGTAGGAATCCAAATTCAAGAATCCTTGCCAAATGCCTATCTAGCTTCTACTTGAACATATCTAGTAAAGAGGAACTCACCACCTCCCTAGTAATTGGTTGCACCATTAAATTGTTCTTGCTGTTAGGGCATTTTTCTAATATTCAATTGGAACCTGTCTTCTTGTAACCTAAGACTTCCACTCCCTATCCTATCCTCTGAGACAAAAGAGAACAGATTATAACCTTCTTCTATGCAACACTGCAGGACTCTTTAGCATCTCATTTGATGGATCAGTCCATTTTAATGAAGAGCTATTAATAAGTATGCTTCGGGAATAGTTTTCAAGCCAACTTTGGATCTACCTAAAAGCTATGCCATCCATGCCATATTTACATAAATTAGAAGGCCCACGTTTATGAAGTCTCCCTTTGTTAGAAAGAGTTGTGAACATGAATTGCCCCTTTTTTGTATTAATTTTGGGGAAAAAACACTTCTATTAAAAAACAAACTAACCATAATGGGCCAAAATACTACTCTACTAAAATGGATCAAATTTGTACATATCTTTACAGTTCTGGAACAGTCCATGTTATCAAATAAAATATTGCATATTTTTTTTTGGGGGGGGGAATTAGATTTCAGAATGAAAATAGTCTCAAGGAATAGTTCTTTCTGATGCTGTGTATGTTTATTTGTGTGCATGTGTATATGTGTATGTTTTCCAAAAACAACAACTAAAACAACACAGTTTAGTTTAGCAGGTTTAGATTAAATTTATTTAAAGGATCTGGTATTTCCCCCCAAGCTTTGTGCTTTATAGAATAATGTAAAATTTTCTTTAATTATTAGTTGCATGTCCTGAGACAATGAAATGTAACTGCATTCTTCTGGGAATATGATACATTTTTTATATAGCCTTCAGTGCAGAAAAGCTTATTCAGTCTTTTATCAGAAATATCAATTAAAAGTCAGCCTTCTTCCAAGGCTATAATTGTAATTATGACAAGGACTTTCCTGCACGTGGAGCAGCTGTTCCATGTGAGCAAACTTGCAGTTGATTATTACTGAGTCAGGAAAAATAGGTCCTAGCAAAAGATTGGCTCTGCATATGGAAAACACTGGAAGCTGCTGTTGGATGCATGCAAATGAAGGCATTAGTGCCTCTCCAGATGCTTTTACAGTAATATTTTTATCTATAGTAATATGTATTTTAGAAAACTTTGCAAAATCAGCCAATAGAAGATGAAACATTGTAAAAACATAAACACTGTATAACTTTTACAACTGATCTTATAATGCAGTATCTGTTGTCTTAGAAATCTGTTTCCTGCTGGTATTTTCAAGAACTTCTTCCTTCCATGTATTATTCACATAAACCGTAACTCCTTCAAATTACTGTGAGAACAAAAAATAATAATAATGTCTAGTTGATCTGCTTCCAATTCCTTCTATAAATTAGGGCACACAGGTGAATCACTACTTATGTTCACTAAGGTTCTACATTCAGATATACCACAAATTTGACTCCTCGAGGAAATCTTTTACAAATGTAGTAATACAACATTCTGTGGCTTGAATCATGTCAACTGGACTTCTATTTTCTCAGTAGAAACGTTTCACTCCTTATCCAAGGAGCTTCTTCAGTCTGAGTAAAGTTAGTAAGGGAATCCTTAAATATGTTTCTAGGGTGGCTGTGTGACCTTGCACCTGGGGCTAGGTCATGGTTATTTTGAGATGTTTATTTCTAAGTCCCTTTATCATCTAAAGGAGGATTGTTAAGATTACCCTGCTGCTGTTGAGCTTGCGAAATGGTCTTAATCTTCCTAGGCACAGAAGACAAAGCAGGAAGGAAGATAGGGGAAAGGTTGTGCCTGAGGCCCCCACCTCTATTCAAGGAAGGATTTTCCAAGTTGGCATAAATGGATTCCTTGACCCCTCTCTTAAACCACCTATCTTCTCTGTCTAAAATGTGAACATTAATGTCCTCAAATGAGTGTCCTTTTTCCTTTAGATGAAGATAAACTGCTGACTCTGGTCCTGTGGTGTTACTTCTCCTGTGTTGGGCCATCCTCCTGTACAAAGGTTGTTTGGTTTCTCCAATGTAGAGTTCAGAGCACTCCTCACTGCACTGGATTGCATACACTACATTGCTTTCCTTGTGTTTTGGAGTTTGATCTTTAGGGTGTACAAGCCTCTGTCTCAGTGTGTTGGTGGGTTTGAAATATACAGGTATGTGGTGTTTGCCAAATATCCATTTTATCTTTTCAGACACGCCAGCCATGTAAGGAATGACCAGGTTCTTCCGTTTACTCTGAGTCTCAGCCCTATCTGTCGCTGTTTTAGGTCTGGTAGACTTAGATTTAGTGAAGGCCCAATTTGGATATCCACAGGCCTTCAGAGCTGTTCTCAGGTGCTGCTTTTCATTCTTTTTGGAATCCATGGAGGTGGGGATGGTTTCTGCTCTGTGTGATAATGTCCCGATGACTCCTAGTTTGTGCTGCAGTGGATGGTGGGAGTCAAACATCAGGTATCGATCTGTGTGTGTGGGTTTCCTGTAGATCCCTATTTCTAGCTTGCCACCGGTCCCAATGAGGACTTCACAGTCTAGGAATGCCAGTCTGTTGTCCTTGGTGTCTTCTCTGGTGAACCTAATGTTGGCATCTATAGTGTTTATATGGTCCGTGAAGGCCTGTACTTCCTGGGCCTTGATTTTGACCCATGTGTCATCCACATACCTAAACCAGTGGGTGGGCACCGTTCCCTGGAAAGTGTTGAGTGCTTTCTTCTCCACTTCTTCCATGTATAAATTGGCCACAATGGGTGACACAGGAGAACCCATGGCACAGCCGTGTTTTTGTCTGGAAAAGTCACCTCTACCTCTGTATGAGAAATAAGTGGTGTTAAGACACAGGTCCAGAAGATGGCAGATCTGGTTTGGGTTGAGATGGTTTCTCCTTTCAAGGGTGCTGTCCTCTTCTAGTCTCTTCCTGACAGCGGATAGAGCATGAGTGGTGGGGATGCTGGTGAAAAGGGAGGACACATCGAAGGAGACCATAGTTTCATCTGTATCCAGTTTCAGGATCTTTGCTTTGGAAACAAATTCTTCCGAATTTTGGATGTGGTGTTCAGAGTGTCCAACTAGAGGTGCTAGTATGGTAGAGAGGTGTTTGACAATGTTGTATGTTACCGAATTAATGCTGCTGACTATGGGTCAGAGGGGTGTTCCTTCCTTGTGGATCTTAGGAAGTCCGTAGATGCAAGGGATGGCTTCTCCAGGATACAGACGGTGGTAGGTAATCCTATCGATGAAGCCATCATGTTCCAATTGTTTCAAACTGTCTATTACCTTTTTCTTGTAATTGCTGGTGGGGTCTCTTTTCAGTTTTTCATAAGTATGGTGATCCTCCAAAAGTGAGGTAATTTTATTGTGGTAGTCTGCAGTGTTTAGAACCACTGTACATCTTCCTTTGTCAGCAGGTGTGATGATCTCAACAACAATGTCCCAATAAACACTTCTCCATGCAATTCAGTGAAATGCAGATAAAGCTTTATTCAGGATACATGTTCATTGAAGCACTCCTAAAGACTTGAATGCCGATTCCCGCCAAGCTATTCCCTCTTAACTTCCCCCCTTGCGCGCCAATTCACCAATGATGATCTCATGAGGCAAACGGTCCCATCTCCACTCCGTTGCAGGTGCGCGACCTTGGCCGAGCTGTCTCCAGCTTCCACCGGCAGACATAACACTCAACTGCCATCCCCCCTCCCAACTACTCTACAAGCACTATGCTATGCTTAATCCCAATGGCAGGATTCATAGACATGAACCCTGACATGCCGACCCTCCAAAAGAAAGAGCAATATGCAAAGAACAAGAAAGGTCAAAAAATACAAGTGAACATAAAGACAGATGGAACAATTCCAGAAATTTTCGGGCTGCAACACAATGGGAGGCATGGAGATCTGAAAAACAGAAACAATTACAGTAGTACAGTTAACCAGGCTTAGCAGGGAATTGATTATGGAATTTCTTCAGTAACCTTGGTGCCGAGACATGAATTTTATCAACCCATTCCTCAAATCCCACAGGCAAATGTTTCCATTGAACCAGATACTGCAATTTGCCTCTATGCATTCTGGAGTCCAAAATGTTCAAAATCTCAAAGTGTTCGTTATCTCCCACCATGATAGGTGGAGGTGTTATTGGATCTGGATGCCATTGATGAGCAGGTTTCACTGGTTTCAATAAACTGATGTGAAAGACCGGATGTACTCTACGAAGGTTTTTTGGCAAGTCCAACTGAGCAGCCACAGGGTTGATCACTTTTACAATAGGAAAAGGCCCAATAAACTTAGGGCCCAGCTTCTTGGAAGGTTGAGTTGATTTCAAATGTTTTGTAGACAAATAAACTTTATCCCCCACTACTAAAGGCCATTCTGGAGCTCGTTTACGATCAGCAAAGGTTTTATAAGAGTCTTTAGCTTCCTGCAAGATTTTCAGCATTACAGGCCAATTTGATCATATTTTTGTAATCCATTCATCTGCCAGTACAGGATCAGAAGGCTGAATCATGGCAGGGTCAGGCAGTTCAGGAATAGGGACAAAATCTTGACCAGTAGCCACTTTAAATGGGGAAAACCCTGTGCTCTGATGAACAGCATTGTTATAGGCCACCTCAGCAAAGGGCAACAACTCCACCCAATTATCTTGCTGATGACTAATATAACACCGTAAATACTGTTCCAATACGGAGTTAAGCCGTTCGCAAGCCCCGTTCCCCTGGGGGTGGTGCCTGCTAGTGAGCCCCTGCTCAGTTCCAATCAATTTTAAAAATGATTTCCAAAATTTGGTGGTAAACTGACTTCCGCGGTCGCTGATAATCCGCAAGGGGGCACCATGTGCTCGGTAGATGTGCACAATGAATAACTTTGCTAGTTGACCAGCAGATGGCAGTCCTTTACAAGGAATAAAATGGGCTTGCTTAGAAAATAGATCAGTCACTACCCATATTACAGTTTTGCCTTTACTCTCTGGTAAGTCCACAATGAAATCCATTGAAATTTGCTTCCATGGGCTTGTTGGCTCAGCCACTGTTTGTAACAGCCCCACAGGTTTTCCTGGCACCTTTTTCATGGAAGCACAAACATGACATGACAATACATATTGTTTAACATCTTTCCTCAAGGTTGGCCACCAAAATTGCCTTCTGACCAAATGTAAAGTTTTTACAAATCCAAAATTTCCAGCAATTTTACTATCATGACAACGTTGTAAAATAGCTTTTCTCACAGTTTCAGGCACATATAGTCTGTCTCCATTCCACCACACCCCAATAGTCTCGGTTAAAGTTTGTTTGTGATCTTTCCACCAATCATCATTCACCATAGCTTCCCGAAGTTCTTTTTCTAAGGAAGGTTCACATGGAGTTTTATGTTGTTTGGCTTTGCTTCAAGTCAGAGCAACTTTCCCTTGTAACTGTACAGGTACAGGTGAAAGGGTACACTCAGGACCAGGCTCCTCCTGGTTCGATAATCCCAATTGTTGTGGAGACATTACTGTAGACACCACTTGTTCCATCTGAGTGTCATGTTGTGGTAACCTAGACAAAGCATCTGCTAAAAAGTTTTTTCCTGCTGGTAAATACTTTAAAGTGAAATTAAACCTACTGAAAAATTCAGCCCAACGGATTTGTTTAGGATTTAATTTCCGAGGAGTTTTAAGGGCTTCCAAGTTTTTATGGTCAGTAAAGACTTCAAATGGATGTGGAGAACCCTCCAGCAGATGTCGCCAAGTAGCTAGAGCATGTCGCACTGCAAAAGCTTCTTTCTCCCAAACCAGCCAACGCTGTTCAGCCTCAGTAAATTTACGAGAGATATATGCACAAGGCCTTAATTGATTATTATTGTCTTTTTGCAATAATATACATCCAATTGCAGAGTTTGACGCGTCTGTCTGTATCACAAAGGGAATTTCTGGATCAGGATGTTTTAGAATGGGTTCTGCAGTGAACAACTGCTTCAATTGTTCAAAAGCCGTTTGGCAAGCCGGCGTCCATTTTAATTTCGTCTGAGGCTTATTTGCTAATACGCCATCAGCCGATTTCTTTGTTTTCAACATATCAGTTAACGGTAACGCAATCTTTGCAAAAGCAGGAATAAACTGGCGATAGAAATTTGCAAATCCCAGAAAAGCTTGTAATTGCTTTTTTGTTCTGGGTGTTTCCCACACCAAAACATCTTTAACTTTGGCGGGATCCATTTCTATGCCTTGATGCGATATTCTGTAACCTAGAAAGTCCAGTTTTTCTTTGTGAAATTCACATTTAGACAACTTAACATATAGCTTGTTTTCTAAGAGCTTTCTGAGTACTGCTTTTACTAGTTTCACGTGTTGTTCCATGGTCTCTGTGTAGATCAATATATCATCCAAATATACCAATACCCCTTGGTACAGGAATTCATGCAGAACCTCATTAATTAAGCTCATGAAGACTCCAGCCCCCCCCCCCTTAATCCGAACGGCATGACTTTATATTGGAAACAACCTAGTTGGCAATTAAAAGCAGTTTTCCATTCGTCTCCTTCCTTTATGCGCACTCTAAAGTACGCTTCTCTCAAATCCAACTTAGTGAAGATTTTTCCTTTTGTTAGCTGAGCAAGCATATCTTTCATCAAAGGCAGCGGATACTGGTTGGAAATACAAATAGCATTCAACCCCCGATAGTCAGTACACAGTCTCAAAGAACCATCTTTCTTTTTTCGGAATAACACTGGAGCTGCCATGGGGGATGTGGAAGCCTCAATAAATCCCCGCTTTAAATTTTTATCTATAAAATTCCTCAGCTCTTGCAGCTCCTTATGAGTCATTGAATACAATTTAGGCTTAGGCAAAACTGCCCCAGGTTCCAATTGCAACGAACAGTCTGTTTTCCGATGAGGGGGCATCTGATCTGATTCCGTCTCTACAAAAATCTCCCCCTCCTCCTCATATGCTGACGGTGCCACCGCTGCTTGAGCTAGTTCCCGTACCACACAGAGTCCTGCAGCCTCCTGCTCAACTCCCAAGTACGAGCCATCTGCAAATTCCATTTCTCCAGAAACCCAGTCAATATGAGGGTTACGCTCCCTCAACCATTTAAGTCCCAACACTATGGGCTGATTGGATATGGGAGCCACAATGAACCTAATAGTCTCTTGATGCGTCCCAATGGTCATTTTCAAAGCTTCTGTATAATATTCCACTGGGCCCCCTTTCATATCTGACCCATCCAACTGACAAAATATGATGGGAACTTTTAATTTGTGCAACTTAAGTCTCAGTCCCGTAACAATGGCAGGATGCATCAAACATCTTGAGCACCCCGAGTCCAGCATTGCCATCAAATTGTTCTGATCCCTCCCATCTAATATTTCAAGTTTTATCTTAACTTGCATGGTAGGACAATCTCCACTCACCAGCGGATCAGAGCACCGATCTGTAAATGCCTGGCCCCTGGTGCACTTCAAACCAGGCATCGTTCGTTTCCCGCCGGCTGCATGAATTCTTCGTCAGAGGAGTCGTTCTCTCCCCCAACTAATTCCAACGTCTTGCTTTCATCCAAAGCATGGGCTGTCCCCTTGCGTGGCTGCAGCTTAGATGGGTTGGAGGGATGGCCTTCAGGCTTTGTCTTTCCTGTAGAGGTGGTTTGGGGGCAGTTGCTAATACGATGTCCCTCTCTGCCACATTTAAAGCACAAGCCCCTTTTTTCTCTGCGTTCTTTTAACTCCTCCCAAGCCTTTGCCCTGAATGGTTTCTTTGCCTGGGGTGGTCCCAGCGTTTTTTTCCCAGAGCTCTGCAGCTTTTTATACGATCTCAGTCTTAATTGGGTGCTCTCTACTTTGCCTGCTAATTGGACCCATTCCTCCAGGGTGTCTGGGTCACCTCACCCCGCTGCCATTTCCAGAATCTCAGGTTTCAGTCCCATCTGGAAATATTCCACCTGAAAAGATTCAGGGCAGCTAGGGACCATACCTATAAGTTTTTTAAACTCCATTGCATATTCTGCAACAGATCGGTTCCCCTGGCTTAGCTGCTGCAGTTGCACCCTAGCTGACATTTTAGAGAGCGTATCTTCAAATCTCCTTCGCAAGGCTAACATAAAGCTGTGAAAAGTCAATAACTCCGGAGACTTGGAGTCATGTAACACCACCAGCCATAAAGCAGCCTCTCCCTCTAGGAAACTTGAGACATACCTCACTTTGGCCTCTTCATTCAGGAAAGAGTTCTCAAACTCCTCCATAAAACCTCTGACATGGGTCATAAAACAAGCCAATTTCCCTGGGTCGCCATCGAACTGCATTTTCAATTTGTTTACTAAAAACACCCTGGCTTGACCCCTTTGTAATCCACTTACTGGAAGTTGAGTCACCTCCAGCTCAGGTTCTGAGAAATCCTCCTCTTCTTCCTCCCCACTGGACGTGCCGCTCTCTGCTGCCGTGGCCATAAATTTAGGTTTTAAGTCCACCACTGGCCCCCCTTCCTGCTTTGGAGCCATGGCCAGTTGCTGCACGGATTGAATAAGAGTTTGTAGCTGCTTGCTAATAGTCTCCAGTTCAACATCGATGCGTGCAGTCTTCGCTTCCAGTGAAGCCATCCTTTGGGACTGGGTAACTCTGGTTTTAGCAGTGCGTTTCCCCATCCCTGCCTGGATGCCACCTCCAATTCCCATGGACCATTCTGCTCCCACTCTGGGGGTGCATGCCATGGGCAGTTCAGTAGCCTCTACTCCACTCCGCCGAGGCCCCTTCTTGGAGGTTTTTTTCTTGCCCATTTCTGGTTCAACAACCACGCTTTTTTCTTCCTTGGGAACCGCTTCCAAACCTGAAGAAGTACCTGGTTGCTCTTCTTCCCCCGCCTGGAAACATTCCATAGATTCCTCCATGCTGAAATTGCTTGGACGAGTCGATTCTCACTCAGGAGGCACTAATTGGAGTTAACAATTGTAACCTCAGGATAAACCAACTGGATTGTACATTCAAGTCTTTCTGTGATGATCTCAACAACAACGTCCCAATAAACACTTCTCCATGCAATTCAGTGAAATGCAGATAAAGCTTTATTCAGGATACATGTTCATTGAAGCACTCCTAAAGACTTGAATGCCGATTCCCGCCAAGCTATTCCCTCTTAACTTCCCCCCTTGCGCGCCAATTCACCAACGATGATCTCATGAGGCAAACGGTCCCATCTCCACTCCGTTGCAGGTGCGCGACCTTGGCCGAGCTGTCTCCAGCTTCCACCGGCAGACATAACACTCAACTGCCATCCCCCCTCCCAACTACTCTACAAGCACTATGCTATGCTTAATCCCAATGGCAGGATTCATAGACATGAACCCTGACAGCAGGTAAAATGGTGATGGTTTCATCTTTGCTGAGGGTTGTCAGTGCTCTCCTCTCTTGGACGGTAAGTTTGGGGGAGGAGGCTGAGCACTGGACATAGCTGCAGATATTTTAAGCCGGAGTTGTTCCGCTTCCTCAAAAGGTAGGTGGCTGTAATGAGCTCCACCACCGGAACTTGCTTGGGAGTGATCTCTCAGACAGAGAACTCACCCAACTCAAACAATGTTCTTGGTGTTATAACCAGCACTGAAAGTGATAGCTTGCGTTTAGCAATTTAAACACGTACCGTTTAGAATGGTTAGTGGCAAATCATATCAAAATCTATCATTTTGTTGACATATTGTGTAAGTTGTGAAAGGAAAAGCTATTCTTGGGCTTTTGATTAAAAAAAAAACGTGAATTTCAAGACAGGTTTAGCTCATCAAGTTCTGCCATTCTGCATATTTATTCTTGCAGCATTCTTTCAGCAATAAAGAGTTTATGTGCATCAGAATACTCAAGCTTATGTTTGTAGGGGAAAAGGGGTAAATATTCTGCATAGTAAGAAAGCCTTATTTTCCAACTGAGAAAAGTTGAATGTTTTTTGCAGTTATCATTAAGCAGTTCAAAAAATGAGGGCAGAATAGCCAGAAAATGCATACACAGAACATTAATGAAAATTTGGAGAATCAAAATTAGTCACTGCATCAAGAGGAGAAACAGCCTCTGAGGAATTTTTAAGAGCATTTACAGAAGCATTCTTATGTAAAGCCCGTAATTACGTAATCATACTCTGAGGAATCACGTAATTACGTTATCACACTCCAAGGATTAAACAATAAACCAAATTTAGTACAATGTCTTTGTAGTGTCCCTCCAACACTACAAAGACTAGATTCATACTAAAATGTTCAAGAGTCAATATTGGGCACCAGCTACTCTGTTAAGTAGAATTTGTTAAGAATTGAAGGATCAGATAAAGGGCTTAAGCTGAATACTACTTTATTTAAACTTTCCTCTTTCTAGATTCTCAACATCTAACTCTCCTATAGGGTCTAAATTTATATTTTTGTTACTACTTGTAACAAAAGACAAAGAACTTTTTGACACTGCAGCCTTAAGCTTCTTGACTCCGATGCAGAAACTTGCTGGAAATGAAGCTAGCTTAAGAAATCCCTTCCTGGATTTCAACTCCTCCCTCCCTTTAGGCCACATGGGTTTGTTTTTTTTGCTGTTCTGTATGGACCAATGTTTCTCAAACTTGGCAACTTTAAGATGTGTGGACTTCAACTCCCAGAATTCCCCAGCCAGTGGGGATGGGGCTGTAGTCTGACTAGTCTGTTCTTTAGAGTCCAGTTGTAAAGGATTATCACCTGTAGACTGATCATCTGAGAGAAATAGATTGCAAAAAATTACACACTTTTGTATTAGTAACCAAAGGTTCTTGAGGATTTAAAATAAATGCAAGAGTTCATTGATTAGATATGTGGAAATATAAGATAGATCGATAGATCGATAGATCGATAGATCGATAGATCGATAGATCGATAGATAGATAGATAGATAGATAATCCAACCAACTGATCAACTAGTGGAACATTTACTGATTGTCTTTTATTATTTATGATTAACATTACAAGCACATTATCTACTGATCTTAATTTTTTAAAAAAAGCATAAAATAGCAATTAAACAACATTTTTTTACTAAAACATATTATTTTACATTACATCTACAAAGCTGCATAAAACTAAAACCAAGTTAACTCAGTTCTTTAGAGTTCCAGAGAATGTCCTTTTTTCTACTGACAATATAACTTTGTCCAAAGAAGAAAAATCAATAAAGTCATGATTGTCTGTTTCAAAAGAAGCTTGTTTCATTGTACTAATTAGCAAGTCCATTTTTAAACTTATAAAATAACCTACTGTAACAATGTGAAGTTAACAGAAAACATTTGGTATTTATTTATTTACACAGTCCATTTCACAAATTTAAAACTGTTTATATAATTGAATATGCAGGTTAATTTGACTGAGGCATGCATGAATGTCTATTTAATAAGCAGGAGAAACATAATCAAAATTGTCCCCCTAAACTGAGCCATCTTCAACAATACTGACATCCTGAGAAGGAGTAACTAAGGAAAGCAAATTACATCTCTACTGTACATCTGCTCTTTGTTTTTATAATGGGGCACTGACTCTGGTTCAGAGGACTTCGCAGCTTTGCTCTGTAATTTTTAATCTTTCAGCTGAGGCAAAAACATACATAAATCAACTATCTCCTTTGAAGTTGGATGTCTCCCTCTGTTTTTGGAAAACAACAAATTATCTTGATCACAGCTCAAAGGATCACAGATGTTTTTGAAATATTCTTGGAAGCAGGATTTGTGCCATCCACTGCAAACTGATTGATTGATTGATTGATTGATTGATTGAATTTATATAACCCCCATCTCACTTGCATGTGACTGGGTGGCGTACACAATTAAAATAAAACTAAGCAATCAATATAACTTATCCATTAAACAGTTAAAAACAATTAAAAACCAGAATTACAAAGGACAGAAAAAAATGCTATCAAACTTATACCAACCATTTAATGGGCTCCATACTTCAATGGGATCCCCAGGCCCAATGACAAAACCAAATTTTGAGGGCAAATACAAATGCAACATAACTTCATTCTGTTGCTCAGAGAATGGTGGTTCATCTCAGTGTATTCAGGCATAATGAATTCCTCAATTACCTCTAATTGTAGCTTTCTTTATGTGTCATTGAGACGTAAAATCAATGTGATGAATAGATTATATTCCCAGTAAAATATAAATAGCATTTGTGATATAGAGAATAAATGAAAGTTCTCCAACAACATGTTGATTTGGACCTCACCTCAGCTCATTGCACTTTGCTGTTTCTAAGCAAAAGGAATGGAAACAGTTGAATCAAAACATATATAGATTCACAGGCATGATACAGCATTGCACTGCCTGTGTTTTATCATAGAAAACAATGCAACATTATTCGTTCATTCTCTGTCTCACCATAAAATCTTTGTTTCCTTTAAGTGAACTTCCAAAGAGTTATCAATGTAAACCATGGAAAATACTTATGTTACCATGGTGATAACTGTCAAAAACTTAAAAGCCAAAGCCCTAAAATTTCACAGCAATTCCACTGCTAGCAGGAAAGCAACAACACAGCTTGTGGATTTAGCAGCAGGCTGAATGGTTCTCTCTATTTATGAAGATGAGTACAGTGGGTAAACAGCATTTTTTCCCCTTCAAAGCATCAAGATTACCCAAAGTCTTATTCAAGCCTTTGTTTACTTGATGATGTCTTGTACACAGAATAACAGAAGACATGTGGAAGGTTATCCAGTTCAATAGTATTATAATAATAAGTTTCTAGCCTTGACACAAGAATGAAGGAAAACATTTGATTTGAGCCTTGATGTCCAGTTATATTTATTGTTGGTGGTCATTCAGATGCTTTCAATGCATCATTATCAATGGACAACAGTTTGCCAAGTTTGTCTGTCAGGAACTGCTTTGTTGAGTTCTTGTAAACTCATGTTTGTGTCATCAATGATAGTATCTAGCCACCTTTTCTTCTGGGATCCTCTTTTTCAAGTGCCTTAAATTTTTCCAAGCACCAGGGCTGACTCTACTTTTGCATTATGGTATGGATTTTTAGCTTCTTGGTTAGTGCTTTTAGTGAACAGTCTGGATTTACTGCATCTGTATGTACTGTATTGAGTGATTAGTTGTTGTTTTCCTGGATGAATTACTGAATATCTTCTAACATCTTCATGTAAGAGTAGCTGTCAGAATCTTAGCATCTACATTTAATGAGGATATTGGATGATGATTTGTATAATTTGTAGGATCCTTTTATGCTTTCAAAATGACCATAATATAAACCTCATTTAAAGAAGGTAAGGCCCCTTTATCTTTGTATTCGTATGTGCATGTGTGTGCATGTGTGTGTGTGTCTTTGAGTCTGTCTTGATTCCTGGTAACTGCCTGGACAAGTCCATGCAGTTTTCTTGGCATCAATTTTGGAAGTAGTTTGCCATTGCCTTCTTCCTAGGGTTAAGAAAAAGGATCTGGAAAAAAGTCTTCCAGCTGGCTTTGAGCCTAAAGCAGGTCTAGAACTCAGAGTTTCCTGTTTTTTATCTTGATACCTTAAACCACTACACCAAACTGGCTCACATCCACCTCCACATCCACATCCACATCCACATCCACATCCACATCCACATCCACATCCACATCCACATCCACATCCACATCCACATCCACATCCACATCCACATCCACATCCACATCATCTATATATCTTATATATCTTCACTAAATAGGAGTTCTTTTATTTTTCTACCACTAAATAGAAATATTATCTGGCCCGGGGGCCTTCCTGGATTTTACTGTTTCAATAGTATCAAATTTTCATTCAGACTTAAAGGTGTGGCTAAATTTGTTGAATGGGCATCCGATGTTTTGGGAAAGTTTGTTCCAGTTAAACATCTTACCCACGTGCTCAATGTGTATCTTAGTATATAAACTTGAGTAAACTCCATAAACTAAGACATAATTACTTTAAAGTCCCCCTGATAAAGTCCCCCATGATTATTTTAAAGTCTCTTATTATAGGCAATATAATATTTGCTGTCTGTTCCAATATATCTGCTTAATACTCTTTAATTCGGTGCTCAACTCATATAGGTGATCGAATTCCAGTTTAATGGATCTAAAGGCATAGTATGATTCTATATTACGATTTGAAATCTAAACATTTAGTGCTTCCTTTGCATCCTCTTCAAACTTTCTATGATATAATTATTAATAATTAATTATTATGATATAATTATTTTGTTTTCCCTCCTATGGTCTTACCACATATAAATGCTTTAAACACACCCCAATTGATCTTTACATTTGCCATTCCTCAATTTGTTTCTGTTTTAATTAATATCTTGTTGTGGCCATTGATTGACACAGTGAAAGTGTCTAATAATGACACTTTAATAACCATCTAATAATGATGTATTTATGGAGAGCCTGACTTCAGCTATATCTTCCTGCTGGCTGTTCATGTATCCATGCATCCATGCAGATACACAAACAATACAGTTAATACATGTTCTGTTCATAATGGAGCTAAGAGTAGGTGTTAGTTGAGATTCTCATAGGACATTGTTCTCATCAAAAAGGAAAGGTGCAGGTTGGCTGATATTGGTATCAGATGCCATACTGCATTAGAAGTGAAGTTTTGAACCCAATCAGACAGCATTCTCCTCTGAAAAGGAAAAGCTTGGAAAAGGAAGTAATGGCTGGCAAATAGTATGGTTTTAGACAACAAATAGCTTTTGAAGATGTTTGAGGAAAGAACTTTGTGGCCTGGCAAACTTAATTTTCGGATTGGGCAGTGTCTACAACTGCTGAAGAGAATTATGTGGGGCTATTTGAAATAGCATGCTGAAAACTGAAAGAGGAGCAAGAATGCTACTGTGAAGCAATTACAAAATTTGCAAAACAATTATATAAAATATGAGGCTTAACCCTAGTTGGACCATAAAACAGTGTTCCTTAACCTTAGCTGGCTGGGGAATTCTGGGAGTTGAAGTCCACACATCTTCAAGTTGCTAAGGTTAAGGAACACTGCCATAAAAAATGCCTGAGGCCTCCTACTCTCCCTGTTATTACCCACCAAAACTATATAATGCCCATTAGTATCCAACATTTCTTGTTCAACTATAACATTTGGGGATTTCAAATTTTTTTCAAATTTCCCACTTATAAATCTGATCCACTGAATTGCTAGTCAAAATATGTTTTTCATCATGAAGATATTTTTTTCTTGGGGAAAAAAATCTTCAGGTTTTAATAACTTCAAGTTACTAAAAAATAAATTTCCTCTAGGTATACCTATGACATTTTGCAATTCAGAAACAAATGAATTTTATTTTTTTTTAAATGAAACTTTCACTAATCAAATAATCAATTTGAACAAGAAAACCCATAATATAGAAATAAGATACAGAAATAATGAAATGTAAAACACTAAAAAAAACCACCCTGTTTCAACCATTGTCTTCCCAGCTGGAAGTATTATACAACTGTTTTTAAAGGTCGTGTTCTGCATGATTTCTGTATCTTGTTATTTTATCCAGGAAAATCTGGGAAAGAAATAAAAATAAAATAAAAATAAATGGGCTCAGGACCACTGTCCATCAGAGGGAATTGTGAGTTGGTAAAACATATCTTTGGATGCTGGCTTAAATTTATAGTCAATAGGCCTAAAATCACATAAAACATAGCTTCAAGCTAGAATACAGCAGGCCAGGCCTCCTTTGATAACATAGCTAGGAGATGAAAGCCCATAATATATAGATCAAATTGCTTGTGTAAATTAATAAACGTGAACCTAATTATTGAATGACAGAACATCACAGTTGGCACAGTCACATATTCCCTTAATCTGTATGCATGACAAGAAAACTATATACTGTACGTAGCTTGGATGTAATAATTCACGGTAATAAATTAGAGCAGTGTTTCTCAATCTTGGCAACTTTAAGATGTGTGGACTTCAACTCCCAGAATTCCCTGGCCAGCAGGCTGGCCGGGGAATTTTGGGAGTTGAAGTCCACACATCTTAAAGTTGCCAAGGTTGAGAAACACTTGATTAGAAAATCATAGAAGCAAGGTTCATTGTGTCACTTCTCTCTTTTCATCTCATAAGCCACACATTTCACTATTTCTTACTCAAAATATGTATTTTTGTTGCAGGAAATATCTATGGACATCTAGATTAGTTTGTGACTCACTGTAACCTTTTTCCATTCTCCCACTTGTTTACTTGTATTTTATCAGTACTGGATGGGGAAAATATTTGTTGACAGTTCTGAAGAGAATCAGTGTTGATTTCTTCAGTTGTAAAATGAAATACAGAGTTCTATGCAGCCTAGGTGGGAACTCCTCAAAGGGTTCTTACAATTGCCTACTCTTACTTTACTCAAAGAAGCATAACATCCAAATAGTAGAAGCTCTAATGCAGGGCTTTCCAAAGTGCCGCCGCTGGCGAGACACCAGCGGCGGCGGCGGTGGCACAGGGGGTGGTGCACATGCATGGCGGCGGCGCGGGGGGCGTGCAGTGGCACGTGCGTGCACGGTGGCGGCACAGGGGGGCGCGCGGTGGCGCGCGTGTGCATGGTGGCGGCGGCAGCGGCGGCACCCTCCGCTAAAACGCAGAAGCACTGATGCCGCGCCGCTGCGACTGCTGCCGTGCACGCACGCGCCGCCGCTTCCGGGTGGTGTGGCGACACACCACGCTGTGTATGGCGACACACTTTTGTGTCGCGACACACAGTTTGGAAAGCTCTGCTCTAATGCTTTGTTTGTCTGCTCTGGGAAAAATACCACATCATTGGAGTGTATTTCTCCAGCACTGATTACCCATGTATGTTTTGTATGGAATAGATTATAAAATTAAAGTTTTGAATAGAAATTGCAGGTTGCATCTAATACAACTAATATACCCAATATATGAGTATTTTCATTAGCCTAGTACAGTAAGTGTTCCACTGTAATTAAAGAAGACTTTTTCATTTAGTTTTCCTACATGGCCTTTTCAAGTTAATTTTCTGTTGGAAAAGGCTGTGCAAACCTTGTGACATAATCATGAACAGAGTCAGAACTTGTCCACTAAAGTACAATTAATGAATCCTTTTTCATAAATTAGATGTTCTTGTCTTGGCTATAATTATCATTACGAACATAAACCTTTTCATACCAATCAACTCCGTTTTTATTGTAACACAAAACTTTTCAAACCACTAGCCTTTATTTTTCCCAGATCTTTAAAAGCTGTTTAAATTAAATCAGACAAATTTTGATCTCCTTCTTCTTCTCTTCAGACTTATGCTGATATTTCTAGTACTATACTTACAGGATATCTATATTTTCGCTAATCTAGAGCTTCCAGAGGACACAACCCATGACATTTGCCCTAACATTTGCTTCACACTAAATTGTTGAATCAAATCCCTGAAGGAAATCAGTCTGAACCAGATCAGAGTTGATCTGCACACAGTCCTCCTATTTGTCTAACAGTTTCCAAAAAAATATAAGGATATGAGAGAGAGAGAGGGAGGGAGGGAGGGAGGGAGGGAGGGGGGATGCTGTATGGGGTGGGGGTTGTAAAGACTGGTTGTAAAATATGTAATGACTTCCAATAATCCATGGTATTCTGATGAGAATATTTATTTCCACATTTTTCTGATTTACAGTAGTTTTCTTCCAGTAAAAGAAAAGGTGTCATTTTTAACTTGAAACACAATTGCCTCCTTATCTCTTTTTCTCCAAAATTTAATATGAGAGATGAATCAAATTATTACTGATCCCCATCTTATTTGCATTTCTTTTCTTTAAACCCATTCTATCCCATTTTTTGCATTATATTTTTCATTATCAACATGGAGGATTATGTATTTTTAAAACAAAATTGCTATCAAAACACACATTTCTGAATTCTCTTTCCAAAAAACTATACATTTAAAAGTACATTTTATTTCATTTCATTTCCATAAAATCCATTTAAAATCCATTTCATCATCTTGTATAGATGAAAATCTAATAGGCAATATGTTGTTAATATAAGCAAAAAGTGGTGAGCAAATTTAAATAATACTTTAATTGTGACAGCTTTCAAGATTCTGCTGCTTTGTTAATTTTTCAACCAAGGCAATCTCCAACATTTTAAAATATCATTAATCCAAGGAAATCTGTACTTTATTTTTTTTCCAGTGTTTTACTGATTCTGTCCTCAATTTGGCAGCTAACAGGAAAAAACGTAAATGTAATTTCTTATATTCCAGTCTTGGGAAATATGTCTTGGGAAATATTGACAATAAAGCTACAGTATGACTAAGTACCAAGGACTGTTCAGTAATTTCCCCCATTACTCAAAAGCTTTCAGTCAAAATTAATTACTTAATGGGCATTGCCATCAAAAATGGTAATAAATACAAATTTAATTAGAAGTCATCTCACTCAATCTAAAAGGTTTTATTGATATAATGAATTCTAAAAGTGTGCAGTATTTTAAGGAAGTAACAGTTTGATGGTCACGGGACACTTATTTTACTTTATTTTTTTTATTATTTTATTTCTAGGGGCAATTTTTCTGAGAATTCTTTTTCTTTGTTTAATTTGTTTTTGGTAAGCTTAATCTAAAATAGAACTCTGAATTTTTTAAAATTATTTTTTATTTCCAAACTGTATGAACACATATCTCCTTGTGGAGTCCTTGGTACTCTCTGAGTTAGGTTGTTTGCTTGTGGACATTTCATTACCCAGCTAGGTAACTCAGCACTGATGTTGTTACCTAGTTGGATAATGAAACATCTGCAAACAAACAACCAAGCTCAGAGAGCACCAAGGACTCCACAGTTCAACCATGAGCTACATCTATTCTGTTCTATTGGGACATATCTGAGGGACCACCTCTCCCTGAACATATCATCCCAGCCCATTATATCCTGAGAAAGGGCATGCTGCAGTTACCATCTGCCAGGGACCTACATTTGGTGGGTCCCACGCAGTGGGTCTTCTCTGCCATGGCACCTGCCTTATGGAACATTCTCCTCCCTGACATTAGGTCAGCTCCCTCCTTTTTGATGTTCCGGATGTCCCTCAAGACCTGATTATGCCACCAGGCCTGGGGAATCCCAGGGAACCGGAGACTTGTCTAGATGGCTCCACTATTGAGGTGGATATACTCATTCTCTCTCTGCTTGGGGTTTGTATATATTTCAGTTTCAATTAATCTCTATTTTTAATGTTGATTCTGTACACAGCCCAGAGTCCCTTCTCATGAGATGGGCAGCTATATAAATCTGATTAATAAATAATAAATATCTCCTTTTCTATAATGCTTTCTTGCTGAAATTCATAGGCAGAATTTCTGGGAACCTTAGAGATTCAAAGAAAAGAGGATCTGGGGGATACTTATCTCTGATGTATTAAATAAGTAAGTAAAGTCTACTTCAGGTTGAGCTCATCTTATATGTGGAAAAGAGATGAAAGATAAATGATAACCAGTGTTGAAAAAGCCAGAAGGTTGTCACTGTTATTCTTCATCGTAGTGAAGGATATTTTTTTCTAAAATAAAAATAAATGAATTTGATTTATAGGAAGACTCCATCATAACCAAGAGATGCTGACACCCTCCTTCAAGATTGATAGATGATTTCCAGGGATAAGGGGTGTTTCCTAAAGAGACAAATAAAGTATTATATCTATTTACTAGTTATCATGTACTTATAAATTCTGACTGGTTTGAGCAAGGATCAAGCAGAGGACAGGAAGGAAGGAAGGAAGGAAGGAAGGAAGGAAGGAAGGAAGGAAGGAAGGAAGGAAGGAAGGAAGATTGTTGTACAGTACAAAGATGATAATAATGATGAATATGTCATATTTACAAAATATGTAATAATTTATGACAGCTTTTTCCAACTTGGCATGTTTCAGATGTGCTGATAGGTATTACTATTTCACAATTATCTGAAGGCAACAACAGGACTGAGTGGCTTTGGGTATTAGGGCTGCCTGGTTCTGGGGATTTTCCATCTTTAGTTCTGGATGGGGTCACCAAACAGAACCAGTGTACAATCTGGGGGGCCTGAAATAGAACCACTGCACAATCTGGGAGTCCTCCTAGACTCATAACCTCTGTTTGTGGGACAGGTGGCAGTTTTGGCTAGGAAGCACAGCTTTATGTTGTGTGCCAGCTTTGCCCTTTCCTGGAGCTGGAGGCCCTGCTCACAGTCACTCATGCTCTTGTCATCTCCCAAATGGACTAGTGAAATGTGCTGTACATGGGGCTGCCCTTGAAGAGCATCTGGAAGCTTCAGCTGGTACAGAATGCAGTGGTAGAGACAGTTATGTACACTCATCTATTGGTGCACATTACACCTCTGCTCTGTGAGTTGCATTGGTTGCTAGTCTCCTTCCAGGTGCAATTCAAGGTGCTGGTTGTAACCTATAAAGCCTTTCATGGCATGGGGCCAGGTTATTTGAGGGACCGTCTCTTCCCAATCATGTCTACCAATCCCATTGGATTTGGCAGAGGAGGCATTCTCTTGGTTTTGTCCATTAGGGAGTGTCATCTGGCGGGGCCCAGGAGGAGAGCATTTCCTGCCATGGCACCACCCTTTGGAATATCATGCCTCTGGAAATCAGACTGACCCCAATCCTGTCAGTCTTCCATAAGGTCTAAAAGGCCTTATTTTGTTACCAGACCTGGGGGTCAGGATATGAGGTTGAGCCCATGCATTGGCTATGTTAATTGTTATGGATGGATCGATTTTTACCTTGCATGCTGTTTTATGTGTTTGTTTTTTTGTTTACTTTGTTTTTTATATTTTTTAACATTGTTAGCTGCCCAGAATCATTAACGTGAGATGGGCAGCCATAGAAATTGAATGAATGAATGAATGAATGAATGAATGAATGAATGAATGAATGAATGAGATTTTTAGATGTTTTATATATCTTGATGGTTGCAATCTTGGTTGCAATCTTTACTATGGAACATGATTCATACCTGCACTGTGTCTAAACATGAAGTCAGCATTCCACCTTATACCTGGTGCAAGAACCACTAAGGTCAAATTCTCTAATAATCCCTGATTCAGTTGGTTTCTGATTAAATGTTCAACTGGTAAAGAAGTGCAGATAAGTAAAAATCCACTATTTGATTATATTTGTGTTGGCAGGATAGAATTCCAATTAATTGGTGATGTGGTCATTCCTTTGCTTATATTCACAACTTGGGGATGGGGGAGAATATGGGTGGAAAAACAGTGAACTCTATTGTGTCTATGGATTGATGCCAGACCTAATTGTCATTATCACTTGCCAGTTTTGGGGGAAAGTAAAAAGGCATTTGGTGATAATAGAAGTCAAGTCATACAACACTGGATTTCACCCACAGTCAGAGAAATCAAAAAGCCATCTGTCTAAAGAGAGGATGTCTTCTCCTTGCGCCCTTTGCTCCTTATAGAAGCTTTGCTTAAAGTTTCAATACAAAGACCCATTTTTGGTAGAAATGCAAGATCCACTGTGGGCTCATTAAAAATGCAACACTTTTAAATGTCTATTGCACATTGATTAAAAAATAATCCAAACATAGGCACTTATTTTACGTTGATCCATTTGTTGAAAATAGCTGTGCCTAGCATCTTAGAACTGCTGATATAATATCAGTAGCTATGGAAACACTGCTAGGTGATTTATATATTTCTAAATGTCTAAATCTCTGGTGCACAGTAGAAGGAAGAATATATATATATATATATATATATATATTCTCTTTGATGTACACATTTATCAGCCAAAAAAATGCAAGTGATTGTAGTGACTGAAGGCAGAAGAACCTGTATTAAATATTAATAATACCTATATTTATATATTAAAAAACAGAAATCGTTCATATCAACATTTAAAATGCAAAAAATGTATTCCCATGTCCTACCATCTGCCATTCTCACCCCCATCCCTGCCCAGAAAATATTTGTTATTTGTAGCAGTCACTGTTTTAGAAAACAAATCTGCCAAGCAATTGAATTCATGGGGAGGGGGGACAGAAAAGAGGGCCGTTGATTTGCATTCCAAAAGGCTATTGAGGATCAGAAATGTTAATACGGTTGTTAGGAGCCTAATTTGTTAATGACTTACAGTAACTCAATAGGAGATAGATCAAATGAGCATAGGAACTAACCCATAACTGAAGCATTGCAGAATGCTTTTTATTGTTATTTTTATTTCCGACCCAATGGAACGTTGGAAATAATTTATATAAAGTAGATCTGGACTCAAGTGCAGTAATTCTCTGAAAATTGAATAGAGTGGGATCAAATTTTCTGTGGGGGAAGAAGCCAGGGAAAGAAAGGTCAGGTTCGAAAATAGACTGGATCAAGCCAAGAGCTGCAGAGAAAAAAAGAAATCCGGAAGAAATTTGCCTATTGCATCCACATGGAAGAGGCAGTTAGGCAGCCACTCAGAATGTTGTTGCCTACTCTGTTCTAAGCCCATATTGTACACCACCCAGAGTCACATTTTGAGAGATGGGCAGCTATATAAATACAATGAATAAATAAATTCCCTTCTCCCCTTAGTCACAGGACCCAGAAGAAATCATTTCCCATCTGCCACAGAGCTGCAATATATTACTTCATTACAGAGAAAAAAATACAGATGTCTCCTATAACCCTGTTGGTAAGGGGGTTGGAAAGAATTACAGAAACCATGCTTTGCGTGCTTTCTATACCTTATTTAAAAAATGAACACAGCCATTTTCCTTTACCAGGTTTATTTATTTATTTATTTTCTATCCCGCCTTTATTATTTTTATAAATAACTCAAGGCGGCAAACATACCTAATACTCGTTCCTCCTCCTATTTTTCCCACAACAACAACCCTGTGAGGTGAATTGGACTGAGAGGGACTGGCCCAAGGTCACCCAGCTGGCTTTCATGCCTAAGGCAGGACTAGAATTCTCAGTCTCCTGGTTTCTAGCTCGTTGCCTTAACCACTAGACCAGGGGTGGGCAACGTCAGGCCTGTGGGCCATATATGGCCCACAGGGCTCCCGCCTAAGGCCCGTGGGGCTCCAGCCCGCAAACCCTGCCCCTTCCACGTGATTGGCTCCCACCCGCAAACCCCGCCCCCCAGTGCTTGTGATTGGCTCCCGCCCACAAACTCTGGCCCCTGGTCTGCGGAAATCCCAGAAACACCGCCCCCTACCCCCCCAGTCCCCGGTTATAAATATCCAAATGGCCCTTGCCAGAAAAAAGGTTCCCCACCCCTGCACTAGACCAAACTGGCTCTATTGTTCTTAATGAACTACTCAACACTAGTGCTGTGGAGATAAACTCTCGTGCATTTTTATTCCAGTTCTTATTCCCTCTGATGAACGAAAGCTTGCTTCCAAAAAGCATTTCAAAAATGCTGTTAAGGAAGTGGTCAAAGGGTGTGTGTAAAGGTCTGTCTTTCTTTGATCCAGTGTTCTGAAGCCACCTTGGCTTCCCAAATTTCAAAATCATCCCAAAGGGAAGACATAAGGATTGAACTCTTCATCTCAGATTGGGAAATATGAACAGCATGGGCCACTTCATAGTGAAGAAAAATAAGCGTAAGAAGAAGCAACAGTACCAGTACTCTGAGAATAAGGTAGGGAAACCAAAGGGAAGAAAACTTTAAAGAAATTGTAAAACAAATTTTGGCATACCTCAACACATATGAGAGCTTTAAAGTGGATGGGGACACAAGCTCTGAATACTGGCACCCCACCAGCTTACTTTCAGATCTAGCATCTGAAAGGTATTTTTTACTTGCATTCAGTTGCACACAAACGTTTTGTAATTCTGTTCCATCTTTTCTGAGAATTGGCAACTGCATGAGTACAAACTTCTTCTGAACTTTGCTACCAACAGATAAGATTTGAAACTGATGGCATCCATTATAGGCACAGACTTATCTGCTTCCTACTGTGATCATGAGTTCCAAAGGAAACCATTCACACTTCCTGAGATATACAGGAATATAGAGCACAAGTATATGGTAAAACTTGTGATTTTTTTCTGAATCATGAGTTCCAGTTTGCAACTAAAAAAATTATTGAAGTGTATTAGGAAAATGTGCATATAGAAATGCTTGAAATGTGCATAGAAAAACATATTAGATGAGAATCAACAAAATGCACATATTGGGCACAATTCACATAGAATGCATGTCTAGTTTGAAGGAACCTAAAATGATCTATAGAAAACTATGTACTCTTTACAAGTCATAAAAGTAAAGGTAAAGGTTCCCCCCGCACATTTGTGCAGTCGTGTCCAACTCTATGGGCCGGTGCTCTTCTCTGTTTGTTAGCCGAAGAGCTAGCATTGTCTGAAGACGCTTCCGCGGTCATGTGGCCAGCATGATGCATGCAGAACGCTGTTACCTACCCACCGAAGTGGTACCTATTCATCTACTTGCATTTACATGCTTTCAAATTGCTAGGTTGGCAAGAGCTGGGGCGAGTGCGGGAGCTCACTCCTTCATGCGGGACTAGAGATTCCAACCTCTGAACTTGCAATCTTACGATAGGCAAGCCTGGCGTCTTACCTTCTGAGCCACCACACACCCTTTTTCCAAGTCATAATGAAGCTTAATTTCTCTTCCTTTCACTTTTTCCAAATGACCATTCCTCGTAGCTTATTTAGTGCTTAAGAATGGATGAATAAACCTGTAAGATACAGAAAACTGGAGGGAGTATTGTTACCCCCCTATAAAATAAAAATAATGATTGCATTTCAAGATGGTACCCTTTTCTATCAGGAAATTGTATGATGTACCTATTTTCTCAATTCCCAAAGTACTACGAGAGTCTTCTTTCTAAGAAATATAGGAACCCAAGGGTTAGGAAATCTCTATCTACCTTACCATCAATAGGGTTTAAAACATGGGAAAAACATACTGTAATATGGTTAAGAAGTGAGTAAGAGATTCACAATAGGAAGTATGATCAGCACTGAGAAAAGAATTATCATTTAACAGATTGATGTGCTTATAATGAGGAAAATATAAAAATATGAAATCTGTATGTTTTTAAAGCATTAATGACCTCAATGGGTTTAAACATGCTTAACTGCAATGGGTTATGATCCATCAGTATTAAATCAACCCCTTTCCACAATTGTTTTCTTTGAATGTTATCTTGTAGTGCGGGTCATGTTCTCTTGGTTTTGGTTTGTTTTTTGTTTTGTTTTTTCATGACCTTTCTGGAGTGAATAGTTTACCAATATCAACTTTTTTCATTTCTTTCACAACCTAAAAAGAAATGTCAATGAGGTTTCCTGGAATTTTACTCTTCCCTACAATATATATGTGTGTGTACATACAGTACACATACACACACACACACACACACACACACATATATACACACACACACAGTATGTATGTATGTATGTATGTATGTATGTATGTATTATTTATTTATAATAATATTATTTAAATTTATATGACTGCCCATCTCCCCCAATCAGGAGATATATATATCACTAAAAACTCAACCTGAGTTCTCCAGAAAAAGTCAGAAGAGGAGGAAAAGGTGGCAAAATGGCAAATGTAAATATGCTGTTTCTCAAAATATTTCATATAGAAGAAGACAACTCCCAGCCAAATAATGTTACACAAATAACACATAAGTAAAATGTCTGCATTTTAAATTTAACAGGACTTTTAAGAAATAGTACGTAATTTGTTTAAAAAAGATTTTGCCTAGGTCATAATATATAGCTACAAATTAAGCATGCTGATAAAGATAAAACAAGAAGCACAAAACAAGAAATGGATGCACAAGATATTTCAAAGCAGTAGTCACATCAAACACTTATTAGTGGGGGCTTTTTTTTTGTCCATTATGCTGTTATGGACAAAATAATAAGAAACAAAACCCCACACACTAATAAGTATGAACAGATACTGGCAGATTTATTAACATGTTTTTGTTTTTAGATTTCCCAATGCATTTATAAATCTGTTGGGAAATCTGATAACCAATTGGTTGACAGCAATCCTTCTTGCATCTGTCAGCTTCAGTTATTATTTTCTGTTATTCTTCAGCCAATGTGCAACAAGTTTTCACAAGTTTTCAGCCTTCTTTTATAAACAATTTAATGTGGAGCTCATGCATTGTCTCCTTGGAGACATATGTGTTCCAGATGCAGCTATAGCTTGTACAACTCTTTTGCGCATCTTTTGAGAAGTGTGCATTGGAATTAAAATGAAAACAAAACCAGGTCACAAGGAAGTATCACAGCAGGAATCATATAGCTGACCTTAGCTTTTCTTGAAAAAGCTAAGCAGGGTCAGAAGGGGTTAGTAATTAGATTGAAGACAACCAGTAAATTCGAGGACAGTAGGCTGGACTGGGATGTTTAAAAAAACAACAAAAAACAAAAACAGATCCCAGGAGGATACAATAACAAATCCACTCTGTTTTGTTGTCAAATGTATTACACAAATATCTTCATGTTTTCCCCAAGAGTTTTACCCCAATAGTTAACAATAAAAGCAATATGTAGAAACCAAAAGTTTGTAAGTTTACATGCAAAAATTACCTGAGAGAAGAAAAAAAAATGGAGGGAGGGAGGGAGGGAGGGAGGGAGGGAGGGAGGGAGGGAGAGAGAGAGAGAGAGAGAGAGAGAGAGAGAGAGAGAGAGAGAGATAAACATAGTAAATGTATTTCTCAAGCTTTTCTATAGAATACAGCTCTCATTGATTGGCACTAAGCAAAAAATGGCCACACTATTGAGCAATTATTTGGGCAAACCTGCTAGAGCTCTAAGGGTTGTCATGTTATAAGTAAGCAAGAGAACAAAAACGATGGAGATCAGGCCAGCTTTCTTTCTTTCTTTCTTTCTTTCTTTCTTTCTTTCTTTCTTTCTTTCTTTCTTTCTTTCTTTCTCTTTCTTTCTCCCCCAGAATTGGGGCTAAGCATTTTACAAGGGCTGCTGAAGAATGTCCTTTATAGTACCAATAATTACTCAATTTTAACAATCAGTAAAATACTGTACATGAAAACATAACTAAAAAGGAAAAACAAGAGTTCACACTTCCATCACTGTCCTTTATAGTATTTTTTCTTAAACCATGTTCCTTGAACTGATAGCATTGCACAAACAACTTCAGTGTGTGTGTGTGTGTGTGTGTGTGTGTGTGTGTACTTATTTGGTCAATGACCAGCAAATTTAAAAGAACAATAACAGAGTGAAACAAATTGATACAGCAGTATACTAAAACACAAATCACAGAATAATATTACATTCACTCCTCTATTACCATATTAATATATTAAATGCCCAAGTAATAATAAATTTAAAAATTAAAAACTATAATATAGAGTAAATATCCCCTAGCAGCGTATTAAGAAATATTAATCCAAAAATGATATTAGGGGTAAAAGTGGGAACTTCTTAAACCACTTACTACCTGTTTTTGCCTAATTTTCATTGTGGCGACCCAAAATTTGGGTACAGCATTGATAATAGCAGGTTTTAAATCCTGGAGAAGATAATTCAGATAAAATTTGTCTGATCTCCCTGGGAATTTATCTATTAGGGATAAAATATAAATAGATGTTAAATCCCTATAAAATTTACAACGTAATAATACATGTAAGATGGTTTCAAGGTGTTCTACAAACTGATCACATTTTGTTATTACGCTGCTCTGGTGAAACACCTACAGCTCCAGGATGAGTATGCCCAGGAAGCACAACCAACCATTCCTGTCTCTGGAGATTTTTCTCCCCTGGCCTCCATCATTGGACATGGCTGGATGAAGCAGGAGATGCCAGAAACATCGATAATTCAACAACCATGAAAGAAAGAGAGGCATTTCACAAAGTACGTAGCTTAAAGGTTGGTGTTGCTCGGGGGCATGGTGAAATGTAATAGAGAAGCTCAAGTGAGAGGCAAAGAGACATTGCTAATAAGCGAGAGCCCAGCCCCATTGCTGAGTAAGTTCCATGGCATTCATATTCACAAGAGGAAAACATACCATCTGCCATTCCTGGCACATACAGATCTCCAGTTTTCCTGCAATTATTCTCTTCTTCATCTTACTTTTCGCCTGTTCAGAGCAAGAAGCAAAAATAATCCCTTGGCTGCAAAAGGAGCATGTGACTTGGACTCTGTCTGGGAGATCTGAGTCTTGAAAGCTCCACATTTTATCACCCACTGACAAACCTTCAGCCTCTTCTCAGCTTTTGCTAGAACTTGGGCAAAGCTATGTGGACTCCTTGTCCAAGTGAAAGATATTTAAGAATTTTTTCCTTCCTTCCTTCCTTCCTTCCTTCCTTCCTTCCTTCCTTCCATCCATCCATCCATCCATCCATCCATCCATCCATCCATCATTAAAAATCCCACTTTGGGAATTTCTGGTCTCCCTTTCTACTTATAACTACAAAGAATCAGATTTCTTTAATAAAACTCACTCCAGATATTGATCAAATATGTCATTATATGCGAAGCTTATACGTTGTATAAAGCAGAGCTTTCCAAACTGTGTGTCGGGACATGTTAGTGTGTTGGCTGCAGTGTCTGGGTGTGTCGCGACTGCTGCTGCCTCCGAGCCCTGCCAGGATTCCACGCAGGTCCTAGTGCCTGCCTTGTGCCTTGCTGCCTCCAAACCTGCCCTGCCAGGATTCTGTGCAGGTCCTAGTGCCTGCCTGGTGCCCTGCTGTAAGAGTGTGTCACGAAATGATGCATGTCTAAAAAGTGTGTCACCAACATGAAAAGTTTGGAAAGCTCTGGTATAAAGATTTATAATCAATACATTAAATGTAAGAGAAATAAGGAGCATTACTTTTTATTTCATTGCTTTTTGTTCTTTTCTATTTCATTTTTTAAAAGACATCATATATGTTCCTCATTAGGAAAGAAAAATATTGTTTTGCCTCCAGTGATCTTGAAATATTTAGTAATACTGCTTTATATAAGAGTCCCCTTGTGGGGGGAGATGGGCGGTGATATAAATTGAACAATAAATAAATAAATAAAAATTATAGCATTTTTGTCACAAGGACACAAGTGAAGGTTATAATAAACCTTTCAGTATTCATATCAAGTACTATTGAAGGAATTTACATTTTTAATCATGTCAAAGAATTCCTGCTGAAAAAAAACAGAGATATATTTCAAATAATGTTTTTCTTTTTTTCATCATGGTGTTCTACAGAGCAATCTTATTGGATGCCATAGTTAGATAAAGTAAAGTAAGATAGCTACCCCAACTCTATCAGATAGATGATAGATAGATAGATAGATAGATAGATAGATAGATAGATAGATAGATAGATAGATAGATGATGGATGGATAGAGATATATTTGTCTTGCTATAAAATGATATAAGGATGAAAACACCCTGATAAAGAAAGGAAAATATTGAAATGGTAGGACCAAGCCTTAGAACTACGCTAATTTACAGGCATATCCCTCATCTGCTTCAGAAGACAGAGTTTAGACAACCTATGTCTTAACATGAGCACCAAATTAAAGTTTTTAACAGAGGAAATTGATTTGATTGGAAATATGCCAGTTTCAAAATGCAGAAAACAAGCATGTGTACCTCTAGAAAATGCAGAATTATTCTCAATAATTTATTTTGAAGGAACTGCTTTTTGACCAAAGATCACAAGTCTTGGGGCTTTTTCTCACCCAAACTGGTAGTCAATTTCCATGACAATGATTTTTTGTTGTTTATTCGTTCAGTCGCTTCCGACTCTTCGTGACTTCATGGACCAGCCCACGCCAGAGCTTCCTGTCGGCCGTCACCATCCCCAGCTACCCCATGGTTAAGTCTGTCACCTCCAGAATATCATCCATCCATCTTGCCCTTGGTCGGCCCCTCTTCCTTTTGCCTTCCACTTTCCCTAGCATCAGCATCTTCTCCAGGATATCCTGGAGAATAATGACAATGATTAGCAAGAGCTAAAAATAATCTATGCAGTAATCGGCTCAAAACCAAAACCTTTATAGTATAACAAATACTTTGATGTAATCTGCAGTAGTCTCTTTTTTTGTACTGTTATATTTAATTTTGGATGAAAAGGTCAAATAATTTTATGCTTGTAATATTGACATCCTAAATTGTAACTAATATTGATAGAATATTTCTCTTTTCTTTATTTATACTACCCTCAGTTATCCAAATAATAGAATGTCAATAATTTTAATTAATATTGTACAAATATCATTGTATCAAAACAATATAATGTATTAAGAAAAAAGAAAAAATAATCTATGTGCATCAGTCTAGGTGCATAACATCAGAATCACACAATTAGTATGAAACAAACATCTTATTTTTTACATACTTTTACTGGAAAAATTCAATTACCTTAATTCTGAAATAACAGCTTTTACAAAAGTACTGGTGAAAGGACATTAGTCTTACTTGGCATCATAGGTAATTGGATTATTGTCAGATTACAAATCATGAACATTTTACTTCTTTTTTAGGATTTGCCTATATACTGGAGTTGACTATTTTAGTCCAAAATATATTCCTGTTAATGATATCAAATGTTACAGAAAATATAACAAACTGAGCATATGCAGGTAGTCTTCACTTAATGACTACTCATTGAGCAACCATTCAAAGTTACGATGGCACTGAATGAGGACACTTATGACTGGTCCTCATAGTTGTGGCTGTCAGAGCATCCCCATGGTCACATGATCACAATTCGGGTGCTTGGCAACCAGCTAACAATTATGATGGTTGCAGCATCCCACGGTCACGTGATTGCCATTTGCAACCTTCACTGCTGGCTTCTGACAAGCAAAGTTAATGGGGAAGCCAGCAGAAGGTCACAAATGGCAACCACGTGACGTCACACCTAATGGTTGCATGGGATTCGTTTATCGACGGCAACTAGAGCTGCTGTAACTGCCATTGTAAGTTGGCACAGTCATGTGATGTCGCACTTTACAACTTCATAGTTTAGCAATGGAGTTGCCAGTCCCAATTACCGTTGTTAAGCGACGACTACCTGTCATTTTGATTTATTTTCCAGTAGACATCATTATAAGGTAAAGGTTTCCTCTTGTGAGGGGTTCTTCATGCGAGCCGCGTACGTTTCTCCCAAATAAGACTTCAGCTCGATTATTAGTAAGTAAACGTTTTATTGGCTGTACACGAGTGAGCAATGCAAAGGCACGGATGGTTCCCAGTCTCTCGGCTCGGCTTTTTAAACCCTCCCGCCAGAGCACCGGCCCCCTCCCTGCTGAGGGTTTCCCTTCAGTCCACTTCTGGTCAGTGTCCTGGGGCGCCCCTCAGCTGGGAGGCATGGTTGATGGCTCTCTTCCGTCCGCGCCTCAGGCTTATCGTTCACGTTCTGGCGCTGATTGCTGCTTCATTGTTCGCTTCTTAATGGCAGGGCTCTGAGTGCCTGTCAGAGTCCTGACATGCCTCTGGCCCAAGATGTTCCTCCCCCCTCCCCTGTTTCGCCTTCGTGCATGTAGTTGCCTTAGTTACAGTTCGTCACGATATCTGCAATGAAACAAACAAAAAAAAATCCATTTTGTTAGTGTGTTTGTTAACGGGGTTTATCGGGAAATTTGCGGTGGAAGCGTTTAATTTGGTCGGGCGCTTGCATGTGTTGGACCGCCACCCATTCTTTGAAGCTGACTGGGAGGTGTTGCCATTTGACTAAGTATTGGAGCTGTTCTCTGTGCCACCATGAATCGAAGATGTCGTCGATCTCAAAGTGCGGTTCTCCATTTATGATGGTCGCTGTTGGTTCTGGGGTTACTGGGTGCCATTGGTCCAATGAGTGGTACTGTTTTAATAAGCTAATGTGAAATACTGGGTGGACCTTCTTCAGTGATTTTGGGAGTTGTAGTTTTGCCATCACTGGGTTAATTACTTTTGTTATAGGGAACGGTCCAATTAATCTTGGGGCTAGTTTTCGTGATGCTTGTGTAGATCTGAGGTTTTTTGTAGAGAGGTAAACTTTGTCTCCTTCTTTTAGTTCCCACTCTGGTGTTCTTTTCTTGTCTGCATACTTTTTGTACGTGGCCTTTGCTTCCTGTAACGTTCGTAGCATTACTGCCCAGTTGCTCTTTATTTTATTGATCCACGCATCTGCCTGTAATGGTCCTTGTGTCTTGTCTCCGTTGATCATGGCCACCTCCGGAATGGCAGCGAAGTCTTGCCCTGTGGCTATTTTAAATGGTGTGAAGCCAGTGCTCTGGTTTGCCGTTTTGATTGCCGTTTTGCGTTTGCTTGCGGGTAGGTCCACTACGAAGTCCATGGCAATCTTTCTCCATGGTTGGGTGGGACTCGCAACATTTTGCAGTAATCCCGTGGGTTTTCCTATTGTTCGCTTCGCTGTGGCACAAACCGGACAGGATTTTACATAAGACTTTACGTCTCTACATAACATGGGCCACCAGAATTTGCATCTTACGAGGTGGATGGTCTTGACGAAGCCGAAGTGCCCTGCTGCTTTGTGGTCATGGCTGTTCTCGAGTACTCGTTTTCGGACGGTGTCGGGCACATATAATTTGTCATCTTTCCACCATCCCCCATCGTGTTCTTGTAGTGTTTCTTTGTTTTCACCCCACCAGGTGTCGTTGTGGATTGCTGTTTGTATCTCTTGTAGTGGGGACTTTTCAGTTTGCCTATCTTCCTGCCTCCGTGTGATTGCCAGGTTCCCCCCCACGTTCTGTGTTATTTGTTTGTTTGTTGTGGGTGTTGGGTTGCTTGGGAATAGCGCTTCCATGACCTCTACTGCCTTCCCCTCTTGTTGCGGGAGTCGCGACAGTGCATCTGCTAGGTGGTTTTTTTCCCCCGGGAAGTACTTCAGCGAGAAGTTGAATCTGCTGAACTCAGCCCAGTGCAGCTGTTTGGGGTTTAGTTTCCTGGGTGCTTTGAGTGCCTCCAGGTTTTTATGGTCGGTCCATATCTCAAACGGTACAGATGATCCTTCCAATAGGTGTCGCCATGTGGCTAGTGCGTGGCAGACCGCGAACGCTTCCTTCTCCCACACATGCCAGTGTTTTTCCGTATTGCTGAACTTTTTGGAGATGTATGCGCAGGGTCTCAGTTTGTTCTCTTTGTCTGCCTGTAATAGGATTGACCCTACCGCGTAGTCGGAGGCATCCGTGTGTATTATAAATGGTTTGTTGACTTCGGGGTGCTTTAGTATGGGCTCCACTGTGAATGGGGCCTTGAGTTTGTCGAAGGCTTCCTGGCACTCTGGCGTCCACTTAATTTTAGCGCTAGCCTGTCTCGCAGTTGGTTTAGTCCCTTTCGTGTTTTTTTTCAATAAGTCCGTTAATGGCAGGGCGATCTGCGCAAAATTTTTAATAAATTCTCTGTAGAAGTTGGCGAACCCTATGAAGGCCTGCAGTTGCTTTCTGGTTCGTGGGGGGTTCCCACCCTAGGACCGCCTGTACCTTGGCAGGGTCCATTTCAATGCCTTTTTGTGATATGCGAAAGCCAAGGAAGTCTAGTTTTTCTTTATTAAATTTGCACTTGCTCAGTTTAACGTATAGTTTGGCTTCGAGTAGTTTTTCGAGCACCGCCTTTACTAATAGTTCAGGTTCCTCTTTATTTTCTGAAAATATGAGTATGTCGTCTAAGTAGACGATGACCCCCTGGTATAGGAATTCATACAGGACCTCGTTGATTAATTTCATGAAGATATCAGGCCCCCCTGCAATTCCGAATGGGAGGACGCGGTACTGGAATGACCCCAGTGGGCAGTTAAAAGCTGTTTTCCATTCGTCCCCCTCCCTTATCCTGACCCTGTAATATGCTTCCCAAAGGTCCAATTTCATGAAGATTTTCCCTTTCGCTAATTGTGCGAGCATGTCTTTTAGCAGCGGTAAGGGGTATTGGTTTGTGACCGATATGGCATTAAGTCCCCTGTAGTTGGTTCACAAACGTAGGGATCCATCTTTTTTCTTTCTAAATAGGACTGGGGCTGCTAGGGAGGAGTTGGCCGGCTCAATGAACCCATGTGCCAGATTTTTATCTATAAATTTGCGCAGTTCCTGTAGTTCTTTTTGGGTCATCGCATACATTTTTGGTTTGGGGAATGTGGCTCCCGGTATGAGTTCTATGGAGCAGTCCGTTTGCCTGTGGGGGGGTAGTTGGTCGCATTCTTGTTCATCGAAAACCTCTCTTACTGGGTTAAATCGCTTCGGGAATGTTGGTGTCCCCTCCTGTTGCATTTTGTCCCTCTTCACGGTCCCTGCTGCCCCAGTTTCTGTTGTGTTGTTGGTTCCAGTGTGGTAGCTCCCATCTACAAATTCCATTTCTCCCGACACCCAATCGATCTGAGGGTTTCTTTCCCTCAGACATTTGAGCCCGAGCACGATCGGTTGTGTTGATATGGGGGCTACGATAAATCGTAGGGTCTCCACGTGCATGCCGATTGACATTTTTACTGCTTCTGTGAAGTGTCCCACTGGCCCCCCTTTCATTTCTGACCCATCTAGTTGGCAGAAAGTAATAGGTGATTTTAGTTTGAATAATTTAAGTCCCAATTTGATTGCTATCGATGGGTGCATCAAGCATCTCGAGCACCCAGAGTCCAACATGGCTGCCCCCCTGAACTGCTCCCTCCTGTCCAAGGTTTCTAGTTTTACCTTGACTTGCATTGTGGGGCAGTCTTCGGTGGTCAAGTTGTCGCTGTGCCCCCTGTTGAAGGCCTGTCCTATGGCGCACTTTAGGGCAGGCCGTCGTCGTTTCCCGCAGGTATGAATTCTTCATCCATTGAGTTGTCCGTGGTCGACTCCGGCTCCATGTATTTACGCCTTTCCGTCACTGCCCTTGCCATTGTCTGCTTGTAGGGTGGGGCTTTGTTGTGTCTTTCACCTGCCTTGTTCTTTTCTGTAGGCTGTTTGCAGTCCTGTATACTGTGGCCTTCTCTTCCACACTTGAAGCATAGTTTGTGCTTCGCCCGTCGTTCTTTCTCCTCAGCCCATGGTTTTTTGTCATAGTCCCTTTTGGTGTTGTATGAGCTTGCATACTGATTTCTCCCTGCGTATTGCAATTGGCGGTAGGAGCGTATTCGTAGTTTTGGGCTCTCCACTTTACCCGCCAGTTGGACCCATTCGTCGAGGGTTTCTGGGTCCCCTCTTCCTGCTGCCATGTCCAGTAATTCTGGCCTCAAACCCATTTGAAAATATTCTACTTTAAAGGACTCGGGCCAGTTGGGTAGGCGACTGACCAGTTTTTTAAATTCTAGGGCGTATTCTGCCACTGTGCAGTTTCCCTGCCTCAGCCTTTGTATTTCAGCCTTGGCAGACATGCGGGACAAAGTGTCCTCACATCTCTTCCGCAGCGCCCTCATGAATAGTTCAAAGTTGTGTAGTTCTTTGGCTCTTGTCTCGTGTAACACAGCCAGCCATTTTGCCACCTCCCCAATCAACAAGTTGGATATATAGTGTACTTTGGCTTCTTCATTGAGGAAGAAGTGTTCCGACTCCTCCATGAACCCTCTGACGTGGTTCAGAAAGCACGACAGCTTTTCAGGGTCCCCATCGAATTTGATTTTTAATTTGGTTGTTATGATGGGCTTGGGGTGCTGGTACCTTGGTGGGTTACTCACGAAGCTCATGTGTGTCTCCTCCTGCTCCTCATCCTCCTCCCCGTCACTTTCTCCCAGGCTGCCTGATTCGGATATTGCTGTGGGTGAGCTGTCTTCCCTGGTTGCTTCTCTGTTACATTCGCGATTCTGTGGCTGTTGCAGTAATTTTTCTAGTGCCGTTTGAATCGCGGTCAACTTCAAGTCCATGCTGTCTAGTCCCATTTCTATGCGGGTTGCTCTAGCTTCCAGCGCCACAATCCTTTGGGACTGTGATATCCGGGTTTTAGCCGGCTGTTTTCCCGGTCGCGGGGCCATGCCTCCTCCCACACCCAGAGACCAGTCCACCGCCTGACTTTGTGTGCATGTGGTGGGGGTGTGGGAGGGCTCATTCCCTTCCCACTCTTTGTCTTTCTTCGCCCTCCACCATTCGGTGATTATGGAGGGTTCTCCTGCCGCCCATGATGCTGCCACCTCCACTGTGATAGACGTACCGGGTGCGTTCTCTTCGCGGGGTTCTCCGTCTTGCTCCATCTGGGTTGTTGTCAATTTAGCCACCGAGACTTCTTCGCCGCACGTTGCTGGTGTGCGCCAGTCTCCTCGGCTGCTGCTGCTTTGCTACCACGAACTGCTGGGGGACGCCGGTCTCCTCGGCCGCTGCTGCTTCGCCGCCTGAAGGTCATCGCCACCGCGAGTTGCTGGAGAGCACTGGTCTCCCTGTGGGCTCCACCGTCCGCTGCCGCTTCGCCGCCGCAAGGTCGCCACTGCCACGAGCTGCTGGGGAGCGTTGGTCTCCCCGTGGGCTCCGCTGTCCACTGCCGCTTCGCCGCTGGAAGGTCGCTGCTGCCGTGAGCTGCTGGGGAGCATTGATCTCCCCGTGGGCTCCGCCGTCCACCGCCGCCGGAGGTTCGCCGCCGTGACCTGCTGGGGAGCTCCGTGGGCTCCGCCGTCCGCTGCCGCTTCGCTCCCGGAAGATCGCCACCACTGCGAGCTGCTGGGGAGCGCTGGTCTCCACCATAGGCTTCGCCGGTCGCTCCCGCTTCGCCGCCTCTGGATCTCCGCTGCCACAAGCTGCTGGTGAGCGCCGGACTTCAATGGTTGCTTCCCGGCCGCTTCTCCACCTGGAAGTGTCTGCCACTGGTCTCCGCTGTGGGCTTTGCCGATCACTCCTGCTTCGCCGCCTCCGGATTGCCGCTGCCACGAGCTGCTGGTGAGTGCCGGTCTTCACTGGTTGCTTCCCGGCTGCTTCTCCGCCGGGAAAGTTCCGCTGGGTCATCTGCCGCTGTGTCCAGGGGCCGATCTCAACCGTGGAGCTTCCTGAAGGGTTGGAGGTTCGCTCCCGGGAAAATCGGCTGGTACTGATCCGTGCCTTTCTGTGAGGGGCTCCTCATGCGAGCCGCGTATGTTTCTCCCAAATAAGACTTCAGCTCGATTATTGGTAAGTAAACGTTTTATTGGCTGTACATGAGTGAGCAATGCAAAGGCATGGATGGTTCCCAGTCTCTCGGCTCGGCTTTTTAAACCCTCCCACTAGAGCACCCCCCCCCCGTCCCTGCTGAGGGCTTCCCTTCGGTCTGCTTCTGGTCAGTGTCCTGGGACGCCCCTCATCTGGGAGGCGTGGTTGATGGCTCTCTTCCGTCCGCACCTCGGGCTTATTGTTCACGTTCCAGCGCTGATTGCTGCTTCATTGTTAGCTTCTTAATGGCAGGGCTCTGAGTGCCTGTCAGAGTCCTGACACCTCTGCACAGTTGTGTCTGACTCTAGGGGGCAATGCTCATCTCTGTTTCTTAGCCGAAGAGCCAGTGCTGTCCGAAGAGGCTTCCACGGTCATGTGGTTGGCATGATGCGCGGAACGCTGTTACCATCCCACGGAAGTGGTACCTATTTATCTACTTGCATTTGCATGCTTTTGAATTGCTAGGTTGGCAAGAGCTGGGGCGAGTGTGGGAGCTCACTCCATCACACGGCGCTCGGGTCTCAAACCGCCGACCTTCCGATCGACAATCCTGGTGTCTTAACCACTGAGCCATCACACCCCATAGACATCATTATCTGCTAATGCACTACTAATGCAATTACTTAATTATAACCACTTGCCCTTCCAGAAAACTCTAGTTTCACTAACACCCATAATAGGGCTGCATTAGTTTTCCTAGTGGAAAAATAAATGTTTAACAATAACCACCTTCTTTTTACAAAATGATAAGTCTTATTATTAGGAATGATGGTGCAGTACTTAGCAGACTGGTTCTATTTCAAGCTTCCAGTCCTGGCTCAACAAGTTAGCAGTTTCATCCTCTGTGTGGCATGTGGTAAGAACTCATATTCGATAACCTTCCAAACTGATAATCCAGTGATGCTTATCTCCTGGAGACAAAGAACGTAAGTCTGCAGGAATTGAGTGCATTTTTGTTGGGCAGTGTTGAGCTTCAGGGTTTAGTGACCATGGTGTAGACAACAGATTTCCTGACGTTTCGCCATCAACTGTCACTGGCAACTGCACAGGCAAAGTGGGCTGCTATGCAGACCAAAGGCAACTGAGCAGGGTTGTGCCCGATCCTGACTGGTTGTTTTGGTTGTGTTGGTTCCTGATTGGTCCTTTGTTCATGCTGGCTTCTGATTGGTCTTTTTTGGAGTGCTGATTCCTGACTGATTCTTTCTTTGTGCTGGGTTCTGGTTGGTTGGTTAGTCTGAACAGCTGATTGGACCCTTGTCCAGGCAAGTTTTATGAGTTGCCCATTTTTGAGAGCTGATTCCTGGTTGATTCTGCTTTTGGGCAGGCTGTTGGTGTGGTGCAGGGCAGGTAACCAGGCTAACCTGACCAGCTATTCAGGAACCAATGCCACCAAAATAACCAATCAGGAGCTAGGGGGCAATTGTTGATATCTGAAGAGCAGGCATATAATGTGTCCCTGAATTTTGTGCTGAACATATACAGTACAAGGTTCTAAATCATAGCTTTCCAAAGTGTGTGCTGCGGCACACTACTGTGTCGCCTGCAGTGTCCTGGTGTGTCGCATGCAAACCCAGAAGCGCTGATGAGGGGAACCATAAGGAGTGGCACCCCCGCCAATCAGCGCGGGTGCTGCCTCCGCCATGGCACTGATTGGTGGGGGTGCCGCTCCTTACGGTTCCCCCCATCAGTGCTTCCGGGTTTGTGTGCGACACACCAGGACACTGCAGACTGTGCTGCTGCTGCCATGCCACACTGCCGCTGTTGGTGTGTGTCACGAAAATGAAAAGTTTGGAAAGCTCTGCTCTAAATCTTCACTAGGGAGGACTTCAGCAAAGTTGCAGATCTCGATTTATTATGCTATAACCTAGCCATGTTTGATTGTGTAAATGTAGACTGAAAATATCCTTCCAGCATAATTAACGGTGAATGATGTTTTCCTTGCATCCAGAGGATATATTTCTGCTGTTAACTTTTTTTTTCCTCAGTTGAATTTACTGGATAACTAGGTGAAGAAGGTGGAACTCGTCCCTTACCTTAGAGACTGTATTGTATTTAAATCAAAGCTCGCCTAATTTTATATGAGAATTTTATTCAAACAAGAATAACCCTGGTTGAACCTATTTCTTAAAACATCTATCAAAGCAGAAAGTTTTGATTTTAAAAGGACAGATTTTTGGTAAATTGCAGAATGATTCTATTAATACTGCCTTCCTAGTCACAATTTATCAGTGGAGTGGGATTTCTGATCTTTTTTCTACCAGCATATGGTACAAAACAGATTATTTTAGTCATGGAGAACCACTTTAACTGATTGATGCTGTTGGAACTATCTAGGACCATTAAAATCCTAAAAGAATTCCCACAAGAGGGGTCAGATCTTTATCTGCACCATTGTTCATTACACTTGTAAGAAAGGCTAGTATAATATCCTTACAATATCTCAATACTATAGAGGGGTAATTTGGCCCCAGTGGCCTATAAGACATTTGATGCTAAGGTTATCCTGCAGCTTCTTTGTAGGATACATATCTGTATATTTACAAAACTGGCTATAGTGGAAATTATATGATCAAAATTTTCTTAGCTCTATTTCGGCTGTCCCCAGCTCTGTTACAAATGCAGTTCTTTTTTTTGCCCATTAACTTCAGAAGAAGTTCATGGGCAAAAAAGAAGACTTAGCAGCGATCTTCAGAGTTGGAGGGTCACATAATGTCAATTTCTTGTGAGATTAGATTCGAATTTGAATCTCCTTCCCAAGATGTTCCATATTTTGCAGCTTTTAATACAGAAAAACACCTGAGAAGAACCAGGAACTAAGCCCCTGCCAAAATATTAATGGGGCAAAGTAATAGCTTTCTATTTGTGCCCATAATGTTTTTGAGATAAATCATTTGAATTCTACAATGCAGTAGAGGTCAAAATATAAGTCCAAGGATATAACTGAATGTAAGTAGGCTGACCATATGTCCCGTTTTGAACAGTACAGTCCCGTTATTTTAACATTTTTGAAACGTACCGTCTTTTTGAAAAAAATCTCTGTTTTGTCCCGTTTTTGGAGGCAGCCCGGAAAAGGAAGCCCTCCTGCCTATCAGTGCGTGGCAGCGGAGAGGCGGGCTGAGCAGCATAGGCCCGATTGGCCAAGTCACACAAACGCAGCCCAGCGGGTGGCAAGGGGTGGAGTGGTGCAGCTGAATCCCCCAGCGTGGCTGGCTCCTGCTTCTCCTGCATGGTGGTGGTGGCAGTGACTCTCCTCCCTCGGCTAAGCCCGAGGGGGCCGGGGTGGTTGTGGGCCTCCATCCTTGGCAGGAGCTGGCCATGCTGGGGGGCTTCAGCTGCACCACAACACCCCTTGACGCCCGCCTGGCTGTGGGAGCTCCTGCAGCCCGGTGGGTGGTAAGGGGCGGCGTGGTGCAGCTGAAGCCCCCCAGCGCGGCCGGCTCCTGCTTCTCCTGCTCATCATCATCGTCGGTGGCGACTCACCTCCCTCTCTCTTTCCCATTGATTAAATTGGCAGCAGAAGATATAACTTAGCCACTATAGCCAACATTGGGGGTGGGGGTGTCGAATTCTGCAAATCTGGGCAGAGAGTTGAGAGTTGAGTCTTTCTAGCCACTTTTTCTCACTAGCCTCTTTTCCTTTTCCTTCCTTCCAAATAGTATGGCTGTGCAAAGCACTGCTTCGGAGTGCAGGGAGGCACACACGTTATGCCTGTCTGCAAGCTCTTCAACTGAGGGATGGTGTCTCTGTAACCTACCAAAAAGGGCAGGAAGAAGCTTTAGGCAAGCCACTGACTCCCAGCTCCAGTCCTGCCCTTTCCCCTGCACACTTGCAAAACAGAGATATGTAACACTGAACCATCTTACAGAATACAAGCAATTAAGCACAAGAAGTGCTTTGGACACTTGAAGTTTTATACAAGTGTGAAGTCTTATCTATCACATTTTCATCTATAGACTTTAAAACTGCTCACATTGGATTGTATCAAGTAACTGTATAAAAAAGATTGTGCTGGGGTTCCCATCAGTGCCTGGAGTTCAGATTCTTGCTTCTTTTAACCCTCAGTAACCAGTAACCTCAAAAGAGACAAGCCAGCCTTTTTAATCTGGCATCCTTCAAATCTGTGAGACCGCAACTCTTGAAATGAATAGCTAAAGGGCTGGAAATTCTGGGAGTTCTGGTCACAGGGCCTCTGGATGATGTCAGCAGGGAAGTCTGACTTGCTCACAATCTACAGTACCTGAAGAATTCTCCACTGACACCAAAACTTAAGGATATATTTGCAAGAGTTGGCAAGGAAGTGTAAAGAGGTAAAACTCTATTTAGGTTGAATCTGTGCAGTTTTCTTTGCAGCACAACGGAAGAGGTTTGCCACTATCTTCTTCTAGGATGCATTTTTGATCTACCCAATTTAACCTGCAGCCCTGGGATACCCAGGTGGTCCTTCATCCAAGAACAGACCAGGAGAGCCGTGCAGCTCTTTGGATTTAAGCACAAAAAAGTGATTCCAAGTGAGCAGGAATGCTCATGTAGCACCTGTCATCTTAGATGTGTGTTTCTTATCACAAAGATGCCAAAGTAATAAAATGTAAGTCATGATGTCACAGTGCAAGCTACACTACTTTGTAGTTGTGTTGTGATGTTGCACACATGTATATGAGGGGTGGAGTTTGTGTCCACAACACAGGATTCATCACTTCTCCCCTTGCCTTCCCTCCTGGTGGTTCCTGTCCTCTCCTTTGAATGGAAAATGGGAAGTAATACATTGCTTCTTTTAAACTTCATATTTTTAAGTCTTATTTTTATAGCTTAAAGTCTATAGCTTAAACTTCATATTTTTTATAGCTTGAAGTCTACCCTTGCAATGCCAAATACAAAGAGGTGAAAGTGCAGTTGATGAGGGCTATGTTAGTTGTAAAACAAAATTGTGTCATGGAGTGTGAGAAGTTTTATGATAAGGTATTGAAAGACCGAAATTTGCTGCATCAGGTTACTTCATCTGAGAAATATTCATAGTACGATTGTGGTGAAATACAGTCCTCCTCTACGTCTACCTAAATTTTTGTATGAGTTCTGTCACTGAAGAATAATTGTTAACTCAATATGTTCATGAAATAAAACTTTTTCATTTTAATGAAAACAAAAATATTTTATATAAACAATAATCTGTTTAAGCAGGGGTACCCAACCTTTTTGGCACGAGGGACCGGTTTTGTGGAAGACAATTTTTCCACAGACCGAGGGGGGGGGGTTTGCAGGTGGGAGCCAATCGCATGGACCAGGGGGCCAGGTTTGCAGGCGGGAGCCAAACGCGCAGACCGGGGGGCGAGGTTTGCAGTCGGGAGCCAATTGCACAGACCGGGAGGTGAGGTTTGCAGGTGGGAGCCAATCGCACAGACCGGGGGGCAGGGTTTGCAGGCGGGAACCAATCACGTGGACTGGGGGGTGGGTTTCAGAAACCGGCATGGTGGCATAAGACCCCGTCCCGTTTTTCCATCCCAATGTCCCTTTTTTGTCTCAAGGAAATATGGTCAGCCTAAATGTAAGGAAAGTAAAAACTCTCATCTTCATATGGTAATCATACTTTAGATAAATAAAACCTAGGGGCATGACCACCCCATAAAACTTTATCAATATCAACTTCTTTTAAAATATTAAAAGGTATTAACATAGAAATTCCTCTAGGAGTAGACACATAGGGATTTTCAACCATCCATTTATCAAAACTGTAGTAAACAGTTACAAATTATTTTTATAATTGTTAATTATAACTTAGTTATCTTAAGTTTCATCAACATAGAAATCTTTTTTAGGATTAATTACTTCAAGATGTTTAAATGAATTATGGCAAAATATAAAAATCCATTTTTTTTTCAAATATCTTTTAAAAAACTTTAGAACTAAGAAGAAGCATATAATGCTTATTCTAATTAATAGCATAACCTGAAAAATTACCAAAATATTGAACAATATATATCAATTTTGGTAAGGAACTTTGGTAGGTATCAGTAAGGCATAAAATAATGATCAGTTTATGATAAACTTACGTTCCACTCCAACTACTCTAATATCTGAAATATCCTTGTACTGCCTAATAAAATAACCCAATTGTTTCAAAATTAGATTTAATAAAAGAGAGGAAAGAAGACATCCCTGAGGATTTCCATATCACTTCCTAATAGGTGAAGAAGTAATTTCATTTGTAATAACCTGAGCTAAAGGATTACAATACCACATTTTAATCCTATCAACAAAATTAAAGGGAAAACCTAATCTATCTAGACCATGTTGCAAAAATTTAATCTACACCATGTCAAAGTCTTTCTCAGCATCCAATAAAACAACCCACCATTAAAAAAAAACACACAACCTCAGATTAAAGCGTTGTAGTAAAATACATCTAAGAAAGTTTGTGTTATTTGAATCAATGACTCAGAATATCCTGTTTTGACAAATCAATGGGTCCCAATGAATGTTAAATTAGTATTGCATTATTTTAAGACACAATTCAAGAAAAGAATCTTGATTTATTGGACATCTCTAAAAACGTGTAGCAAGACTAGGTTTCGACCTCTGTTATGCTTGAAGTATAACATGTTGAAAATGAAACTGACTCATATATTTTTTGGGTTATTCTACACTTAGACATTTTCCTTTAATATTAATTAAGTTGGAAACAGGTTCTTAGGAAAATTAATAAGGGTTAAATATGTGAATGCGATGCTAAATTATATCGTGCACAGTTGGAATCCATCACATTTTGGCAGGATTGAGGGGTCTTGCTACTGATTGGCAGAGAAAATATTCTGCGGTCTGCTACTTTTAGGGTACTGTATATCTGATATGTCAGTTATTTCATTTCTGATGTTTTGAGAACATTTGTGTCAAATTTTAATACTCTTCTTGTTCAACTTTCTTGCAAAGAATATTAGTAATCCCATGTCAGCTTCATCAGATGCAACTGAAGGAATATTTAGAGCAATATTTTGGTTTGATTAATAGATTTTCTACAGTGATTAACAGATCCACTATAAGCCTGAGCTTATTATAGTTCCTCCTCCTCCCTTTCCCTTGCCCTCCCCCTCCTTCTTCTTCAATTATATCACATTTTTCTTCCAAAGAACTCAGAACGATCATATTTCTCCACAATGTATTATATTTTTGTATCCAGTTATTTCTGTCAATCAGTAGAGAAGACTTTTCTGGCAGAATGTATTCCTCCCCACCCCTGTACCTTATCTTATATCTCCAAATTGGTCCAGAGGGCTAGGGAAGATTTGGAGGATTATATGAAGACTGGAGGGAAGATAAGATCATTGTTTACACAAGCTTTTCTTTGCTTACATCATATTAAATACATATTATTTGACACTATATAATAGGATTTGAACCCTGGTCTTCCTAGTTCTATTCTGAAAATGTCAATATGTACATACTGTATGCACTGTTGCGTATAGACTCATATTCACAATGGCACTAATGCAAATTCAGCATTCACAATCATGTTAATTTTAACTTCCCCTTTGCTACATATGCTTTATGTCAAAGATGGGAACCTAAAACCAACACATAATCAGTATAATCTTTGTTGTATATGGGACCCCTCTAGTCACAGTTACTGAAAATAAGAGGAATGGGTCTATTTTGAAGTTCAAAACACAATGAAACTGCTGCGGTTCTTAACACAAAATCAAGATTAAGCACTTTAAGTTTTCTTAAACAGGAGTTAACAAAAGAAATAAAGACATTACTCCCAAACTCTTGCCTCAACAAAACAGAAAAGAAACAGAAAATGTATAGTTTGGCCACTGGTCATTGAAGCCTTACATACCCATTAAGCTACTTGCCTCCTATGTTAAGATATGGGAAGGGCCAGTAGCTTAATGATGAAATTCATATCTTATGGAAGATCCTAGATGCAAGCCTCAAAATCTCATTTTTTTTCTTGTTAAATGATCAGGAAGCAAGCAATCTGAGAACACAGTGGATTTTATACACAATATTGGGCAAATAGAAAGCATTTTTCTGCATTTCTGTCATGATCTTTTTCTGACAGTTCAAATTTCTAAGTATGCAAAATGAAAAGGAATTGAAAAAATGCATATATCTTAATATTTCCTGCATGGTAGGGCCACTTCCTTGATGAGCCAGAAAGAATATTACAAGGTTTCACTGCATCATATCAAGACAGGACAGCTATCTTAATCAGGGCAGTCAGACAGACCTTGGTGGAAATTTGCAGCTGAGCAAACCAGGAAATTACTATTATCTCAAAGAAGGTTTTAACTGAAATATTTAAAAAAGTTGTCCTCAACTGTTTAGTGATATATCGAATGAAAACCAGTCACCTCTACATTAAACAGTAATGAAACATCATAACAATACTCATAGAAAATAGAAGCAAATTCATAAGGGAAATTAATGGCTCCCTTTAACACAGTTGCTTGCAATGTGCCGATAAGTACAGTTTTGCACACCTCCACTCAGCTGTTACATACCCATCTAACAGGAGTAAATCGAGAAAGAACAATGAATCCCTCTTTGGGCCCTTCTGAAGAAAGGCTTGACAGTATGCCATTTCCTATAACTACATCTCCAGCTCCTCTGGAACAGTGCAAAGAACGTGATCTGCCTCAATGAGTTGCTTCACATGGGGACATGTTTCCCCTCAACACTTGTATTAGAAACATTGAAGTGGAGCTCACATGCCTCTATGGCTGCCTCACTTTACTCTGTTTTATTTTGCTGGTTAAAAGCATATGTGTTAACTCTTCATGGAACAGTCTCAAAAGGCACTTCAGTCTATGCTTTGACTGAGGCTTCAGCTGAAGGCAAACACTCCTTTGAGTCCTTGACCAAAAAAAAAAAAAAAAGGATAAGTCTGATGCTACCAACAGTTTTTGCCACCAGTAAAATGTACTCATAGCCCTGGTCAATGAACTTCTCCCAACTGGATTTCATCAGCTAAAATCTTAACTAGCCTACCTAATGTGCAAGTAGATATTCAACAAGAGTGGATGACATCACTGTTTCCAGCGAACAGAAAATAGGGGGGCATTTCAGCAGAACAATGCAACAGGAATAACCAAACTCTTGGGACTCCTTTCTGCCAAGATCCACAAATCAGCCTTCAAATAAACGTGATTATTTATTTGCAAGCAAGGGAACAAATTCATCACTACAAATCAGGAGAGCTCAACAGAAAAAATAAATTATTTGCTATAGCCACCTAAAATTTATCTTGCAGCTGTGTAATTTTGCTGAGAATCAAACTTGTGTTTTAAAGTTCTGATATTTTGGCCAGAAATAATGAAGTTCTAGAAAACTAAAAATTTCTGAAAACTGGCTTATCCTTGTGTGTGTGTGTGTGTGTGTGTGTGTGTGCGTGTACAGTAGACTCTCAGTTAAACGGCACCCATGGGGATTGGTAGATGATGGATAAATGTAGTTTCCGTTTGCTTGAGAGTTACTATTAAACCCTAATACACACTAGATGGCAGCAGAGAGATACAGATTTTTTTTTCTGGTTGCTTGAGAGTGCCATTTTTTTCCCTTGCTTGAGAGTGCCAGTTGCTTGAGTTCTGGTTAACTAAGAGTCTACTGCATATGTATATATGTGTCTGTGTCTGTGTATACACACACACACACATGGTTTAATAGTATAGCAAGATTTATTTTTATATTTTCTGGAAGTTGTCTTTTTCCTCTTCTCTTCTACCTCATTCTTAAAATGCTTTTGATTTTTTTAAAAAAATATTAGATGAATATTAGTATTAGTATTAGTAATATTATTAGAATATTAGTATTAGTATTAGTATTAATATAAAGTATTAGTTCACCTCTTGAGGTGAACTTGAAATTCCCATTGCTACTATATGCTGTTACCCTTTTTTTTCCAGTGCTTGGCAACCTCCCAGCTGTCCATATTATTTTATGGGGGGGGGGGGGAAACCACCAGCAGATTTTCCCCACAAACTCTTTATTTCTGATTATTTATTTATATAATTACTTCTTTATTTATAGGATTTTTATAAACTCTCAGTCACATGACTCTGGGCAGTGTACAACAGTATAACTATAAAAGCAATAAACGATACCCCAAAATACCTCTCCCACCCCACAAGAACCCAAACCCACCATCCCGAAAATGGCAATTCTCTGTTAAAATCCTATTCAGGATTTAACTCATTAAAGTGAATGTGCCCCTTAAAACAGCCACATCTTTCTGCAGGATCACACAGAGGCCTGAAAAAGACAGCCTGGTTGAATCAATAATACAGAGGTGCTATTAAATATTAAGTCAAATTTAATATGTGTGTGAAACAGAACTTGATTACACCTTCCTACAATGGAGAAAATCTCTACTTGTTAAAGTAGACATGCCCCTAAAGTTACTTAGGTATCCAGGAGGCAAGCATAAATCCATCTATTTGTAGCAAAAGAACATATAATTACTCCTACCTAAAATATGTGTTTGGAATGCAGGATTCAGAAGCACTTTTTATTGCAAAATATTTTTTTGAAAACATTGTATGATTTTCCTGATGTATTATTATGGTCTCTTCAGATGAAAGAAACAAACTGAAGAGCATATTGATTGCAATGTAATTTCTATTACCCAGCTAAATTGTCGTTTTGCATAGAAGTTGCAGACTCAGTAAACAAAGCTTTTGTCCGTGTCCCTGTATCGTACCATTCTACATTTCTTTGCGGCCTTTTATTCGTTTATTCAAAATGGTAAATAGCAGCTCACAATGCTCAAGTCTGGCATTTGCTGCCTTCTAATTAGAAGTGGCCTGTAAGACAAACATGCATATACAGAGTGCCTACTTCCACAGGATTTTCAAGATGCAAAAAATTAAATATAAATTGCTTTATGGATTATGTATCTTCCCATAATAAAACATAACATGTTTTATGGATCCTTTCATTTCCCATCATCAGCATAATAAAATGAAATGACTGTAAATAGCAGATTGGATGAAATTTGATGCACTGTGGCTATCACAGTAGATGCACTTTATTTTGGAAGTATGGTGTTTAAAAGAAGGGGCGCCAAAGGTACAACCACATTGGGATGAGCTGTGCCCATTATACTGTATGTTAAATATGGCAAGAGCAATTCAATTCTAGCTACCTTGATACTAAGTGGGAAGACTTTATCACGGGAATACAAGTAACAGGAAGATTGGGGAAAGTGACTGTAATATTGTAGTTCTTTATTTTAAGGCCATCTAAAATGGAGTGCATTTTGTACATTGTACAGGAGGCAGCAACTAAAACCATCCCAAAGAAAAAGAAATGCAAGAAAGCAAAGTGGCTGACTGATGAGGCTTTACAAATAGCTGAGGGAAGAAGGGAAGCAAAAGGCAAGGGAGAAAGGGAAAGATATAAACAACTGAATGAAGAATTCCAGAGAATAGCAAGGAGAGATAAGAAGGCCTTCTTAAATGAACAATGCAAAGAAATTGAGGAAAACAATAGAATGGGGAAGACTAGAGATCTCTTCAAGAAAATTGGAGATATCAAGGGAACGTTTTGTGCAAAGATGGGCATGATAAAGGACAAAAAAGGCAGGGACCTAACAGAAGCAGAAGAGATTAAGAAGAGGTGGCAAGAATACACAGAAGAACTATACAAGCAAGATCTTAATATCCCTGATAAATACGATGGTGTGGTCACTGACCTTGAGCCAGACATCCTAGAGAGTGAAGTCAAGTGGGCCTTAGGAAGCATTACTAACAACAAAGCTAGCGGAGAAGCTATTTAAAATCCTAAAAGATGATGCTGTTAAAGTGCTGCACTCAATATGCCAACAAATTTGGAAAACTCAACAGTGGCCACAGGATTGGAAAAGGTCAGTTTACGTTCCAATTCCAAAGAAAGGCAATGCCAAAGAATGTTCAAACTACCGTACAATTGCGCTCATTTCACATGCTAGCAAGGTTATGCTCAAAATCCTACAAGCTAGGCTTCAGCAGCATGTGAACCGAGAACTACCAGAAGTGCAAGCTGGGTTTCAAAGAGGCAGAGGAACTAGAGATCAGATTGCCAACATTCGCTGGATCATGGAAAAAGCAAGAGAGTTCCAGAAAAACATCTACTTCTGCTTCATTGACTACGCTAAAGCCTTTGATTGTGTGGATCACAACAAACTGTGGCAAAGTCTTAAAGAGATGGGAGTACCAGACCACCTTACCTGTCTCCTGAGAAACCTGTATGCGGGTCAAGAAGCAACAGTTAGAACCGGACATGGAACAACCAACTGGTTCAAAATTGGGAAAGGAGTACGACAAGGCTGTATATTATCACCCTGCTTATTTAACTTATATGCAGAGTACATCATGAGAAATGCCGGGCTGGATGAATCACAAGCCGGAGTTAAGATTGCCGGGAAAAATATCAACAACCTGAGATATGCAGACGATACCACCCTAATGGCAGAAAGTGAAGAGGAACTAAAGAGCCTCTTGATGAGGGTGAAAGAGGAGAGTGCAAAAGCTGGCTTGAAACTCAACATTAAAAAAACCCAGATCATGGCATCTGGTCCCATCACTTCCTGGCAAATAGAAGGGGAAGAAATGGAAGCAGTGACAGATTTTATTTTCTTGGGCTCCAAGATCACCGCAGACGGTGACTGCAGCCATGAAATTAAAAGACGCTTGCTCCTTGGGAGAAAAGCTATGGCAAACCTAGACAGCATATTAAAAAGCAGAGACATCACCTTGCCGACAAAGGTCCGTATAGTTAAAGCTATGGTTTTTCCAGTAGTGATGTATGGCTGTGAGAGTTGGACCATAAGGAAGGCTGAGCACCGAAGAATTGATGCTTTCGAACTGTGGTGCTGGAGAAGACTCTTGAGAGTCCCTTGGACTGCAAGGAGGTCAAACCAGTCAATCCTAAAGGAAATCAACCCTGACTGCTCATTGGAAGGACAGATGCTGAAGCTGAAGCTCAAATACTTTGGCCACCTAATGCGAAGAGAGGACTCACTGGAAAAGACCCTGATGCTGGGAAAGACTGAGGGCAAAAGGAGAAGGGGACGGCAGAGGATGAGATGGTTAGATAGCATCACCGATGTAATGAACATGAATTTGAGTAAACTCCGAGAGACAGTGGAGGACAGGAAGGCCTGGTGTGCTATGGTCCATGAGGTCACGAAGAGTTGGACACGACTAAACGACTGAACAACAACAACAAAAATGGAGTGCAGTTGAATAATAGGATTCCACAACAGGAGAATTCAATTGGAAACTGAGCTTATGATGAGTGGGAGTTTGTAAGCAAGGAGATAATGAATCATTTATTTTTCCAACTTTCAGTTCATTTTCTCTTCTTTCCTCATCAATGTACATTTTAAGAAATGATCCTAAAATCTGGAGGCATTCTTCTGAACATTCCTTTTAATATGCCATTTTTCTACTCACTTTTCTTTATATCTACAAGCACCTTCTCACAATGTGATGAATATTTGTATGTATGTTATCTTTCACTAAGATATACTCTTTTGTGTAGAGTTTTCTCTAACGTTCACATTTTGTATACATTTTTCATTTTGAAAACTGCCATGTAGAATTTGGCATTTTTGGGTTCATGCATCGATTTTGGAAGTGTCAGTTTAGCATTAAAATAAGAGCTGAATGAATTTCTCAGCGTTCTTTTTTCAAGGGTAACCAAGGAAACATACATGCGTATGTCGAATATGTTGGTGTACTATTCTCTGAGGTGGAAGTCACAAACCTTATTAGGGAAATACCTGCAAACTTTAAAAGGTCAGGCAGCACTTGATCCAGGGTGAAGAACCTGCCTGCCTGCCCTGCTCACCTCTTTCTGCTTACTTCTACTCCTGCTTGCTTCTGCTACTTTCGTATCTTTTCTGGTGAGTGATGAAAGAATTGTAATACTTCCAGGGATCTGGAAGAGAACTGTAAATATTATCTGTTTGTATGAGTAACTAATACAACTGCAACTAAGTTACTACAATGACTGGCAACATTTATTGGTCTCTGAACTAATCACTTTCTGATACTCTGCGTGTGCAAGAAAACACACACCTCCAACAGAATAATGGTAGATAGTGAGGCCAATTTTCCATAACTACTGTATGTACAAAGCTAGACAGGTATCATAGAGTGGAATCTGAATCCTTTGAATTACAAGAATATTTTTCTCATCTGCACTTAATCTAGCTGAATATCAAATCTAGGAAAATCAGAATGAATTAAAAAAAATTGAAAAAAACCGCAAATCGAAAACTGATTTTTTCCAAAGACATATTCAGAAATTCTGAGGTACAGAGTTAGTTATTTGTAAAACTGATATATTTATCAGCAAACTTTTAAAATAAAATAGCAGGATGAGGGCAAGCTATAGTAGTACAATAAAAAGGTAAAGGTTTTCCCCTGCACTTCGTAACAATACAAAGAATTTTAAAGATCAACATTCAACTGAAACCAGAACTTTTCTTGCTGGGATTAATGGACACTCAACTAGAAAAGAGCCATGGAAGATTATTTTTATAGATGATTACTGTTGTGAGACTATTATTCAGTATGTGCAAAAATGGAAAGATTCTGAAATACCCACAATGGAGGAATGGTTGGTAAAGATGACAGAACTAGCATAGATGACAAAATTAGCTTGTTTGATTAGAGCAGGGCTTTCCAAACTGTGTGTCGTGACACAATACTGTGTCGCCTGGGGGCCCTAAGTGTGTCGCGTGACAACCCAGAAACGCTGATGAAAATGCCTTCGGTTCCGGCAGGGAGGCGAAAATCACGTGCGCACGCTGCTGGGCCACTTCCCTGCTGCACAGCTGATCAGCGTGGGGGGGCGTGGTGGAAATTTATTTATTATTTATTTATTTATATGTTAACTTGTATTACCGCTCCATCTCCCCCGAGGGGGACTCTGGGCGGTTTACAGTACAACAATTTAAAATCTTTAAAAGTAACTACAATTTAAAATACATTACAAAACTAATACATTAAATATAAAAATCCAATAGGCGATAGATGGTTCTCTTTAAAAGGGCTCTATGGCACTAGCCATCCCCAAGAGGAACTATTCCCATTTCCATACCACGCGAGGCGGCACAGCCAGGTCTTTAAATTCTTCCGGAAGGATAGGAGCGATGGGGCCTGTCTCACCTCCGGGGGCAGAATGTTCCAAAGAGTGGGTGCCACCACGGAAAAGGCTCGCCTTCTGGACCCCACCAAGCGACACTCCCTTGACGACGGGGTCCGAAGCATGCCCTCTCTACATGATCGAGTGGGACGGTTTGAAGTCATGGGGATGAGACGGTCCCTCAGGTAGCCTGGTCCCATGCCATGTAGGGCTTTAAAGGTCATAACCAACACCTTAAATTGCACCCGGAAGCACACTGCGCCAATTCTCTGCGCCAATCAGCTGTGCAGTGGGAAGTGGCCCGGGAGCATGCGTGCATGTGCGCGCAGCAAGGCTTTTCACCTCCCTGCCAGAACCGAGGGCATTTTTGGGGTCCCCGGAGCCTGCCTTTTTGAAGGGGTGGTGGCGGTGGTGGGCCATCAGCACTTCTGGGTTCCAGGATGCCGCTACTGCCACGGCGGCAACCCGGAAGCACCACCACTGGTGCTTCCAGGTTTTTGCGTGCCGCAGAAGCGGTGGTACTTCTGGGTTTTTGTGCGCCGGCCGTTGGTGTGTCACCAACGGCAAAAGTTTGGAAAGCCCTGGGTTAGAGAAAGATCAACAACTACATTTATCAGTCACTGGAAACCTCTAATGGATTTTTGCTGAAAAAAGAGAAAAATGAACTTGTGATTTATGGGTTTGAAGATTAGAAAGGGTAGTTTATGGAAAGAAAGAAATTATGATGTAACCTTAGAGAGAGGGGGGGAAATATAAATGCATTTATAACCACTGTCAAAAAGATCAAAAGGTGCTTCTTTATAATCTTTTATTTTTCTATTTTATTTTTCTTTCTTACTTATTCACCATTCTTCCTTATTTTCTTTGTTTCTTTTCTAATATTTGTATTGTTTTTAACTTGTTAAAATTTCTTCCATAAAATTATATTTTAAAAAAATAACTTTTTTGTAAAATCCATGTAGTTACTGCTTGCCTGTGAAATGCTCAAATTTATTTACTTTCTACCACTGAGTCACTTTCTTGGTCCAAAAATATCACTGATATTTATTTTATTTCTTTATATCTACATTATGTGGCCACCCATTTGAACAGATGCAGCTGCGGAGAGGCCGTTCCTTGGTTAACCCAGATCCATGCCATGTAGGGCACCAGTGGTAACACCAGCACCTTCAGTTGAACATGGAAGCACACTGGCAGCCAATGCAGATCACAGAGCAGAGGTGGAATATGTGCCAATCGAGAAGTGTGCATAACTGCCTGGGCCACTGCATTATGAACCAGCTGCAGCTTCCAGATGCTCTTCAAGGGCAGCCCCATGTAAAGTGCATCGCAACAGTAATTCAGGATTACTGATAGTCAGGCTCCCTTTGAACAGACCCAAACAAGATGCTTGTACAAAACGGTTTGATAGATGTCTAAAACTGGTAGTCTAATCATCCATCAAAATTAATTTCTTCCCTAAGTTGCAGCCCCACTGCATGCTAAGAAGAGTCATTGGTGGACCTTTTTTCTGCCAGCTAGTGATATTGTAGGAGGAGATAAAAGCAAATGTGGGAGAGTCCATTAATTTCAGTCCTTAAAACACCCCGTGCACCCTAAATAAGGACAGCACCTTTAGCCAGCCTAATGCCTTAGCAGAATAGACTTCACCACTGGTAATTTGTAAAACAATTTTTATTTATTTATTTATGAGATTTATATAGCCACCCATCTCACAAATGTGACTCTGGGTGGCATACAATAAAACAAAGAGTTAAAACAAATACAAACAATGAGAAAAAATTAAACACCAATATAAATAAAATTGCGGGAGAATGGACCAGCTTCCTGCACACAGTGTACCCATCTCACGGGCTCCCCATTTCTCTGGGCTCCCCAAGCCTGCTGAAAGAACCATATTTTCAGGGATTTCCTAAATGCCAGTAGGGTCAGGACTAATCTCACCTTTGGGGAATGATGTTTCAAAGGGCGGGTGCCACGGCAGAAAAGGCCCACCTCCTGGGTCCCATCAGTTGAAATTCTCTAGCAGACAGGACCTGTAACGTGCCCCTCTTGATGGACCTGATGGGATGGGTAGATGTAACTGAGGAGAGGCGGTCCGTATATAGTTATGCCACTATATGGGTATGCCAGTATAGTTTCCTGATGGATCAAGGACTGGTGAGAGCATTTAAACTTTGGCTGTAAGAAACATATTCTCAGTATGACAAACACAACTTTTCATACTGTACAAAAACTTGTTAACCTGGTCTTCTGAAACTTGACTGGAACGAACCAGGTCAAATCTTATGCTTTGTGCACATCTGTTCTCTATATATTTACAAGACTGGACAACCTTTTATGAAAGCCATGTAATAAATGCCAGTTCACCTAAATTATGCTGCAATAAATCTGCTAGTTTTTAAGCTACTACAAGGCCCACCTATCCTCTCGTAGGAAACTATCACATTTATACTCTAAAATTTTCAGGGCAAAGTTACACAGAATGATATAGATGTGAAATGTTATGGTCTGCACCTGAACTACTTTTTCCATCAGCACTATCTAATATAGCCAAGAACTTTGCTGTTCAGCTGGTTCACTAACTGGTTGATGACAATTGTAATCCAAAATGGCTGGTTGAATCCAAGGTAGAAAAGGTCATGCTAGCCCCTTTCCAGCTCATATCTAAAGCAGGCCCAGCCATCTACCATCCCTGTTGTAGGAGCCCTTTTCTTTTTTCTTTTTCTTCAAAATTAAAGCATTAGCTCATTAATCCTGATATATATCTAAAGGATTGAATGCTTTTGTTGCTACTAGCTTATCCTGGTTTAGAAATTATTTTGTTTTATACCTATTGTTTTATATCTATTGTAATGCAACTAGATGGCACGTGGGAAACATATAGAATAACACAGTCATTTTGTTAACATTTAAATAAAGAATCAAGTGAACTTTTATTAAATAATTTAAAATAGGCTGTAAACCCATATATAATATAGGTAATCCTTGCATTCCCTAGGAAAATATATATATATATATATATATATATATATATATATATATATATACATACATACATACACACACACACACACACATACACACACACTCACACATATACATACATACATACATACATACATACATACATACACTATCATTCTGATTAAGTTTTCCTAAAACTAAGATTCTCAGCTTCCCTGAGATCCATCCTGCCTCTTAAATCCTTGCCTTCTCACTTCCTTCCACCTCAAGAATATAAACTTATGGTACCTTATGGTAGCATGCTTTGATTGATAATTGATTGATAATTATACCCAATCATTATAAGCACAAATAAAATAACACCCAAGGAAATGTGTATGGGCATGCATTCTAGTAGCCTGCAATTTTATTAATATATTCCAAGATTTAAGGAGTTCTAAGAACATTTGGATGGTAATACAAATATTCTTTCTTCTGAATGGTCAGTAATTAATTTCTCTGAAGACAGACATTTTAATTATGTACTAAAAGAGATTTGTCGTTAAGTGTTCTCACAATGTATCACAGTACCCTAGCTTTTTCCCAGTGCATTTTGGATCCTAGGAGAGTGCCTTGTTCCTTGTAGGAAGTTCCTTCAGATAAATCCTGCGTAGTGGGATTGAAGAGAAAAGAATATTGGCCCTTAAAATATGTTCTCATATTATTTTGGTAGCTGAAGTCATTTGGGGAAATTTTGCATCAGGAAATCTTCTGATAAAAACCATTCATGAAGATCATCCATATTGAAATAACTACTACAATGCAAATAAATCATATACTTACACAATGCTCAGTATATCCAGTCAAATGACATCTTCTTTGGCTTCCATATCTTTAAATCAGCATGATCATTTGTAGGAGATAATTTCTGAAAAGAAGAAGGCAATACATGTGCTGAATGCAAATTTAGATAATCCTAGATTGGATTTAAATTGCACAACAGAATCATTTTTACATGAAAATAAAATCCACCAAACAAGAGTCCTGTTTATCCCTCATTAATTTTGGTGAGGCTTGAATATTTATTAGAATGCAGTTCAGGATTTAAAGAAAATTGCATGATAATCTTCACTGGTAAAACGTGTGATATGTAAGTTACAAAACTTCAGATTTTTTCCTTTTTTTCTTTCCCAAGCATTGCTGTGATGAGTGTCAGACTACTATTAAGTTCTTTTGATAAATGAAATCAGTGAAATAGTCCAGTGTTGTTAATGAGAAATTTATTTAAGGCTTTCTTATTTATTATTGTCCAATACTAAAATATTATATTTTTATAAATAAAATGTGATATATTCCTGTCATTTAATTACTTCAATTGTTACTCAAGGTATTGCTCAGGAAGACTATTATTGTAAAGTTAATCAGTAGGTAATCAAATATCTCTCTTTCTATTAGTGAAGGAAATGAATACTTTAACACTTACAAGTTTTGAGGTATGATCAGTGAAAGGAGTGAAAGGATATGATATGATACATTTCTCTGCTTCTCATTGGAAAATGAATGTGACATTCTATGTCTATCTCATAAACTAAATTTTTAGCATATAAGAAACCATTAGGCTGCTTCTAGACATGGTCATTTGAGAGCATATGCTCTGAAATCCATAGACTAGTAAGTTATGAATAAACAGGAGTCATAAATATGTTAACTGAATTCAACTTAGTATCTGCAGAGTACTGTAAAAAATATTTATTCTGATTCCCCTCATCATAAAGTGAACAAAAAACATTTCACAGAATATGAATTCAGCTATTGAAAACAAACTTAAGAATCATAGGGGTCATGATTTCCTAACAGTATCACTATTGTTACTAGATTGTGGTTGGATGGTTGTCCTCAGGAGAACCCTTTGAATTGTATTACTCTTGAGTGCAAGATTCTAGTTGCACAGGGTAGGAATTTATGAAACTAGTAGAATTGCTGGAGATTATCTTTGTGTCTTGGCAGAATGTGGAATTTCCCCCCCCCCCCCACTTTTAGTAAGGAATTTGTTCTCAACTGCTGTTTTAAATGCAAAACCTGAAAAACAAACATCAAGGAAGGAGAAAATGAAAACTCCCCTGCTGTACCATTCCTTACAATGCTATAGAATAACTATAGAGGAATAGAAGCAGGCAAGATGACTACTATTGGAAAGAAATGATAGAACTTGGCTAGAGATAAGTGAAACATTTATGTGGTTCCCATTTTAACATGTACTGGCTTAATTTTCTGAACAAGTTTTCAAGGCAGAACACTGATTTTCACTTCTTTACATTTATGATTAATTTCCCTAATTAGAAAAGAAACCTCTTATAAGAAAATATCTTAAAAGTAGCCATAAATCAGAGGAAATTGTTTGAAAAATAGTGATAATCCCAAATGCAGAAGCAAACTGATGCAAAAATCATAAATTGATATAGAAGGAAGAAGAGATGAAACTTCAACTTGAAAAAGTGTGAACATTACAGAAGCTAGACAGAAAGCTTTAATTAAAATTCCCAGTGAGGTCTGCTTACCATGCTTTGTATAAATAAAGAATGTCATCCCTCCTTAAAGTAAAGCATTTTTATATAGAAGTTTATATATCAACTTACTTTCATACTAAAGTTTTCCCCCTAAATTAGACATTAAGCAGTTATTTATGGAGTTTGAATGTAAGTATTCATGTTGACATCTAATCAGAACACAGTGGGTAAGACTTCTATTGTTATATAAAGAACATCATAATTAATGAGGTTTGAAACTATTGAAATTAGTACAATTTTATATATGACCCAAAAGACTATATGTCACTTCCCAATAACCAGAATTGTTGTACACATGTTAGTGATACCTGATATTCTCTCCTGGATGAACACAACTGTTGGTTCTTGCCATTTTGTTTTAGATGCATTGGTTTAGATCAGTTATTTTCTGAAACTTTTTGAGTTGTTTTTTTTAAAATCAAGATTACATCAAAGAGCACAAAGTTGACAAGTTTTAAGCAATATTCTTTTTCTATTCATCTAAATATTGAAGGGAATAACATTAGTCCTTGCATGTACACAAAGTATTCTCTTTTAATTTATTGCCAAGTACAACAGAAAAGCAAGGCAAAAATGCCTAAGTGATGTTTATACAGTGATTATCCAGTAAAACTTCAAATTTCAGCTCTACCATTCTTACGTGCAACTAAGCAATCCAGTGTAATGCTCTACGGTGCTAGTATAAAGTGCATGCACTTCCTTTACCTTATTTTATGGTATCTAATAATTGGAATAAAATAATATAAAAAACAATGTCTATAAAATGTAATTAGCAGCCAAAATGAATTATGTGTCATTGCAGAAAACTAAAAAGTTGATTTAAAAAAACAGATTGTCAGAAGGCCATTGGGATGGAACACAAATGCATACTCGTGGCCATCAATACAACACACATAAAAAAAGACCAAAAAAGACAACCTGTTGATTTATTGCCATAAAACATGAAGATTTTATCTGATAGGAGCATATTGGAGTTATATCTAATAAAGCTTTTCTTCTAATGAATGGGATCAAATGTAAGGCCAACAACTAGTGAAAATTATATAAACTTGTATTAAAACAGTGGCCTTTTTCAAGTTTTATGTAAAACGTTGATGGATGCAGAAGAAATACTTAAATATTTGATGCTCTGAACAATTGGAAGTGCTTCTAAGTCTATCTGCATGATACCAACACTCTTTCTTCAAATTCATCCTCAAACTTTTCTGTCATGAAGCCTTGGCCACAATGTTTCAGTTACCCTGTCTGACTGCAAGTAAGCTTAAATACATACAGTGAAATAATTGCTGGAATGTCACATAATGGTCATGGTGGGGGTGTTCTTTGGAGAGATGAGTGAAGAATGCTGGGAGTGTATGCCAAAAGTATACAATCCCAGCAGGGTTACCCAAGGCATGGAGATCATCCCAGCTGCCCACCTAAAGCAAGCAGGCATCTATATTGGGAAGCAACACTACAGGAAGATGTTGGAGGTAGATGCTCACTTTAGTGACGATGGCAAAGGCATCAATTCATACTGCATGAGAGAAGGCAATGGTAAACCACTCCTGTATTTTTACCAGGAAAACCACATGGATAGACAGTATAAAGGGATTAATGATATATTGCCCGATGATGGGCCCCTCAGGTTGGATGGCATTCAACATGCAACTGAAGAAGAGCTGAGGATGTTTCAAAGTACTAATGGTGGTTTTGATATGGCTATATTAAACCCTTTTGGGATGTCTAGTTACTGATGCTGCCATGCAGGAAAATAACATCTGAAGCTACAGAGAAAGAATTGCAAGTGGGAACATGGAATATAAGAAGCATGAATATGGGAAAGGTAAACACATTGAGAGATGAAGTGAAGTTACTACAAATTAACATTTTAGACATGAGCAAATTGAAATGGGCTGGATATAGTCAGAGGATCACACTCTTTACTACTCAGGACACAAACAACAAAGAAGGAATAGTATAGCTTTCAAATCAGAAGGATATAGCAAATATAGTATTTTGGTACAATGCAATCAAAGTTTGTTCTCCTACCACTGATGCAGAAAAGGAGGTTGATGAGTTCTATGGTCAAGTTTAATCGGAAATTGACAAAACATGCAAGCAAGATGTGCTGCTCATGGTTGGAGACTGGAATGCCAAAGCTGGAAATATTATGGAGGAAAATGCAGTTGGTTTGTATGGCCTAAGAAGTAGACATGAAGCACGATAATATGGATTCCAGCAGTGTGGCGGACTTCAGTGTGGCGGACTCCAGTAGCGTGGTGGATTCCAGCAGTGTGGCGGACTCTGTTGCAACCGGTCGGTTCTGGCAGTCCGGTGAATTTTGGGGCTATCTTAGTCTCTGATTATGTGGCTGATCTGATCAACCGGACGAACCCAGGACTGTAACCTTGAGCCAGAGCAAGTGGCTTTGGTTCTGGGCCACTCAAAGAACATAAGAGACTCAGGCCACTCAAAGAACTTAAGAGACCCAGGCGATTTAATAGTCTTTGGTGGAATAGACCTAATGGTGAGGAGCAGGAAGGTTAAATTGAGATCTTGTCATCCCCTTTTAATTGGCCCAAGGCAGCAGAGAGTTGTTGGGGCCCCTCCAAGGTGTCTGAGGGACTCGCTCTTAAGTGTGAGAGACGAGGGGGGAGTCTGGGAGTGATTGTTGTTATAAAGGAGTACTCACCTCCTGTGTGAGAGACAGGGGGTGGGGAGGATTGAATGAGTCACCCCTCCTTCGACCAGTGAGAGAAGCCAAGGAGGTGGTGTGGTGTATGGTAAGGTCTGGTTGATCCTGACAGCGCCGAGAGCGGAAGCTGGTGTGCTGAAGGGACCACCATCACCTAGTTGGATGATTGAGAGTATATGAGGATGTATGATTGGAGGGAGGGTCCCCTATTTAGAACCAGGGGCTCCGGAGGTCCAGGAGTGGAGGCACCTGGAGTGGGAGTCTCTGGGGGCTGCAGGGTGGGTTATATCGAGGTGATGATGGGTCGGGGACATTATAGCGGGAGCTGGAGGGCGGGCCATCATTGGGGAAGGCGCCCCCAGTATTTGTTACCGGTGGCGCGTTCCGGCCCTCCAAGCTCATACCCAGGCCCTGGTCAGCAGATCCGTAGGGGCCCTGATTCTCGGCTGTTGTTGCTTAATGCCAGGTCAGTTAATAACAAAGGCCCACTCATACACGATTTGATCATTGAGGAGGGGGCAGACCTGGCGTGTATTACCGAGACCTGGCTGGCCCCGGAGGGGGGGTTTCCCTTTCGGAAACGTGTCCAGCCGGGTTTACGGTATGGCACCAGCCAAGACCTCAGGGCAGGGGAGGAGGGGTGGATGTTGTCATTCAGGAGTCTCTAGAGGCCTTCAGGGGCCCTGCTTCACAAGTTGCTGGTTGTGAGACCCTGTTCTTTAAGTTGGGTTCCCGAGAACAGTTAGGAGTGTTGCTATTGTACCAGCCTCCCTGCTGCGTAGCAACCTCCCTGCCCGAGCTCCTAGAGGCAACCTCGGGGTTGGCGGTGGAGTTCCCAAGACTCATGGTGCTGGGGGACTTCAACTTGCCTTCCCTGGGGCTGTCCTTGGAGGCAGCTCAGGAGTTCATGGCTACCATGGCAGCCATGGGCCTGTTCCAGATTATTTGGGACCCGACTAGAGACAGTGGCCTCACTCTGGACTTAGTTTTCTTGTCAGAGCAGTGGCAATGTGACCTGAGGGGAGAGTTGCATCTATCCCCGTTGTCATGGTCAGATCACGCCCTGGTGACCTTAGGATTCTCTTATGCCACCCCCTGTGCAGGGAGGCTGGACCCATTTGATTGGTCTGCCCCCGGCGACTGATGGACCCTGAAGGGTTTCAGAGGGAGAAGGGGGTTATACCCAAGGATCTGCTGCACGGTCCAGCAGAGGCACTAGTCGCTACCTGGAATAGGGAAGTGACTGGTGCCTTGGACAAGATCGCGCCTATGCGACCTCTCTTGGCACATCAGACCCGTCACTCCCCATGGTTCACGGAGGAGTTAAGGGTCTTGAAGAGGATTAAGAGACGTCTAGAGCATCGCTGGAGGAAAACAAGGTCCGAAACTGACCGAACACAAGCTAGAGCCGCTGTTAAGGCCTACCTTGTGTCGGTAAGAGCGGCGAAACATCAATATTTCTCCGCTCATATTGCGTCCACAGAATGCCGCCCGACGGCCCTTTTTAAGATCACTCGGCCCCTTTTGGGTAAGATGGATCTTGAGATCCACCTTCAGGGCCGTGCAGAGGAATTTGCTACGCATCTGCAGGACAAAATCGCTCGGACTTGAACTCCAGACGTGAGACAGAGTCTGGCGAGATACTGGGGGAGCATATTTACCCAGTTATCTGGGAACGGTTTGATCCTGTTGGACCTGAGGAAGTGGACAGGATCCTTCGAGCAGCAAATGCCACCACTTGTCATCTAGATCTATGCCCCTCCTGGCTGGTGAAAGCAGCTAGGGGGTGACATGTGGTTGGGTCCAGGAGATGGTCAATGCATCCTTGGGAGAGGGGGTGTTTCCAGCTGCCTTTAAGGAGGCATTGGTGCACCCCCTCCTCAAGAAACCATCACTGGACCCTACGGTGATGGGCAATTTCCGCCCAGTCTCCCACCTTCCCTTTCTGGGGAAGGTGGTTGAGGAAGTGGTGGCGCTGCAGCTCCAGAGGGTCCTGGATGAAATGGATTATCTAGACCCCTTTCAGTCAGGTTTCAGGCCTGGATATGGAAACAGCATTGGCCGCACTTATGGATGATCTCTGGCGGGAGCGGGATGGAGGCAGTGCATCCATCCTTGCTCTCCTTGACCTCTCAGTGGTTTTCGATACCATCGACCATGGTATCCTTTTGGGTCGGCTCAGGGAGTTGGGGGTGGGCAGTGTGGTTTTGCGCTGGTTCACCTCCTTCCTTCAGGGCCAGTACCAATCAGTGGAGATAGGGAGTGAGAGATCCAACCCTCAACCCCTCCTTTGTGGGGTGCCGCAGGGTTCGGTTCTCTCTCCACTCCTATTTAACATTTACATAAAACCACTGGGTGAGATCATCCACCACCACGGGATAAAATACCATCAATATGCTGATGATACTCAGTTATACATCTCTGTCCCGGGTGAGGTAAGTGATGCTGTGACTGCTCTTTCTCGGTGCCTGGGGGCTGTAGGGGCCTGGATGGGGTCCAACAGGCTTCAACTGAACCCTGGTAAGACGGAGTGGCTGTGGATTAATGGCTCTTCCCCATCTGGGACATTATCATCTTTGGTTCTGGATGGGGTTGAACTGCCCCAGACAGATCCGGTGCGGAATCTGGGGGTTCTCCTGGACTCACGGCTCCTGCTCAAAGAGCAGGTGGCAGTCATGGCCAGAAGGGCTTTTGCACAACGTCATGTTGTGCGCCAGTTACGCCTGTTCCTGGATCGGGAGGCCCTTCGAACAGTCACTCATGCCCTTGTTATCTTGCATATAGACTACTGTAATGCGCTCTACATGGGGCTACCCTTGAAGAGTATCCAGAAGCTTCAGCTGGTCCAGAATGCAGCTGCATGGGCCACTGCTAGTGCCCCTAGATCGGCACATGTAACACCCTTGTTGCGTGAGCTGCATTGGGTACCAGTTTGCTTCCGGGTCCAATTCAAGGTGTTGGTTATTACCTTTAAAGCCCTACATGGCATGGGGCCAGGTTACCTGAAGGACCGCCTCGTCCCCAATATATCTACCCGTCCCACCCAATCATGCAGAGAGGGCATGCTACGGACCCCATCTATAAGAGAGTTTCATCTGGCGGGGTCCAGGAGGCGTGCCTTCTCTGCAGTAGCTCCCGCCCTGTGGAACAACTTGCCCCCGGAGGTGAGATTAGCTCCTTTGCTCCTGACCTTCTGGAAGAACCTGAAAAACTGGCTCTGCCGCCTTGCTTGGGGCCAAGGAAAGAATAGTCATTCTTGGGGATGGCTGATACACTAGAGAGCTCCTCTTTTACATTAGATTAAGTAAAATCATTTTACCATCTCTGCCTCTTGGATTTTAATCTTGTTTTTAATCTTGTTTATAATTCTGTATTTTATATTTTATGCATATTTTGTGTTGTTGTTTTTATTGTTCTGTTGTAAACCGCCCAGAGTCCCTCCAGTGGAGGGCGATGGGTGGTGATATAAATAAAATAAATAAATAAATAAATAAATAAATAAATATCTTATCAATTTCTGCTAATCCAGTGATTTCTTCGTCACTAACACAGACTTCCAACAACTAAAACCATGCCCATAGACTGAGAACATAGACATCAGATTGACTATGTTACTGGTACAGGGAGGTGAAAGAACTGAGTTATAACAGTAGAGACATGGACTGGGGCTAACTATGGAACAGATCACTAACTGTTCTTCTCCAAGTTTCAAATCAATCTAAAGTAGAAGAAGAAAGCCAACCAGTTTCCACAATACAATCTTGAGCATATGCCCACCATTTTCAAGGAGAATAGAAATTGCTTTGAAGTCCTGAACTTCATTGAACCAGGAGAACTGTGGAATAGAATTAAAGTTGTTGAGGATGAGTGTGAAAAGAGATTGCCAATGAACAAGAAAAAGAAGAAAGCAAACTAGATGTCAGAACAAAGTGTAGAAATTGCCAAGAAAGACAAAGCTTTCAGGAAAAAAATTTAGAGAGCTCTTACAAAAAACAAGAAGCAGAATTACAACAACCTGTGTAAAAACATCAAAGATGGAAAAAAAATGTGGAAAAGCAAGGAAAGTCCGCCAAAAGATCTCCAAATTGGGAGGAGGCTCCAACCTTGAGCTGATACAGTATGCTAAAGGACTCTGTGGAAGCAAAAGTTAAACTTTGAAGAAGCAGGATAGAAAAAGTATTGACACTTTTGAACTTTGATATTGGAGAAGATACCTGAGAACCATGGATAGCCTAGAAAATGAACAAATGTGTCACAGAACAAATCAATCCAGAATTCTCACTTGAGGCTTAAATTATTGTTTACGATTGATTTTGGATACATTATGCAAAGACCTAGGCCTCTGGCGAAGTCTATAATGCTGGGAAAGGTGAAAAGAAAGAGAAAAAAAAGTGTGACCAGCAGCAAGGTAAATGAACTCAATTATACCAATGAGGGTTGCACTATTGGAAGATCTGAAAGATAAGTTGGGGGTAGATCATCCTGGAGAGTATCTGTCTACTAAGAGAGATAAGAGTCACTAAGAGTAAACACCAGCATGATGACACATAATCAAACTATCCATCATTTCTCCATTTACCCCTTCCTGCAATTCCTCTTCTTCATCTTTTGCACAGTTTTATTCCCAATAGATAAAGTAGAAAGGAAAAGCCATGGGGATACAAAACTAGAACTAGGACAGTAGCAGTTTTTTTCCAAGCAATTACAATTATTGATCTCTTAGTAACAAATAATTTCCCCTATATATTTTCTTTCATTCTGGCTTTATCTATGTCACACATACACACTTTTATACACATTTTGTTTTTATCCTTCTAGTGTTTTAAAACACATTTTTTTGTATAAGGCACAACCTGCATCATATGCCTGCATATACACTTGAAAATATATCAGCCCACTTATGGATAATTTCTGGGCCTAGATCCTAAATAATAGCAAGAATAGATCAAAGGAAATATTCCACAGAGCTCTTAAATCAATATTGTCAAGTTACCCAATTTGTCAAGAAGATAAATGATAGTTCTCCAGAGATAAGTGATTGAAGTATATCAGAAGAGTGGATTGAGATGCATCTTGGGATATATACTTTGTGGGCTCATTTGAACTGTCACTGAAAACATGATTCTGCAATCCTGTTTTTGGCAAATGGCAGACTTGTAAAAAGCTTTCCTTAACCCAACAAGCCATATTTTTTTAGCTGCTGTTGTCATAAGCAAGCTTAAGATAATCAATCAAGTAAAAGAACTGGAAATTAAATAATAGGAAAAAAGGAACTGGAAGCAAATTCTAAATGCTATACTTGTTTTTAGTTTGAATAAAACATTTTAATAAATATATGGAAGGTTCACAATGCTTTTATCCCATATCTATTATAAAACAGAAGTCACATTAATTCAGTATGATTCATCAAGCATTTCAATAGGGACAACAAGACCCAGTAAGATCCAGACTGAAGCAAGAAGACCAAGCTTTACAGGTGGCTGTGATGATAACATAAATAAAAACATTCAGTTAGGACATCCAAGGCTTTTGGAGGATATGATGAGTTAGAAGGGAAGGAAGGAAGGAAGGAAGGAAGGAAGGAAGGAAGGAAGGAAGGAAGGAAGGAAGGAAGGAAGGAAGGAAGGAAGGAAGGAAGGAATCCATTTCAGGAATTCAAGAAATCAGTGGCAATATACTATTCAGAAAAACTATTATACTGTCAAGGTTGACCAGGTCAGGGAACAGACACTGCAAGACATACCAGAACTCTCCTTTATTGATATAGGCTATAGTCACAGAATCTTGAAACCCTGGCAGTATTTATCTTTCTCTCCCTGTTATACTAACTAAAGGGAATCAAGGTGAGCCTGTCTTGAGTTTCTTTCTCATCCCTTCCTGCTTTCCTGGGCTAAGTTCATGTTTTCCTTATAGCTGCCACATACTGTATCTTCTTCAAGGCCATCTCTGCACTCTTCTATACATAGAGAGCTTCTATCTGTGGGAGTTTTCATATGAGAAAGGAACCTGGAAAACTAGGCTTCTAATTTGTATGGGGACTCTGCACATAAGAACATCTTCATTGTCCAGGCAGCCATTTTCCATACGTTGGCAATGAAGGGGGAAAGAGTAATATGTTTGTCCTTGCTATCTCTATTAAGAAACATACTGCCACTGGTTTTCTAAAGAAAACAAAATGGATGTGGTGACAAATTCCAAATGTAGAATGAAGATTTCCTCAATGTAAAAAATGCAACATTACAAATAAAGATTGTTAACAAAATAATGAAATCACATTTGGGTTCAATCTTATTCAAAGAAATTCAATGTTGTAATAGCATTTTTTAATTGATTTATTTATTTCTAAGAATTAAAAATAATGTAAATGTAATTCTCAGAAACAACCCAATTTGCTTAACTGGGTTGTTTGTATTAATTAAATTTACATTAAACTCTTAGATTTCATAAAAATGTGTTCAGATACAGGCTTAGATAAGTCTGTGAGAAAAGGATTCCAGAATAGAGATGACTTTTCATAAATGCTTCTTGCTCCAATTTTGAGCATGCTGGATATTCTTAACAGTGGCTTTTGTTCTTGTTGACTGGGGTATGTCATGACAAGGGGATGAAATACATGTAAGTTTTATACATATATTTATTACCCCTAATGCTTTCCATTTAAAGCAGATAAAGGAGGCAAATCACTGTTTTAAAATTAAGTCCCCAAAATGTTTCGTGAGTGCAAGTTCTCTTGCAACCATTCTGGGATGGTGCTAGAGCTGGACTATGTAGTGCAAAAAGAGAGATTGGGGGGAGGGATTCAATATCCTCTCTATTGTTTCGAAGGGTGCAACATATCAAAGATAAAAAGTGTTGTAGGGCAAAGCAACAAAGCATGGTATTTTACCACATCACTTCCATTGTCAGTTACACTAAAACCCAAAGTCAGACCTTGGGAAGTACGCCATACAATGATTTGTTTTTGAAGTTTTGATGGTCTATGGGATGCTGTGTAATCTTTCTTAAACCCAGCAATAAAAAGTATAGATGGTTTTCAGAAGATCCAGCCAGTTGCTCTGACATATACTGTATGAGATGGATTGCTTGCACAGGTCATGCCTCCATTATTGGTGATACCAACATTTTCAATTTCACAATAAGCATGTAAGGGAAATCGCAGTATGCCACTAGAAAGAAGAACAGACTAAAGGGATGTTGTTCTTGAATCCCCATTGTTTAAACTGTTTAATGCTTAAAATGTTTAAACAGAAGGGCAGTAGTTGAGTTGTTTGTTTGTTTGTTTATTTGTACAATTTATATGGTCGTCCATCTCATACCAGTGATTCAGGTATCAATTTCAGCAGCAGAATTTTAGACTGCTAGAGGCCAGAAATGGGGAATTGGAACTACATGCAGCCTATGAGTAATGGGTTGCTGATGCCACAGACAAAGTCCAGTCTTAGTTGCTACATAAGCCTATACTCAACAACTATGTTACTGAAATTTTCACTTCTGAATTTTACTCTATTCTACAGAATTATGTAACATATTCTAGCTCAGTGGGATGAACATACTCTTGATCTGACATTACTAGTGTAGTTGTTGTTATTATTATTATTAGCCATAACAACAGTAAAAAAATCACAAGATCTACATGCTGGCAATAATAGATTATAACATACTAATGATATAATAACAATATATTAGTAATTATGTATTGGAGACATATTCTATCTGTATTTGCTATAAAAATAAATGAAAAAAAGAAGATGAAAAGCCTACTCTACTGAATATATAGCCTGAGGTCCCAATCCAGCTAACATTTCATATCATTTGTCTCAAAGCAATAGGAGCAGGATGCATTCAGTGATTTGTGATGTGGACCAGCAGGCCAAACCATACCCCAACAAGAGCAAAGTAATATCAGAGTATTTTAAACTCCCAGAACACTCCATTACAAATCTGAAAGTAGCCATGGTGGGGGGGGGGGGAGAGACTTTAAAAGCACAACTGAGTGAGAGATTGTTGAACTCACATACATCAAAAGGTATCAGACTACCACAGAAAGTCTCAACAAATGTAATTGTTAATTAATAAGCTCCTTGTGATCTGTCCCACATATAATCTGTATCTGCATATCTGCATACCTTGTCTACCCTTCTCTTCCCCCCTCATCTCATCCCAATTTAAATCCTAGTTCAGTTTAGTCACTCCATACATTTATTGAAGTGAGTTGTACCTTATGAAAGTGTATGCTTTTTAATAAAATGTCTTAGTCTGAAAAGTTGCTGCCAGACTCCTGATTTTTTAAAACAATAGTCTCCCTCCCTCTTACAGTGTAAAATATTAACAGTTGCATGAAGTTTTTTGCAACTTGGCAGAATTCCAATCAATCACACAGATAAATGTATTGTACACAAGACAGTAGAAACAACATACAGGCAATTAAAACACTGAAAAAATGTAAACCTTAATAATTGTTAGATTATGATTGAATAAAATCCTAATTGATAATAAGAGTGTGATTAAGGATTATTAGACATTCTTGATCACACAGACATAAATCATTTTAAATAACTTCACTGGGCACATTTTAATGAAAAATGTCTTCAAACTCTTAGGCTGAATATGCAAGTCTCAGCAAGAACTATTTACTCAGCTTTATTTTCAGTGCTACCAAGATATTAATTACAACACATATGACTTTGTAAAAATATAGAGGTTCTTGCTTTTCCAAAATAATTTATAATCTTAGAAATATGAAAGCAGATAAATAAATTGAGATTAAAAGAAATTTTTAGTCTGAGAAAAGATGCCCATCATTCATAAGGCTTGACCTGAAAAACCACATGTCTGGATTTAAAAAAGGCAAATATAAGATGCTAAAATAGGAAATATAAATAAAAAATGAAGAAACAAATGTGATCACAGTTAATACTCAGATAACAAGAAGAAAGATCGTAAAAAACTAGCAAGATGTCTTCAGTACAGTCATTGTGCCAAACCCAGTTTGACATGTCATCTTCTGTTTCAGGATATTGTATAAATATCATCTGTAGTGTTTTATGGCTTAATGTATTGTGAGAACCCAGACAACTGAGAGACATTTCATAAATTATGATTAAATAGAACTTAACTAACATTTATATAAAGGTGCATGGTGGTTCAGCGGGTAAGACGCCAGGCTTGTCGATCGGAAGATCACAAGTTTGGAGGTTCGAATCCCTAGCCCCACGTGACGGAGTGAGCTCCCGCACTCGCCCCAGCTCTTGCCAACCTAGCAATTCGAAAGCATGCAAATGCAAGTAGATTAATAGGTACCACTTCGGTGGGATGGTAACAGCATTCCGCGCGCATCATGCCGGCCACATGACCGTGGAAGCGTTTTCGGACAACGCTGGCTCTTCGGCTAACAAACGGAGATGAGCACCAGCCCCTAGAGTCAGACACAACTGCACAAATGTGTGTGGGGGGGTACCTTTACCTTTTAACATTTATATGGGCTAGCTGCACTCTGCCTGTAGTTTCCATTTGTGCATCCCAGAGCCTTCCTGCAGCTACTGCAAGCCTTAAGGCACCAATTTTGCCCCTTAAGCCCACAAAAATACACAAAAGAAGACACACACACAAAGAATCAAAATATTTCAGCTTTGTCCCTTTCAGGTACATCACAACTTCAGAAAATTCTGGGCCTTAGACATGGCAGAAAGAAATTGCATGCCACACACCAAAACGAGTTCCCATCCTGGCATATACTGCTTTGTGAACTAAACCAGATAATGGATGGCATGAATGAAATAAAGTTTAGGTGGGAGGAAAAGGTATATTCAGAATGTGCATGAGAAACAGCTTCCTGTAAACATTATAAATCAAATACTGTTGAAATCAGGGCTGTGCTAAGTGCTGTTTGAAGCAGAAATACACCCAGCCCCTCCAGCCCCTTTCTAGAAGTCACATAATCAGCCTTCTGAGGCTTATGGGCCATTATCATGGAAATCATAATGGGAAAAGTGAAATGATGACATTTCCTGGCCCCTTGTCTTATTAACAAGCAAAGTTAGCAAGTGAACTTTCTTTATCAAAGACATGAATCCTTTCACACCCACCCTTACCTCCATGCTTGCAAACTGTCCATCTTCAATCTTTTGTTCAAGATACAAAGAGAGAGCCAGCAAAGGGAAAAAAATAAAATAAAAGAACCAGAATGGTACCTAGTTTCTTGTAACATTTCTGTGTGATGTAATATGCTGGTTTTCAATCTTTAATTTCTTGGTTGCAGGCTGAATCAATATAGCACACTTCTTTATCTAATTGTAGATTATCTTTCTTGTGCTGTGACCTTACTTTGAACCTAACTGACCTTTGTAGCTTGAATCATGTCAACTGGATTTCTATTTTCTCAGTGGAAATGTTTCGCTCCTTATCCAAGAAGCTTCTTCAGTCTGAGCAAAGTTTGTAAGGGAATCCTTAAATATGTTTATAGGGTGGCTGTGTGACCTTGCACCTGGGGCTAGGTCATGGTTATTTGAGATGTTTATTTCTAAGTCCCTTTATCATCCAAAGGAGGATCGTTAAGATTACCTTGCTGTTGTTGAGATTGCGAAATGGTCTTAATCTTCCTAGGCACAGAAGACAAAGCAGGAAGGAAAATAGGGGAAAGATTGTGCCTGAGGCCCCCACCTCTATTCAAAGAAGGATTTTCCAAGTTGGCATAAATGGATTCCTTGACCCCTCTTTCAAACCACTTATCTTATTGAGGGGTCAAGGAATCCATTTATTCCAACTTGGAAAATCCTTCTTTGAATAGAGGTGGGGGCCTCAGGCACAATCTTTCCCCTATTTTCCTTCCTACTATATATACATATGGATAAAATAATGTATTGATACACAATTATTTTCCCATAAATATAACCCCTTCTCACTCTGCTGTCCCCCTTCCCTCCAAACTTTTTGTTCTGAGGACAGAGTTACAGTTCATAATAAAAAATGGAGACTTATTTCTATGGAAACTGATAGAATAACTGATAAAAAAATTGTGCTTGATAGAACAGACTAAGCTTCAATTAGACTCTTCCTGGATAGTGCAACTTATAAATTACATTAGGAGTTCTGGGCCTCTTGTTTAGCAGCACCTGGACAGCAATTTAAGAAAACTGTTGCACAAAGAAACCTTGATATAGAAGCTCAAAAAGGTATGACTAATCTCAGTAAGTCTCGTATGCTGAAATGAATGAGTCATTACAAATGTAACTTTCAAATTGAAAATTATTTACTTATTAAATGCCCAGGTATCTTAGGAAGATGTTTAGCCATGCAAGATTTGAGCAACCAGACCCAATGGAAGGTTTAACAGAATCCCTTTTCATGAACATACATGTGCCTATGGATTGAGGATATAGCTCATATATTATTTGAGTATAGCATACCAAGAGATCGTTATCTTGAATCATACGCAAGACAGATAGCCCACTGGTACCCACATCTCAGAACAACATGTTTAATATGCAGTCAGAACTCAAATATCTCACATAAAATGGCCTCCTTTCTGAATTAAACAGTGCAATTGAGAACAATACAAGTAGATCTAAAAAAATTGTGGTAAATTTTATGGGTGATCAAGATATTTGAGCTGAGATTTTGTTTTTAGTTATACTGTTATACATATATTAATACATATTTAATCTTTTCTATTTTGATATGGCCTTATGGCTAATAAATAAAGTGCTACTGCTACCAGTATCTCAAAAAGGTTTTCAGGTTTCAATGCAACTGCAGTTTGGGATCTAAACATATTTAATATTTTAAAGTTTTTAATCATCTAGAATGTTACCCTCCTTGCACTTAAATCCATAATACTTGGATCTGCAAACTAAAATGAAAGATGAACTGATGATAAAAAAATGAAATCAGAGAGACTGATTTCAATCTTAAACTTAACATATACAAAAGAAATGAAAAAGTTGAATGATACTTGAATACAACCGAGAAAGGACAAATCTGGACAAGTTTGAAAAGCATATCTTAGTGCCAAGCAAATAAGTTCTCCAACTCAAATTAAAGTGTAAGTCAAAGTGCACTTTAAGCAAGCAACATTAAATTTTTCAAGAGACTAACTTATTTAATTATACATGAACAATATAACAGGGTTACTAGCAACTGAGCAGTGTTCATGTAATCTCAGTTTAATTTTCTTCATTTTCTTCTCACAAGCTGACTATAAATTAGTCTTCTGGAATAATAATTAAATGAGTCAGGAATGATTTAACATTGTAAAAAGTAACATAGCATATTCATCACATACAGGCACAGAGACCATCTTTTAAAAAAAAGTATTTACAGCATCAGTTCCTACAATCACTAATTCATCAATAATTTTCACATTATTTGCAGGACCACCTCTCCTCAGTTGTTCCTACCTGTCCCATTCAATCCAGCAAGGGAGGCATGCTGCAGATCCTGTTGGTCAAAGAATGTCAACTTGCGGGACCCAAGAAGAGGGCCTTTTCAGTTGCTGCCCTTGCCCTATGGAACACAGTTCCCCTTGAGATTAGATTGATCCCAACCTTGCTAGTTTTTTGGGAATGACCCTTAAGACATGGTTATGTTCTCAGGCTTGGGGGTTAGAGTGCTACTGGGAGCCCATGATGTACTATGTTGTTTATATTGTCTTAGTTTCTTGGCTGCTGCACATGTTGCTGCATTTTACACTACGTTTTGTACTGTTTTTACCCATTGTAAGTTGTCCAGAGTCGCTATGTGTGATGGGTGGCTATATAAACTGAATAAATAAACTAATGTTTGGGGTATCTATAGCAGATGTACATCTGATATACACAACTAATCTATATACAAATAATCCCATCTTCCCCTCCACATGATGTTCAGTGCAGTGGGGTTTACCTACTTTCATTGTAAATAGGGTTGCTTAACCTACATCAAAAATATAAACAGGCAACCCATAATAAAATTAAAAATCAGGGCACAGGATGTTGTTCTCAATTATGCCTTTTCTCGTGCTTGCTCTTATAATGTTAACTACCATGTGGATCATGTCTAGCAGGGTGACTCTCATTCCTGCTCCTGGATCAGCTGGAAATATGGAAGGAGGAATTGATTATGTGCCATCTAGTTGGTATTAAATCTTAGCAACAACACAGACAGACTTTCTTCAGCATGCTCTGTCCCCAACCTGGCCCTTCGGGTTTTGGAAGGAGAAAGAGCAATCTACTGATCCATGAGATGCAGGTACTCCTCAACTTACAACCATTCGTTCAGCGACTGTTCAAAGTTACAGCGGTGCTGAACGAAGGGACGTACGACTGGTCCCCAAAGGTACAGCTATTGCAGCACCCCCACAGTCACGTGATTGTGATCTGGGTGCTTGGCAACCCATTTGCACTTACAATCAGTTGCCAAGCACCCCGCAATCACATGATCGCATTTGCAACCTTCCCTGCCGGCTTCTCCAAAGTCAATGGGGAAGAACGGCAGGGAAAGTCCCTCTGCACTTGGGCCATGCTGGCTACTTGCGCATCCCCACACACCCTTCCCAACCTGTACAGCACCCCTGAGCACCCTTCCTGACCTGCACAGCACCTCTCGTGCCACTCCACACACCATTCCCGACCCACACAAGCCTCTCACACACCCCCTCGCACCCTTGTGCACCCTCCCCACAAGCCATGCACCCCCTATCTCCCTCCCCCACTCAGCAGCAGCCACGTACCTGCCTGCTGGCCTAGGATTAGCAACTTGATCCTCCCTGAGCCTCAACGCACTTCCCTTGCACACTCATGTACCCCAGGTCCTCGCCGCACCTCCCTCACACTCCTGTGCACCCTCCTTGAGCCTTACTGCACTTCCCTTGCAACCTCGTGCACCCCCTCACACACTCCCCCACCTGGCAGCAGCCACTTACTGCCTGCCGGCCTGCTTGTGAGCCACCTGGGAATTGCAACTTCCTGCCGGCTTCCCCGCTGACTTTGGGATTCAGTTAATGACAGCAACCAGGACTGTAGGTATTGCCATTGCTAAGCGATGCGGTCGTGCTTTATGACTGCATCACTTAGCAACAGAAATTCTGGTCCCAATTGTCATCATAAGTTGAGGACTACCTGTATATATACTGTATATTTACTTAGTTTAACTAAGAACAAATCTACGAGTACAGGGAAACCTATTTTAAAAACATCATTCCTATAATGCATTTGACCACTTGGGATTCATGCTGCTTTATTTAGTGAGCACACCACATGTAGACAACTTGGTTATCTTTAGATATTTGGAACCATATTTCCTATTGGCCTCAGCAAGCATGGCCAACGGCAAGGAAATATGGAGTTGTCATACAAAATATCTGGAAGACATCAAGTTGCTATGCCTGTTCTAAACAACTTTGCTTCCCATTTCATCTTTTTTTTTTACATATGGAGATTTGCCTAACATTAGTTAGCCAAATGTTTATTGAAAGAGGTACTGAAAAGCAATAACCTGGCAAGATATGAAATAGCTATTTGAATCAGTCCTTTAATGACAAATTGATGAGCAATAGACTGACACAGTGAGAAATAGCTTGATCCTGCACAATAACTATCTAATTCTAGGCTTTGAATGAGGAGCTGATGACAATAGCCCAGACAATACAACAAAGCTAGCTAAATATGTTATAAATGGGCAATTGCTGAGTAATAATCTCAGCATGCAGCAGAACAGACAGGCGGTATGTTGAATCAGGAACAATTAGCAATAGCAAAATCAGAATCTATGAAAATTGCCTATGGAATGCTACAAACTGGTACAAAATTTAGCTGCTAGAAGTCTGGATGATATATCAAGTTGGAGCCACACTTGCCAAATTTTAAGAGCATTACACTGGCTCTTTGGCACAACAAGGCCATTCCTGTGTCATCCCTCTCATGAATTAAGACAATCAAAAGATTCTTATTTTAACTTACATTGGGGAGAGAAGATTGGGATACATTAATAGTGAAAAGGGATTTTTTTGGGGGGGAGAGGGCATATTTTCTTGCCTCTGGAATGCCTCCCCAAAGAAAGTTTTTTGACACTAACCTTCTGACACTAGAAATTTTGTCTAGGAATTTAAATTAATTTTTGTTTGCCAGGAATGTGGTGGTGGTGGTGGTAGTGGTGGTGGTGGTAGTGGTAATGGTAAAGAAGAAGAATTTGCAGTACATTACTGAAACTGCAGTGAATCCAAAAGCTTTCTGTAGTAGTAATGACATTTAAACCTCTTGTTTGGTTTATTTATTTATTTATATTAACAGGGCACCTTACAATAAAAGTTCTCTGGCCAGCTCAGAGGATTAGAAAGATACAGTAAAAATAAAACATAATGTTAATGCAACATAACTATCACTGGGGCCTTTTCCCAACTTATTATTTTCTTTTGCTAGATTGTTTATTTATCTATCAAATTTGTAGGCCACCGGTTTTATTCTGACCATAATCTTTAAAGTTATTCATGATGTTCAACATCAAAAGACTCAAGAAAGTTCACCCTGAAGAGATGAGACTGAAAAGAGGTTTCAAGGACACTGTTAATATCATTTTTACAGTGAAAGAACTTGTTGAATCAGTTTCACTATGATAGTTGTTTGGCCCTTCCTCAGACAATGGATTAGGAGTTGACAACCTGTGCTCCTCCAGGTATTGCTGTACTACAACTCCCAAAATCCCTCCTCATTAACAATACTTCCTAGGGACACTGAGAATTTTAGTTCACCATCTTCTGGTTTGCCTTTACTATTTACCATTTCCTGGATGATTGTAGTACGATATCAATGGATGGATGGATGGATGGATGGATGGATGGACTGGCAGATGAGAATCTCTGCATAGTTTCCATAGCAAACTAGCACTTGAATATAAATGAAGAAGGTTAAGCATATTTCCTGACATAACCCCCTCTCTGTGGATTAAGGTTACCTGTTAAAGAGACAAAGTGTGCCTGAGGGCCAAGCCTAAACTCAGCAGAAGGTTGCAATTGGCAGACAGCCATAACGTCAGAAAAATGTAATTAAAACATAACATTGGACTATATGACATCCAGCCTTTGTCAAAGACAGGTCTAAACCATAAAATTATGAAGCAGATGCTATTTTTTGAGGGGGGGGGGACTGTTCCTGACAGCTGAATATATAACCTCAAGTGTTACATAGTAACAGTGATATAGATATTGCACATAAACATCATTAAGGAGTGGTAAGACTTAGAACAGTTGGGAATAAAATAAGCCATAAGGGAAAAATTCCAAGGTGCAGGAAAACATTTAATAGTTATATATTGGGAAATCATAAAATAAGAAAATTCAGATCTTCCCAAAAGAAAATAAAGAGCATAGCCTATCTATTTATGGGCATAAAATAAAGTGTATTTACATGTGTGAGTTTTAATTGATATCAAAAGTAATTAGTCCCCATTGCTTAAAATAATGTTAAATTAATACTATTCCTCATTGTTAGAGAATTTTTAGTGCAAATGAACTTATTTTCCTCCAAATCAGTGTGTTAGAATAAGCGGTATCCCCAGATGTCAAAAAATATCAGTGTAAATGTCAGGGTGTATATTGTGCAGTTGCACACCCCATGAGTATAGCAAAGAAAGACAGTCCACAAGTTGTAGCAAAACTGTACACACTTTACTGTACACTATATACATATAAGTAACACTAGTAACCACTCTACTTACAACTCTAACCAGATATAACTCCAACCATCAGCCCCAACAAACAGTACAAATTGCTTCTGCTTATATGCAGTGAAAATGGGAGTTGCTCTACTGCCACACCCTACAGGCGTGGTCCAATTGCCATGACAATTGTAAATCCCTGACAGTAAAGTGCTGGGGTGTTGTTAGGGTACACTTAAAAAGTAAAGGTACTTGCTGGGATGGTGCAATCAAAGCTCCACCTATTTTTTATACTGTATGTGTCATGGCACATATAAAAATCAGGCGGAGCTTTGACTGCACAGCTGTAGCTGTCATCTTGACTTTTTTGACCATGCCCTGTGGACAGACCTGACAAAGTTCGTTGCCTGCATCTCCTTTTCTGGGCATACCCATGCAGAGTTAACATGTGTATGAGGAAAGAAGAACTTTTTAGAAGAAACAAATCCATAAATAAATCAATTTCTCAATGCATTTTTCATGATAGATAACATGTCACAGCATTTGCTAAGAGATCATTTGATCTATTCCAAAAATAACAAGCCACAGAAATGAGTATCTGAACCCTTCTAAAGTCAAATCAGCCATGAGGCACCACAAATTTAGCATTGCTAACATTGAGGTAAACATTTCACATTCATAATAGATGTTGAAATGTTTAGTATTAAACTTATCGGCACTTGAATGGCAGATCACTGAATTTTCAACGGGATTGTTAATTTTAGTTCTAGCTCGTGCCAACTGATCTTTAAGATGACAGGACCAATTTTCTTGTGCAGTTTTTAATAGCTACAAATAATGTGGTGTCTCTGTTCCAATCTGAAGTTTCAAAACTAGTAAGGCTTTCTGAGTAGCCTAACTGGCCTTAACCAAGAACCAAGAGTGTATTCAGCCTTTGAATAGTAATGCTGGAGACTGCACTCCAAGAAGGAAATAGGAGAAAGCAGGGGGTAAGGCTAGGACAAAAGCTTCATTTGATTGCATTTAATTCAAATTGAATTAGAATTTAAATCTCATTAAATTAATTAAATATAAATTAAATGAATTAAAAATTTAGTATGATTACTTCCCATGTGATAGCTTTCCCTCACATTTAAAAAAAATACTCTTTACTGGCAAGTTTTAGAGGAGCTCCAAGGGTCTCACCCAAAATTTTTAACGGCTTTGAGGTCCTGATATGTAGTCCTGGGGTCTTAGTTGTGCACCTCTGCTTTTGTCCTGGTGGACATTGTGGTGTATCTATTTTAGAACACACTCAGACAATACATGGCTCAAATGGTTACCTGGTTTCTTTTGAAACTGCACAGCAAGGGAAGGAAAGGAAGATAAGGGCTGTCAGATGGAGACAAAAAAATAAGTTTTTGCATCAGGGAGACATCAGAAATCTATTTCCAGCTAGTAGAGTATTCTTGGTCAAGGACAATGTAACACCGGTCAAAAGAGAAAATGACAGCAACAGCTGACAACACACTGTGCCTCTGATGTGCATTGGCACAATCACTCTTGAGCAAACAGTAAGAGATTTTATTAAAGCACAGAATAGCAGCTGGGCCACTGAGTAGCTTTCTTTCTCTCTGATTATGAAAGAACTTGCTTGCTTGCTGCTTGGCTGCCTATTAATTACTTGAAGTACTATTATGCATGGAAAGAGATGGTGGATTTTTAATGCTGGTGCTGCTGCTCTGTATGATAATCTCCTGATTCTACTTCAGTCAAAGCCCCCTTATTTAGAAATGTGTCAGTTCTCACCACTTCCACCCACCGATAAGATTTATTGGATTTGTTTTGTTTTGTTTTGTTTTGTTTTGTTTTGTTTTGTTTTGTTTTGTTTTATTTTATTTTATTTTATTTTATTTTATTTATTTTATTTTATTTTATTTTATTTTATTTTATTTTATTTTATTTTATTTATTATTTTATTTTATTTTATTTTATTTTATTTTATTTTATTTTATTTTATTTTATTTTATTTTATTTATTTTATTATTTTATTTTATTTTATTTTATTTTATTATTTTATTATTTTATTTTATTTTATTTTATTTTATTTTATTTTATTTATTATTTTATTATTTTATTATTTTATTATTTTATTATTTTATTTTATTTTATTTATTTTATTTTTTTTATTTTATTTTTTATTTTTTTATTTTATTTTATTTTATTTTATTTTATTTTATTTTATTATTTTATTTTATTTTATCTTATTTATTTTATCTTATTTATTTTATTTTATTTTATTTTATTTTATTTTATTTTATTTTATTTTATTTTATTTTATTTTATTTTATTTATTTATTTTTTATTTACATCTCTTGACATTCTTTAGAACCTGAAAAAAATTACCTTAATGTTTTATGTTTAATGTTTAATGGTGAACATACCTAATACTCCTTCCTCCTCCTATTTTCCCCACAACAACAACCCTGTGAGATGAGTTGGGCTGAGAGAGACTGTCCGAAGGTCACTCAGCCATCCGACCACCCATGTTGTGGTCCTCCTATGAATTTCATGGATGCTATAGGAGGGAACTTCTATTCTCCAAACTGTAGAATGTTTTGTCCTCTCCTTTTCTTCCTTACTGCTCCTTGTATATCTCCGTGCAAATTTCCTGTAGCACATTGGGAGATCAACTGGATCAGCAATTTTGCTGATCAATCAATCAAATCAATCAGCACAAATACTGGTTGTCAGCTTTAAAGCCTTTCATGGCTTGAGACTGGGTTACCTACAAGACCGTCTTTTCCCAGTTGTTTCTACCCATCAAATTCAGTCTGGCATGTTGGGCAAGCTACGGGTCCTGTCAGCCAAAGAATGTCGGCTGGCAGGGACCAGGAGTGCCTTCTGTGCTGTAGCGCCTGCCCTATCAAACATTCTCCCTCCAGAGATCAGGATTACCCTGACCCTGTTGGCCTTCCGTATGGCTGTGAAGACCTGGCTATGTGCCCCGGGTGTTTTAAGGGCCCCATTTCTTGGCTATATTAACATCTATGGCAATTGTTTACCTGGCAACCATATATATAGGTAAAGGTAAAGATTTTCCCCTGCAGAGTCATGTCCAACTCTAGGGGGAGGTGCTCATTTCCGTTTCTTAGCTGAAGAGTCAGCACTGCCCGAAGACGCTTCTGCAGTCATGTGGCCGGCATGACGCACGCGTAACTCTGTTACCATCCCACGGAAGTGGTACCCATTTATCTACTTGCATTTGCATGCTTTTGAATTGCTAGGTTGGCAAGAGCTGGGGCGAGTGCAGGAGCTCACTTCGTCACGTGGCGCTTGGGTCTCGAACCGCCGACCTTCCGATCGACAAGCCTGGCATCTTAACCACTGAGCCATCGTGCCCCTAACCATATACATATACATATATATATACATACATACATACATACATACATACATATATATATATATATATATATATATATATCATTGGCAATCACCCGTAGCCGAGTAAGATTGTCTTCCAAAGGTAAAATTTTAACAGTGGATCCGTAAGTGGCTATAAACGCCAATTCTGGATCCGCACAACCTCCCACAATGAGGGCATAGGTTTCCGGGTGGGAGACGGTCATGATGAGGGTTTGCTTGACGTGCCTTCCTCTTAGCTCGTTTCTCCCTTTCTCCCTGTACTAGTGCTTCTTCAAAGTCCGTAGCGCCTTTAATAAAGGCTGACCTCCAATTGAAACGCTCATGAGTTAGGGCTTCCCAGTTCTCAATGCTGATATTACATTTTTTTAAAATTAGCTTTGAGAGTATCTTTGAATCTCTTTTGCTGTCCACCAATATTCCGTTTTCCATTCTTAAGTTGGGAGTTGTCCTGGTTCAGCCTCTGCCCCAGGACTTCAATGAGGAGTCAGAAGACGAGCTGCCCCTGGTGAACCCCCAGGGGACTGAACCAGACGAGGTCCCAAACACAGGCACGGCCCCAGACGAAGACCCAGCACCACAGGGCAGTGGGGAGTTGGCAATACCCAAGGCTACAGGGGAGCAAGCTGCGGATGGTGGTTTTTATTTATTTTTATTTATTTATTTATCTTATTTATACCACGCCTATCCCCTCCCTAATGGAGGGCTCTAGGCGGCTTACAATCAGTACATATATCAGTTATACATCATCTTATAATACCCGCGCGATTAGGGAGGGGGTGAGGGAACCGGCTCTTCAATCGCAGGTCGGACTACATGTCCCAGGAACCTTTGCTTCAGAGCCGGCTGCTGATGTCCAGGAAGTTGATGTTTTTTCGGGATCCGCCGTCCTCTGCCGTCCTCCATCGCCATCCATGGGAACCAGCTTTCTTCTCGGTCCGAGGGCGACCCTCCGAAAAGGACGCCAGCAAATTGGCCCACGTGAGTGGTCCCCATTTATCTACTTGCCAGGCTTTCGATCAGCTGGGTGGGCTGGAGCTGGGGCTAGTGACGGGCGCTCACCCCGCCACGCGGATTCGAACTGCCGACGTTATGGTCGGCAGACTACCGGCTCAGCGGTTTAACCCGCTCAGCCACCGCGCCCCAGGGTAGGTTTGTCCCTACCCTCTAGCCAGCAGCCAATAACCGAGGGTACAGGGGAGCAAGCCGGGGATGGTGGTTTGTCCCCACCCTCTAGCCAGCAGCCAGCTGGATCCCATCAGACTCCCAGCTCACCTGAATCACCCAAAGGGCAGAGACGAAGGCGTGTACGCCTCACCTTAAAGGACAGAAGGAGAAGTGCCCAGTTAGCTGCAAGAGATTTACGCAGAGGAGAAGTGGAGTCTTTGCAGGACCCAGATGACAGCTCCTAAACTCCTAATAAATAACCAGCAGAGTGGTGAGTGGGTTGTGGGAGCAACGTAGCATATTGGCTTCGCGACCACCCCGGTTTCCTGACTTGATTCCTGATTTCCTGACCCTGCTTGGATTATTGTTACTCTGACTTCTGGACTCCTTGACCCGGCTTTGACTTCTCGCTGACCTACTTGTTACCACCCCTGACCTGGCTTTCGAATATCGGTTATCTTCTGGATTAACTCTGACTTCGGCAAACGAACTCTGGACTTATCTCTCAGCTTTTCTCTGCAGTGTGTCTTCTGGCTGTTGGTGAGTGAATTCCTGCCTGCAGCTCACAAGCAGAGACTCTGTGTAACTTGATATTCGAGGCTAGCCAGCACAGGAGTAAAGTAGCTGCTTTGGAAGATGATGGTCAGGCATTCGAACAACATGACCGGTCCAGCGAAGTTGATATTGGATGATCATTGTTTCAATTCTGGTGTTTTTTGCTTCTTCTAATACACTAACATTAGTCCGCCTATCTTCCCAAGTAATTTGCAGAATTTTTCGGAGGCAGCGTTGATGGAATCTTTCAAGAAGTTGGAGGTGGCGTTTGTAGAGGGTCCATGTTTCACAGGCGTACAGAAGGGTTGGTAGTACAATGGCTTTGTAAACAAGCATTTTGGTCTCCCTGCGAATGTCCCGATCCTCAAACACTCTACACTTCATTCGGGAGAAAGCTACACTCGCAGAGCTCAGGCGATGCTGAATTTCAGTGTCGATGTTGGCTTTTGTAGAAAGATGGCTGCCGAGATAAGAAAAGTGGTCGACATTTTCAAGTGACACACCTTTAAGCTGGATTGATGGCGCTGCGGAGGGATTGGTTCGAACTTGCTGGTAAAGCACTTTGGTTTTTTTAATGTTAATCAAGAGGCCGAGCTTTTCATATGCTTCTGCAAAGATGTTTAGGATAGTTTGAAGAACTTCCTTGGAGTGTGCACAGACTACGTTATCATCAGCATATTGAAGTTCTATAACAGAAGTTGCAATTACCTTATTTTTTGCTTTCAGCCTACTAAGATTAAAAAGCTTTCCATCTGTTCGATATATAATTTCTACACCAGTAGGAAGTTTCTCTTCAACAAGGTGTATAATCATAGCGATGAAGATAGCGAATAAGGTTGGAGCAATAACATATCCCTGTTTAACGCCAGATTCCACTTTAAATGGATTGCTTTGAGAGCCATTGTTATCCAGGATTGTTGCCATCATGTCGTCATGGAGTAGCCTCAAGATGTTCACAAATTTATCAGGGCATCCAATTTTCAGAAGGATGGTCCAGAGAGCAGTACGATTTACAGTATCAAAAGCTTTAGTCAGATCAATAAATGCCATGTACAGAGTGCGGTTTTGCTCCTTGCATTTTTCTTGAAGCTGTCATGCAGTGAAGATCATATCCACTGTTCCCCTGGAAGGGCGGAAGCCATTTTGCGTTTCAGGGAGGATGTCTTCTGATATAGATAGGAGACGGTTTGCAATGATCTTTGCCAGGATTTTTCCTGCTGTAGCTAGAAGGGATATGCCTTGATAGTTTCCACAGTCTGTTCTATCACCCTTTTTAAAGAGAGTGATAATTATGGCATCCCTAAAGTCTGCTGGAATCTCCTCCCTCATCCAGATTTTTTCGATGAGCTTATGAAGTTGTTGTGTAAGTTCAGGCCTGCCTTCTTTAAAGACTTCAGCAGGAATCCCATCAGGTCCACTAGCTTTATTATTTTTCATTTGTTTAGTGGCTTTACTGACTTCCTTCAAACTAGGGCTACTGCAAGCTCATCTCTTATTTGTTTTTGGGGATTTGCAAGAAGACTTCATCAGCCACAGTAGAGTGACGATTAAGGAGATTGTAGTAATGCTCTTTCCAACGCAGTGCAATAGACTCTTTGTCCTTTAGAAGTTTAGCACCATCAACTGCACAAATGTGCGGGGGGAAATATATATATATATATATATATATATATATATATATATACACACACACACACACACACACACACACACATACATACATACACATACACACATACATACATACATAGATACATACACATACACATACACACTGTCTACTGTCTACTGCAGTGCTTTCCAAAGTGCTGCCGTTGGCGACACACCAACGGTGGCAGCGGCGGCGCAGGGGCGCATGCGGGGGCATGCACGGCGGCAGCGCGGGGGGGTGCACGGCGGTGTTTTATATGGCGGTGGCAGCAGTGGCAGCCTCCGCTAAAACACAGCAGCGCTGATGGCGCACTGCTGCCGGTGCCGCCGTTCACCCCGCCACCGCCGTGCACACCGCCTCCATGCACACCCCCACCGGTGCTTCCGAGTTGTGTTGCGGCACACCAAACTGTGTGTTGCGACACACTAAAGTGTTGCGACACACAGTTTGGAAAGCTATGGTCTACTGTCTACTGTACTATTTTAATTGTTTTATTTTTTTATTATTGTAAGCCACCCAGAGTCACTTGCTATAGAAACAAATAAATAAAATTTGTTTGAACCAGGAATGATCTATCCATATAACGATCATTTATATATCTATGTGTATTCTTATCCAAAAAGAAAAATGGAGCAAAGAGTAGGCTGACCATATGTCCCGTTTTGAACCGGACTTTCCCGTTATTTCACCATTTCTGATGCATCCCGTCATTATAGTAAAAATCTCAATTTTGTCCCGTTTTTGAAAGTTTCCCGGCAAAGCGCATGAGGCCCCCGCCCCCCGCATGCATGCACCCCCCCGAATGCATGCCCACATGTCCCCCCGCACGCCCGTGCCTGCACACCCACCCCCATGCGCACCCCACACGCACACACCCCACATGCGCACCTGCATGCCCACTTTGTCCAGCAACATTTTTGCCTGAAGGAAATATGGTCAGCCTAGCAAAGAGTAGATAACTGTCAGAATTCCACCAGGAAAGGGCAAAGATTTAGAACCAATTTAGGGTTGTAAAATTAGGAAATTTTTGGATTTCCTATCATCTACGGAGGATACAATTTGGTTCCATTAAATTTCAAATAAGTTTCATTCAATATGTGAAGCAAGAATGGGAATCTGTACCCTTCCAGACCTTCTTGAACTAATCCTCCATTATCCCTGTGCCTATGTGTGAGAACTGCATCACAAAATGTAGATACTGGCTCTTAAATATAAAGCAGCCTATGACCCTCAAGATGTTATTGAGCTACAATTTCCAGCATCCTTCATCACTGACTATGCTGGCTTGATCTGCTGGATGTTGTATTGTGGGAAAGACAATTTTAGAATTTTATTCTGCCATGTGGCACTATGAAATCTTTGGTCTCATTTTTTAAAAGAAATCTGCTTTGTTTTTGATAAATCAAAAAATGAACCTGTGGAAATCATGCACTGACATTTTATTCTCATTTGACAAATAGTTCTTTGACAGCTTGGAGGCTTGTATAAGAAGTTCTGGCGATATTAAAGAGGGCAAATGGGGGGAATGTATTAAGACTGACACGTTGCCTTTCCTGTAACCTTCATTCTTAGCAGCAACATTATTGGTAAAAACAAGCACAAGTCAATTTGCAGCATTTTCATGCCTTGGCAAGAGAAGACTGCTTTTGCATACACATTTTTCCCCACTTTTCATTTATAAATTTTAGTATGAGATGTGAAATTGGCTCTTATAATGAAGACTTGCAATAAACACCACATTGTTCCTATGTGATTGCAGACTTCATTTCCACACAAAGCATTTGGGGAGATGGCAGGAAGAGAACACTACTAAGTCAAATTCTGGGCCAAGAGAAAAACACAAGGGAGAGTTCTGATTATGAGACACTGAAAGTCAATATATGTTATGCTGTATTCTAATACAGGAAAACTATTTACAGCTGCCCCCTGGTTCTATCTATAATTCATTAACCCCACCAAGTTTAAAGGACTTTCTAAGTCCATGGAGAATTTTTTTGCAATGCATCTGAGATACTGCACTGATTGAAGCTGACAGTACTTCTTCAAAAAATTGTGGTGAAGGAGATTTCAGCTGCTAAATACATATTGGAACAAGGTCTTGCTGATCAAATTGCTGGAATATCATAAGGAGACTCATTGCATAGAAATTAAATTAAAACAGAAGTCCATCTGTACACGAATAGCCACAAGAAAATTAAGAAAACATCCAGCAAATAGAAAAAAGATGTTTGCTTTGAAAATTCAGCTATTCCCTTGAATTGTATGAATTCTTCCAGCTATAATATTAGGCCAATTGAGCTTCTACCCCATAGTAAGTGTATATCAGTCTCACTGAAATCACTTCATTTAACATAAATACCTTTTAAAAAATGATATAATAGACATACTTAAAGTCTTGAACTCAAAAAGTTCTAGACAGTCGGCATTCCTTTCTATATCAAAACTAAGAACAAAAATGCTCAGAAAGTCTGAGATTACGTAGGATGGAAGATCAGTATAGCAATAATGCCCATTAACCCCAATTTTGTCATGAAGTCCATGTTGATACTTCGTAAACAGCAACATTTGTATGTTGACTTAACAATTCATCTACCTTCTCTTCAGATGTTACATCACTTGGGGATAGATTTGCCAAGAAAGAATATGTACAGAACCGATACATGTTCCCAGTTCTGTCCCCCAATGTTGTTCTGCAAATATAGGGGCTACAATTTTTTGTTTTGTTTTGTTTATAAACAGGAATTTAGTATGAACACACCAAATACAAAAATCATCAGTGCCAGATAGGAAACACTCAGATGATGCTTTGCAGTGCTATTGCAGAAGAGATTCTTCATGGTAAGGAAGTCTAGTATGGGGAATAGTTTATGCTTATAAGAAATGCTTTTATTATTCAAATAGTTTGAATGAAATTATATTGTATGTGAATGAATCATATAGGTAAGAAATTACATTCTTAAGCAATTATAATTTTAAGTTTTAACCATGACTCTCAGCTATGGACACAAACAATTGTCAAAAACTTGTGGGGGTTGATTTTTAGGATCTATGTCCAGTTCTCAAGTATATGAGATCTGGCCTCAGAATGTTTTTCAAGCACAAAAGCTATGTATGGAGAACTGCAACTTTAGGCCTTCTGATTGACCTGCACAGTGCAGTACGATACGTTTGGATTTACCAGGCCGGGGACAAGTATGAGGAGCATGTTCATCTGCCTTTGCATGGTTAAAATAACAATATATTTTGTTTCAGTCAGGAAATCAACCCTGACTGCTCATTGGAAGGACAGATGCTGAAGCTGAAGCTCAAATACTTTGGCCACCTAATGCGAAGAGAGGACTCACGGGAAAAGACCCTGATCCTGGGAAAGACTGAAGGCAAAAGGAGAAGGGGACGGCAGAGGATGAGATGGCTAGGCAGCATCACCGATGTAATGAACATGAATTTGAGTAAACTCCGAGAGACAGTGGAGGACAGGAAGGCCTGGCGTGCTATGGTCCATGAGGTCACGAAGAGTCGGACACGACTAAACGACTGAACAACAACAACAACATATATTTTGTTTACTGTCAGATTTAAGTTTCTTAACTTGAGCCACTAAACTCTTACTAGGAACTCTATTTCTCAGACACAGCCTGGGATCCCCATGCAACATCCTTGGATAATTGTCGAGGCCTAACATGATTTATTGCCTCAGATATCTGCCTGAAAACTGGACCAGTTATTGTTGTTGTTATTTGTTGTTGTTTCAGATGTCTTTTCTACATGATGCTACTTTGAGAAATAAAATATTGAGAACTTCACTCACTGCAGTAATCCTGCATTTCTCAGCTTCATTGTCACTGCTGTCCATCCTGTTCCAAATATGTCAACAATAGCCACTTCAGCAGGCAATAGTCACAAAATGTGCTATGCTCAGACTCCCCACAAATATGGAATCTGCTGCTCTAACCCCAGCTTGATCCTAATAGCTATTCAGATTTTACCACCTCATGAACAATGTTCTTTCTGGAAAACATTAGCTAATTGACCACAATCAGTTGTTTGTTTTAGCACAAAAAAAGTACTATAATCCATGGACCATTAATCAGTCTGCTTTGTGATCACATATCCTACTTTTCTATTTAGGAAATGAATGTCACAAAACAGAAAGTACAAAATGTAATTATGGCTGGGAAAACAGGGCCTATTAAAAATAAATGCTATTTTAATATCGACTGATCAGTTGTAAGAAAATATTTCCTGTAACTTTTTCCGAGTCATAACTTCTTATATCATTGTTATATATCTGTCAACACTGCAGAATTATCACAAGCAAAGGAAGACAAGTCTGGGTTCCATATGGTGAGCTTAATTCTTATTTGACTACTTAATTGTTTTGTGGTGACTGGTAATCTTTTGTACAATCAAAGAGGCACAGCAATAACTGCAGGTGTTGATTTTATCAGTTTCAGATAATATATTGTATAGTTATCATCACTTCTGCACTAAATTTGTGTATCATGCTGTAAAGAGAACAATACAAACAATAATGAATGACAAAATGAAGCTAAAATACCCCTTCCATGCATACAAACCAGCATACTCTGTTAAACAACAGAGCTTATTTCTTAGGATGTGGGAAGAATTATCTCTTTTCTGGAAAAATAAATTTATGAAGTGACCTACAAAACCTAGATACAAAAAATGGCAATGGTATCAATATCCATACCATAGGCAATGATATGTCTTTGGAAGGGACAAGCTATGAAAGCACAGTTTTAACTCTGTCATAGCAGCATTAGAAAGATGTTTTATACCAAAAAAGATCACTTTCACATCTAGCTTATTACAGCCTATAGGACTACATTTCCAATGTGTTGGAGTGTGTGTTTGTTTGTTTGTTTAAATCCCAGAAAGCATATTGGGAGAATTATGAGACACACCTGATTCTGTCAACCATCCCAACTGAAATAGGGCCTTTTCTGTTGTGAGGGAGAGAAGTATTGGGGTGGGTGGGCATCCTGGATGGCTGTACCAACCATCAGAGCATCCATACTGGGAGGAGTCATTCCAAGGAAACCCTAGGAGGTTACAAAACAGAGAGGTGGCCATTCTAGACAGTTACTCCTAGCAGTTTCCTCATGCAGAAATATTGCAGGAGAGTAACCAATGACAGTTTTTTGAATATATGTCAGACTTAGATGTCATGCCATGCTTCATGGCTTCTTTAGAATGAGTGCTGAAGAGAAATAAAGAGGCAATGGCAGGCCTTCCATGACAAAAAGAGGGATAACTTTGCTGCTGATTTTCCTTATTGATTGATTGGAATTTGTTCAATTCACGTTGGAGCAAGAATGAATCCAACGGCCATTTCTCTAACCAAGGTATAAGCCAGTATACACTCATTGTGTCAAACACACATTTCCAAATTTTGCAATTCAGTTTTTTTCAGTTAAAAAATGCATTATATTAGGAAAATGGTCTACAGTGGAAATATTAGGAAATAGAATATACAAAAAAATGTTTACTATGGTTTTTTATGGGCAAATGGGTGGGGGAACAGAACAAAATAGCATAACTGGAAACATGAAAGTGAAAATATCTGATTTGCCCATTCTTTCTTTCCAAAGTTTCAGGCAGCGATTTCCCCAGCTCTGTACAGAGTTGTCCAGAACTAAATTTGATATATTTTGAATCAAAAATATATATTCTACTATATTCTATTTTCCCACTGAGCTTCGGCTTCCTCTAGTATCTCTTGCACACATAGCATATCACCACCAAAGAAAAACCAGACTATTCATTAAAAAATAGAGTGCTTAGCAATTACACGCATGTTTCCTAAGAAAATCTAATCGAGTACCATAAGAATGTATATGAACAAACTACCAAATGCCAACCGGTGGGTGTGTAAAATTATTGTGTCACAAACTACTCTGAAATTGAATTTGGGCATTTTCAGCCCAACAGTTTTTATGGTGGATCAGTGGCTAAAATCAAATAATATCCACAAATATTGGTCTTTTTCCATTAAAAAACTTGGAAGAGAAAAAAAAGTTCCTGAACAAGTGCACTACTGAAAGTTATATAGACACAGTGGTAAGAACGTATATTGGAGGTATCTGTATTTAAAAAGGAAATAAATAATAAAAGCATGGTGATTTGCATTAAAATCAGCCCTTTTACAATATATTAATGGGAACAGAAATGAGGAAAAATGTGTAGAAAGCCTCTGTATGTTATGAGACTTTGCAATATTGTATTGTTTTCTAATTTAAAAAGAAATTCCTAGAGAAAAGCATCCAACATGAATATTATTTTACGAACACAGTAGTGAAATTTACAGAATTTGAGGGAATTACAGAGTGCCATTCTGAACCATCCATTGCATGCACTGTTAACAGTGGCCTCTTAAGTTAAAATTGTAAAAGAAACCAAAAATGGAGACTAAAGAAATATCCAAATAAGGAAAAAATGATAAATGGATATAATGTACTGATTCTTGGTTACTGGAAACTTATTTTATATGCAAGCTATATAACAGTTATTAGAGCAATAGATAATGTGTTTCTCTCCATATAAACATCAGATTATATATACTGAATAGGCAGCCTATGCATCATGTTTATTGCAGAGTTGTTTGCTTAAGTGCCCATATAAATATGATCTCATCTTTTTTATCCAACATTTGAGAGATAATGCTCTGCAGTGAGGAAACACAGCTTGGTGTTTTCTGTTCTGATAAAGCCACATTAATATTTTAGTAGCACTATGGCAGAGGCTTATTTGTGTCCTAGTTGTGTAAGTGCCATTGTGGTGTAATGGTTAAAGTATTGGACTAGGAGACCAAATTCAGCGTGGTGGCTCAGCGGGTAAGACGCCAGACTTGTTGATCGGAAGATTGCAAGTTCGTAGGTTCGAATCCCTAGCCCTGCGTGCGGAGTGAGCTCCCGCACTAGCTCCAACTCTTGCCAACCTAGCAATTCGAAAGCATGCAAATGCAAGTAGATTAATAGGTACCACTTTGGTGGGTAGGTAACAGCATTCCGCACGTGTCATGCGGCCACATGACCGTGGAAAGCGTCTTCGGACAACGCTGGCTCTTTGGCTAACAAACGGAGATGAGCACCGGCCCCTAGAGTCGGACACGACTGCACAAATGTGCGGGGGGTACCTTTACCTTTACTTTATGGAAGTTCAGTAGGTGACTTTGGGCCAGACCCTCTATCTCAATTCACCCATCTTATCTCATAGGGTCATTGTAAGATAGTGAGATCTATACTGTATGTACTGTAAGCTTCCTTGAGCTTCAAGGGGAAAGCTGGGATATAAATCAAACAAATAAATAAAAAGTCCTGCTACAGTGAGGGGTTAGGAGTAGGAGAGAGAGGGATGGTCTCACAAAGAACCCACCAGGATCCTTTTCCAAATTGTTTATTTTCCCCTATGGAAGAGACACATCCATCTCAGCCTCACAGGAGATGATAACATCAGTGAGTATTTGGTGTAGATACTTATTTTGCTAACTTATTGGTGCATTTTTATAGCAATCTGGTACAGCCACATTGTTTCCTCAGCTGTTGAAGAAGTGATGTTGCGAAAAGTTAGATCAAGCTGTATCCTTCCCTACAGAAAGGCAACAGGCTTAATAAAAAGGAGTAAAGAGGAGCATCAAGTCACCATGACAACTGATGTTTCTTGGCAGGCAAGGCACCAAGCCAGTGATTGGAAACCGACACTCATTAACACTGTTCTAGCTGTGCAGGGTTCATTTGTTTGTGAAAATTTCTATGTGTCTGTCACAGGCAAGACAGAATAAATAAATAAATAAATAAATAAATCAACATGTTTAAGGCGTTTAATATTTATGATATTTGGCTATAGTAAATATCGAAATCATAGCAATGCATGATTTATTTACAACTGATATTTCTATCTCTTTTCTGTATTAATAACATTAGTTCAGAATCTTTTCAAAGGTACACCCCCTCTATACACCTAACAATAAAGTGGTGAGAAAGGGAGGAAAAGTTGTTGGGAAAGGAAAAATAGAAGGGACTTCTTGTTGCTATGGTAATAAAGGCAGCTTATATTCTATTTTTTTCTTTTTCTATTAGTATATGCAGATGCTTCTCATTGAATGCTATTGAATGCAGAAAACCTATACCCTCTATGCAAATGCAGATAAGAAAAACAGTCCAAAATTATCTCCTGGAATGAAGCTCATACTTTTAATTTTTTTTTAAGGAATGAGATCTGAGTAATCAAATGGATGAGTTATAATCAGATAGAAGTTCCCCAGTTCCCTTCCAAAAGGATCAGACAATAGGAAAAATCTCTTTCAAAGATCCTGGAGAGCTGCTGATAGCACAACAGACCATACTCGATAAAAATTCAAATTGTACATAATTGTATTATACCATAGATTTCTTTAAGTAAAGACAATGACCTAAATAACTCTTGACCTGAGATGTATTTTATTACGAAGTAATGCATATTTTGTTGTTGTTGTTGTCTCTCAATCCTTCTCCTCCTATGAATGGAATATTATTAATCCTCCAGCAAGGAGATAAACTGCCAAGATGGCTTCTGACTTCAGTTACTCTTTCACTCTTAACAAAAAGTTAGTTTTGTTGTTTATTCGTTCAGTCGTTTCCGACTCTTCGTGACTTCATGGACCAGTCCACGCCAGAGCCCTCTGTCGGCCGTCACCATCCCCAAAAAAGTTAGTAAGTTAAATGTATTTTATCTGGGCTGCAAAACTCAGGATGACCCTTAGAGATACTGAAAAATTTGTTGTCATCTATTTGGCCAGATTCTTGCAGCCCAGATGCAATGCCTGTAAATAAGTCCCAAAATAAATTCATTCTGAGTCAAAGAAAACTGAGAGTAGAATGAGTGAAAGAAAGTATATATAAATCATTTCACCATTATAATTGTGAAAATAGTTTTCCATTTTTTCCTTTGCCAGAGTATCTTCAAATTGAAATATAATCTAATTCCCTGTGCATTTTAAACTGGAGTTGTTTTCTTTGGTATCTAGCAGTGACCTGTAATTCAACCTTCCCCAAACTCCAGACAATTAATGTTTACATTGAGTAGAAGGATATTTTGCCAATTAGATTCTCTTCCAGTCTCATTGGAACCATTTATCTATTGGCCAATCTGAAATAAGTGTAGTTTGAATAATTTTGTCTGCCTTTGTTAGGGGCATTTTCATTTACATTCCATCCTTTAATCACTTATTGGGAATAAATGTAAACACAGGCAATGTTCAACCACCAGCTAACATAATGAATCTTTTCAAAAGTCTATGGTATTCGGGTCGGGGGGGAGGGGAGAGACCATGTATTTGATGCTACATAGTGGAACTATTTAATAGGGACATTCAGAATTGTGAAAGGTCACTCACTTGGATGAAGTTCTGCAACAAAGCAAAACTGTGAAATGAAATATCTGCAGTTTGTGTGTTGCCTCTACAACAGGGGTCCCCAACCTGTGGGCCGTAGCCCACTAGTGGGCTACAGCCTGTTAGTAACTGGGCCGTGGGACTCCTGCCTGAAAACCCCGCCCCCTTCCGTGTGATTGGCTCCAGCCCACAAACCCCGCCCCCCGGTCCATGGAAATCCCAGAAACCCTACCCCCCCAGTCCACGGAAATCCCAGAAACCCTGCCCCCCCGGTCCGTGGAAAAATCATCTTTTGAAACCGGTCCCTGGTGCCAAAAAGGTTGGGGACCCCTGCTCTACAACACAAAGTACAGCATTCAAGGGAAGTGTACCCACTTTGCCCACTCAACCATTTGTGTATTCTCATAGCTACATACATAAGAAGCTCTCTTGTGTCAAGGTAACTTCCTCAAGTAACTGGACATATCTTAGCTTATCATTAAATGATAACTTGCACATCTACACATCTCCTTAATTTTGGCTTGAGGATACCTGGCTAACCATTCATGTAGGATACCACTCTATGAGGCAGCCTTCCTGTCAACCCCAGACCATTGCCAAGCCAGCTTTTTTTTTTTAATGGAAGTGGTGTTTCCCATTTTCCCCCAGCAAAAGACTTGCTATTTGATGCTTCAGCAACAACTGGACTAATACTGCAGCAAAGGTAGGATTGGTCCAGCTCCTAGGACCCACTTTTGGCTAGGGTGGGAACACTTTCTCCTCTGGTTTCTCCTCTCAGATATTACTCATAGCAGCTTTTCAGCTGTGTCAACAGGCTGAGCATAGGTGGAAATGCTTGCTGAAGTAGGGGAGTCCTCCACATAATCCAACATCCCCAACTCCCCACTTGCCAAAATGGTTGGTGACATGCTACATGAGGAATCTCCCTCGCATGGTGAGATAGCAGCTGTATTAGCAGGTCATGTATAGTGGTGATGCTGGGTGAAGTAGAGTCCACCCCCCTAAGCAAGCCAGCAATCATGGCTGCAGATCTTGTGACATGGCTGTACTACTTTCCTGTATGGCAGCAGGAAATTCCTCCCGCTTCATCCAGCACAGATACCTTGTATACACCCTGCTGACATTGTTGCCAACAGGCTACAGGGAAAGTGGTCCACTTCATCCAGTGTCACTAACCTCAGGGTGTGTCAGTACACCACATGGGGGATCTGGGAGTCACAATCATACCCCTCAGATCCCTCAATCTGCATGGCAGAGAATTGTTGGTAGGTTACACAGGATAACCTTCCCAGTAAATATAAAGGGAGAATCTCTCTTGCGTTACTGGACTCCACCCCAGTGCCTCATCCACAGGATGGGGTGATGGAGGCTTCAGGCTTCATTATCCAGCACCCAAGGATCAGATATTGCAGGTGATCCAAGGGGTAACTTGAGGTAGATAAGGCGGAGACTGCCTCTCTAGCATCACAGTAACTGCCCCTATACCTGATCCATGCTACCAGTACATAAAAGGAAAGGAAAGGTTCCCCTGTGCAAGCACCGAGTCATGTGACCTCTGGGGAGATGCCGCTTTCGCAACGTTTTCCTGGCAGACTATAGAGCGGGGTGGCTTGCCATTGCCTTCCCCAGTCGTAATTACCTTTCCCCCAGCAATCTGGGTACTCATTTTACCAACCTCAGAAGGATGGAAGGCTGATCCATATGAATATATATGAATATATGAATACCTGATCCATGCTACCAGTGTATTAAAACTCTCTTAAAACTCAACACTCTACTTGGAGACCATTTCACCCAATTTACTAACATGGAAACACTCAAGATGGGCACACAGGAGGATGGATGGATGGATGGATGGATGGATGGATGGATGGATGGATGGATGGATGGATGGATAGATAGATAGATAGATAGATAGATAGATAGATAGATGATAGATAGATGAATATAATCGTCTTTGTCATGGCAAAGGGGCCACACAATTCTCCTCATCAAGATGCTTCATGTTACCTTGAAGCCTTTTCTAGCTGGAAGAGGCAGAAAAGGCTTCTGAGCATGCACTGGAGACTTTCCCAAGTGGTAAACTTTCCAGACAACAGATTCAGAGGCTACAGAAGCAGGAAAACACTTGTGGGAGTTACCTTTGTGGTAGGTGAGGGATGAATACCGGACAATATTGTCTGTTTGGGCCATCAAAAGATAGCTGCTGCCCTGTACTGGTGACAGAGCAGCCTGGCAATGCAGAAAAACCCTTAGTCAAGGAAAGGAGATAAAAGCTAGAGTCCTTCTGCTAACTATACATTTATCCTTTTAATATGGTTCTTGTTGTAAACCACCCAGAGTTCCCCTTTCCTGGTGGTGGCAAAATTTGAATTATAAATTATAAAATATCTTTACATCTGTTGTAATCCCTAGTAGTCAGTAAGTCTGTAGGTACTGAAAGCTGGTGTGCGCAGCATTGAATTCTATCAATAACTCCTTTCATCTACAACCAAGGTTTCATTTGTTTGACACATGAGTAGGACAGCTCTTTAAATCTTGTCACTAAACAATGAAAGATCAGAGATGAAAAGGCAAGGCCAGTGCACAGGGGATCCTGCAGATTGGGGGGTGGAGGGGAGGGGAGTAAAAAAAAATCAAAATGGTAGCCACAATTGTGTAATGAAGCTCCTCTCCTTTATATTATGTGTTGCACCTGTCTCTCTCTCACACACAAAAGGGGCAGGACTTTGATCTTGTGGTGTAGAGAGTAGAGAGATGACCTTGGAGAAACTATACAAGTGACAGTTACAAAAACATCCTTTAAGCCCAGGAAACATGAGAAGCATAAAAAAGAAAGTCAAACTGGCTCTGCCTTGACTCCCTGTGCTACAGGAGGGAGGGAAAGGAAAACACAGTCAGGCTTTTTATGCTGGTCTATGACCATAATAAAGTTTTGATTTTATTTGACCGTAAGGCTTTCAAGATTGCTTTTATATTCATACTGTTGTACACTGCCCAGTGTAGGCAGTGGTAAGGGGCGTGGTGGCTCAGCAGGTAAGACACCAGGCTTGTCGATTGGAAGATCGCAAGTTCGGAGGTTCGAATCCCTAGACCTGCGTGACGGAGTGAGCTCCTGCACTAGCCCCAGCTCTTGCCAACCTAGCAATTCGAAAGCATGCAAATACAAATAGATAAATAGGTACCACTTTGGTGGGAAGGTAACAGCGTTCCACATGCGTCATGCTGGCCACATGACCATGGAAGCATCTTTGGACAACGCTGGCTCTTCGGCTAACAGAGATGAACACCGGCCCCTAGAGTCGGACATCACTGCACAAATGTGCGGGGGGAACCTTTAACTTTTATGACCATAATAAAGTTTTGATTTGATTTGACCGTAAGGCTTTCAAGATTCTGATACTTAAGCCTGTATCAAAAGAGTTCCAGTATTTCTTGTAGAGTCTGTTTCCTGACCTGGACTACTTTGAAGGGATGGCATGAGGTCACAACTGCCAACTTGACTTGTTTGTCTCCCCTGTGGATTTCCCTGCCAGCAGGCATGGTGCCATCTCATTACATGTCAGAAAATATCCTGTTCAGCTGCAGTGGTACAAATAGAACTATGATTGTGATCACTTCCTCTTTTATGGTAATAATACATTCAACAGCCCATGGTTTTCAGCACTTATTTAGAGAACTGAGCTTTCTTCAATTCTGTGGGAGTTTCCATGCCCTCTACTTTTTGGCATATAGATTTAACTTTATAGTTGTAAGTAAACCACTAAGTTACATCATGAAAGCATTTGAGATATTTCAGGTACTGTTATTCTCACTGAGCTTATCTTTTTTAGATGCCGGGCTTGTTCCATTATGAGTGCTTGAAGATATATCAACATTTCTAAGTGAGTTAAGAGTAACCTAAAGGTATAGATGTCCTTCTTGGTTTCTAAAATGGTGTCTCAATCTGAAAAAGAAGGGTGGTTCAGGTGATAAAACTTCAGATTTTATCAGATATGGCCAGAGGCCACAAATATGCATTTTCCTCCTTCTGCATGGGTTAGGATGCTGTCCATTGGCCACCCACTGGGCTGAACAGAAAACGAGCAGTACTTCTTTCTTGATCCCTTCACCCACACTGCAATGCCATTGGCATTGTGAGTTCAGTAAGATTGGAAATGAAACAACCAAGTTAATATGATGCTCAGGTATTGATACAAGAAATGAATATCCAATATTCATGTTGCCATGAATCATGAGCTCTGTCAGTATATGCGTGCTTTTCTGTTTAGCATTCACAGCATGATATGACACATCCCAAACACAGTAAACAACATAGCAGATTGCTTGCCTCATTTCAGAGAAGAGATGCCAATTGAAGGACTTCTTCCCAGACAGGGCCAGTTTCATATAACATACTAGATTTGATTATTGAAGTAGTCCATCTTTTACATTTGCACCATACATTAAATCAACTAAACAACTAAGTAAGGAGGCGGGGTTTGCACTATGTGCTAACCGAACCACCCCACACCCAAGATTGTATATACAATAAAATAAACTAACAACAGCCTACCCAAGGTACTAACCAACTTATCACATTGTGCCACTACAGCCAATAGTTATTTAACTGGTTTGGCTAAATGTTTTGGGTGAGCCCAGAAAGGGTATTGTCCTCTTTTGAACATGTATCTCTCTCTTCCAAGGCCCTACAGTGTTCTTTGTGATCCACTCCATTCACTGCAATAGTTCGATCTCATTTTTAGCTACTGCTATTCAAATGCTAGCCTTTTCTCTCTGTATGTTTTCCAGGTCAACTTCAGCATTCTTTCATGTCAAATCCAGAATTGAAACAGAACGGAGGAAAGAGATAATATCTCCTTGTACACAGCAAATGTACAGAGTGTGGAATGATTTGGGGAAGTTTTATCCATCCTGCCAATATCTGCTAACAGTCATATTTGCTTTTATTTTTCTCAACTGAATGTTTTGCTTCCATATTTAATCAAGTTACCTTGATGGGCAACACAAGCATTTCTATATTTCTTTTGGGAGTTGTATTGTGCTTCATGTGTATTTAAATACCAGCAACATTGATGCACCCTTCTAATGCTGTTTTGGGTAAGATTACAGCTGCTTTGGTTATGAATTTACTGATACTATAAAAGATGAAAAGCCAACCAGAAAAGCCTACAGGAAGGGTCAGGGTAACATTAGTAGCTTCTGTTATATTTTTAATATGCATATAAATGTTAATTAATTAAGGTAAATTATTTAAATAAAAGCAATAAACAATGGAACAAGCATTTGCACAAAAAGAGATATACTTAAAATATTTATCAGAAAGGAAGATGAAATTGAAAGAGGCAGATTCTGTGGAAAGTGAGGAGTAGTTTCTGCCTCACTATGAATGGGGATTTTAAAATGAGTTGGGTCCATAGATGATTCCATGGACAGCAATTTCTTCTTACCCTCTCCTTCTTCGCTGAAGACTCTTTACGTCTGCAAATCAAGCCCTTTCAGATTTTATAAAAAGGATTCAGAGTTTCCCATGGGGGGGAGATGGGCGGTCATATAAGTTGAACAAACAAATAAATAAATAAATAAATTCAGAATAACCAGGCAAGCTGAGGAAAGAGACCCATTTCTCCCAAATCATGCTACATCTTCAGAGGTATCCAGAAGTTCAACAACACGTCTTCTTCACCAGACATTCCTCTTGCTAGCTTGGCAAACATTAATTCTCTTTACAATGCATTATTATTTTTTCTTTTCTTCCTTGTCCAGTTATTTCTTCCCCTGGGCACATTTTTGTTTTTTCTTCCTTTCTCTTACCCTATTTCTATCATGTTTTCATTGTCTTAGCTTCTTTACTGTTTCTCCCTGAAGATGGAAAAAATGCATGCAAATTTGAGTGTCTGTATGCATGAGACTGCTTTGAAAAGCAGTTTTGCAATAGCCAAGTGCCCCTCCTCAAAGCATTAAAGTAGCTTCAGAGGATGTGGAACTGATGCAAGGTTGTAGCCAAAAGATGTTCCACCACCACAGATTGCCTCTGCAATACCACAGACCAACTCTAGTGAATGCCACTATTTGGCAGCCCCAAATCACTGAAAACAAATGAGATCAAAATTGCCACCTGTCTCCACAGCATATGGCTTTATACCAGGGAGCATGGGGGTTGGGAGGATTTGAGTAATAATTAAGAGGAAGGAAACCATTTAGTCACACTTACACATAAACACACACGTAGCACCCAAATGACTGGGTCTGCAAGGTTGTATGTCACAGGGCCTGGTTATCTAGGGATAGCCTATCTACAATAATTTCTGACCATCTAAGATTGGGCTGTTCTAGAGAGCACACACAGCCTAGATCTCATTGATTAAACAATGGTATCTGCTGGTACCCAGTTTGCATGTGTCCTAGGAAGAGCATGCTCCCAACATCCGTATGGCTCCCACCCTGATGTTTTTTCTTTTTTTTAATCCGTTCAATCATGTCCAATTCTCAGAGACTGCCTGGACAAGTCCCTGCAGTTTTCTTGGCAAGATTTTGGAAGTGGTTTGCCATTGCCTTCTTCCTAGGGCTGAGAGAGAGTGACTGGCCCAAGGTCACCCACCTGGCTTTGTGCCTCAGGCAGGACTGGAACTCACAGTCTCCTGGTTTCTAGCCCCATGCCTTAACCACTGCACCAAACTAGCTCTCAACCCTGATGTTTAAGAAGTCTTTAAAACCTTAGCAGTTCCCCCAGGCCTTAGGTTAGGGTGGGTGCCAAGCCGGTTATAGGATTTTATCTGTTTGAGGAATTACTTTTTCAGGGTGTACATATTCTTTTCTTGTTTTAATTGCTTTCACCATTTTAATGCATATGCCACCCCGAGTCTTATGGAGTTGGATGGCTTTCTAAATTTAATAAATAACATAAATAATATAAACTGGCTAATTGGGAAAACTCTTTTGACAGACATGGTTAATTATAACTATTTAATTCCAAGCTAATGTAGTCCATGCTAGGGAATTGGAGGATAATGTATTTGTCACTATACTGTTACCGATGTTACTATGTAGTTGTTGTTGTTGTGTGTGTGTGTGTGTGTACATGTATGTATATACACAAACACATACATACATACACAGTTCTGTGAAAAGGTATTTGCCTCTTGTAGGATTTTTTTCAATTTACTATTTTTTTCATTATCTTTTACTACTACACTGAATGTTATCAGACTTCATGTAGATCTTACTGATAGATAAAGGGAATCTGAGAGAACAGTTTCATTTACTTCATAAGCAAAGTCATTCAACATGTGAAATGCCAGTGTGAAAATGTAATCACCCCTTTAGTTCAATCAATTCAGTTAAAGGAATAATTAAAGCCAGTAGTGTGAATCATACATTAAATAATTTGGGATGATTTGGGCCAGCCCTACTCCATATGAATATCACAAACACTGACTCCCCTCATCACACTGAAGTTCTCTCCACACATATTCCATAGGTAGTCATGTCCCGCTCAAAAGAAATGTCTGTAGTCTTGTGTAAATATGTCCTTGAAACCTGTCAATTTGGAAAATATTAAAAACCGCCTCCAGCCTCACCAGCCTTCAGTCAAAATTTCATCTTGAAATGGAGAAGACTGTGAATTTTCCCAAGAGTAGTTGTCAATTTGGAAAATATTAAAAACCACCTCCAGCTTCAGCAGCCTTCAGTCAAAATCTCATCCTGAAATGGAGAAGATTGTGAATTTTCCCAAGAGTAGTTGTCCTGGTCAGATCATGCTAACCGTGCAGTATAGAGTTGTCCAGGAACTCATAAAGAACATGCGAACAACCCCCAGGAATCTGCACTCTCTCTTGCCTTGGCTAAAGTCAATTTTACTGATTCCAGTATGAGAGATCCACTTGGTAAAATGGGATTCATGGGAGAATAGCAAGGTGGAAATGTTTTCTCAGTAAGAGCACTGATGCTTTGTCCTGTTTGCCAGAAAGTATCTGGATCACCCATAGACAGCTGGAGAAATGTCCTGTGGAAAGTTGAGCTTGAAGCTTTCGGTCTACATGTGTGTTGATGTGTCTAATGAAAACCAAATACTGCATTTGGTTCCCCGTTGGGGGAGATGGGTGGTTATATAAATTTAATTAAATAAATAAATAAATTTTACAATAAGCACATACCAACTGTCATGCATGGAGGTGATAATGTTAGATTTGGGAATGTTTTCTTGTCTTAGGATCTGGAAAGTTTGCCATTATGGAAGGAAATAATAATTTTGCTTTGTATCAGAGAATTCTATAGGAGAATATCAGACATCTCTCTATCAGGTGAAACAAGCATAAGCGCATCACGTAGCAATATAATGAACCCAAGCATACAAGTCAAAAGAGAATGGATGAAGAACAGTTGCAATGTTTTTGAATGGCCAAGTCAAAGTCCAGGCCTAAACTCCATAGAAAATGTTCATGCTAGAAAATTCACCAAGTCCCCTAGGAGGAATGGACCAAACTTCCTACACAACCATATGATAGACTGATTACCCATTACAAGAAGCATTTAATTGTAATTGTTGCAGTTAAAGGTGAGGCAACCAGTTATTGGATCTAATGGGGCAATTACTTCCTCATACTGGCATATCTTTTGTTGGGTGACTTTGTTTATGAAATAAATGAAACAAGCACTACATTTTGGAATTGTTTTTTCAGTCAAACTCCATTTTCATAACAGTAGGACCCAGTTCAGGTAACATTCTGTGGCAAAAATATTCAAAGATTCAGAAAATCCCAAAGGGAATAAATAGTTTTTATTTATACACACATACACACACACCTTACATTATGTAAGTATTAAGTATGAAAGATGGAGCACAAAGGACTCATGAGAGGCAAAATATTTCAGCTGATGTTGTATGTGGATAAATTCCAGAATGGGATATCTAAGAATATTCAGCAAGGGAGTCATATCTTAAAACAAGAGGCATTCAAAACACAAAGTGCTTCTTAAAGTAAGAGACAGCTCTCATATGCATTGGATGAAGTGATGGCATTCAAATGGAATAACACTAAGAGGCATTTCAAAAAAATGCCAAGCTGAGGCTGAGAAAGTCTTGTTAGAAGTTATAAAAGTAGATGATATTTACAGTATGTCAGAGTCATCACACAGAACAAGCTGTTGTACATGGTGGGTTCTCTCTCCATGCCAATTCCCCCCTTTGAATTCCCAAAGCTAGCCAGGCTAGCTTTGGAATTCAAAGCTAGCCTGGCCAGCTAATCTCTGAGCTGGTGAAAAGTATGTGTGTGTGTGTGTGTGTGTGTGTGTGTGTGTGTGTGTGTGCTAGTGAAGTATTTAGTTCAGAAACTGAACAATAAAGTTGTAAACCTGTATGGGTTATTGCGTGTCCTCTGGATAAATAAGAACAAATACCACTGGAGATAAGGTATCATAAAGACCCTCTTTATTCACCACCAGGTGATAGAGCAACCAAGGTTGATGAAGCTTTCATCTGCACACCATCTGTTCTAGACAAATGTGTTGGGTCCATCTATTCCACAGGCTGTTGTTACTTAAGACAAGCCCACTAATGAAGGGCAGGGAAGGATAAAGGCCAGCCAGAATGAGCACAAAAATACTGTACTGGACCATATGTTGAATACAGTCATGGGAATTGTTGACAGTTGTATACGGTCACATTCAAGGATGTCATGTTTGCAGGAGAAAAGAACATTTAATTCTTTCATCCTTGTGACCACCCTAGTAGAGCAGCAAATAATAATTAGTAATCCTGTGGACACTCACACTTACGATCTGGGTCTTGCCCATATCGTAGAAACTTTAGAAGCTTTATGACACTCTTTGTCATATCTTGACAGGAAGCCAGTCTGTGGGGATGAGGGAGAGTTGAACCACATACTTTAGACAGGCATACTGTACATGTTCTCCAGTTTTTGGAATATTGGGTCAGATTCATAGCTGTGATAAGTCCCTGGCATGGAAGGTTCAGCATAATACAGTAGGTGAGGCAGTGGGGTGGCCTCACCAAGTCCCAAAAATGGCACTAAAGGACATAACCAACCAATTCATCATCCACAATGGTGGTGGCAGAAAATGATTAAGTAGTGCCAGAATTTGGAGCCAAACCCTGTGCTGCCCCCAAACCTTCCATTTTTTTTTAATCCGTTCAATAGTGTGCAATTCTCGGAAACTGCCTGGACAAGTCTCTGCTGCTTTCTTGGCAAGGTTTTTCAGAAGTCTTTTGCCATTGCCTCCTTCCTAGGGCTTAGAAAAAGTGAATGGCCCAAGGTCACCCAGCTGGCTTTGTGCCTAAGGCAGGACTAGAACTCATGGTCTCCTGGTTTCTAGCCTGATGCCTTAACCACCACACCAGACTGGCTCTAAACTTTACATTAGCTACAGATAATAAGGTTGTTGATAATATTTTCCATTATTCTAAAAGAAGTAGTCAAGGGTTTTGTTTGTCTGCAACCTCTTCATACCCCCACTGCATTTTATGCTGCCAGACAAAGTACATTTGCATGCAGTGTTGATTGGAGTATAACCTGTAGATCAATTTCCACCTGATTTACTTTTCATTCTACTGCATTACCTTGGAAGACTCCCTTGATGACTTGCTACATTATTTTTAAAAATTCTTAAATGGTCCTTTAAATGTGTATTCAAGCAAATTGGCAGAAGAATGAATCAAAATATAACTGAAAATACCCTTTGATCTGTGCAGCAAATTAAAGAATAAGAACATCTATAAGCAAGAATTTGAGATATCCCATGATGCATGCCAGGAAACAAATGATTGTTTCTTTTTATTATTCCCCAATTTTATGAACCTTTGTCCAAAGCACATTTTAAATAAAAAAGAGCAACCCCCCATGCTTTCATTATTGATCTGTTGTGTAATTTACAGCTTAAATGAATATATTTAAGTGTTTTCAGTGTAAGCTAAAGTTTATATTCATATGTAGCAAATATTATTAACCATCAGGTAAAAAAAGGTGAACAAGATATAACAGAGAGTCAAAATTTATGGGTACTGCTGCTATGTATTATGATCCAGCAGCAGCATCATCATCATCATCATCATCATCATCATCATCATCATCATCATCATCTCTCTACCACAACCTTGTTGTTGTTGTTGCTATCAGGAGAGCAACTTAAAGCTTTGTGCAGCTTAGGTTTTCCAGCCAATACTCTTCTTAGAATATTTATTACCTACCACAGGGCTGAGCTATAACCTTTTATATGTGGCCATGTACTGGATTACAAAAGCTGAAACACAAGCTCAAATTTTCACTGAACCGTGAAACTCACTGGTTGATCTTGAGACAATCTTTTGCTCTCAGTTAATCTCTGCTCCTAACCTCTGCATTGCCTCTAGTGCTTCATCATTTGAAATGCATCAGCATCTTGCTAAAAAAATATATTATACAGTACCTGAGGCCAAGAGGGATCAGTTCTAACTAATTGTTATTCATCATCTTAATATAATCTGTTCAAAATTTAAGACTCTTGACTTTGCATTTCTATATATTTTTCTCCATTTCAACAACAAAAGTTGTTTTTAACGGAGATAAATTTCCCTGCCAAAGGGAGGCATAAAAATAATAAAGTGCAATTATTTGACACATTTTTCATTGTACTGAAATTAATGCTATTATAAAGGTGCCTTAAAGTTATGAATTAGCAAGTTTTGTTTGCATTCTAAATATGCAGACTAAATTTATGCAGATTCATACAAAACTGATCAATAACCTTTACGAGCACAGTTAGGTTTTTCTGCCTATGTAGTGTACCAACCGAAGATAATGTAGTGTACATTATCCCTTTAGATCCTAAGAGAGAACCCCAAATTACATATTCATTATCTGAGCACAGTTTCCATAATTTCATAACACAAGAAATCCTAAAATTCCTAGCATGTATCATATCATATAGACGACAACAATATGTGGTGTTAATTTGAACAGTTATAGAAATAACAAGATCCTTCTTCATTTCTCGGAGCTGCAAAGCCATGTGAGCCTTTAAATTGAGAAGATTGTGTATGGATGAGTAGGATATTAGTGGATGAGAGTAGCTGTACACATACAAAAGAGATCAAATAGTTTTGGAGATGAAATTCAGATTTTTTTTCTGGAAGAAAATGTGACCGCCCCCCAAAAACCCCACTCCCAAAATAAACATGAACATTTCTTTTTTGTAGAAGACTTCAGATCAATAAACACAAGGAACATATCCCTGTTGCCCCTGTTAAGATTTTTTCCCTGCACATCATGACAACACATCAATAAAGCTGTCTGGGTGCCCAGATTTTTCTACCAACTATAAATCCCAGTCACTCTAATTTAGTTTTACTTGAAGTTTGCTTTCGATTAAGAGCTCTGTGTTTCAAACAGCTGCATATCTGAAGAAAGGAAAAGCTATAGGCAAAAGTGCTCCAAAGGATTAAGGGCTTTCATTGTGCTTTGTTACAAACACTTTTCTAACACTAGTAGATTTGTCAGTCTTAAATATATCAGTCTGGTCAGTTCAAAGGCAAGCACAGCCAAGGTCTTTATAAGGGATTATGCCATATGTTTCCTTGAAAAATTTCTATTGGTGAGAAACTCTCAAGGCAGTGATGATAATATAAAATTGGCACAATATTTTCAACTACAGTATATATGGTTGAAGTGTTACCTCTACCAAAGCATTCTGATTTGGGCAGGAAAATGAATTCGTCCCTGCCTGTAAGACAAGGCTGGCAGCAGGAAGAAATTATGGCTGATCTTTCTTGCAAAAGGAAATCAGGAGGCATGCTCTTGTCTGCTGTGAGCACTAATTTGTCTTTTGTGGTTGGGGCAATTACCATCAAGAGGGCTCTTCATGAGAAGAGCTCTAGTTCCAGATACATTGAGTAAAACTATATTTAAAACAACTATTCTCCAGTCTTCCCAAGATCTTTTTCAAATTCATTTCTTTCTTTTTAAATTAATCATACAACAGTTCAGAGCGTAATTATTTGCAAGGAATAACAGAACGAGAGCTTAATCTCCAAATTTGTTCTGATTGATAGTTCTCAGAAACAAAGATACAAAAATCTATTCATGCCCAAAATATAGTTTCAACACAATTGAGTTTTCACAGCTCTTCTTGAACCAATTTATGGGTGAAGGTGAGGAAGTCAAAGCAGTTCTGATACATACATTGGTCTGGGAATGGCTTTAACTGTACTTCATCCAAGTACAAAGGTAAATGTACATTGCAATACAGACAGGCTTAGTTAATTCCTTTTTCATCCCTATGTCAGCCCAACAAGATAGACCAAGCTAAGAAACCAATGCTATATAGGTCAGGCCTAACTTTTATTGTAACAGCTATAGTAATAGAATATTGCAAGTCTAAATGTGCTTTCCCTCTCCCTCACATTATCTTTTGTGAACTAGGGAGGGGTTTGTCTGAGACATTTTCTCAAGTTATTTTCTTGGCCTGAGCTCAAGCCCCTCTTATCTGACCATTGCCTTGGTAGCAGCTCTTCCTTCTGTACTTCAAGGCCATTCCCTATGTCCTCTACAAACTACTTCAACTGTAACAGATCAGGATTCTCAACTGCTCAAGGAGTCTCTAGACATTTGCTGCAGGATTCAGGTTTCAGGCTTCCCAACAGATATTGGACAGTGGTGTACATGTGATAACATTACAGAGGGGAGAAAGTTAGCTGTTCCCAGTGTTATGATTGATGTAATATCTGAGGAAGGTTTAAATGGCTCATGGAATGTTTTGTACTTGCATATTACAATATTATATAGTATAGGGCTTCCAGGTTGGAGAACATGCCTGCCAGTTCTCTCATCACCTTTGTTTGTTAAATAGTAAGCTACTAGAGCCACACAACTAAGATACTTCCTCTTCCCCATCCCACTTTCTATAGAGAATAGATTTTGTTGGAAATGAACAGATCTTCTGCACTTGCCAACTTCAATTCATTAGCATCACATTCAGAAATACTGGCATCATCAGAGTCTCTATAGGCGCTGGCAATAGCTCAGTAGCTGCAAGAATAACTGAAATGAACTGAAATTGAAAGAAAATGCAGGTAATATTTGCAATCTGTGTAGAAATGCTTTCAAGATCAGGGAAGAATTGTCTACTTAAACAGACTGACTGGATGCTCAGAGGAAATGCCCCCAATTGACTTCCATCCAGTTTGAATGCTAGTTGGATCCTCTCTTTCTCAGTCCACAAAGCCGGTAAGCTGGTAGAATATTTTTATTTTGAAAATATCAAAATCAGTGGGATAATTTCTCATGAAAAGACATTCAAACGATGGCTATATTTCTGAGAAACACAATCATAAGGAAGTACCAACAGTCCTTGCTTAACAACCACAATTGGGACTGGCGACTCCATTGCTAAGCGATGCGGTTGTTAAATGAGACATCATGTGACTGCAACCTCACTTTTGCCATGGTCATTAAGCGAGTCACTCATGGTTGTTAAGCGAGGCATCACATGACCGTGACTTGCAATGTTACTGCTGGCTTCTGCATTGACTCTTCTTGTCAGAAGCGAGTTGTAAAGTGTGCAAATGGCAAACGTGATCGTGGGATGCTGCAATGGAAGTAAGTGTGAGGACCGGTTGTAAAGTTACTTTTTCACACTGTCATAACTTCAAACAGTCACTAAACAGGGCAGTCATTAAATGAGGACTACCTGTATAGTTCACCAGACCTCTCATTCTTGGGATTTTGGCACCATGAAAATAGCAAGATTGTAAACCAACCTCCCATTTCCCCTTAAGCTTCTATTTTCTATAGTGTTTTCCCCACCCACCCAGAAGCTCCATCCTTTACTCTATTAAATTGACTCATCTCAGCAAATGTGACTTCTTTCAATAGCTGACAACCTGCATCTAGGCCTTCTTCTCTGATCTTCCTAAAGATTGGCCTACCTGCCCACTCAGCTGGTACCAGCTGCCTTTTTACTGATTCATCTTGTAACAGGAAGACTAGTAGTTTTGACCAATAAGCAGCAAAAGCCAGAAGGCATGTGGATATGTCTGTGAAAAGCAATTCTTTTTATCATCATTTACCAGAGATAGTAACATGCTCTGAGAGAAAAAAAATCTTAACTTTGCCTTTGTCACCCATTTTCTTTTTTATTGCTGTTATGTATCATAAGCAAATCAAATAGGTCTAACGGTTGTAACTGCAGAAAGTCCTTTACAATTAGGACTAACTTTTTCAGAGCAAGTTTATTCATCACTTGGGATGCTGGGGGGAAAAAAGAATCTGCTACTGAATTCCTTGACAGGGTCTTGCCAGGGGATATTTATTTAAATAAACACATGATCGTTGCACTGGCATAAGGACACCACAGATTCTCCCCAAAGTGCTACACGTTGATTATATATGATCCATCTTGTTATTGTATCTCTGCCTGAACTTTGTCAGCTTCAACTGAGCAGCTCTGTTAAATTTAGGTAAAACCCCCAAAGGCTACTAGCCTCATAAATACAGTATAAGGCTGTAGTTCAGAACAGTTCGCAGTATGAATAACTCTCTGTTGCCTGTTTTCTAAGACATCTGTCATTATCTAAGAAATATATCCAAACCAATATGTTATACATAGGGATACAGCTGATGCTTTAGTCATCTTTTCACTTTTCTTGCAATAGATACTAGATTTCTATGTGAGCATTCACAGGAAAAACAGCTTTAAAAGAGCCAGTTTGGTCTAGTGGTTAAGGCACCAGGCTAGAAACCAGGAGACTGTGAGTTCTAGTCCCGCCTGAGGCATGAAAGCCAGCTGGGTGACCTTGGGCCAGTCACTCTCTCTCAGCCCAACTCACCTCACAGGGTTGTTGTTGTGGGGAAAATAGAAGGAGGAAGGAGTATTAGGTATGTTCACCACCTTGAGTTATTTATTAAAAAAAATAATAAAAAGGTGGGAATATCTTTTGATATTTCACATCTCTACATGACTCTGTAAGTTGCCTTTCCTGTACTGCACTTTTGCTTGCAAATCTTCCTTTGGTTACCTCTTCACTCCAGTTAGCTCTCTATTTATTTTTAAGGTATCACAGATTATTAAGCAAACATTCCTCCACTAAGTGTAACATATTATTGTTGCAGTGTTTTGCAGCTTTCTGCATCAATTACTTATGCTCTTCCTTTCTCCACTATAAATTGTTGGGTACATCTGATATTTCTTTTCCAATGATTTGTATAAGTAAGGGTAAGGGTTCCCCTGCACAGTCATGTCCGACTCTAGGGGGCGGTGATCATCTCCGTTTGTTAGCCGAAGAGCCAGCGTTGTCCGAAGATGCTTCCGCAGTCATGTGGCCGGCATGACGCGCACGGAACGCTGTTACCATCCCACTGAAGTGGTACCTATTCATCTACATGCATTTGCATGCTTTTGAATTGCTAGGTTGGCAAGAGCTGGGGCTAGTGCGGGAGCTCACTCTGTCACGCAGGGCTAGGGATTCGAACCTCTGAACTTGTGATCTTTCGATCGACAAGCCTGGCATCTTACCCACTGAGCCATCGTGCCCCTAATCATTTGTATACTTACAATTTGTATACTTATGCTTTTCCCCTTTTTCTAAGATTATTTTTTTAATGTAAGTAATCATTTGTATACTTACATTAAAAAAAATCTTAGAAAAAGGGGAAAAGCATAAGGAAAAAAAATTACCAAAGAGCAATTCAGATTTAAAATTCAGTATAACTCTTTCTTAGGCGAATATTGTTGTTTGCACTGCTATGTGCTCTATAAATGTTGAACTTGCCTAAATCAGCAATGTCCTTCTAGCAAGTGTATGCTGCATAGCATTTGAAATCTCTACTGTTATGTTTGTCTTTCAGGAAGAAAATGGCCTACTTTGAAATTCTTGATTATCTTCCTCACAAAGAAAGCAAGCACATAATTAAGGAACAGCTGTGTTAGGAAAAAGGCAATGGAAAGGCTAAGGTTATGTAAGAATGGACGATTTCAAGAGAGAAAACTGTATTTATTAACTTTTTTTCCTATTTATGCGTTAAAAAGTATTAAATAGGTAGAAAAATAATATCACTGCTTCCAAATGATGACAAATTATTTCTAATAAATAAGAATAATTAAGCAAACACTACAGGCCTGCTATTGATCTCCTGTTCTGCAGAGTTATTTATCTTCAATGGAACAGTGCATATGTCACATGCTTGTTTTTAAGTCATCTTTTGGAGGGTGGGTTTGGGGATAAATTAAGGGATATTTGGTGGAAATGAAAGATATTTTCAGTGCAGCATCAGTGATCCAGTTAGCCATCTCTCCAGAAAAATCTGTTCTCCTTCTAAAGTTTCTGGAAGGTTTTCTCGTGTACATATTTTAAAATTTCTACATGAGAAGCCATTTCAGCATATGACTCCATCAATAGCAATGCTAACAATAGTTTATGAATACAGCCATGCCAGCCTTAACATTCATTACAGCAAGACACTTGTCACAGTGGCAGATGCTGGAAGGGACGTCAGCAGCAGTTTCCCAGCTGTTCATCTGAAACACCCCAGCTGTTTCTCTCTTCTGGACGACAGGCCTGTGCATGCCTCCCAACCTGTCCTAAGACCCCCTAAATGAAGACATTTCCTTAGGAATGGAGAATGGCAATATTTCATCCATAAGGATTGATAAAATAAAATGTAACTGCCAATCCAACTGGCTTCTGAATATGGAATGGAGATGCCTCATATTCAAAAAGCAAAATGTCTTGGTTTAGTCCTGGATCATAAGTTTGAATCTGAGCTAAGTTAATTACATTTGGATTTCATGATTCTTCTGCACTGTCTGTAGATCCATCCACATGTAGATGCAAAGAGTTACCATGCTGCCACCAACAGGGCTTACTTCTGAGTTAATAGATAGAATTGCACTATAAAATGCTATCACTAACAGCAAGAGTAATAGCAAGAGCACTATCAGGAACAAACCTTCTAAACTGTACTTATTGTACAGCACCTAAATCTTCAACACCTTCTCAGTACCTAGCTTGACACTGTATTTCTCAGCTCAGTTTCAAGATTCTGATGTTAATGTTTTTAACCCTAAGTCAACAGTTGGCAACTATAGTCTGCTCAGTGTAATTTCAACAGTTTCTGCAAGCAATCAGTTTAGATTTCTGGCAAGAGCTGTTTCTTCCCAAGAACCTGATCAGTAGTGAAGAGGGACATGCAGAAAGATGTTAGAAAAGGAGAAAGAGAGAGAAGGGGATGGCAGAAAGAAAGAAAAGGGATGCCCTGCCTCCTTTTGGCTCTGATTCTATGCGTACAGTGCTGGCTTCATCCCCCAGAACACCAGTAAAAATCCTACAGATTACTCTAAATGTGGCCTTCAAGTCTGGCCAGCAATTTTTCAGGCTCCAAAAAACAGCTATGCGCATTTGATCCATTCTATCCATCTATCCATCTAGACAAAGTGTGTGTATGTGTGTGTGTGTTTATATATTTCCATCCATTTATTTACTCTTGCCCATGTTCAGAATTGAGAAGAAAATGCTACTTTATCCAAACAAAAAAAATTGTATCTAATGACAGAAGGATAATATAGTAACCTAGCCAAGCATATCTGTAGCTTGAATCATGTCAACTGGATTTCTATTTTCTCAGTGGAAACGTTTCGCTCCTTATCCAAGGAGCTTCTTCAGACTGAAGAAGCTCCTTGGATAAGGAGCAAAACGTTTCCACTGAGAAAATAGAAATCCAGTTGACATGATTCAAGCTACAGACAATTCCACCTGGATGACTGAGAACCTTCATAGACATCTAGCCAAGCATAGTGGGCTGCTTCTGTTATAGAATGCAATTATGGAACTTGTGAATTATAATTAATAAAATTATAGACTTTAATAACAATTTTATAAAACTTATTATTTTTAAATCTTTGGATTTTGATCCTGTGTCACTTTTAATGGGGAATGCCTATTTTACTCTTTCTTTGTGCTTGGTTATTCTTCCTTTATATTGTTTTATATGTACTGCTTTTATTTCAATCAGTGTGTAAGCCATTTTGGGTTCTCTCTAGCTCAAAAGGCAGGGGTTTCAATGAAATAGTTACTAATACAAAAAATAACACTGTGCTAAAAAGGGAACGGGGGCAAGTGGGGGGAGGAGGGTTACTTATGAAAAAGGAGAAGAGATTCCCAGGGAAATCTCTTGACCTAAGCAAAATTGTTGTAAACCGCCCAGAGTCCTGTTATTCCTGTTATTCACAATTATTGCAAAATATGACTAGTTTTACAATAAAATAAGTTCATTTTATATACTGATTTGAGATATAATAGTAAAAGATTCACTTAAGCAAATAAGCAATTATTTCAACAGAAGTTATGGATCTAGTAAGACATCCTAATGATTCATTACAAATTTCTGAATACTGTTACTCACTTACTCAAAACCTAATCAGTATGTAGCCTGCTTAATGTCTTTTTTTAGAAAACTTTATTAAAGCATTTTCAAAATATACATAAAAACTGAAAAGATAAGAAGCCTACAAATAAAAAGAAACATAACTAAAAAGGTGTGAAAAAACATAAAACAAACTACTACAAAGTGACTTCCGACTTTCTATAACAAAGAAATACATAAATCAATACCAATCTCTTATTCCAATTCATATTATAGTAAACATTATTTCTATAAAGCATTTAAATTCTCATTATTACATTCCCTTAAAAAACAGAATTACCCTCCCAGTTAAAGAAAAACATATAAAACCCTTCAAACATAATTTGGAACCTAATATAGTAACAAACACTACCCTTCTTCACTATAATTTGCTCCTATCCGCCAACTAAACTAACATTAACCAAAAATATAAGAATTATCCAAACAGCTTAAACATTTATCCAGACCCTTAAGAAACTGTCCTGATAAACACATTTAGACAATTATCCCACTTCAAAGTAAACCAAGGCATTTACATATCTCAGTATTATGTACAGAGCTTTCTTCTTGTCAATTTAAAAAAAAAAGTCCAAATATTCATCCAAAATCTTCCAGCCTCTAGAATTTAATTCTCTTTCTTGATCATGGTGTGGTGGCAACACAATCTTCCTATCTTCAACTTTCGACAACTCAATTTTCCTTTTACTATTTAAACGTAAGTCACCAATTCTCATATTTTTCTTTGGAGAAACCACTTTACTCTTAAGGTAGTTTTCAGCCTTATCAGTTTATCTTGATTCTTGTGACAATTTGGACTCCACAGATTCTGAGAAATGCTCCAGGACTTGAATAACAGCATTGTAGAGATCTTTAAATATCAAATTAATTTCCTCCATATTTCTTAACAGTAAGATATATTATGGCACCCTCTAGTGCCTCAGGAAGGTAAAATCATTAACGCTGTAACTGAACACTCTCTCCAACCTTTTTATCTCCCGTGTGGCCAATCAGGAAAATAAAAAGTAATAACAAAAAGCATTCCCACGGGAAAGTGAAAGCAAATAGATCAGAACTCCAATCCGCAGATTCAAAGAAGAAGAGAGTTTTATATTCCTCAAAAATAGCTTTAATTAAGAAAACAATACAAAAACTTAAATTCTTTAAATCTCAATTTAACAAATTATATACAAAAAGCCAAATTACCAAGTAAATAATTTTCAAAAATAATGAGTAACCAAGAGATTCCGCATTGCTTTGTTGTAGAAAGCCTCTCTTTGGTAAAATTCAAAGAAAACAAACTTAGTGCTATAGAAATGGGGTGGGCAGATTTAAGGTCCATTTTGGCTTCAGAGCAGCTTGGGAAGAAGATGACAGCCCCACCTCCCAGCTGATCGCTTACCAGTCGATCGCAAAATGCTGTTTTGCGGTCTTCTGGCTGTGACCAGCCATCCAGAGAACACATGGGGTGATTCCTGGGGTTCTCCTTAATCCCAAGAACACTTCTGGGCTCCAAGGAAGCCTGTCTAAGCCCAAGAAAAAAAGCCGCTCTGACAGGTCAGTCTGCAGACAGCGGAAAAAACCAGATCAATCCACCATTGTCCCCACCAGAAGTCCAGCCTGCTTAATGTTTTATTTGATTCCTTATAGGATTATTTTGTAATGACTTGCTCTTTTTTCATGATTATCCATCAACTCAAATAGCTGATACAGCACACATCTCAGGAAGCTTGTGAGAGGTCTGAAGGAATGGGTATGCTTTAAGAAACTGATTTACCTTAGTAATTTGTAGATCATTAGAAAAAGTTAGATTAAAATACATTAATAACAAATCCTTAATCATACAGCAAACTTTATTGTATGGGGCATGCTAATACATGTAAGTTTGAAGGCTCAGCAAAGACAAATTCAAGGGAGGGCAAGCAAGAAATATTTTTGGTCAAATACCTTCAAGGAAGGGGAAAAAAACCAGCTTAATAGCTCAATTCTGTGGATGCTTATTCAGAAGAAAGAGTTTTGTGTATGGTAGCTGGGCAGATTCTAGAGCAGTTCATAAAGAGATTGATCTGTAAGCACTTGGAAACCAATGAGATAATTACTTGAAGACAGCATGGATTTGTCATGAACAAATCTAGTTAGACTAATCTTAACTCCTTTTTTGATCTAGTATCTTCCTTAAATAGATAGTGGGAATGTTATAAACATAATATGTTTCACAGCAGGTGCACATGCATGATAAAATAGCATCCCCCTAGAGCAGAGCTTTCCAAACTGTGTGTCGCCACACCACCCGGAAGCGGCGGCGCGCGCGTGCACGGCAGCTGCCATGCACGCGCATGCCGCCGCACGCCCCCCCGTGCCGCCACCGTGTGCATGCGGGCCGCCGCACGCCCCCCGCGCCACCACCGTGCGTGCGCACCGCCGCACGCCCCCCCCCGTCGCCGCTGCTGGCATGTCGCCAGTGGCGGCACTTTGGAAAGCCCTGCCCTAGAGATTTGATTGGCTCCCATATTGCTGACCTTTCATAAGCTGTTAAAAACTGAATGATTTCAGAAAGCCTTGAAGGATGAAATGAACTTACCAGTAACTACTTGGATGGGTTAGGCGTTTGAATTTGAACACAGAAATAAAATTCAAAACTACCTTGATAAGCTGAAGACATGATTTGAAAGTAACAGAAGGAAATTAACACACAAAAATTGCAAAGTTCTTCACTTAGGGGGAAAAAATGAAATAAACAAGTATAAGATGGGAGATACTTAGCCTGGTAATAACATTTGCAAAAATCATCATCATCATCATCATCATCATCATCATCATCATCATCATCATCTTGGAATTGTGGTTGTTTCCGAAGTGAATTATGAGCCAGCAGTGCAATATGGCTCAAAAGAAGTCAACACAATTTTAGGCTGCATTAACAGAAATATAATTTCAAAATCGGGGGAACTATTTTTTTTTCCTGCTTTGGTCAGATCGTACCTTGAGTACTGTGTCCAGGTCTGTATGCTACACTTAAATAAGAAAGACGGTTAAGAACTGTTATCTCTCATTCCAAAGTGCAGGTATAATGGAATAATGGATTTAAGTTACAGGAAGGCAGATTCTGATTTAATACTAAGGGAAAAAAGCCTCAGAGCAGCTCTGCACTGGAACCAATTACCCAGAGAGATTGTGGGATCATATACAGTAATCTGTCTGCAAAGCTTTAATTTGGATTCTTACTGCAAACAAGGTGTGATTCAATGGCCTTTTCCAGCTCTATGTTCATATGTTAAGATGTATTGCCAACAGTGCTTGATACTGACAGACTTAATGGGGCAAAGGTACCCCTTCAAAAATCCACTATCACCACCAAACAGGATGCATTTTTAAAATATAATCCAGGTTGAAGTACACTCTATGTATTAAAAAAAAATACCTACACAACTGCAATATGATCTATGCAAAGTTTGCTAATCCCAAAATTACAAAACAGGCCTCTAGTGTTCTCTGCAAAATACTTCCCTGTACTCTCATTGTCTCATTACCAAAGGAATACAGGCTGCAGCACACAGAATTATCTCTACCAGTAAAAGTCTATCTTTGAAACCACAGTCTGCAATGCAAACTCAACTTCAATGAGTTCGAAGGAGGTCTACCGAGATGGAAACTAAGTCCTATCAGGAATAGTTAAAAGAACTCTAGCCTGCAGAAAAGACTGAGGGGAGGGGGGATATGATAGCAGTCTTCAGATATCTAAAGGATGGTCATATAAAGGAGGGAGTGAACTTGTTCTCTGTTGCCCTGGTGGGCAGGACCAGAACCAACGTGCTGAAATTAAAGGAAAATAGGTTCAGCTTAGATATTAGGAGAACCGCCCAGAGTCGGTTCGGGGGGAGATGGGTGGTGGGGAAATTTGATAAACAAACAAACAAACAAACAAACAAACTTTCCTGATGGTAAAGTTTCAACCTAGTGAAATACTGTAGGTTGTCTCATGTGGTGGTATATTTTCCTTCACCGGAGACGTTCAAGCAGAGGCTGGATAGCTATCTGCCCCAAATGCTTTAGCACATCCTGCACTGAGCAGAGAGTTGGGCCAGAAGACCTCCGAGATGACTTCCAACTTTCTTCCAAAATGTATCCTCCTATGAAATTCTCCTGTATTTTTTTCTCATTCAGCTTGATGAAAGAGAATTTGCTCTGGAAATGATTTCAAAAGAGAAAAGAATCCTTCTGGATGGAATGTGATGTTCTTGTATTGATTTATTCACTGCTTGGATAAAGGGTGCCTGAAAATGTCCTGTGTTTCAATGCACAATATTATTTCCAACAGTCAGTAGCCTTCCTGTCCTCCTATGTTTCAATTAATACTAGTAGGCATTAAGAAATCATGGAGCACTTCCCCTTCCTCTGAAGAAATTTGGAAAAATCACCCACCCAATTTTTCTGCCCACAACTTGGATGCTGCTTTTCAAAAAGTTATTTCTACCAAGCTCTAGTTCAGACCAAGACAGACAATACAGCAAGGAGGGAAAAACAGGTGTGTACAGAGACCCCCTGTGTCTAATTGTTTGAACAGCATTTCAGACACACTTAACATCCATCTTGATACTTCAGAAGGAGAACAAATATGAACAAATTCTTATTATAGAAGACCAAAGTCATGCCCAACCCACATGAAGTAAAGCTAATAGTTTTTCAGTTCCTAATTGAAACAAGTTTAATTGATTGTGACATCATTCTGAATTGCTTTAAGTTATAAATTCATCTGAAATGATAGGCATTTCACTGCAATCTGACATCGAGAAATGAACCACGTGAACAAAGTTAGAGGTTGGAGGAGCTTAAGAGTGTGTGTGTGTGTGTGTGTGTGTTTTGCATATAAAGATATTGATAAAATTACACTAGAGGACATAAAGTGCCTTCCTTTAATCAAAGATCAAACTCAGTGGTTACTGTCCAGAGTTAGTATCAAATGGAAAGCATAGGAGAAAACTTTGAAGGGGGGCAGCTTTCAGAAACCCAACTATCTATAGCTTAAAAGAAAAAACTAAAGTTCTCCTTTCAAGGATTTTCCAGGGTACATAAAAAAAGAAATAGAAAATATCTAACATGCAAGCACAGCCTGATCTTCAGAATGCTATTAGAGACTGCAGGCTTCTCTGATGGAAAATACACAAGAAATCTTTGAAGGGGGCAGTTTTCAATCACCCATCGATCTGCAACATCAAAGGCAAAACTAAAGTTCTCTTTTAACGTGCTGCCCAAGGATGGAAGATACATTAAAAAAGTATAAAGTATCTAACATTCAAGCACAGTTTCAGATTACTATTGAAGTTTGCAGGCCTTGGAAACTACGAAAAACATCAAACCTATCTGAGTTTATAAAGGGACAGAGTACTCACACAGAAGGCTCTATTAGACTAGAACTTGGGCTGTAATTGCATTTCAGCAGATGCTTTTCCAACCAAGTGAAATGAAAGATGTACCTGTCTGCCTGGCTTCTAGTAAGGAATATGCCACATTTTGATTCCATTATGCCAAGTTCATTCTAATATTTTCACTTTTCTTTGGGCCGCTCATTTGTCTTATGCATATTCAAATAATCAGCTAGTGGACTTCACAATTTTTCCCTCCATGAAGAAGGCTGGGAGCCTCTCACAGCCCATGTATTACTCTAACCCTTCTGCAATCTTAAAGGGCACTTTCTCCCAGGTTGTTTTGTTTCTGTCCCATGACCAGACTAGATAATCTGCTTCCTTTATGTTCCTCTGTGACTGATTTGTCATTACCTTCTCTACAATCTTCCTTAAGAAGGGTAGGTTGGAGACTGAGAAAAGCTATTAAAGATATCCAGGTCAATAGATGGCTTCTTCAGAAGAAGGTGCACTACTGTCTCCTTCAAGTCAGACGGCAATACACCCTTTGCAAAAGAAGACTGTTTCCTGGATCCAAGTATTCCATCCTATGTTTGGTCACCTAACGAGCCAAGTGGCACATAGGTCAACTCCATGGGTGGGGGAGGGGGAGCATGAAACTACAGAGAACCATATAAACTTCCTCAGGTTTCACCAACCAACTAGCCCAAAGTGGATATGAGCAATTTTATCCACTAGAAAACCCATTCATTAATTTGCCATGCCTGAAGGTGTGTTGTCATGTGCATCTTTCCCTAATGGGGTCTGGGCCACCAGGTGGATTATCTGCCCATCCCATTAGATCTGACAGAGAGGGCAAGCTTCGGGTCCCATCTGCTAGGAACGTACATTTGGCGGGTCCCAGGAGGCAGGCCTTCTCTGCTGTGGCACTGCCTTATGGAACATCCCCCCCCCCCAAAGTGTGGTTAGCTCCATCCCTGTTGTTCCCTAAGATCCTCAAGACCTGGCTATGTCATCAGGCCTGGGGGTCCCAGGGGACCGGTGATATTCTAAGATGGCTCTATCATTGTGTTTGATTTACTCTCTCCTGTACCCCAGGGTTGTATTTTTAATAATGATTTTTTTAAATATTTTTAATATATTTATTGTTTTATTTTAATTATTGAACACCACCCAGAGTCACTTCATGTGAGATGGGCAGCTATATAAATTTGTTAAATCAATCAATCAATCAATCAATCAATCAATCAATCTATGGATGCAATTAATTTAATACATGTCAAAGTGTTATATTGTTTAAACAAATATTCACTCTTTGATTGTTAGTTACAGTATGTATTTTTTTAGATGGCAATGACCATTAGAGGAAGCTTTCTTCATGTGACAGCTCTCTCCAGTGGAGAAAGGAGACACTGACAAATATTATAACATAGTAATACATCAATATAAACAAACTGGCACTTGCAAGGACTTGTGGGGATTAAGCTGGTGTTGTTTTATAATGGAGCCTTATTTCTCAAAAGTTTCCTTCTGAAAAAGAAGGCTCTGATTTTGTTTTAAATCTTATTCTGAGCATACTTTAGAATTTCTTTTTGTGTATTTCTCTTGGTGATGTTTTGAGACTATTTTTTAATTGGAAATCTGGAAGGATGCTGCTGATCAAGTGTTTTACTACACATCTTTCAAGTTTTACTACACATCTTTCTTTCTCTCTGAAGTCTTGTGGCTACCTACTCTTCCAATCTGAGAAACACATAAGGAAGGAATTCCCTCATGATGTCTTCTCTTGGTGATTCATTTAAATGTGGGAAGCCAAGACTGAAGACTACAGAGAGCTGGCTATACAGAAGTACATTTACCCACATCTCTTGGCCACCTTATAATTAACAAAGTACAAAAACATCACACTCCCACCATGAGAATTTGTTCAAAATTATCTTTTATTTGAAAGAAATTTCAAAAGCAAATTTTCTTTCATCGGACCGAATGAGAATTGGCATTCTCAAATTTTATGAGAATTCCCAATTATAAGTTGGGGATAATTTATTTATTTATTTATTTGTTTATTTATTTGTTTATTTTTCATATTTCTATCACCGCCCATCTCCCCCAAAAGTAAAGTATAATATAGCAGATAGTTGCAATTAATCTGAGAGACTCTAGAGCACAGCTTTCCAAACTTTTCATGTTGGTGACACACTTTTTAGACATGCATCATTTCGCGACACACACTTACAGCAGGGCACAAGGCAGGCACTAGGACCTGCGCGGAATCCCAGCAGGTTTGGAGGCAGCAAGGCACAAGGCAGGCACTAGGACCTGTGCAGAATGCTGGCAGGGCAGGTTTGGAGGCAGCGAGGCACAAGGCAGGCACTAGGACCTGTGCAGAATCCTGGCAGGGCAGGTTTGGAGGCAGCGAGGCACAAGGCAGGCACTAGGACCTGCGCAGAATCCTGGCAGGGCTTGGAGCCGCGACACACCCAGACACTGCAACCGACACACTAACGTGTCCCAACACACAGTTTGGAAAGCTATGCTCTAGAGTCATGTTATAATGTGACTTCACAAAAATGCAGTTCCTTAGGCTGTCCTGGTTATTTTATGAACCTTAATTATGCAAATAATTTGTGGATTATGTGTTTTACCACTGACCTGATAGAATGAGAGCACCAAGTTTGATATTACAAGAAATCAGGTATGCAAAACACTTTAAAGACAATCTGAAATGTCCTGGTGGTTGTTCAGTTGGATCTGTTTGTTTCAAGGCTGGAGTTATCTTAATAAAGTTGGAGCAGTTCTTTCTGATAGCAGAACATTTCCAGTGAGGTCAGAATGACCACTCCAAAGTTGGAACAGGACATGAATAAATAGAAATATTTCTGTACTTTATTTTACAGATGTATTTGTACATTATTGGCTAAATATACTTAAACAAAACCTAAAGTGGATTTTAGTTAACATGTGCATATACAATTTAAGTGAGTAAATATTTGGAAAGCAATGCTTAATCTTATTGGGAAAACATTATTCATGATACCATTGGCATTTTTTTTTCAAGTGTGAAAACTGGAATTAAATTATAATAGGAGCCAGAGAAGTTATGAGAACCAGTTCTGGCAAACAGCCTGACTGTTGGTTAGGACACGTGGCAGCTGTTCCTTCTGGTCAAAAGCACTGCACTGCATGGGTGAGAAAGAGAAGTGCAAAAATTGAACTCTTATTTTACTATAAATATGGCTTGCATTTTATACTTAGTGATTTCTGGAATTCTTTCTTAATGGCTTCCTTAGTTTCTGTAATAATCACATGTATCAGAGTTCTGTGTCCTTGAATCACTGTTTGTCCAGTTCTAGTGACTACTAAGAGAAGCTTGACAGTATTATTTAAGGAACAAATAAAAACTGCAATTTTTCAGCCCATTAGAAGACTATAAAATGGTTATACTGTGTTTAGATGGATCTTCTTTCCCCACAATCTGGCTTTTATTTATTCTTTAAAGTGTTTTAACAGTTGTGACATTGTTTTTAATTGTTGGTTGTACGCTGCACAGAGTCATGTTCAGTGAGATGGGTGTCCATATAAATTTGTTAAATAAATAAATGAAATGCTACCGAACCAATCAAGAACTGTAAAAAAGTGTAAATACTATAACTCTGGATCCTTGTCCCTAAGGGTGGAAATCTTTTCAGGGTGTAGGGTGAATATTGCATGAATACAAGTAGTCCTCGCTTAACAACCATTTGTTTAGTGATGGTTTGGACTTACGACGGTGCTGAAAATCTGACTTGCGACCGGTCCTCGCACTTTTGGCCATTGCAGCATCTCCGCGGTCACGCGATTACAATTTGGGCACTTGGCAACCGGTTCACATTTATGACCATCACAGCATCCCATGGTCACGTGATCGCCATGTTTGACCTTCTCGGCAGGCTTCTGGCAAGCAAAATCAATGGGGAACTGTGTAATTCGCTTAATGATCATGTGGCTCACTTAATGCCTGCAATGATTCACTTAATGACTGCCACAAAAAGGTTGTAATATCAGGTTGGATTTGCTTAATGATCACTTTGCTTAGCAACCAAAATTCCAGTCCCAATTGTGGTCGTTAAGTGAGGACTACCTGTAGACTGGCTGTATAATATATTAAACAATCAGACTATATCATGTGATATAGCAGGATATCAAGATGTTGATGGGGGTCATCAATCAAAATGAGACTGTGTCTTGGATAGAAAAGAAAGTGCAATTTCTGTCCAATTCCCCAAGCTAAAGTTGCCAAGTTTGAGAAACACTGCTCTGGAGCATTCAGCAGCATCTCTATTTCCCCCTCCCTCCCCCCATTCCACCTGCACAAACCCAGCAGATAGGATTCAGTAGCCAGGTACTGCCCTCCAGAATTCATTATCAGTTAAATGCTGTTAGCTGATCCACCAATTCTACCACTCCCTAAATAAAGTAAACTCTTCATTCCCAAACCCAGCTATCATCCCTTCTTAGGCCATATCATCTTCTCCTGGCCTTTGAAATCATCTGCTTCATCAGGAATCTGAACATTAGCTGTCTTGGATGATGACGTCTGTTCATTCAGTCACTGAATGAACTATATCCTGACTATATCAGAAGTAGGCCAGAATCTTGCTTTACCAAGGCAGAGATATCAAAATGTGTATCAGGCTTATGTTAAAAAATTAATTATTGATAATGAAAACCATTAATCCTACTTTTTGCATATCACTTAACTGAGGTCCTTCAGAATTATAGCAGAGAGAGGACACTAATGTCAATCTTATCCTATAATATTATAACAAGAAAATGTCTTCTAATAAGTTTTTTTAATTAATTTTTTTAATTACGTTGCTCTTTAAGAAATGGCAACCTTCCCATTGTTGATTTCATGAAAGTGTGAGTCAGATCCTACATACCAGAGGGGGGAAAAAGAGGAGGAAGAGTTTTTTTTTTTTAAGATACTTGTTTTGTTACCATCTGTTTCGAAGTTACTAGCCAAACTAACAAGCCACATTATTGATTTCTGCACTCGGTTTTTAGCTACTGAAATATTCTGATTAAATTTAATTGTTATTCATTTAAAGTGCTCTTTGGGAATCCCCTTTTGTTCCTAGCTGGCCACACCATTTTAGAAAATTGCATTGTTGAGTTCTTACTGCAGTTTTGCGTTGCTACAGGCAACAAGATCCAGCACTCTAATGCAGGCACTTCAGTGGTATGAAATATAATGGATTTTTAAATGGTGCTTTTGCCTTGAAGAAACACCAAGCCATGTTTATTTTTAAAAGTCTGAACTCTGACATAACTACAAAGGACATATCAGCATTCAAGTCTATGTTGGGCTTCCTGGGAATGTTGGATCACAAAACTAGGGAAAACTGGTTTATACTTGACCTGCCAAAGAGGATAATGTTTTGGGGTCAAAAGAGCAGGACTTACAGGAATGCATTTTTCTTCTGAGCTAGAGTGCTGCATAATTTTCCATATAAAACTCCCATGACTGTAACTGGAAGAGAGCAAATCAGCAATTAATTAGAAATGGAGCTTGTAAAGTTTTGAGACTGAAAAACCAAGCTTTTCACAGTTGCCATTATAGACATTTTAAAGTAGCTGAAAAGTTGAGGAAAATGTAGTGGGAGAAATAGAAACATAAGAAATTGTTTGGAGAAATATTCTCTAAGGACCAACGGTTGCAAGGCATCTGTAATCAGATTCCTATCCACTCATTTAAAAATGGCAGATTTGGATGTCTGAGAAATAAATAATTTTCCCAGATGTAAATTCATCCTAAATACTATAAATTTCAGGGGCAGCATGGTTTCAGAGGAAAGGGTAAGAGTGAATACCAGCACCCAGATAAATCGACTATTCCCTCTGTTTGCCCCCCAAGTGGAAAATGTTTCTAAATTGACCATGATTTTAAAAATATTCAAAATCACAGATCCACAGAGATAAAGCCTTTATTGGGCCAATACAGCTACTCTTCGTTTAGCGACTACCTTGGTTAGAAACCGTTTGCAAATACGACAGTAATAAACAGTAATAAAAAAATCCAACCAATGCACGCATTTCCAACCAAATTTCTGTGCCTGACAACAATGCACGCTGGAGTGAGAGTAACGCTGGTGGAGTTGTACGAAAGAACTTTATCTGAGTGAGACAGCAGCAACCAGTGATCTTCACAGCATCTCTCTTTCTCTCTCATATTAAGTGACCATTTTGCTTAATGACAAAGTTACTGGAACAGATTGCGGTTGCTAAACGAGGAGGGAGTATAGAAGTTTTCTAATAGTTAGAAGCTTTCATGTTTCTCAGAACTCTGTATCAGATTCAATAGTTTTTTCCCCCCTGATATCTAATATAATATCAAGTGGGAAGTGGGAGCAGAAAGTGTTGAAGCCATGTTTGTATCACATTGTATTTTTTGGACGGAGGTATAGGAAGAGTGAGCAAATTGGATCTTACATGGTACAAGTACTGTGGGGTTGCAGGTATGACCCAGGAGGCCTTCAGAAAACTGCATCTTGTGTGCCAGTTGTCACCCTTCCTGAATCAGGAGGCTTTGTGCATAGTCACTCAAATCTAATCACGTCCAACCTTGACTACTGCAATGCACTCTGCATGGGGCTGTCCTTAAGGATAACTCAGAAGCTACAACTAGTCCAGAACGTGGCACCTTGAAGAATTATAGGCACTCCTGATTTTGCCCACATAACACTACTTTGAGAGCTGCGCTGGTTACCAGTGGGCTTCCCATTGTAATTCAAGGTGCTGATTGACACCTTTAAAGCCTTACATAGCTTAGGACCTGGTTACCTGTGGGACCGGCTGCTCCCAGCATCATCTCCCTGCCCAGTGAAATCAGGGAGGGAGAGCTCTCTTTGACACCCTACACTAAGAGAGTGTCTGATTACCCTGTAATCAGAATTCAAAATTTGAGTGACAAATATTCAAAATCACAGATCCACAGAGATAAAGCCTTTATTGGGCCAATACAGCTACTCTTCGTTTAGCGACTACCTTGGTTAGAAACCGTTTGCAAATATGACAGTAATAAACAGTAATAAAAAAATCCAACCAATGCGCGCATTTCCAACCAAATTTCTGTGCCTGACAACAATGCACGCTGGAATGAAGCCATGTTTGTATCACATTGTATTTTTTGGACGGAGGTATAGGAAGAGTGAGCAAATTGGATCTTACATGGTACAAGTACTGTGGGGTTGCAGGTATGACCCAGGAGGCCTTCTTTAGGCCCTGTAATCAGACCCTCTTATTTGCTGTCTCTCTCCTATAAAATGGTATTTATTCCCCACCCCCCATAATTACAGTAGCCCCAACTCTTACAGAATCCAGAAAAGCCATTAAGACTCCCTTTAGGAAATAAAATGTAGATGACATCCCTGAACACATAGTGGTAATTTCACTTATTTGTTTTCTTATATTTTCTTATATATACATTTTATCCTTTGTTGCAAAGGGGGAGGATTCATCACACCACTTATTGTGGATGTTTTATGGTTTTATGTGGTTGTTTATATTCTATGTCACAGTGTGGATGTTTTCAGTGATGTTTTGTAAGCACCATGAATCTGTTTGGAATTGGTGGCATACAAATCCAATAAATAAATAAATCAGAGGCTAGGAAGTAACATGTTGATCAGGAAAGAGTAATAATGATTTAAAGACCCTTTAATGGAGCATCACAACTTTGATCCTCAAATCATTCTGATGGGTCTGCAAATGAATAATAAATATATTCTAAAAAATGACATCCGCAGACACCTGCCTTCTATGGAGCATGGCATTTCTAGCCTAGCCATCACATCATTGCTGTGTGATATCTCAGCTTAAGCTTCTACAGAATGTGACTTTTTCAAACTTAGGAACAAAGTAATTATTAACCACTGTCTGCTGGAGAGCCACCTAAGATGAAAAACTAACAAAGCCTGAGGTGGAAAGAAGGGCTGAAATTGTTGTTGTATATTTTAATAAATTCAGCACAGAATATCATATATCATTTTGAAATAGCTTGTAAAATATTCATGCTCAAATACTACAAATGCTTTCAACATACAGACACACACACACACACAAATATATCTATCTATCTATCTATCTATCTATCTATCTATCTATCTATCTATCTATCTATCTATCTATCCCTTCTCGCCCCTATGGTTGGTATGTGTCTTTCTCAACCTCGGGTCCTCTACCAGGGGCCTGGGAGTTTGAGGGTTCTGCACAGTATCTTGGCTGTTCCTAGCACTGCACTCTTCTGGACAGAGAGCTCTGATGTTGTTCCTGGGATCTGTTGGAGCCACTCTCCCAGCTTAGGAGTCACTGCCCCGAGTGCTCCTACCACCACTAGGACCACTTTGGCCTTCACTTTCCACATCCTCTCTAGTTCCTCTTTCAGGCCCTGATACTTCTCCAGCTTCTCATACTCCTTCCTGATGTTGTTGTCACTTGGCACCGCTACATCTATCACCACCGCCGTCTTCTTGTCCTTGTCTACTACCACAATGTCTGGTTGATTGGCAAGTACCTGCCTGTCCATCTGGAACTGGAAGTCCCACAGGATTTTAGCCCTGTTATTCTCTGTGACCTTCTGTGGAATCTCCCATCTGGACTTTGGAGGGTCTAGCCCACACGCTGTGCAGATGTTCCTGTACACAATGCCAGCTACTTGGTTGTGCCGTTCAGTGTATGCTGTTCCTGCCTGCATCTTACACCCTGCCACTATGTGTTGGACTGTCTCTGAGGCCTCTCTGCACAGTCTGCAACTTAGGTCCTATCTAGTGTGGTAGACCCCTGCTTCTGTGGATCCGGTGCTTAGTGCCTGTTCTTGTGCTGCCATGATCAGTGCCTCAGTGTTGTCTTTTAGTCCAGCCCTTTCCAGCCACTGGTAGGATTTTCCAGTGTCAGCCATATCAGCTGTCTGTCATTGGTACATCCCATGCAGGGTCTTGTCTTGCCATGGCACTTCTTCTGCTTGATAATTATATTAATGATTAGCTGCTGGATAGCATAGTGGTTAGAGCACCACCCTTTGACACGGGAGACTGGGGCTTGAATCCCGGCTGGTACCTATCTTACCAGTAGGAGTCCTTGGGCAAAGACCCCTTAACACTTCACCTGTCTACCTCAGGTATGAGAGTAACACAAACTAGGACAGTCATGCTGGCTTGGACATCACCCAGATTAACAAGGTCCAGCCAGATGTTGGGGAACTAGGACAATCTGATAATAAGTGACCTACTGGAACAAACCATACATGGACCTGACAAACAAAGAAACAAACAAACAAACAAACATACATACATACATGATTTTTGTTACATTTCTGGATCCTTTTAATCAAACAGTCCACTCATTCAGCTACGAATCACTGCATGGTTATTTTTCAGGGATGAATTTGTGACTCAACCCTCTCCTGTGGTGGGTGTTCTTCAAGAAAAAAGAGGCAAATCCAACCCAATATCGACCTTCATTTACTTCATTTCTTGACTACATATTACAAAAGAGCCTCTCACATTTCCACCATTTGCAAGGAAGTGTTTCTTTATATAAAAGACTATTAATCTCATTGCTTTAAAATGTGATAATGTCCATTTGCATAAATGGCTTCCAGGAGGAGCATCTGTAGATGAATACATAGAATTTCTCCAAGATCTACCAAGTCTCGACACACTCCTCCTGTTTTCACCCTAGTTTTCTGGTACAGCAGAGTACAGGCCATGTCTTCTTGCTCAAAATGCCTGCCACGAACTGATAATGGAGCAGAGGACTACTAGAATGAGTAATTGGGGGAAAAGAACCAGCCTTCCCCCCACCCCCCACTATTGCTGGTAGTAAAGGCCAGCAATGAACATCTTAGTCTGAAAGAAAGAAAAAACCAACCATCAGAAAGAAAGATGTCCCTTTTATGCCTGAAAGAATATGAGCCAAGGGTGGGAGAGAGAGAAATTGTATTGTTGCAGCAAGCACTGCCCTAATGCTGTATACATGTGTGATAGTTCTGCAATGCACAAACAACAAAACAAATTACTCACAAAAGGGCATCCCAAATGTTAATTTTCTCTACTTGTACTAAACAATGTGCACAAGCTCTACAGAATATACTTTAATGCATTCTCTCAGTAAAGTATTGTTCATCCATTCAATCAATGATGAAACAAATTAAGTTTCTGTTACTTTCTTGTACATTGAGCAGAAAATCAAAAACAAAAGCTAAATGCTTTTCAGTAATTACAATTATCTAACTTCTGCATCTATTTGTTTGATTTTTTTCCCCATGTATATTACCTAATGGCATCTCTGTGACATTTGCTACTTTCATATGAATTTCCAAGCAAACAACAAATAACCTGTAAGGCATGACTGAAACATTAACAATTCAATTTGCACAAAAATCTATGCATTCTTCTGAATATGCAAATGTTATCCCAGGTCTCCTTTATGCTATATGTTATTTTCATACAAATTGTACTACACACACACATACACACACAATGCAAGATTCTAAATAATCCATTAAAAAAAACACTCCATTGACGGGCTGCGTTGTCTCACAAAGGTCAAGTGTTCCAGTTCTTCCAAGAAATAAAGTTTTGTCTGATTCTTTTTGTTTTTAAAAATAAATAGACCTTATCTTATAACTACTACAATTTGTCTAAAATTTGGCAGACCTTGTCCAACAAAGAAGTCCTAGTGTGCTTGGGCATTTCATATCGTTCAGTTGAAAAATAAAATAAAAATGTGAAAGTTGTTTGTTGATCTTTCCATTATAGTCAAAAAGAAGAAAAGCGAGGCTTTGGGTCATTTAGAAATCTGTTTGTTGTTAGCCTTCATTCCAGAGCTTTCCAAACTGTGTGTCGCGACACAAAAGTGTGTCGCCACACACAGTCTGGTGTGTCGCCACACAACCCAGAAGCACTGATCATCATCAGCGCTTCCGGGTTTTCCCGCGGCGACACACCAATGGCGGCGCACAAAGACCCAAAAGCGGCAGCAGCGCTTCCGGGTTTTTACGTGTGCCGCAATGGCGGCACTTCCGGGTTTTCCCGCAGTGACACACCAACAGCGGTTGGTGTGTCACCGCGGGAAAACTTTGGAAAGCCCTGCTTCTTTTATGAATGGAAGGATGGGACACTAAACAACCAAATATGACACCAAGCCAAGACAGAAGATCAAGATTGCCTATCTTTTTCAGTTCCTTTTAACTTATTATTTTTTCTTTCATTGACTAATATGAAACAGAAAACAACTATGTCAGATCCAAGACCAGCACTATTTTATCTCTTCTGGGCTTGCGCATGTATGGCAGAACCAAAGCTGACCATATCGTTTCCTTGGAATCTTTCCTCTCACCTGATGATACAAGTATGGCAATAGAACTTGTTGCCACCAAACAGAGGAAGCAATGGCCTTGCTTCTTCTCATGTGTATCCATATATGTGCATGTGAATACACATACACTATTCATACATACAGAGATTTGCTTCTTCCTCCCATTGTCAGCATACCCTGCAATTCATCAAATAGCTTTACGAAAAGCCGCTGGACATGTTGGAGTATTATAACACAGTGCCACTGTAGAATTACATTGCAATATTACTCTAGTGCTAATTAGTGGTATTACACTCTTGTACTAGCATTCTTTTCTGTCTACAAGTCAGCTCTTGGGTGAGCTACGGAAGAGCACTACACTGTGTGTAAAAGATTTCAACAATCAAACAATAAAGTAATCAATGAAAGCAATGAACCATCCACCACAGGTCCAACTGCAAACATCACAAAAGTCTATAATTCCTCATAAATGCCCATATAAGTGAAGAGTGCCAAAACTTCAATATAAAGCGGCATTTGAAACATGTCTTAAAAGAGAACATTCACAATCTGGGATCCATCTGGGAGAATATTAACACCATTTGATGGACTCTCCCTAAAGGGAGATCAACAAAATAACTTTGTTTCTGAATATTCCTGGGCTATTTAACCTGAGATGGATCTTCACGGTGTTAAAAAAACTGTGCTGCAGAAAACATTAAGTGCATTTCTTTCTGCTTACAAATGCAGATGCTATAAATTACTCTACTGCTAATGCTAACCTAGGTAGGTAGGAACTATCTTAAAGAAGAGGTGTCTCATCAGAGGACATCAACTGACCAAATAAGTTACTGCTATATTGTCTAAGCCACAGCTTTCCAAACTGTGTGTCGTGACACTTTTGTGTGTTGCAACACACAGTCTGCTGTGTCGCCACACAACCCGGAAACGGCAGCAGGGGTGTGCATGGCGGCGGCGGCAGCGGCACGCCATCAGCGCTTCCACATTTTAGCGGAGGTCGCCGCCGCTGCCGCCACCACCACCATGCATGCCCATTGCGCACCCCCGCCCCTGCGCACGCTGCCGCGCCATCGCCGCTGTGGTGTCGGGACTAGAAAGCACTGGTCTGAGCTGTTTCTAATATATCTAAACTATCAATGTCAGTATGTTGATGTCTCACAAATATTACAATATCTAGGAAAAGCAAACATTTGAAAGTGAGGTTAGAATGCATTGAAAACAGAGTTTCCTTTAGCCCAGTATTTCTCAACTTTGGCATGATGGCTGAGGAATTCTGGGTGTTGAAGTCTACATGTCTTAGCGTTGCTAAGGTTGAGAATACTGCTTTGGCCTATCCTGCATTTGGACACATGACATTATTTTGTTTATTTTTTCTTTAACAATCTTTGTGCTACAGAAGAAACACTAAATATAGCAAAAATCAAGGGAAAAAATATAGCTGAAATTATATATTCTCTTAAATGCTCCATAAGTTACAACTGGGAAATAATAGACTGGCCTTTCTCACAGGATTTTTTTTAAAAAAATTGCCAATTAACCAAAATAAATTATATAGAAATGACAGTGTTGTGTGAAACACACTAAGATAAATTAGTGTAAATTGCATTAGTGAATTTCTAATGAAATGCAATTACTCAATGAGCACCTCAATGTCATGCAGATAGTCCATATATATTTTCTAAAAGTAAGAAAACTTGTCCTTCAATTACCTTCATCTGAAGGAGCAATAATATATGAAGGTGGGATTGTGGTTTTTATTGAGATTCAGTTACCTGTAAAGTTCTCTGGAGACTATAGATTATGCTGTAGCTAAAATACAGAACAATGAACCAACACATATCTGAAAGCTTGAGCTTTTCAAAGAGAGCCAGTTTGGTGTAGTGGTTAAGGCGCCAGGCTAGAAACTGGGAGACTGTGAGTTCTAATCCTACCTTAGGCAGGGTCACTTTGGACCAGTCACTCTCTCTCAGCCCTAGGAAGGAGGTGATGGCAAAACACTTCTGAAAATCTTGCCAAGAAAACTGCAGGGACTCATCCAGGCAGCTGCCAGAAGTCACCACTAACTTGAAGGCACAAAAAACCCTTTTGACCTGATCTAGCTGGTACCCTTCTAGGCGCAAAGATTACTGCAGATGCTGACTGCAGCCAGGAAATCAGAAGACGTCTACTTCTTGGGAGGAGAGCAATGGCAAATCTTGATAAAATAGTTAAGAGCAGAGACATCACACTGACAACAAAGGTCCACATAGTTAAAGCAATGGTATTCCCTGTAGTAACCTATGGCTGTGAGAGCTGGACCATAAGGAAGGCAGAGCGAAGGAAGATAGATGCTTTTGAACCGTGGTGTTGGAGGAAAATTCTGAGAGTGCCTTGGACTGCAAGAAGATCAAACCAGTCCATACTCCAGGAAATAAAGCCAGACTGCTCACTTGAGGGAATGATCTTAAAGGCAAAACTGAAGTCCTTTGGCCACATAATGAGAAGACAGGATACCCTGGAGAAGAAGCTGATGCTAGGGAAAGTGGAAGGCAAAAGGAAGAGGGGCCGACCAAGGGCAAGATGGATGGATGATATTCTGGAGGTGACGGACTCAACCATGGGGGAGCTGGGGATGGTGACGGCCGACAGGAAGCTCTGGCGTGGGCTGGTCCATGAAGTCACGAAGAGTCGGAAGCGACTGAACGAATAAACAACAAAAAAGCTGGTACCCTCCAGATACATTGAAATACAACTCCAATATTTCCCATCTAGGGCATGGGAAATGGCTGGGCTACTTGGGAATTATAGGAGTTGTAGTCGCATGCATCAGGAGAGGGAAAGCTATTCAGCACAATTCATGAAAAAAGATACATTCTTATATTACAAGAGCACCGTGGCTACCCTTTCCATGCAGTTCCAGGATATTCCCTACTAATTGGGATACTGTACCATGTGGGAGGAACTAACAAAATGCTTGCAGCTGACTCTCATCTGGCAGGTAACTTTTGCATGGAAAATAACTTTCACAGAACTCTGAACATTCAAATATGGAGAGAACAACATACAAGTGACCCCAGAGGTATAGCAAACATGCCATTCCTTAATTTGAAAAGTTCCCATTTCTGTATTCGGAGAGTGTGCATATCGGGTAAGTATAGGCACAATCTTTCCCCTATTTTCCTTCCTGCTTTGTCTTCTGTGCCTAGGAAGATTAAGACCATTTCACAAGCTCAACAGCAGCATGGTAATCTTAATGATCCTCCTTTGGATGATAAAGGGACTTAGAAATAAACATCTCAAATAACCATGACCTAGCCCCAGGTGCAAGGTCACACAGCCACCCTAGAAACATATTTAAGGATTCCGTTACTAACTTTGCTCAGATTGAAGAAGCTTCTTGGATAAGGAGCAAAACATTTCCACTGAGAAAATAGAAATCCAGTTGACATGATTCAAGCTACAGATCGGGTAAGTAATGCATCCAGAAGAGTTTCAATAGCTAACTCTGAATACCACTTTTTATAGGTTAATTCCACATACTGAATTCTGTGTTAGACTGCACAAAAAGGCACTGAGTGTGAATTACTGTGAGCTCTTCCCATTGAAGGAAAGCAGGAAAACATGTTTTGTGGCTAGTCAGAAATAACATTTCCTCTGCTACCATGCTACTCTGTTACTGCCACTTTATCTATGACAGTGATACATACAGTATATCTCAAAGAATTCAGAGAGCCCTGGCTGGTTGGGCTATTATTTCAACGCAGCACCCGAAATAAGATGGAACTCTCCAGTAAGAAAGGCAAGACAGCTTCATCTCCCAAGTTTCTTCAGTGACTTCCCCTGAAGTTACACATAGGAGTAAATGTCTCTAGCAGATATCAATCCATTTTCAGTTGATGTTAAAAACAAAGTTTTTGTTTTTTCCAAGCTTTTTGTTGGAAATCTGGATCAATAGCTGTCTGTCTTCAGTTGTGGGAAACTGTCAGAAGTGCTCAAGAGCTAGTTCAATTAATTTCCCTTGTGTGCTTGAAAATGGGACGGCCCTTTAACTGAAACAGTGGATGACTGCCTAAATTCTGTTCTTAGGACCCGACTTTTTAATCAAATTCACTGGCTTTCAAAGACCTCTCTTTTCTTAAGATAAGTGGCTATGATATTTTCAAAAGTGGGGGAACTCAGCCTTGGAGAGGGCCTTCAAAGGCTTTTCAAGTGATACACTGCCACATGCATGGAAATTATATAGATGTGGTGACTGAAAGTCTGATTCACACCTAATAGCCACACTGAATTATACTAAAGCTTGTGTGTCAATTGTACCCACCCCTGGACCAGGAGGCCTTGCTCGGAATCACTCATATCTTAGTCACTTCCTGGTTGGATTAGTGCAATGGCCTCTACATAGGGCTGCTTTTCAAAACCATCCAAAAATTACAACTGGTGCAGAATGCAGTCACACAGGCAGTCTCAGTTGCCCCTTAGTTTTACACCACTGCCATGTGAGCTGTGTTGGATTCCAGTTTTTTTCCAGGTGCAATTCAGGGAACTGGTTATTACTTTAAAGCTTTGCAAGGCATGGGGCCAGATTATTTGCAGGACCAGCTCTCCTAGAAGGTATCTGCCCACTCCACCAGGTCAGATAGGGTGGGTGTGCTCCAGGTCCCTTTTCTTAAAGGTTGTCATCTAGTGGGACCTAGGAAGCGTCCCTTCTCAGTAGCCGCCCCTGCCCTGTGGAACACCTTCCCATCTGAGATCCAACAGGCCCCCACAGTTCCAGCCTTCTGGCAAGCCTTAAAAAGCTGACTCTTCTCCACAAGCATTGGGATGGGGTGAGGCAGGAGCCCAGTGATTGTTGTTATTGTTATTGGGGAGTGTTGCTTGAAGGTGCTGGGTGTTGTTTCTTTTTGAATATTGGTTATTTAGTTATTTAACATGTTTTATTGTTGTTGCTATGAACCACCCAGAGTTATGGTATATAAGATGGGTTGCCACCTAAATTTTCTAAATCAATCAATCAATCAATCAATCAATCCATTGAAATCTGGCTTCAGTTTTCACAAAACTTCACGTGAACATTAAGCAGCAGTTGGGAGGGGAGAAGAACCTTGGGATAAATTGTATTGGAGTGGCTGATGGGTAGGTCTCTTCTCCCAACCACCAGCTGGAACTGTCTGCTCAGAAAGGAATGGAACTATTGAGGAACTCCAACTCCAGCCCTTGCAGGTGGCCCATCACAACTACACAACAATTAACCTTGGGAAAAGTGTTGACAGGGGGCATCAAAGTGATTAGCAATTGTTCATTTTTTCTTAAACTGTCTTACTTTTATGAGCAATTAAAATGCCAATTAAAAACAATCCCAAACCCTGCACTCAGATTACAAAACTATATGTTTTTTATGTATTTACCACAATTGAAACTAATAAGAAGGGCACAATGCAGAAAGGGATTAAGATATGCCATGTGCATATCCCCCCCCACTCTCTTTCTGATGATGATTTCTTAGAAGTTACTCTGTTTCTTTCCGAAAAAGCCCACCATATTCTAATACTATTAGTACTGTTTTAATAGATTTCCATTGCAATCTACTATGTCCACTTAAAAGGAAGCCTGTTGAATTTGATAAGTCTCACTTCCTGCTTAGTGTAGATGGCTTTATGCATCAATCTTTATTAGCATTTTGAGATTCTTTTTAAAAGTGTTTATTTTGCTTTGATAAAATCAGGAAAGCAGCAATATTTTAGATAAACAAATAGCATGCATATAATTAGAAAAATTCACAGGATAAGAAATTCACTGTATAAACCATACAGTTATAGGATCTTTTCTTACAATGTACAGATATGCACCCTTGGCATACTTCCTCCAGTGCCATTTGACATTTTCTGATGCATCTTCAAGACTAGAGTGCCAAGAGCCATAGAACTGCAGCCTAAATTGCTGTAATCACTAATATTGAACAAGGCATTCTAAATGAAAATTCCGCAGATGGTTCAATAAAAAGCAAATTAATAGTACAGAAAACAACACACTTAATATTATTCCACCATCACCTGAATTATAATAAGAGGGACTTGAGTAATATTAAAAATCTTGTCAGAGCATCTGCTGGAATACACTTCTTCCTAATGGCCCTTGCTCTGTATTATACGAAAAAAAGCACAAAATGTTTGAATTAATAAGGAACAACAGGAATTTTTAAAGAACCCCTTGTTGTAATTACTGTTTTAAATTCCTCTTCTGAGATGTCTGCTTCTTCACTTTTATTTCTTTCTTAAAACCTCTTAAGCTGGGTAATATGGTTTCCTACCTCTAGTTTCACTTATATTTTGTATGCTATTTTTCCCCTACAGATTCTTCATGTTTTAGGAAAAAAACTATTAACTTGTGTATCATTTTGACACACTTTTTTTATAATGTCTCCCTAAATCCTCATAATTCCAGCTCAAAACAAATGCTCTTTTTAGTCATTCAGATTGTGGTGTTTAGAACAAAAAGTGAAAGGGTTTTTTAATCTTAACTAAAACAGAATCACCTAAAAGTGGAACTACATTAAAAGCCAAGATCTTTTGGAATGGAATTAAAGGCAGGGATCAAAGGGAACCTAATTATGTACGTAATGAAAGTTGCAATGGTATGCTCATTCCAGGAAACAAGTCTCATTGAAAACATTGGTGCTTACTTCTGAGTAAACATGAAAAGGCAAATACAGGCTGTGGTGCACTAAAATTCCCAGCAACTCTAGCCAAGATGGCCAATGGTGGGGAATGAAGAAAGGCGTAACCCATTGGGATCATGCACACAGTGGTGCCTTATAGCTCTCACAATCAGTCACTGCGCAGGAATGGTGCAAACATTTCAACCTGAAAATGTTTAACTTTTATGATGGTAAGTAAGAATACAAGTGAGAATACTAGTAAGAAATGTTGTTGCCTCACCACTTAACAGCTGTTCAGACATTTACCCCAGTGTGCATGATGAAGTTCAAGACACTGGAATCCTACATCTCAGATCCCCCTGCCCCAAAAATGTGTAATCTATTTGCATTTATATATGCCCACAAAAAATGTTTGTGCTTTATATCTATATAATCTATGTATGATCCCTTTATCCATTTTGTAGATACACTAGCTATAAGTGCAGTTTTCTGGTTCTCATAAGATGGATGGAATCAGGACACTGACAAACTCATAAAGTTTTGTCAGTCCTGCTGCATAAAAGAAGTATTGGCTTGAATAATTTAACAAGAGCTGAGAAATACAAAATAAACATACATATATATGGGTTAACACAGCAGGTTTTCCAGTTCAGAATTTGTGGCTTCAAGTTAGACAAGTTAGTTTGGAAGTTCTTCTCTTTATTAGCATCTTCAACAGAGGCATTTCTTACCATTTGTTACATACCTAATCCTTTTGACAATCAGATGCCATCAGAATTCTATAATGGCATTATAATCAGATATAAAATTCAAATATTTAAGCCACAATAATTGCAGAGGTCTGGATGACCAAACAACGAGGATGTAGAACAAAGGCATGGTAATACATGAAGGTATCATGCTCTGTATTCCCTTGATTCCATTTTATAAAGGAAAGGAAAGACAATCAGGATATAACATCCTTCATAGCAGTATCAAAATAACATTTTAACCTGTCCTTAAGTTAAATGAGATGGAAAACGGGCAGGAGAATCATTCAGTTGAATAGAGAATAAAATCCCCAGCACAACTTTGCCAGCAATTAATTATATTAATTAATCAATTAAATTCATACGCTGCTGAATAATTCTGACTCCTGGCAGTTTATAACAAAATAAAGTAAAATAACTACTGTAAGAAAAACAAACAACAACAACAAAATTAAACCTCCATAATAAGAAAAGGGAGGGAATTAGCAAATTAAAAATTCATTCCACTCCAGGGCTGCCGGTGGGGAACATGGCCAACTGAGCTCCGCGGGCAGATCTGACAATGCGGCTTTTTTGGGGGGAGCTCAGGCAGGCTTTTCCTGCAGCCCTAGAGCGTTTTCATGGTCAGAAAACCCTCAGAATCATCCCACTTGTACTCCAAAACGCCGTCTTGCAGCCAGAGAATTGCAAACAGCTTTCGCGACGATCTGGTATGACGGGAGCGGGGGACGTCACCATTTCCACGCCGCACTGTAGCCTTAGAGGGACATTAGGTTGAGCCACCCCATTTCTAAATCACTCAATTTATATATTTTTTTAAAGTTTTGTACCCTAAGAGAGGCTTTCTACAGTAAGAAGAAACGGACTCTCTTGGTGCTTATTGTTATTTCTGGATTAAATTTTTAAAATCTTTTAAAAGTTTTGGCTTGTTTTCCCTAAGGAGAATCGAGAATAAATAATTGCCTCCCTGCTATTATTTTTGTACCGAATTTGAAGGATTTAATATTTTCCTACACACTGAAAATTTTGTTTTGAATTTCTAGCATTCTGTTCACTTTCTCTGAGAGCTTCTTGTTAGCGTACTTTCTCTTGCTTCAATTTCACTCAGAAGTTTTTTTATTAAGTTATTAACCCCTATCTGTGCCAGTCTAGGGTGCACCATAATCTACTGCCTGAAGCATGGAAGATTTTAAGGAGACTCTCTCAGAGTTCCATGGTGAGCTTCACTCTGACTTTAAACAGATCTTTAGACAGTTCTTTTATGATACCTATCAAGCTATTCTGCAGAATATTCAGGACATTGGGGAAGATATTATTTCTGAAGTGTGTCATCTGGCTGAAGATGTTATGGAAGAAGATGAAGATTTTGACAAGGATGCAGATCTTTCCACTGACAGCAAGTCTGAAATAATGCCAGACAATGATTACATTTTGGTGCTGAAGGGATTAAAGCGACAGTCTGAGCTGCAGATTACAAGGGGATTTGTTTTTCTGACCGAATGTTTTGGAAGAGAAGAGAATCTGCTTTGTGGGAGTTTTTTGCTGAGAAGTCAGAGGGGCAGACTTTTTTAAGGGGGCAGTTGGGCTGTTTGATTTTTGTAAGAAAAATGCTTTGTGGGTAATAGGGAGTTATGTAAATGTTTTGGTTTATTTCGAAGTGGGATAAAAAATTAAGAATGTTTAATTGGATTGACAATGAGGATTTTATGATTTCATTTTTCTTCAATGATTTGGATTAAGACTTACTGGACTCTTTAAGATATGTTTGCTTTTTAAGATTTACAGTATAAGGGTTCTATAAGGTATAATAATAATACTTTGGTTTTTAGGTTTAATAGGGTTAAGATTGTTGTAGTATTATAAATTATAAAAGTAGACAATTTATATGTCTATGAAGGTTCTCAGTCATCCAGGTGGAATTGTCTGTAGCTTAACCCTATTTACCCTATTATATTTATATCTAAATATTTAGATATCTAAATATCTAAATATTTACCCTATTAACCCTATTTACAGATGAAACTATGGTCTCCTTTGATGTGTCCTCCCTTTTCACCAGCATCCCCACCACTCATGCTCTATCCGCTGTCAGGAAGAGACTAGAAGAGGACAGCACCCTGGAAAGGAGAAGCCATCTCAACCCATACCAGATCTGCCATCTTCTGGACCTGTGTCTTAACACCACTTATTTCACATACAGAGGTGACTTTTACAGACAAAAACACGGCTGTGCCATGGGTTCTCCTGTGTCACCCATTGTGGCCAATTTATACATGGAAGAAGTGGAGAAGAAAGCACTCAACACTTTCCAGGGAACGGTGCCCACCCACTGGTTTAGGTATGTGGATGACACCTGGGTCAAAATCAAGGCCCAGGAAGTACAGGCCTTCACGGACCATATAAACACTATAGATGCCAACATTAGCTTCACCAGAGAAGACACCAAGGACAACAGACTGGCATTCCTAGACTGTGAAGTCCTCATTGGGACCGGTGGCAAGCTAGAAATAGGGATCGACAGGAAACCCACACACACAGATCAATATCTGATGTTTGACTCCCACCATCCACTGCAGCACAAACTAGGAGTCATCAGGACATTGTCACACAGAGCAAAAACCATCCCCACCTCCATGGATTCCAAAAAGAATGAAAATCAGCACCTGAGAACAGCCCTGAAGGCCTGTGGATATCCAAATTGGGCCTTCACCAAATCTAAATCTACCAGACCTAAAACAGCAACAGATAGGGCTGAGACTCAGAGTAAACGAAAGAACCTGGTCATTCCCTACATGGCTGGCGTGTCTGAAAAGATAAAACGGATATTTGGCAAACACCACATACCTGTATATTTCAAACCCACCAACACACTGAGACAGAGGCTTGTACACCCCAAAGATCAAACTCCAAAACACAAGAAAAGCAATGTAGTTTATGCAATCCAGTGCAGTGAGGAGTGCTCTGAACTCTACATTGGAGAAACCAAACAACCTATGTACAGGAGGATGGCCCAACACAGGAGAAATAACACCACAGGACCAGAGTCAGCAGTTTATCTTCATCTAAAAGAAAAAGGACACTCATTTGAGGACATTAATGTTCACATTTTAGACAGAGAAGATAGGTGGTTTGAGAGAGGGGTCAAGGAATCCATTTATGCCAACTTGGAAAATCCTTCCTTGAATAGAGGTGGGGGCCTCAGGCACAAACTCTCCCCCATCTTCCTCCCCGTTTTGTCTTCTGTGCCTAGGAAGATTAAGACCATTTCAGAAGCTCAACAGCAGCATGGTGATTTTAACGACCCTCCTTTAGATGATAAAAGGACTTAAAATAACATCTCAATATAACCATGACCTAGCCCCAGGTGTAAGGTCACACAGCTACCTAGGAACATATTTAGGATTCCCTTACCAACTTTGCTCAGACTGAAGAAGCTCCTTGGATAAGGAGCGAAACGTTTCTACTAAGAAAATAGAAATCCAGTTGACATGATTCAAGCTATAGACAATTTATATGTTTTTATAATTTGGTTTTTATTATAGTGGACAGAAATATATAGAATAGTGATAGGAAGGAAATAATTAAATAAATGTTTTTTGGGGCAGGGAAGTTGATTTAGATATTTATATACTTCTTTTTTTAATATAAGGTGAAGGAGCAATTGCATTTAGGGATTTATATACAGTATGTGCTAATGGAATGCTTTATAGAAATAATGTGATTTTGGTTTGATATAGAATAAGGGATTCATTATGGAAATATGCTTTATATTCTTGTTGTGGAAAGTTGGAAGTCATTTCTTTATGTAATCTTCAAAATTCATTTTTCTTGTGCTTCACACCTTTTTAGCTTTTTTCTTCTTTTTGTAGTTTTTTACTTTTTTGTAGTTTTTATCTTTCTTTCAAACTTAATAATATTCTTACAAAAAAAAAAAAAAACATTCCACACTGGAGTGCATAACACAATACGTAAACCTAACACTAATAATCCACAATCCATAATAAAGAGCAAATTATGATGGCAAAGGATCACACCCCAAACATTCTCTGAAAGACTTCTAGAAGACCATTACCCAGGGGGCCACTCTAATTTCTAGACAACCTCCTTTGATGGTTAGACAATGGTTGGAATAGGCAGCCCTGGAAGGTCCTTGATGCCAAGCCAACTGAGGATGTGTTGCTCACAATTATTATGTCTTGCAACAATCGGCATCATCATGGAATTTGCTATTATCTGTACCAAGGACCCATCTAGCAGCAAACTGGGTTTAGATTTAAGCTCTCTTAGTGAGGTGGCTGACCTGAGACATTAGGCATAGGTGTGCTTTCATGTTCCAGTGTTATAAATAGGCCAGAGTTCATCAGATTGGTGACATTTCTCCAATTAAGAATCTACAACCTGAAGGACCCCACCCCACCCCTAATGAACTCTGACAATTGAGAATTGAGGAAAGGTTCTAAAAAAAGAAGAGTGCTAGTCTCCAAGACAGAGGCCTTGTATCTTCAGGTCTTTCCGCTCTTCAAGAATGCAGAGCCTGGGGAAAAATTATTCTGGCTGTGGAGTACATAAAAGGCTTACGTGCAGGCTTAGATTTCACCATCTGTCATGGTTAGTCTACTTGTAATTCATTTTAATGATTATAACTCAGATTATAACTGTAGCTATACAGTTGTACACATTATAATTGAGTACGAACAGTTCAATTGGATGGTACCCTTTTTGTTTAGTCTTACCATTTTTAATGAGAACAAGGTCTCAATGATTGCAACAGAACATACTTCCAAACATACAATCCCATCCCTGGAAGCAGATTCTATCTAAAGGGTTTTTAATTTTTGTAATTTATTTCACAACTTCAAACTTTTAAATGGTTCAATCACAAGTAAGACAGATAAGCGAGCAATGATAAAAAGAGCCACATGTCAGCACCATAAGGAGTGTAGGTGGAAAGATTAAAACTGCGGCATTATTTCTTGTCTAATGCATGTCTTTTCATTGCACCTCCCAGACTCCCCTTCCATCACTGCACTCTCATATTTCTGTGTAAGTCACCCACATAACCTGGAATGGTGCAATCTTGAAGAAGTGTAGTGGATCATTGAAGCCTCTTGCTTGCTGGCGGACAATAGCCTAAATGCCAGTAACTGCATGCTAAATCTTATCTGTTTGTGAGAGAAAGTGAATGACATCACGCTTTGATTATTCTTTTTTTCATGCTTTCCTTGAGAAGAAAAAGCAAAGAAATGTACATCTTTATATATGTTAAACCATATATAAATAAATAAATCTAAGAACATGCAAACACTTTCTGAGTCAGACCAAAAATTATTTTCATCCAGTGGTTGGTCTCACGGGGACCAACCAGAATCCAGGAGAAACTTAAAAGCAGCAAGAGGACAATAATGTTATTTCATCACAGTTGCTTAGCAATCAATACTCACAAGGATAGTATTCCCAATTCTGGAAGTATCCATCTATCATGATAAATAACCACTGATAGCTTTATGTGATATGAATACCACTACCACCACCACCACTTTTTCTCTTGGTACAGAATTCAATCATTTAAAAGGGGGTGCATCATGAAGGGATAGTTTCTTCTTCACTTAGTTCCAAACAGCTTCAGACCTGGTTTTGGAACCAAGGTTGCTGGTCATCAGGTTGATAATCTATTCTTCTGTGCCAGCACAGTTGGCTGCAAGCCAACAAGAGAGCAAGCTGGATGCCAGCCATAATCCAGAGATATGCAAACTCAGGCAGAACTTTTAGAAGCAAAGGGTCCTTTTTTGCCAATATCTTAAGATGGCAAGTGTAAACGTAGGCTTGGCACAGGTCAAAACCAGGAATCCGATGGAAAAGATAGGAGACAAAGTGAGGTGGCATCCAGAGTTCAAAGCATGGCACAACAAGGTAAACACGAGAGAGTTGAGGCTTGAAAAGTTGTTCTTAGTGTTTTCTCTCAGGGAGTGAGGCCAATAAATAACAGCTGGAGTACATTACTCATTGGCGTCTACTCTCCTGCCACCCAGCTTCTTGGCCAGTCTATCTGACCTGCAGTGCTCAGCCCTCTGCTGCTGTATCTTTACAGCAGAGCTTTCCAAACTTTTCATGTTGGTGACACACTTTTTAGACATGCATCATTTCGCGACACACTCTTACAGCAGGGCATCATTTTGCGACACACTCTTATAGCACAAGGCAGGCACTAGGACCTGCACGGAATCACAGCAGGTTTGGAGGCAGCCAGGCACAAGGCAGGCACTAGGACCTGCGCGGAGTCCTGGAGGCAGCATCAGCCGTGACACACCCAGACACTGCAGCCGACACACTAACGTGTCCCGACACACAGTTTGGAAAGCTCTGCTTTACAGCATGCCTTTGCTTGGGATTGGGCAGGTGAACTTCAGAATCTGAGACTGTCAGTGGGTGCAGGCAGGGAGTCCTGGGGGCTTGTGGGATCTGCCTCAGCCACAGTGGGATTATGTTTCCTGATGGAATCATTCCCTCCAGGACTATTATCCCTAAAAGCCCTCTCCTCCTCCTCCTCCTCCTCCTTCTCCTCCTCCTCCTCCTCCAGGGTGAGAACATCTATAGTAGTAACTAAAACATTCTGCTGAACTTCTCAGCAGCTCCTTAGACCATCAACGAATCTATCCTCTATGAGTACTTGCAGAGATGTGCCTTGGAAGGGAAGATTATTGACTAACAGGAATTATTTAGGTAGTACAAATGATACTAAAAAAAAGGCAAATAATTCAGCTGTCTTTTAAGATCCAACCATGTTATTATATTTTATTCACTGCATTAAAAAAGCCTGCAGTGAATCCTGAACAGAGATCTTCCATGTGAGTTTAGCAGAGCCCTCAAATTGCCAGAGAGGAGAAATAGTAAATAATTACATTAAAAAATGCTTGCTTTTTTTTCAGCTGAATTACACCTGAATAAAACACCTCACTTTGGAGCTTGATTAATGGTATATAAGCAAAGATTTCAGACTAGAATGGACAAAAAATAACTTATATTTGTTTATAATTCCCTGTCATTTGTATCATTTCCATGGAAACACTCCAGCCAGTTTAGGATCAACAGCATTTGGGAAAACAAAATTAAGTAGAGAAAGTATTAAGTTTTTTAAATGGATGGAAATGATACATTATTTAAATTGTGCAGATAACAAAATAAAACTATGAAGGCTCTCAGGGGGAAGAAAGCTATTTTTGCTATTCTTCAGAACATGTCTTCTGTTATGTGATAGTAGTTACAGTTTTCATAACAGATAATTCCTAGATGCTATGAAACAGCCTTTCAGGCATAATGGGCAAAGGCATGGGGGAGTTATGATGGCAGTCATGATCACACAAACAACCCCCCACCCCCCTTTACATACATCTGTGAGCACTATCTTCACTTTGATACCTTCCACCACCCCAGGGACACCTCTCATAATAGCAACTATCCTGCTCAATTGTAATAGGGCTACACAGTAGTGATTGTCTTTGAAATAGCAACATTTTCTACATGAAGAACGACTACAATCACCAAATCTGATTGATACCCCACATCTTTAACATGCACAGACTGCTTGTAGAAACACAATCTGCTTGTATATAATCTGCTTAAAATCAGGAGCGGGTCAGTCCATGACCAGCATTCATGCTTATTAGATCTCTGTGCATTTTGCCCACCTTAAACTGTTCTGTAGAACTCCAAATAGAACTTGATACACATCATAAAAGAATGGCTGTGCCATTTCTGTGGCTGTTCTAGAGACATCTTTAATGTTTTAAGAACACTGTGCATATTTTTTTATTTCATAAATTGCAAAATGAATATTCCAGTCTAAATTTAATAAATACGTAATATCCTAAAATTTTGATGGATGTGTTGGATGGAATTACAAGATTCTCAGCAAGCACAAGGCCATATTCTCTGAGTAAACTTCATTTGGGACTGATCATATAATTAGTAGATTATAAACATTGCTTAATCCCTCCAAGACCTGCCTATTCTCCCCTGATAAATCTCAGCTTTTCTTTCTGGCACTTACTCCTGGTGCCCTTCACTCCATACGAACACTAGGAGGTTTAAACGGTTTAGCTGTTCTGTATGCAATATGTGGGGTGTGGTGGCTCAGTGGGTAAGACACCAGGCTTGTTGATTGGAAGATTGCAAGTTTGGAGGTTCGAATCCCTAGTCCCATGTGACGGAGCGAGCTCCCGCACTAGCCCCAGCTCTTGCCAACCTAGCAATTCGAAAGCATGCAAATGCAAGTAGATGAATAGGTACCACTTCGGTGGGTAGGTAACAGCGTTCCGTACGCGTCATGCCAGCCACATGACCGTGGAAGCGTCTTTGGACAACGCTGGCTCTTCGGCTAACAAACGGAGATGAGCACCAGCCCCTAGAGTTGGACACGACTGCACAAATGTGCGGGGGGAACCTTTACCTTTTTATGCAATATGTATATGGTAGTACAGGTAGTCCTCGACTTACAATGGCAATTAGGACCAGAATTTCTGTCACTAAGCAATGTGGTCATAAAATGTGACCACATCACTTAGTAACAGAAATCTCTGCAGTCCCCACTGCCATTGTTAACTGATTCCCATGGTCATTAGGTGAGGCAACTTCCTGCAGGCTTCCCACACGAAGTCAGTGGGGAAGCTGGCAGGATGTTGCAAGTTCCAGGCAGCTTGCAAGCAGGCCATCAGGCAGTAAGTGGCTGCTGCCAGTTGGGGGAGGGTGAGAGGGGGTGCACAAGGGTGCAAGGGAGGCACAGCAAGGCTCAAGGAGGGTACACAGGGGTGTGCGGGGATGTGCGGGGGTGCAAGCGAAGTGTGGCAAGGACCTGGGGTGCATGAGGGTGCACGAGGGTGCGAGGGAGGTGTGGCAAGGGTGTGTGAAGGTGTGCAAGGGTGCATGAGGATGCATGAGTTTGCGAGAGAGGTGTGGCAAGGCTTGGGGAGGGTGAGCAGGGGTGCCCAAGTGGCTGGCACAGTGCAAACACAGAGGGGCTGGGGATGGTGTGCATGTGGGCTTCCCAGATCACAATCATGTGACCGGAGGGGTGCTGGGACAGCCAGAACTCCGAGGCCAGTCATAACCACCATTCATTCAGCACTGTCCTAACTTTGAATGATTTCTGGATGAATGGGCATAAGTTGAAGACTACTCATACATGTCTAAAATTACCTCTGGAACAGGTGTACTGGGGAAGATGGTAAAGGCAGCGATGAACCCAAAATCTTGGGAAAGGAATGCTCAATATTAACATCAAGGTGGAAAGTCTAAAACTTGCAATTTTAACATTTTGGGGAGGAAAAATAATTTAATTATGTGTAGGCATCTAATCAATAAAGAAAGGGAGGTAATCAACAGTGTTTACTGCCTTTAAACACTTTACTGAGGGAGGGGAAGGAAGTTGCACATCTCTGGAGAGAAAACCCCATCAAACACTTTCAACGAGACTGCTGTGAAAAACTAAAATATATTCATATGCATGTCATGACCCAACTCAACTGGGCTGCTTCAGAGACTCAGGACGAATGTGCTTTCAAAGTCCAAAAAGACGATGCATTGAAGTTCAGTTCCTGTGAAGCCCAACCCCCCTCCCCTTAGGGCTGTACTACAAGTCTAATTCTGTGGAGGATCTTGAGAGGCCTCTGTCTATTTGAAAGGCATATTAAGTGGGTTCAAGTCTACTCTGTGAGGAGTGTATGATTTCAGGTGGTGCAAAGATATTTCTCTCTGGGATCAACAAAAGGCTGGCAAGTGATGGAAAAGCTCAGTGGTGGCTGGCTGTTTCTGCAGTTCTCTTGAGTGAGTTTGATGTAGAAGAAAGAGAGAAAGAAAGAGGTTGAATTTTCCTTCTCTTTCAATAGGAGATTTCCAGCTCCTATGCAAAAGGGTTGCTAGTCCAGGTAGTCCTACCTGGGAAAAATGGGAGACAAAAATGGGGGACAAAAGAGCTGGTCAAGACTAACAAAAGAGAATCAGAAAAAGACAAAAACGGGGGGAAAGATTGGGTCTGGTAACTGGGTTGGTTTAACAGCTTTCCTCCTTGACTGAACAAATGAACCTCCAATAGGTTGATGGTATTAAATTTCTCCTTTTCGTTAACAAAAGAGATTCCAAGCAGAGTCAATGGATCACTGAAAATAATATGTCTATTGATTCTGACAAAAGAATCACAGAGGAAAGGTTTATGGCTATGGCAACGTTACCTTATCCATTTGCTACATCTAACACTGTTTTACTCAGCCCAGCAATCAGCAGTGCTGAAGGAATTGAGGAGGATGTCTGCACTCTCTTAGTTTCAAAAGATCGTGCCTAGGTCCCTCTAATAAGATTTTTATTCCCTGTTGCAACCAGAATTGTTCCACACCAGTGGTCATGGAAGGGGCTATCAAAAAACACCCCACTTTTCTTCAAACTGGGGTCCCTTTCCCAACTACACATGCCTGACAAATTTCTTCTAGTGCATGAGTACGACACTTTTACCATAGAAGGGAACTGTATTATGGCTTGACCATAGTATTACAATTAGGGTAATAGAGCCAAATTAGAGGAAGGTGGCAAATGAGGTAATGATTCTCTCCCCCACCACCAGCAGTAGATTCTTATGAAGATTGCCAGGGAGCACGTAAAGCTAGCTGTTTTTATCCAGTGGAGACATGAGTCCTGCTCCATGTAGAAATATTTTTCTCGAGACTTCAGAATCCACAGAAAGTGGCCAGCAAGTGCCTAAATATAAATGTGGACTGTCCTCTTCAAATGCACATAAGGAATTTTTGAAAAATGGAAACCACCATATGAAGCTTTCTAACACACAGTTAGACCACTGTCAAAATGGTGTCTACATCAACTGTCAGTAGCTCTTCTGGATTTAAGGCAGGTCGTTTCCAGCTTTATCTATACATGCAGGAACTCATTCACCTTTTCTTACTGGAGATGCAAAAAAGAGAATCTGGGATTTTTTTTTTAAAAAAAAATGCTTTACAGCTGAGTAACAACTTTTTTTAAATCCTTGAATTATTTGCAAGGTATCAAAATTCTCTAGGTCTCAAGGCATGAATACACTAAGAAGTTGGAAGAGAAGCAACAGGGACATTATGTGCTGGCTAGCCTCGAGTATCAAGTTACACAGAGCCTCTGCTTGTGAGCTGCAGGCAGGAATTCACTCACCAGCTGTAATTTGAGCAACAAATGCAGCCAGAAGACACGCTACAGAGAAAAGCTGAGAGAGAAGTCCAGAGTTCGTTTGCCGAAGTCAGAGTTAATCCAAAAGATAACCAATATTCCAAAGCCAGGTCAGGGGTGGTAACAAGTAGGTCAGCGAGAAGTCAAAGCCGGGTCAAGGAGTCCAGAAGTCAGAGTAACAATAATCCAAGCAGGGTCAGGAAATCAGGAATCAAGTCAGGAAACCGAAGTGGTCGCGAAGCCAATATGCTACGTTTATGAAGGTTCTCAGTCATCCAGGTGGAATTGTCTGTAGCTTGAATCATGTCAACTGGATTTCTATTTTCTTAGTGGAAACGTTTCACTCCTTATCCAAGGAGCTTCTTCAGTCTGAGTAAAGTTAGTAAGGGAATCCTTAAATATGTTTCTAGGCTGGCTGTGTGACCTTGCACCTGGGGCTAGGTCATGGTTATTTTGAGATGTTTGTTTCTAAGTCCCTTTATCATCTAAAGGAGGATCGTTAAGATTACCCTGCTGCTGTTGAGCTTGTGAAATGGTCTTAATCTTCCTAGGCACAGAAGACAAAGCAGGAAGGAAGATAGGGGAAAGGTTATGCCTGAGGCCCCCACCTCTATTCAAGGAAGGATTTTCCAAGTTGGCATGAATGGATTCCTTGACCCCTCTCTCAAACCACCTATCTTCTCTGTCTAAAATGTGAACATTAATGTCCTCAAATGAGTGTCCTTTTTCCTTTAGATGAAGATAAACTGCTGACTCTGGTCCTGTGGTGTTACTTCTCCTGTGTTGGGCCATCCTCCTGTACAAAGGTTGTTTGGTTTCTCCAATGTAGAGTTCAGAGCACTCCTCACTGCACTGGATTGCATACACTACATTGCTTTCCTTGTGTTTTGGAGTTTGATCTTTGGGGTGTACAAGCCTCTGTCTCAGTGTGTTGGTGGGTTTGAAATATACAGGTATGTGGTGTTTGCCAAATATCCGTTTTATCTTTTCAGACACGCCAGCCATGTAAGGAATGAACATCATTCCTTACATGGCTGGCGTGTCTGAAAAGATAAAACGGATATTTGGCAAACACCACATACCTGTATATTTCAAACCCACCAACACACTGAGACAGAGGCTTGTACACCCCAAAGATCAAACTCCAAAACACAAGGAAAGCAATGTAGTGTATGCAATCCAGTGCAGTGAGGAGTGCTCTGAACTCTACATTGGAGAAACCAAACAACCTTTGTACAGGAGGATGGCCCAACACAGGAGAAGTAACACCACAGGACCAGAGTCAGCAGTTTATCTTCATCTAAAGGAAAAAGGACACTCATTTGAGGACATTAATGTTCACATTTTAGACAGAGAAGATAGGTGGTTTGAGAGAGGGGTCAAGGAATCCATTCATGCCAACTTGGAAAATCCTTCCTTGAATAGAGGTGGGGGCCTCAGGCATAACCTTTCCCCTATCTTCCTTCCTGCTTTGTCTTCTGTGCCTAGGAAGATTAAGACCATTTCACAAGCTCAACAGCAGCAGGGTAATCTTAACGATCCTCCTTTAGATGATAAAGGGACTTAGAAACAAACATCTCAAAATAACCATGACCTAGCCCCAGGTGCAAGGTCACACAGCCAGCCTAGAAACATATTTAAGGATTCCCTTACTAACTTTACTCAGACTGAAGAAGCTCCTTGGATAAGGAGTGAAACGTTTCCACTAAGAAAATAGAAATCCAGTTGACATGATTCAAGCTACAGAGAATATGCTACGTTGCTCCCACAACCCACTCACCGCTCTGCTGGTTCTTTATTTGGAGTTTAGGAGCTGTCATCTGGGTCCTGCAAAGACTCCACTTCTCCTCTGCATAAATCTCTTGCAGCTAACCAGGCACTTCTCCTTCTGTTCTTTAAGGCGAGGCGTACACACCTCCGTCTCTGCCCTTTGGGTGATTCAGGTGAGCTGGGAGTCTGATGGGATCCAGCTGGCTGCTGGCTAGAGGGTGGGGACAAACCACCATCCCTGGCTTGCTCCCCTGTAACCTCGGGTATTGCCAACTCCCCACTGCCCTGTGGTGCTGGGTCTTCATCTGGGGCCATGCCTGTGTCTGGGACCTCGTCTGGTTCAGTCCCCTGGGGGTTCACCAGGGGCAGCTCGTCTTTTGACTCCTCACTGAAGTCCTGGGGCAGAGGCTGAACCAGGACACATTAGCTGTGTGCAGCATCTTACATAAAATTCTTTTTAGCAGGTGTCAGGCTTCCCTGACTAGGACTAGGAAATAAATGACAGATCTCTTGAGTTTATACAGCTTCTGAGAGTGTGACGGGTTCAAACTTTCCCAGCTGGTTCCCATGCCTAAACGGGAGACTAGGACCTCAGTCTCCCCACTCTTAGCCTAGCACCTTAACCACTACTGCACACTGGTTTGTTTTCTCTCTCTCTCTCTCTCCACACACAGACAACAATTTAGCAATTAAAGTTTCAATCATGAAGCATGCATCCTTGCCATATTTCTTTGTGGTGGTGGGAGGGAGAAAATCTTGCTTAAACTTTTCATCTCCAGTCATTTTTGTGCTCAATCATTACATTTCTGGAACAGGAAAATTGACAAAAATTAAAGTAAGCCCTTTCCTTGTCTTGGGTCTAACTGTATAAGTATTTATTCAATAATATTTATTTATTTATTATTTAAATTTGTATTACCGCCCATCTCCTCCAACCAGGGAACTCTGGGCGGTTCACAACAAAACAAGTTAAAAGTATAAAATTACAACATCAATAAATTACATATAAAATCCAGATAGAAAGATGTTAATTAGAAGGCGGGTTTCATGGCACCAGCCACTCCCAAGAGGAACTATTGGCATTTCCATCCCAAGCAAGGCAGCAGAACCAGGTCTTCAGGTTTTTCTGGAAGGTCGGGAGCGAAGAAACTCACCTCAGCTCCAGGGGCAAGATATTCCAAAGGGCAGGTGCTACTGCAGAGAAGGCACGCCTCCTGGACCCTGCAGGGTGAACTTCTTTTGTCGATGGGGTCCGTAGCATGCCCTCTGTGCATGACCAAGTGGGGCAGGTTGATGTTCTGGGGATGAGACGGTCCCTCAGGTAACTTTCTCACTGAAATATGTCTCACTGAACTCACTAAGATGCATCTCTGAGGTGACATGCACAGGATGGCATAGTTAATAACATTCTGGTTTATAACCCTGCTCAAGTTATTCATTTGCATGGAGAACTGAGGAAGTGATAGCAGTGACCAGCATCCACACTCCATAAAGGCCTACTATCATGTTGGCAACCAATCCAACTTTTTGTGGTAGCTGAGTAAGTATGTGTGTGTGCTTGTTGTCGTTTAAGGGAAATGAATTAGGATTAAATGCAAATAATTATGCTTTCATGTTATTTACAATATGAAAAATAGTAACGTATTAGCTATCTGTCTATCTATCACCTGCTCATTCCCAGTCAAGCCAGCCTGCGGCGGTTTTAGTTGCAGTTAAATGTCTGCTTTTAAGGATGTTTGTCTTCATGCATGTTTCAAAGCCATTCTGCGTTGAGAGAATAGTAGAGTAATTAAACACTGTCAGGGTAGATAATTAATCATTATCATATTTAGCCTTTGGCATTATAATAAGCTGTGTGAGGCTGGCCAACAGAAATCATGAATGTATGATGTCTGTATGGAAAACAGCATACAAATCTGTTCTGCCCAATAGGCAACTCATAGGAACCAAGATGAAAAGTAAGGAACTATCATGCTTAGTATCCTGAGAGCTGTGATGGGTGTTTACTTTGCAAACCATGGTACTCATTTACTGCTTAATGCAGAGGAATAAGCCAACACTAATGGCTGCTACTAATTAGTTTTTTAAAGAGCCCATTCTGAATTCTAACTCAAAATGATTGTGCCAGACTTGGAAGATTTGACCATATTTTAATTGCCTGATGGTGTGTCTGAAGAACAGAAAGAAGGATAAAACAACTTTAACATTATTTATTTGATTTATCGGTCATTACTGTTTAATTAAGTATGCATTAAATATGAAGGCTGTGATTGATGGCTTTTCCAAATTATATTTATTTATATATTGTGTTTCTATAGCAGGTTGTCTTGTGATGTACGTGTATGTATGTGTATATATATATATATATATATATATATATATATATACGTGTGTGTGTGTATGTATGTATGTATATATATATGGAAAACATTACAGAGATGCTTTCCAGATTTGCAAATCAAGAGAATTCACCAAGAATACAGACATTTCCAATGTATGTATGTACTGTATGTATGTGTTTGTGTTTATTTATGTGTGTGTGTGTTTATGTATGTATATACTGTACATACATATACATATACATATACATATACATATACATATACATATACATGAGGGCGTGGTGGCTCAGCGGGTAAGACGCCAGGCTTGTTGATCGGAAGATTGCAAGTTCGGAGGTTCAAATCCCTAGCCCTGCGTGTGGAGTGAGCTCCCGCACTAGGTCCAGCTCTTGCCAACCTAGCAATTCGAAAGCATGCAAATGCAAGTAGATGAATAGGTACCACTTCCGTGGGTAGGTAACAGCGTTCCATGTGTCATGCGGCCACATGACCGTGGAAGCGTCTTCGGACAACGCTGGCTCTTCGGCTAACAAACGGAGATGAGCACCGGCCCCTAGAGTCGGACACGACTGCACAACTGTGCGGGGGGAACCTTTACCTTATACATATACATGAACTAGACAACTAACACCATATTTTGGACCTGAGTTTTCATTACTATGAAGTATGATTTATGTTTTTTATCCCATATGAGCTTATAATATATACTTCCATTCTGTTCTGAAATTACAAAATAGGATCCACAAAATATCATTGTACTGCCCCCCGCACACCATCCCTCAGTCCATGTTTCCTCCTTTTAATGCATCATGTGAAAAGATTATACTTCCACTACATAAAATCTAGGTAACTGTGGTATTCTGTCTGTCTGCCCCAATTTGATCCTAGTCTTTTTCTGACAGCTGAAGATGGTTTGTATAAGTTCTACCCTAGTTTTATCCCCACAGCTAAGATTCTATGTGGTAAATCGAACTGTGAGGGGAACTAGCTCCATATCACCTGGATCTTAAACCATTTCAAGACACTATTTGATATGATGTTCATTTACTAGGAAATGAGAAATGACGTTAGTGTCACAATCTTTCTCCCATCATGCCATGAAATACAGGCAGCTAGCTGGGGGCTTTGTAGGGTTTTGCAAGCATCCATCTTGCCATGATTTACAAGCAGCCTGCAAAGGGGAGTGAAGGGGGGTTGGAAGAAGCCTTGCGCGCGAAACAGCTGCATTCCTTTGCTAGCTCTTTGGGTGAAGAAGAAAACTCCAAGGTCCTACCATCTGGAGAGACTGGCTTGGAAGGAGTGGGGGTGCACCCACGGGGAAGGGGGGGAAGGAATGAAAAGTTACCAACAGCGGCTGCTTGGAGAAGATTGGGGGTTGCCCAGTAGTGTGGGGGGGTGGGTTAGGATTGCTTTTTACTGCTGAACTGAACGTGGAATGTTAATTGTGACTTCGCTTTGGAACTGGAAGCTAATCTTCATTAAATAGAACTTATTCATATCCTATATGGCTTGTGTTTAAGTTGCTTTTAGAAGATTTAGAACTAGGATCCTCAATCAGGGCTGAAATACAGCCCAGGCTAATTTACAAATCTCTTCTTGCTTCTACTTCAGCCACTCTTACGCTTACAAATCTTGGCAATATTTTCTGTCAGGATTTTTTTTTAAAATATTTTTTAGTGATGGGGGAAATGGAGAATTTACTCTTCAATTTTTGTTCTCTTCATTTAATGTATCATTTTGCGGGGAGTGGGGGGAGGTGTGTGGATGTTCCTTGCTGACCAAATCAGACCTAGTGAACAACTAATACTTGGAAGGCTTCCAGATACATTCATATCAAACATTTCATGAAAACTTATGTTTCTATAAGGTGCCTTAGGCTAAGATCTTCATGAGGTGAATACTAAGAGCTATAGACCTTAATTCAATACCCTGAATGACAGTGTCATGAGACGATTAAGCATCAATAGCCATATCAGAAACACACCACGTGCCAAATAGCTGGCATTTTGCCATTGTTGTGAGAGAGTAGGTATGAAGTTAGAGAAACCTGAAAGGACACATGGGGAGTATAAGAGAAGAAACAGTTAATACCCATTTCAACATTTCTATGTTTTCTAGTTTTAGGTTCCTCTTTCTCAGCCTTTCATATGATGTGAATAGATTTACTGTTTCAGTAAGTTTCACTTTAGCTCTTGAATAAAAGCATGGGAATTCAATCACTTTTGACAATTGACCATGAAACCTTTCTACAATGCTGCCACTTCTTTTCTTTATGTTGGCTGTAGTGATAAATTCTGCTTCATATTCTGTTTCCATAGCTTTGTACTAAGAATAGTCACTATAAAATAATTGGAAACTTAAGCACATTAAGATCCTAAAATGGATTAAGGGTGCTCTCTCATCTCGGTTATTATTCAATTTACCGTAAATACAGTGGTAGTGGAAGTTTGCTCCTTGGAAGCACTGAAAGCAGGTCATACTTGATGTATTTTCTAAGGACATTGTTTCCTGCAGGGTTACAACAAAAAACCATCAGAGTTAAAACATCAAGTTTACCAAACATAAAAGTATCATTGATTATTCTCTTAGTGCATCATGAATACCATCTAGAGGTGAATTCAGAGTAGCAAATGCTGCCTCATACTGATGGCTTGATGGTTTAACAATAAGAAGCTACCAGATTCTGGGTTCATGACAATCCTTTGTTCCTTGTTTTAGCTATGTGACAGATGTAATTGCTTATAGCTTCCATTTACCTGTTCCTTTAATTCCTAAATCAAGTCCAACACTTGGCTCAAGGGTCTGTAATTAAATGCCTCAATGAAAAGCCATTATAGCATTGCTGACTAAAGTTGAATTCTTCAAGGTTTATATCAATGCAGTGTAAATTTAATCCTTTAGATCTGATTTAGGTAGAAGTTTTAATATACTGTATGGCCACTTGAAAGGTGGTATGGAAAGTGTGGAGGTACAAAATATTTTACCAGGATTAGGAGAAAAGAAAAAGGGAGAAAAAAAACTACTATGAGAAATCAGTGTTTATGTAATCCTCTCATGTTTTTATTGATTGTTGGATACATTATTTCTTAAACATTGTAGCACAACACTAATATGTGAAAAGCTGGTGTGTGTCTTTGGGCATTGAAAAATTGGAAGCATGAAGAGAAGCCATGACATTTTCTATAGCCCTCTCCTCACACATATCTATCCAGAGGGCATGGAAAAAAAACTATTAACCACATTCATAGAATCTGTAAAGGAATGTAGATCTGGCCTTGGGTAAGGATAAGTGGGGATCAATGAATTGTTAAAGAAAGATAAAAGATAAGTCAGTCCTGGAAAATGGAAAGCATGAGAAAGAAACACAAAATAACCCCTCTTTGATTTTATTTGGTATAAGTTGGATTCTACAATGATAAAGAACATTCTTGAAATTCATCCTGCTTCCATTTCTTGACCTTGCTTATCTCAAAGGGCTGAGAGAATCATAGGTTGTGTTCATACAGCATAAAAAAGGTTTTCCCCTGCACAGTCATGTCCGATTCTAGGGGGCGGTGCTCATCTCCGTTTCTTAGCCAAAGAGCCAGCGCTGTCTGAAGATGGTTCTATGGTCATGTGGCCAGCATGACGCACACGGAATGCTGTTACCATCCCATGGAAGTGGTACCTATTTATCTACTTGTATTTGCATGCTTTTGAATTACTAGGTTGTCAAAAGCTGGGGCGAGTGTGGGAGATCACTCAGTCATGTGGCGCTCGGGTCTCAAACCGCTGACCTTCCAATCGACAAGCCTGGCATCTTAACCACTGAGCCATCGTGCCCCATGCATACTTCATACATACAGCATACTTCTTTAAAGAGCATATGCTAAACTTGGGTACTTCTAAAAGGCGAACCCTAATGTAGAAAATGAAATAATTCAGTAACCAAGCTAAACACATTGTCTAACACGGTCCTGGCACTGAAAAGGCCCCCTGGAGTCCCTGACCCTGCTTACTGTAGGAATCCTAATTAAATGGATTCAGAGCTATGCAGAGTTGGAAACTTTGCTTTTTAGGCTTCCTGACAATATGGCATCCAAGAACTGTATTCATCTGAATGCAATTACCTTGCTGTTTCAAATCTCACCAGTAAACATGGATGGTCCTGGAAGGACTGACCCTGTTGTACCCATGCTTTCAAATTTTGAACTCTTGAAGAGGGCTATAATGCAGTCAAATGTTAGTATGATAAATAACACAATATGTTCACATATAGAATATTGTATTTGGTTCTGCCTATTAATAAAACAGAGAACAAAGCTTAAATAATATAGATGGTGGTGGAGAGTTCCAATGATACAAAAAGCAGCCTGATGGTGCCAGATGATCTGAGCAAGTGAGCAGGCGATACTAAAATGGGACAATGTCGCGTCAACTTTGTGACTTCTACTCCTTCTATAAACAAGACTGAAGACTAAAACGTAGCTGCTTCTGATTCACAGCTGAGTAGGCCAGTTTTATATGCATTAAAGTACTTCAGTTAGCTTCACAGTAAAGTGTAATTTGCTTATGCTACCTTCTGCAAATTTTATATAAACACATTAAATTAAAATCAAATAAACAAAAATAGAAGAGATTTTCTACTACATTATGTTGTTTGCCATAATTTGCTCCCAGAAATGAAATTAATGACTGGCCAGCTCAAACAGAAACATGATTCTGATTTGCATTGAAACAGGTGAAAAAAAATCCAGATATTAAAATCAAGGTCATGTAACAGTCATATTATACATGCCTAATTCTACAGCAGTTTCTATTGTCATGAAAGAAGAATGATATGTTCATATTTTCCTTCCCTACAAGCTGCAATAGCAGTAAGATTTATGTGACTGAAGGAGAAGTTTATGTAGTGTAGCCAACTGCAAACGCATTTCCTCCCAGCCTGTGTGAAGGTAGGCACTCAATTTGGGTGTGTCATTCATTTTCTCCAAATACACTGTGCCTTATATTTTTCTTTCCAGTAACACAGCATGTTGAAACTATAACAGTATTTTGGGAGGAAAGCATTAAAAGACCTGTGACAAGAAAAAAAGGATTGCCATGAAATTCTTAAAAAAACAAAACTACAAGCCCTAAACAAGGGCTGGTTTTGGAAAGCACAAGAGGGGGAGAGGAAAGAGACTCTGCAATTTATTTAAAAACACATCTGTTCCCCATGTTTGTCAAATAGGAGAAAACTAATCTCTCCGAGGGCACTGTGTACAAATACGGGATTGAAATTCATTGCTGGCGCTCGCTGCAGCTCTGCCGTCCTTGAACCCTGCCAGTTGGAATGATAAAAATGTTAACCAAAGATACTGGATCAAGCAGGAGGCTCAACACAGATCAGTCCACATTTGCACATTGCTGATCTGGTTCTTTAGTCAAGCCATCAGAGTCACAGAAGTAATCAGTTTTGAGGTCAAGCCTGGCTGCACTTTTAGTTAGTTTGTTTTTCTCTGTCACCCAGATTTTGTGTATAGCCTTACATCTAACCACTTGACAGATGAATGATAGGACTAGGCCAGTTTCTGCTGCTCCTGAATCAAAGAAACCCTGCAGGCCTGCAAGCATCCTTTGTCAACGAGTGATGCTTTGCTGCTAGAATCAAATGACACTGAAATATGGAGAAAATGTAGAGCAGAAAAATGTAAACGCTGCCCACTTACTTGCTGTGATGATGTCTGATGGCTTTGGTTGGGACAGCTTTGTCCTTGATATTTTGGTGCTAGGAAAAACTGATTCATGGCAAATGGGGGGGGGGGGTAATTGGGAAGTGATTTTAGAATACTGTATTTGCTTATTTGACTAGAATATGTTTTTTATTCCTAAAAAATATTTGGATGTTCACCTGGTGGCACTTCAGTTCCAACACAGCACCCACTATTTTGCCAGTTTTGCCACACACACGTATCCCCCACACACACACACCATAGACACCACTGATTGCTTCATTTGAACATGTTTTCTTGACACCGTAGAGAAATATAGTCACATTTCAAGAATTGCATCCCTTTCCAACACTTATTTATTTATTTATTTATTTATGTTTCAATTTATATACCGCTCCATCTCCCCGCAAGGGAACTCTGGGCGGTTTACAAAACACAAAAATTAAAATCCGACAATTAAAACAACCCAATAAAACACTCTAATATATTAAAATTAAATATAAAAATCCAAGATGCTTAAGAATAAATACACTATCTGATCCTTCCAGAACTCAACTGATATAATATCCAGATAATTCTGTATAACTACAATTCTGTGTTTACTTCCCAAGCAGCAAGTCAACTGGCTTGCTTCTAACTAGATATGTATAACATTGAACTGCAACAATACAGTATGAAACAATAGCTGAGAAAACCAATATTATGATCTTTGGGTTGCCATCTGTATTTTCTGGCCCTGGTGCTGTACCTGTCAAGACAAAGTAAAATTTAACAAGCAAAGGTTATCCAATAATTTGTCTCTAGTATGAAAGGTTCAGCTGTTCATCTTTGGTTGTCATCAAAGGCTTAAAAGTACCTATAGTATTTGTATTTAATATAAGATTAGAAAGGCTAAAGGAATAAAAAAAATTGCATACAGTATGATGGATGGATGGATGGATGGATGGATGGATGGATGGATGGATGGAGCATATTGTGATGTATTGCTTCATTTCCGTGTAGGTGAAAATACAAATGGTAGCTTTTGTTTGTGACAATTTCTACAGCCAGTGGATTTCTATAGTCTAGCTCAAAGGCATCCTAGCATTTTTATCAAAATAATGAAAACAGTGTTGCACAGGAATGTCCATCCCCTTTGTATGTGCATATGATATTCATGGCCCTCAAGCAAAAGGGGTGGGGCTTCTATTATGTCAGTGCAACAATATTTTTTTCATTGGCCCCTTATGCCCCCTGCCTTACAGACACCTCAGGTCTAATTTTGATTAGACTACAATGTAGTCTTGCAATGTAGTTTACCATTTAAAAAAAATGCACACAAAAATGCAAGTACTAAGGGAAAGTATTTCCAAAATGTGTTTTATAAAGAAAGCAACAAACACATTATATTAGGAATATATCTATCTATCTATATAAATATGTAGATATGTATATACATACATACGTACATGCACACACGTGTGTATGTATGTGTATATACATATGTCTATACGTATATGTACAGTATATACTGTATATATAATTGCAAAAGATTCACAGACTGTGGGAAAGTGCATACAATGTGCATTTTTGGAGAAACACTAATGTACAGTATGTATGCATTTAAATGTATACTTTCTAAAAAATGCAAAGTGATAGAGATCAGGAAAAAAAAATAAGGTTGACCACATGAGAAACAGAGGGAAACCCAGTTTGACAGATTTTTCCAATGTTGTAACAGAAATGTTGAAACTAATAATTGAAAAGCATTTGATATGCAGTCCGCTATTTTCCTAGTGGAAAAAAAGAAAGCCAATTGCCTACTGAAAAATCTTTACTTCCTTGTTGTGCTCCCATAAAATAGAAATATAACCACCATTGTAAATTTTTTCTATGGTCCTAGCCTCTTGAACAATAATGTAAAACATGGAAATTGACTTTCACAGATTGGACTATTAAACGGGCTCCAGCAATGATCATCTAAAATCTTGCTATCCTGGGTTTCAGCTACTTGCCTTTGCATTAAATTGACTCTCAAGACTAATAAAGTGACTCTGAAGCCACTAGGATTCAAATGCCAGTAAGACCCTGGCTCAGCACGCCCCCTTTTGGTGACAAGAGAGGCTTTAACCAAGGGCTGGATATAATGTCTGCATAGAAAGCATAAATCTTCTGAAAGCAACTCGGAGAATAATCATCAGTCAAGACTTTAATCATCACAGAAAGCTAATTCAGAGAATAGGGAGAATCCTCAGGTAATAGTTCTAAATGAAAGCATTCACTGAATACATTTCTTTCTTTAGAAAACAATTGAGCCATTCTTCAAGCTTGTGTATCTCTAGCTTTTTCTGGTAGCCCAAAGAGGGAAGGAGATGTGGGGGGGAGCAGGGGGAGTAATAAAGATGGTAGCAGAAGAAACACTGAAGATAAAATCTTATTTAGTAGGCACAGCACATAACTGGAAGGAACATTTCCTTCTTGAGAAAGCATTTAAGTTCACATGTTACCTATTGGAATTCTCAAGCAGAACATACAATTTGTCTGATTTCCATATCAGTTTGATATCTTGTATGAAAATATGTATTCATTTTTGGTATGCATTTTCTCCAATACACACTTTTAGGCATTGATTTGCCCGATGTAACATTTTTTTGTGGTAGCATTTTTTCTCCTAATAATATCTTAATTTTTTGTATGCTACTTTATAGTGTTAAGTGAGTTTCTGCAGGGGAAAACTCAGGGCTAAATTGGGAAAAGCAAGAATTTGGAAGTTTAACTGACTGTGTTTGGTGTATTGCTTCAAAAGTGCAAATACAGACATTAAATGTGCATTAAATTCTAAACAGATTTGTTCTCTCTAGCAGCAGTGTGCTAGCCCCTTGTGGGAGATCTAAGGCATAGTGGGATGCCCAAAACAGACATGCAAATTCACTGCTTACCCCCCAACTCTTTTTTGCTACCATTTCAGCAGCAAAACTTTCACTTAGACTTTTAAAAATCTATTAAACTGTGATCTAAGGAAGCTGGGGAAATGTATCGCTGAGTTTCTTCTAAGTGAGCATAGCTCTTGATTTCCCTATTCTTACCTGAAAGGAAGTCATTTCTGCTCCTTCTGTTCCCTTGAAGGAGAACATCAGATAGAAAGCAAGGGTGCCCTTTCCAAGGAACAGGGAAAACTTGGACAAATTCCAAGCCCTGTTTCTATAGTCCAGAGATTATGGACTAATAGCTTTAAAACATCCTTTTTTGTCGTCATCTTGCCTACAATACTCCATGGGCAAAATTTCAGGATTTTAACTTAGAAAACAAAATGGTCACACACATTCCCCAGGGATAATCTTTTATACATTCTGCTCAGGATCATTTCAAGATTCTGAAAAGTCCAGAGACAAAATATTCATTTTATCCCCCACCCTCTTTTTTTTTTAATTTTCATGCCTTATATTATATATAATTTTATTTTCCTTGTTATTTTTACCTATAACGTTAGTAGCCCAATATTTGGGAGGATGTATTTCAGATGAGAGGAGAAAATAGCACAACTGAGTAGCTTTAACTACCAAATGCTTTATATACAGTACATTATCTCAAAACAAATTTTATAACAATCCTATCACTACTATAAACCTCATATTGCAATTGCAAGGTAGAGTGTAAAATATTTGCACACCTAAAAGCCAACTATTTCTCTAGTTTTTCACCATGTATGTATAACTTACAAGTGCTCACTTAGTTTTCACAATTTACACAACTATTTTCCTCTCTGATACATAAAATTTTCAGGTCCATACTTGTCAGACTTTTTTCGGGGGGGGGGGAGATGGCCATAAATCACAACCCTTCAGACAATTCCACCTTCAGAAATGCGCTTGCAGCAGTTCATAGGCACAGTAAAGTTACATTACTTTCTTTACTGCAGACAAGAATGAAATTATATATTTTCTGAAGTTCTGACTACTGCAGTACACAGAAATCAATGTCTGTAGATGTCAGTTCTTGGGTTTAAATTCTAGGTATCTATATACTGCCTTTTTGAGGCAACAGAAATTCGCCATTCTCTTCATGGCCTTGTGAGCAAGAGACACCAGCTCAGTGTTTCTATCGAATTTTTCTCTGCCCTGGGAACAAATGGTTCCTGTCTCACTGGCCTCATTCCTCACAATCATCCTTCTTGCATCATGCAGTCTAACATTTGCTCCAAATCATTTTGGTTTTCAGTAAACAATACATCATCTTCTGTATACAGAGGTACATGCACATTCATGTCCCCACCAAACACCTTTCCTGACATCACCATAAACATACATATACACATACACATATCACATCCTTGACTTAACCCCTGCTCAGTGTTGAAATCCATGACGTTTATTCTCACACATGATTTCTTCCATCATTCGTTGCTCTTATCACATTCAGTAATCAACCTTCAATTCTGTGTTCATGAAAAACTTGCCATATTTCAAGCCTGTTCCTTTTCACATTAATATATTTCACAGTAACATGCTAAAAACAACATTCTGGTCTGGAGACCACCAGCCACACAGCATTTTTCAATTTTTACTAATTGTCACATCCTCTGCCATATACCTTTCCATGTACACTGAGGAATAATCACTATGTAGTTTTTTGCATCATTTTTACTACTTTCCTCTTTTTATAGGGTTAGAATAACAGCATTCTTCCAATCACAATCTTCACATACATGTTAAGCAAACTATATCCGTATTTTAATTTCTCCAGTTACACTATCTACAACTGCAGCCTTACCATTTTTCAATTTTCTTACAGTAATTATGACTTCCTTTTCAGATGTAGAAAGTGCAGCTGGAGAAATATTAAAATATGGTTGTGGTTTGCTAAAAAAATCACCTCTGTTTGTTGCCAATAAAATTTTATCTACACATATCCATGAATTCATAAAAAATCAGTTTTAAATTATTGCATTTTATAAGTAATAATAAAAAGACAAATACAACAAAATCATTTACATCTTTTTAGGAAAAAATCTGTGAGTAGAACAAACTGTTATAGACTGCTGCTCAAAATAAAGCAATGGTTCATAACACTCCCTTTTGTACAGAAATAATTTCAATATTAATTTTGTTCTAGAAAAGTTATTGTTATTTTGTAGATGCTTGCATTCTTTCTATATGTAATTCTATGCCTTAGTTTGGAAATTAACAGAAGGAATATTATAATAGATATTGTGCCCCTTTATGAATGCTAAAAAGAAGAAAATGGAAATACATGGCAAGAATAACACTAATTTTATATCAATCATACACTTACAGTATGTAAAAAACCTAGCTCTCTTTCTATATCTGAACAAACATTTTACTGCTGTGAGACCCATTTGAAGAATTATGTAGTAATGTGTACTGCATTTACTAATTTATAGGCTTGTTTTCCCTTTTTATTAATAAATAAACTGATTTAAATAATGATAACACATTCCAATTTAAGTAAGATTGGTTGTGTTCAGTACATATGGTTTTGCAAACTGTAGATTTTTTCCCTAACTTGCTTTCTTGCTTTTTATTTAGTTTTGTTTTGTTTTTGAGGATAAACTTTTTTTAAAAAAGGCAGTGGGATATTTGGAATTTGAATGATGGAAAATACAGTAGACATGTAACTGACAGCTGTGCTTATAGGTTCAATTTATTTGTTTAGTTGTTCAATTTATATGGCTGCCCATCTTGCAAAAAAAAAACTAGGCAGCTAACAGCATATAAAAAACAGACCAAATAATATTAAAACAGCTTTAGAAAATCTATAATAATAAGTTAAAAACTTTCTTTACAATAAATTCAACCACAACCACATGGGCTCCCATTAATTATCTAACCCCCAAGCCTGGGATGTTTCACGGTGCCCCCAAAATAGTTGAAATGCTATGAAGTCTAGCTCTTCCCCTAAGCATTGGGCTAGGATGGGGGTTGAGCTGTTAGGATGTTTGGTCTGGCGCCTGGGGGGAAGGCTACCTTTGTTTTTAGCTATGTTTTTATGGATTGTTGTGAGCCACCTTGAGTCATTGTATGAGATAGGTGGCCATATAAATCCTGTAAATAAATGAATGAATAAGTCAGAAAACTACAGGGGAGTTTTATAACATACCTGCTCCCATGCTAATGCTGCCTCCTGTGTCCTACATCTCTTCAATATATTTTAGCATTTTGAACATTACAAGAGCAATTAAGAAGTTACTATTGGCCCCTGCAGACATTCTTGGTGTACATCCAACTTCAATGAGTCCAACATCCTAGTTACAGTTATATTTGAGCCTATATGAATATATACCAGTTTCTTGACTTCAAGTGAAGGAACATGCTGAGACTTGGTGTAAAAGCTCTAGTGTTTTATTGTTCTGCTCTGCTAGACAGAATCCAGCTAAACTGAAATGAATTAGTGATGCTCAGAGAAAAGGCCCATGAAACTAGGGCGGGGCCTTCTTTAGCCTCTTGGGAGGAAAGCAAAGCGATTCAGTACTGTGCATGTGTTTATCACCCTGGAGGGAGGCCCTCCTTCTTCACCAGTTATCTCCCTGACACCAGTGCTCATTAGCTATGAATGTGCAATTGATATCCTAGAAAACAGAAAGGACAGTTTGTCCATAAAGACATATTGAAGTATACAGTCACAGGATCCTCTATAATGGTCTTAAGTACATAGAGGGTAACTACTGTGAAACAACTGGAGACAAGGAATATAATCTTGATACTATTCATACTAGCTGAAAACACATAAATCTGATCAAGGCCTAAATGGAAACTACATGACTTAAGTAACAAAATACTATCAAAAGAGATTGAATGTTTAATTATTGGATACAACCTAATTCAGTTTGGTTTTTCAACCCAACCAGTCTTATCTTCATCCCCTTCAGGAATAAGAGCAATAATTAGGATCAGGAAAAGTCCAAATTCAGTCCAACCTACTATTAAAACATATCCAAAACTTTTACAGCAGTGCTACTCAAAGTGTAGGCTGCAGACTTGTGCCAGTCTATAAACTGTTACCAGTCCATGAGATAGATACAAATTTTGAAGAGTCTAGAAACTTTGATAGCAATTTGCCAATGCTATGACATCCAAGCTCATAATGACTGGACTTGTCTTGTTGAACAGGGTATAGACCAGCTCAGGTGTTGCCAAACTTGCATGGGGAGTCATATGTGTACTAGTTATGTGCAACAAGACCATTTTACAACATGTGATATTTCAGGTTAGTTTGTCAGCTGTAATCCAAAAGTGTATAAAAATCTGACAAAAAAGGAAGCAAGTATTTTTACGATTTGCTATTTTTACAATCATTTTATTTTTTAATCAAGCCTTTAAAAATAGTTTTAACATTGTTAACTAAATTAGGGAATAAAATTGGCATTACTTATTTTTAACCTTAATTTACAGATGGCAAAACAAGGTTCACTGGACTTTTTAGTCAAGAAAAGAAACACCTCTGAATGCAGTAGTGACAGTAATCCAAATGATGACAATGGAAGCGATTCTGAAGAAATGTAGACCCAAAGTAAAGGTAAAGGTTTCCCCCACACATTTGTGCAGTCGTGTCCGACTCTAGGGGCCAGTGCTCATCTTCGTTTGTTAGCTGAAGAGCCAGCGTTGTCCGAAGACACTTCCACGGTCATGTGGCTAGCATGAGACACTCGGAACGCTGTTACCTTCCCACCAAAGTGGTACCTATTCATCTACTTGCATTTGCATGCTTTCGAATTGCTAGGTTGGCAAGAGCTGGGGCGAGTGCGGGAGCTCACTCCGTCAAGCAGGGCTAGGGATTCGAACCTCCGAACTTGCGATCTTCCGATCGACAAGCCTGGTGTCTTACCCGCTGAGCCACCACGCCCCTGTACTATGATCCAAAGTGCTCATACTAATTTTATGTGGAAGTTTGATCCCTCACATGTTGTTTGGTTTGGAGCCATAATTGATGGTGAAGTGCTAAAACTACTGTGTGTTATTTGCAGAGATGTTCTGGCTAATGAGGCAATGAAACCATCAAAATGTAAGCGGCATTTACATATAAAACATAAAGAAATAAGTTGAAAACCCAAATAAACATTTGAAAGAAGGAGTATAGAATTAAAAAGCCGACAGAAACAGATGTTCAGTATTTCACATATAAACATTAGTGCTGTGTGGGCCTCTTGTAAAATAGCACTTTGGGTTGTTAAAACTAAAAAATCATATACTGTTGCCAAGACATTAGTGAAAGACTGAAAGACTGAATCAATTTTATATCTGTTGAATCTAATAATAAAAATTTGGGGCTTTTGTTTTGCATGAGTTTGGGTTTTTTAAAATTTCATTTTGACAATAATTTGTATTTATTGTTTTTTATAAAAGTACTGCAATGGAGTGGAAATTATTTTAAAAAATGGGTCCTTTACCACAGATAATTTGAGAAGCACTCTTCTAGAGCCCTACAGTGCAGGGATTCTCAATCCCTCCAATTCCACAAAGTCACTTTTCAAAAAACATGATTGCTGTCAATGTCTTGCTCACTAAAGAAGCATTCACACCTGGTGGGCATAGCCGAAGTTTTCCATTTGCCATAATAATAAAGTCATTGGGACACAGCAAAAAGCCAGCCAATGAGAATGAGGTTACTGTGTGCATCTTCCTTCCCTTGCTAACGGCACCCCAGGATCCACTGCCTAGGCTATTCCAAATGAAACCCAGCTTCATGCAGATTGATCTGGTCACCATGTCAGAACTAATTTTGCCTAGGCCTCCAGTCTTCGCTCTGGATGGGTTTTTTCACAATGCCTGAGGAGTAATCTCTATCACAGCTGTTAATAGTGGGCATTGGCTGTGACTGCGTTTGTGAATTTCTCTTAACTCTAATGCCTTCTGAAAGCACTGATGTGCCATATTCTTCAAGCAGGAGGCTTCTTTCACTGATATATTACCAGAATGCTGCTAGATCAGAGCAGTGCTAAAAGATGATGTTGGGAATTATGCACGTTGCAGTTCCTCCTGTGAATAATAATCAGCTTGAGTTAGCTGCACAGTAAATAATAAAAAAATGCAGATTCATCTTTGCTATGTTACTTCCTAAGTGACTTTTAGAAGCAGTTTTGCCTGTATCCGAGTGCAGTCAAAGCTGTTATTCTTCATCTAGTGCAATAATGACAGAACACCTGCATTGTAATGTGAACTTACTACCTAGTTTTAGGCAGGCACAATTAGTTTGTCATCTGCTGTAGCCACAGCAGCAGCAGTTATAGCCTTGGGTTGGGGATCGGGGGGAATAAATAAAGAAAATAATCTCATTCATATTTATCAGATGGCTTTGCATTGTTCAAAGCTTCCTCATGCAATTGACATTTTTGTATTGCTTTTCTTGGCTCACTAAGTGGCGGTCCAGTTCAATCTAATCCATATGTAATTTAAAGAATAATGTGACCTTCACAAGGGGGAAAATCCATCCTGAGTATGCTTGGTTATTGAAATAAGTTTTCTTTCTCTCTCTCTCTCTCTCTCTCTCTCTCTCTCTCTCTCTCTCTCTCTCTCTCTCTCTCTCTCTCTCTCTCTCTTTCTCTCTCTCTTTCTCTCTCTCTCTCTCTCTCTCTCTCTCTCTCTCTCTCTCTCTCTTGCTAATGGTATAAAGAAGGTAAATTTCAACAGGGGATTCCTCACTTATCTTAGCAACTGTGATTTTTTTTAAAGACTGCTCACTGTAAGGAATTAAAGACACGCAGATCATCCCATGCTTTCTAACACTGAGATGCATTGGAATAACAGGAAAGCAGGGAGGGAAATTCAAGAGTAGAGGAATAAGAAGGAAGAAAATATGGAGGTATATATACATCCTTTTCTAAAACCCAAGATTTTTTGTTGTTTATACGAAAAGTCACTTCCGACTCTTCGTGACTTCATGGACTAGCCCACGCCAGAGCTTCCTGTCGGCCGTCGCCATCCCCAGCTCCCCCAAGGTCAAGTCCGTCACCTCCAAAATATCATCCATCTTGCCCTTGGTCGGCCCCTCTTCCTTTTGCCTTCCACTTTCCCTAGCATCAGCTTCTTCTCCAGGGTATCCTGTCTTCTCATTATGTGGCCAAAGTACTTCGGTTTTGCCTTTAATATCATTCCCTCAAGCGAGCAGCCTGGCTTTATTTCCTGGAGTATGGACTGGTTTGATCTTCTTGCAGTCCAAGGCACTCTCAGAATTTTCCTCCAACACCACAGTTCAAAAGCATCTATGTTCCTTCGCTCAGCCTTCCTTATGGTCCAGCTCTCGCAGCCATAGGTTATTACGGGGAATACCATTGCTTTAACTATGCGGACCTTTGTTGTTAGTGTGATGTCTCTGCTCTTAACTATTTTATCAAGATTTGTCATTGCTCTCCTCCCAAGAAGTAGACGTCTTCTGATTTCCTGGCTGCAGTCAGTGTCTGCAGTAATCTTTGGCATGGCCTCCACTTTTTCTCCCTCTATTTGCCAGTTATCAATCAAGGTGGTTGCCATAAACCAACCCAATATGGCTGAAACCCAAGATGACTTAAACCAAAATGGCCATGAGTAAAACAAGGGAAGTGAAAAGAGGCTTTACTTCTTAAAGCTATAGTAGGATAAAAGTAACAAAAATTAACAGAGAAAAGATATAGGAATATAAAATTTCCATAAAAGTGTGTATGCTAAGAATAACATGACAAATGGTTGCATCTAGTTCCCATGTTATTCATGATTACTTCTCTTTCTACCAGCACATTTTTAAAAAATGGTCTCTGTCTTACATCACTGAAGATGCTCTTCTTCCTGAAACTAGCATATGATTCAAATTAACAGAATAGAATAATATATTTTGGTTTCAGAAAATGCCTAATCAGGAAAGCAGAGTACTGTATATGCATTTCCAGATTCATATTACATGTTGCCTTTTAAAGCTTTTAGGCTACAAACCAAAGCAGAGTAAGTCCTGAAATCTCTCAATTGGCTTGTATTATGGACATCTTCTCAAAATAAAACAAAATAATACAAACATTATCCTCACATCCCCCACCCCAAAGCTCAATCTAGTCCATGAAAAACAGTTATTTTACTTTTTTAATGGAGAATAACATTATTATCAAACCTTAGGAAGTGTGGATCAGCATGTGTCAGCTGATAACAGCCCACTTTGCTAAATTTTATGTAGGTTATACGGCACTGATTGCTGCCGACTGAAATAAAATTAATGACGAATATTTTTTAAAATGCCACTGATACACTCTGCAAGTCAGAACTTTGTGTTTTCAATTCCTTAACATGAGATTAATGAGAGGCATTGATCTTGTGCATTCAGTCTGAAGAGGAGATATATAACTTCTTATCAAACCGATTATCAGCTACTGTTCTTCAACACCTTCTGGAAGAGATTAAGTGTGCTGGATACTTCTTGGCCTGGGAGTTTAGATTAATTTTATGCCTTTCTCTAAAAGGTGGAATTTCTTTGAAATTGACTTTGGTGGTGTGTGTGCATGTCTATGTGTACGCATCTATATGTGTATGTGTGTTCAGTGTTGAATGGCTATATCTTATTGATTTTATTCAGCGCAGGGCTGGTCGGAAGGTATGAGTAAAAACAGCTTGCACAATGAATACATTCTGTCACGTCCCATCCTTAATGATGGGAAAGTAGAAGAGGATAAACAGTGTGAGAGAAAAGCTATTGTGGCTGTTAGCAATCTATCTGGTGCCATAGTAGAATAGAAAATATGATATTTATGAGCACTAATATTTGTATTCCTCTACAAAGAAAGGAGCCAGTGGATGTGGCTGATATTCTTCTCCTTGAATATTTCACTGTATGTTTTCTCATTTCCTTTGTCACTGTAAATTCATCATTATAATCCCTACAAGTGAGCAAAATCCAATCAGCAATTTATGTTTCCTGGCCTTTGGGTCCAGGCTGAGCTAATCAAGAAGAATGGAAGATGGGTTAAATTGGTTGCTTCAAGAAACTGCTACGGGTTGCATTATATTTGTCAATTCAAGGTTTTACTTTTGCCAAGGGATTTCTTTATTGATATGAACAAGGGAGTGGCCCGCACACTCGGCTACTTTGGGACCTTATGATAAAGAGAACACCCAGTTTTTCTCTGGTCTTTAATTGACCCCCTTATACTACATAGTCCCTCTACTACTGTAATGGTATGTGGGAAAGACCTTGGGAGACGGAACAAAGAGACTCTGCTAAGGGAACAGTCAGATAAAATATAGAACAGCCCGCAGCTTGATAGTGGGTGGGGCAAGAGGCTCAGAAGAGACCCTCTGTCAGACTCGCTTTGTTTGCCTGCCATGTATTTGAGCCAACACGTGTCAAGCAGTAAAGAAGCTGACCCGTGTCAGCCTCCTTTGTAGCCAGCTGCTTTGCAAACCGAAAAGAACTGTTTGCTTCCCACACATTCCTCCACTGAATGTGAAAGACCAAGGGCACTGATAAGACACCTGAACTCTCATTAAACATAACAGATTGGGAGGGGGGAAATCAAGAGTGAGAAAACATTTGTTTTGAAGCTAACAGGGGATGAGGTCAGTGGGATGTTGTTAACTTTGAATGCATGTCGTCAAATTTGGTATTCAGAGCTTTGCAGTCATTCCATGTAGTCGGATCTTAATAAATGAATTCTTTTAGCATTCTGATGAATTGTCTGGAGAATTTCTTAAGTTAAGATCCTGGCACTGGGATCATCACACCCTCCCTAGTTTATGGGGCTGTAAAGGAAAGCCTGCTGCACTTCATTCTATCGTATACAAATGCCTCCATTGCAATTGACTGGTATGTGTTCTGGTGGTACATATCTCCCACCCAGCCCCAGTCACCATGCTGTGCCTTCAATGGCTGTTTTGTATTGAGCTACGTGGTGGCTCAGCGGGTAAGACGCCAGGCTTGTCGATCACAAGTTAGGAGGTTCAAATCCCTAGCCCCGCGTGATGGAGTGAGCTCCCGCACTAGCCCCAGCTCTTGCCAACCTAGCAATTCGAAAGCATCCGCACGTGTCATGCCGGCCACATGATCATGGAAGTGTCTTCGGACAATGCTGGCTCTTCGGCTAACAAACGGAGATGAGCACCAGCCCCTAGAGTCGGACACGACTGCACAAATGTGCGGGGGGAACCTTTACCTTTACAAATGATATTAAGACTATAATTACCTTTTACTTGCTTTCCTGGCATGGAAGAAAGGGGAAAAGAAGCAGGGAAACCCATAAAGCAGAGGCCTTGTTGTCTGTGGTCTGGGCAGAACATCAGGCCATCACTATGGACAATGTGGAGGATTGGGTTGAAATCCAGTAAAGGATTTCTTAAACCAACTTATTTTGTAGCCAGTTTATGCAGAGGAGACAAGCAGCCATTGAGTGTAGCGCAGAAGCCCCCTTTGATCTATATAGAATATGGTTGTACTTGTCAATAGAATGAAAACAATTGATTACAGGTAGTATGTATTGTTTTAACAATTAGGTATCTGACTCACATGGAACAGTATCAGAAACATGATGTACTTCCATAACCTGAGTTTTCTCCAAGTCTTGAGATGCATGTTAATTACACAATCAGAGAATATTTAGGCCATAATGTCTAATTATCTGTTCTGTGCAGGAAGTCAAAGTAAAGCATTTTTAGCAGATGGAATACATCCAATGAAGGAGAATCCACCCCTTCTCTGTATAACTAGTTCCACTTTTGAACTATTCTTATTGTTGAGTTGTTGTTGTTGTTTCCCCCTAACATCAAGTTGGAATTTGCCTTCGTGTAACTTCAATTCCTCTTCCTCCACAGAAAACCTCCCTCTCTTCAGGGATAGATGAAACTCCACTTTGATGAGTTCATCTGATGCTTATGGACATTTTCCTATTTGGAGGGACTGCCTGATATGCCTTTCTAGCTCCTAGCTACTGATTCCTTCATCTCAACTAGAGGAAAAGTCCTTGTATGCAATTTTGCCCACATGCTACTCTCATAAAGTTTGCTGCCTTGCAACTCCCAGGAAGCTCACTAGAATGCTGCATTCATGGAATCTGTTCTGCAATGTTGATCTGATGCCATGATAAACTGAAGGTTTTTAGAGATTGCTCAATGTGTTTGCTATTATTTCCAAACACAGTGTTTTCCTTGCAGTCACATCCATTGCAACATATTGGGAGGAATCTTGCAAACCTCAATAGAAATATATACAAATACATGAGAACAAGGGCATGGATTGTTGCGGGTGGGATGGGGACAATGCTAGAAATTTATTTTCTTCTATTTTTATAAATGAAGAGTTTATTAATTCACATAGCAGTGAAAGCTCTGGTGGCAGTATGCTGAGAAATTGAGCAACTGGAAGTAGAAAGAGTGAACCCTATTTGGGGGCCAGTCTCTCTATTCATCTATTGGTTAGATCAGTCTGAGCAATGATTGGCTGAAAGTGCTCTCTGAAGGATCCAGATTAAAAGGCACCCTGACCAAACTATGCTAAAAGCATCTGAATTCTGAAGATACTGATGTCACTGTAATAAGCAAGCTAAGTTTTTAAAGTGCATGGGAAATTATTAGCAATGGAAAGATTGATGGCATTACAGGCCTTGTACCACATACTGTGGGGCGTGGTGGCTCAGTGGGTAAGACGCCAGGCTTGTCGGAAGATCGCAAGTTCGGAGGTTCGAATCCCTAGCCCCGCATGACGGAGTGAGCTCCCGCACTCACCCCAGCTCTTGCCAACCTAGCAATTCGAAAGCATGCAAATGCAAGTAGATTAATAAGTACCACTTCAGTGGGTAGGTAACAGCGTTCCACGCGTGTCGTGCGGCCACATGACCGTGGAAGCATCTTCGGACAATGCTGGCTCTTCGGCTAACAAACGGAGATGAGCACCGGCCCCTAGAGTCAGACACGACTGCACAACTGTGCGGGGGGAACCTTTACTTACCACATACTGCATATCTACTAGCATGTTGAGAAATACATGAAAGAAGTTATAAAATGTTGCCCTCTTCAATGCCAACAAACAATGAATGGAAATTGGGGGCTGCTCTCTTCTTTTATAGTACACAGGGATCTCTAATTTAAAATGATACACGCTTGTCTTATTGATGCGATCAATAAGTGTATAATCCCATAATAGATTATATTAGAGTAATAATCTAATCTGATAAAAGAAAGAGGGTATTTTCCCCAAAATACATGAAAGGGATATAAAATTACAGAAAAACAATAATGGAGCAAGGGAGTCATCAAAAGAAAAGCAAGCTAGATTCTACCAAAGGAATCCATCCAAATCTAAAGGTAGACACTAAGTATTTAAGCCAGTGCCTGCTTTTTCTGTCATCTAAAGCTAAAATGACTATTAAAATGTCTGAACTATTTGGTTCCATCTAACCCTCTTCCTTGGATGCAGTGAGCCATCATGTCAAAGTGCAGGGCACCTTTATTTATATGCTTAATTTATATTATTAATCTAGAAAATTGTCAGGTTTTCATCTAGACTTCTGATGACATCTACTCTGTCCTTTGAAGAAAAGATCATTCTTTTAGCACAGACAACACACACACATCCTTCCCTAAATAAATTCAAAATGATAATGCATTCCAGAAAAATACTGCCTCCCTTCCCTGTTATAGAATTACAGGAATGACAGATTCCTTTTCTCAAATATATTGCTATAATTTAGAATCTAGCAGGGCTTCTTAAAAGCACATGAGGAGTGTGACATGGCCTAAATTGGTAGCATCAAGGAACTGCTAAGAGGAGATAATGCATGGAGCTAAAGTCAGAGCAGTGTACACCTTGAACTCTCAGTGCTTCTGTCTCCACTTTTCTCTGGTCACAAATCTCAAATGCCATAAATTAAGATAGCTTCAGCCCAGCAGGTTAATGCATCCACATAGAAGGCTTCTATTAACAGCTTGTTCCTAGCAGCTAATTCCAGAGAAACACTGACTGAGTGGTAATCAGAAAAACTGCTTGTGTGCATACCACTTTACTGGAACAAATTACTACATTTCGGTTGTGTACACGCTGCTCTTCCTTCTCCATTCGAAGTATTAAAGCATCTGTGGTTGTAGAGATCTTCTTTTTCATAAGTTTAATGATGCATATCTCAACTTTATACAGGTAGTCCTTGTTTAGTGACCATGATTGGGACCAGCAATTGGGTTTTTAAGCAAAGTGGTTGCTAAGTGAAACTGCAACTGTGCTTACAATCTTACTTCAGCTTTCCTTTGCTTTACAGACCTGTGAAGGTTGTAAATGTGAGGACTGGTCAGAAAGTTACTTTTTTATCACTGTTGTAACTGTGAACAGTCGCTAAACGAGTCAGTTGCTAAATAAGAATTACCTGTAGATTCTTCCTTCTTCTTCAGGTCTCCAGTTTTGTAAGGATGAGCAAGAAGCTGCATGCAAGACAAGTATAATGAAACTGTATCTAGAACTAGGAAGAGGTTAGGAAGAACTGGCCCAGTTGTTCATGTATAATCACTCTGGGTAGCACCTGCCCTAAAGTCTGCCAGTCCAATCTTTGGCCTAGCACCAGATTATTTCATATCACATGTTCAGACACACAGAACAGTGAACTGCTAATTGCAGAACATTCCCAGTATAAAAATGGCACAAGTTGTTGTTGCAGAAAGTTGTTGTGAAGCTATCATCACATTTGAATAAACTGAGAACAGTTGTAATGTTGTGACATTTCTGTGGGTCTACTAAAAAAAACCCCTGCTTTTGTGGAAATTTGCCCCAAATGATGGGGCACCAGAAATAAGGACGAACTGAGCAGGATGTTCTCTTGGGGGACCCATTACATCATTACTTCTCTTCCTCCACCCCCCACACTGTGCTATTTACTCTCCCCTCCCTACTAAGAAAAGAAGAAAAAAGAAATCCATTTATCCCCTTCTACAGGCCACCTGGTAACAGAAAGGAAGGAAGGAAGGAAGGAAGGGAGGGAGGGAGGGAGGGAGGGAGGGTTTTATTTGTTTCTTCTTTTTTTCCCCTTTCATAAAGCAGGGCACAGTAGGAATAGATCTTTTTTAGACTTTGTTTTCTTCAGTTTTTAAAGAGTGTGTCAGGCATACTTCCACAACTGTGCCCAACAAGCTGTCAATAATTTGGGAATATGGCAGCAACAGACAGAAGGACCCATTTGTTCTGTTTTCACACATTGTTCAATTCATTGCTTGTTTGCTAGAGCCCTGCACCTCTTCAAAGCAATATGTCACTTTGCTGAGACTTTGACTGAAGTGGTCCTTCAAACTGAAGCCATGGAGCATTGACGTGCTCCTCTTCAAAGCTCAGCAATTCAACTTCTGGAAGCAGGACCTCTTGTATACCCACAGCACATGCAAAAAATCACTGTTAGTGAGGCACAGGGGCACAGATAGATTGGCCGTACCTCAACAGTCCTATGCCTCCATAAGTATAGCTGTTCGCTACCAACCAAGGTGATGAAAAAGTGATGAAATGTGCATCATGATATAATGATGCAAACTCGGCCCTTTCATACTTCCATCCTGATGTTGGACACAAGTTTGTAAGTCATAGGGTTTCCATTGAAATACCACATCACAACATACATTTTATCACTTGCCCACCCCAGTGGACACCTATGTCCATAAGGTGCTTAACCTCATTAATGTGGAATGACCTGCATATAAGACAAAATATCTTATCAGTGAAGATTGAAAATAATCTGCACACTGCTAGTTTTTGGTCCCTTTCCCCTGCACTTGATTAGTTGAAGGATAAATGGGGAAAACTTTCTGTAGAGTTGGCTGTTGCAGTTAATCATGCTCAACATCTTTACTTCCCCAAATCCTACGTTATGTGAGAAGGTACTCTGGTGGTATGACTAGAACCTCCCTGTACACACTTCAGCATGTCTACCCTCAAAAACAGCTGGGCCAAAAGCCGAAAGGACGCTCAGTTGTGGATGTGTCTGGAAGTGGAAGGAAAGTCCGATGCTGTAAAGAACAATATTGCATAGGAACCTGGAATGTAAGAACTATGAATCAAGGTAAGCTGGATGTGGTCAAACATGAGATGACAAGATTGAACATCGACATATTGGGAATCAGCGAACTAAAATGGACAGGAATGGGCGAATTTAATTCAGGAGACCATTATATATACTACTGTGAGCAAGAATCCCTTAGAAGAAATGGAGTAGCTCTCATAGTCAATAAAAGAGTGGGAAAGGCAGTACTGGGGTACAACCTCAAAAACGACAGAATGCTTTCAGTTCGAATCCAAGGCAAACCATTCAACATCACAGTGATCCAAGTCTATGCCCCAACCACTGATGCCAAAGAAGCTGAAGTTGACCGGTTCTATGAAGACCTACAACACCTTCTAGAACTAACACCAAAAAAAGATGTCCTTTTCATCATAGGGGACTGGAATGCTAAGGTAGGAAGTCAAAAAATAACCGGAATAACAGGCAAGTTCGGCCTCAGAGTACAAAATGAAGCAGGGCAAAGGCTAATAGAGTTTTGTCAAGAGAACACGCTGGTCATAGCAAACACTCTTTTCCAACAACACAAGAGACGACTCTACACATGGACATCACCAGATGGTCAATACCGAAATCAGATTGATTATATACTTTGCAGCCAAAGATGGAGAAGCTCTATACAATCAGCAAAAACAAGACCTGGAGCTGACTGTGGCTCAGATCATGAGCTTCTTATTGCAAAATTTAGGCTTAAATTGAAGAACGTAGAGAAAACCACTAGACCAATCAGGTATGACCTAAATCATATCCCTTATGAATATACAGTGGAGGTGAGGAATAGATTTAAAGGATTAGATCTGGTAGACAGAGTGCCTGAAGAACTATGGATGGAGGTTCGTAACATTGTACAGGAGGCAGCAACTAAAACCATCCCAAAGAAAAAGAAATGCAAGAAAGCAAAGTGGCTGACTGATGAGGCTTTACAAATAGCTGAGGAAAGAAGGGAAGCAAAAGGCAAGGGAGAAAGGGAAAGATATAAACAACTGAATGCAGAATTCCAGAGAATAGCAAGGAGAGATAAGAAGGCCTTCTTAAATGAACAATGCAAAGAAATCGAGGAAAACAATAGAATGGGGAAGACTAGAGATCTCTTCAAGAAAATCGGAGATATCAAGGGAACCTTTTGTGCAAAGATGGGCATGATAAAGGACAAAAAAGGCAGGGACCTAACAGAAGCAGAAGAGATTAAGAAGAGGTGGCAAGAATACACAGAAGAACTATACAAGAAAGATCTTAATATCCCTGATAAATACGATGGTGTGGTCACTGACCTTGAGCCGGACATCCTAGAGAGTGAAGTCAAGTGGGCCTTAGGAAGCATTACTAACAACAAAGCTAGCGGAGAAGACAGTATCCCAGCTGAGCTATTTAAAATCCTAAAATATGATGCTGTTAAAGTGCTGCACTCAATATGCCAACAAATTTGGAAAACTCAACAGTGGCCACAGGATTGGAAAAGGTCAGTTTACGTTCCAATTCCAAAGAAAGGCAATGCCAAAGAATGTTCAAACTACCGTACAATTGCGCTCATTTCACATGCCAGCAAGGTTATGCTCAAAATCCTACAATCTAGGCTTCAGCAGCATGTGAACCGAGAACTACCAGAAGTGCAAGCTGGGTTTCGAAGAGGCAGAGGAACTAGAGATCAGATTGCCAACATTCGCTGGATCATGGAAAAAGCAAGAGAGTTCCAGAAAAACATCTACTTCTGCTTCATTGACTACGCTAAAGCCTTTGATTGTGTGGATCACAACAAACTGTGGCAAAGTCTTAAAGAGATGGGAGTACCAGACCACCTTACCTGTCTCCTGAGAAACCTGTATGTGGGTCAAGAAGCAACAGTTAGAACCGGACATGGAACAACCGACTGGTTCAAAATTGGGAAAGGAGTACGACAAGGCTGTATATTATCACCCTGCTTATTTAACTTATATGCAGAGTACATCATGAGAAATGCCGGGCTGGATGAATCACAAGCCGGAGTTAAGATTGCCGGGAAAAATATCAACAACCTGAGATATGCAGACGATACCACCCTAATGGCAGAAAGTGAAGAGGAACTAAAGAGCCTCTTGATGAGGGTGAAAGAGGAGAGTGCAAAAGCTGGCTTGAAACTCAACATTAAAAAAACCCAGATCATGGCATCTGGTCCCATCACTTCCTGGCAAATAGAAGGGGAAGAAATGGAAGCAGTGACAGATTTTATTTTCTTGGGCTCCAAGATCACCGCAGACGGTGACTGCAGCCATGAAATTAAAAGACGCTTGCTCCTTGGAAGGAAAGCTATGGCAAACCTAGACAGCATATTAAAAAGCAGAGACATCACCTTGCCGACAAAGGTCCGTATAGTTAAAGCTATGGTTTTTCCAGTAGCAATGTATGGCTGTGAGAGTTGGACCATAAGGAAGGCTGAGCGCCAAAGAATTGATGCTTTCGAGCTGTGGTGCTGGAGAAGACTCTTGAGAGTCCCTTGGACTGCAAGGAGGTCAAACCAGTCAATCCTAAAGGAAATCAACCCTGACTGCTCATTGGAAGGACAGATGCTGAAGCTGAAGCTCAAATACTTTGGCCACCTAATGAGAAGAGAGGACTCACTGGAAAAGACCCTGATGCTGGGAAAGACTGAGGGCAAAAGGAGAAGGGGACGGCAGAGGATGAGATGGTTAGATAGCATCACCGATGTAATGAACATGAATTTGAGTAAACTCCGAGAGACAGTGGAGGACAGGAAGGCCTGGCGTGCTATGGTCCATGAGGTCATGAAGAGTCGGACACGACTGAACGACTGAACAACAACAACAACAACCCTCAAAAAATTTTAAAAGAAAATATTCATAAATACATTAAAAGTAAAGGTAAAGCTTCCCCTGCACAGTCGTGTCTGACTCTAGGGGCCAGTGCTCATCTCCGTTTGTTAGCCAAAGAGCCAGCGTTGTCCAAAGACGCTTCTGCAGTCATGTGGCCAGCATGACGCACGCGGAACGCTGTAACCATCCCACCAAAATGGTAACTATTTATCTACTTGCATTTGCATGCTTTCAAATTGCTAGGTTGGCAAGAGCTGAGGCGAGTGCGGGAGCTCATTCCGTCATGCAGGGCTAGGGTCTCGAACCTCCGAACATGTGACCTTCCGCCTGGCATCTTAACCACTGAGCCATCGTGCTCACACATTATACATTGCTCAGACTTTATCTGTATCTCTTGAGATGCACATGCCCATGTATTCAAATTCTGGTCTGGCTGAACTAGTAGCAGTGGTTTTAAACAACTGACTACATACTGTATATGGAAAGAAAAATATCTTTAGAAACCAAGATTCCATAGTTCTAGATGTAAAGATAATCAGGTACAATAAATGGCAATGCTTTTGCAATATTAACAGGTATAGCAGGAATTTCTTTAGGGTGAACCCTAAATATCTATCTATCTTCTATCTAATCTATCAGATTTTTTTAAATTTTTTTTTTTTTTGGGAAACCACTTAGTGTGTAGTGATTTTAAATTAAACAGAATATCGTGTGCACATGATCACGGAAAATTGCTTTTCTTAATTTCCACTGATGGAAATGTTCTCAGCAGGACTTTGTGGATGTTCCTAATGATGGTAGAGATATGGAACCAATTCTAAATGCAGAGGCAGAACCTCACTCATGCTTGTTTCTCCAAGCTTCTGCAACCCTTGTTCAAAAAATTTAAAAAATGCTGATAAATCTATGGAAATATAATTGATAAATGATTTGAATTGCTTTAGCCTGCCGTTTACCAAAACTGTGTCTGCTAGCACTCCCACCATCTGTTTTCCTTCTATAATTTAACTCATATTTCTTAAATTACAGCCAATACTAAAAGTTCTAAACAGGTTTATAGCTGGATTTGTGTATGGCTTAGCTCATAAAATGAGTTTATATGGGAAATCATGGAGAAAATGGTCATGTATTTACTATCAGGGAATCCTAACTTTGGATTTCAAATGTTCACAACATTCAGAATTTGGCCCTTTCCTAAAAACAACAGAAAACTGATTTCTAATTGTCCTCATTCAAATAGGCTTTATTTCAACTAGGAAAACGCAGGCTAAATGCATATTTAAATTTAATTACATGGTTATAAGTTTTATATAGTAGGAGCAGTTATCGGTTGGGATAGAGTGCATAAGACCCAATTTCTCTACTACTTAATAGCCAGATGCTCCATTCTTTATGTGAAACCATGACTGAATGGAGGCTATGATTTTAGACCTCCCCTCTCTCTCTTTTTTAAGGAAGGACATTTTATGAATGTGACTACTACACAATCTTTCATAAATGTGGGGCTGCAGCTCTTATGATTCTATCTGCATGGTGGTGTGATAGTGGGAGGATTCCTCTGAATCACATGCATGATCTCAATTGTCCACATTTTAGGATCCAAGCCAAGTCATGCCACAGATACATTTCTTCCTGTTAATAGATTTATTTTTAGGACCCTGGGGAAAAAACCTCAGTCCTAAAAAGGCTGCAAATTTCTTTAATTATATGGTCATGTGCATAATTCTCACAATAGCTTTTGTGCTGGGTATTAATGAAGCTCTCATAAAGCTCCAGTCCAAAAGAGTGGTTCATTAGTTGTATAGAAAACCAAATTTGTTTGCAAAATATGTTAAAAAGCCAAACTTTATATTTTCTGTGGTCTTTCTTATATGCACAGATATTAGTAACAAAGAGACAGAGTCATCATACAATCATGTTGTTGTTTATTCGTTCAGTCACTTCCGACTCTTCGTGACTTCATGGACCAGCCCATGCCAGAGTCATACAATCATAGGCCCAACCAAATGGCTTTGGGGATGTAAAATAGTGTGCATTGGAAATAAACTGCAAAAATGCAAGCCTCTGACAAGGTGTAACTTGCTCCAGTTCCAAAATCAATGTTAGATATGCTCTTAGCTTCAAATTTACTCAGCGCAGAGAGCATACTTTCTATATTACAGATTGTATATCATACAGTGTGTATTATCAGTATGGGGAAATGCCTCCCGGCAAATATATTCCATCCGAGGAACCACATATCTCCAATAACTACATATTCTGGCTCAAGAGTACAATTACCATTAGCTTTTAATACAGACGACCTTTCCCCTTGCTGCCATTCGTATTTAGCCTGCCTTTCTACTTGGTGTCAGAAGTCCATAAATAAATAGGCACATCTGTCCCTAGTCACAAAGCTCAGATATAAGCAGATGGCTCAAACAGTTAGCAGTATTAATTACACATGCTGTTAGCCTCCAGAAGAGGTGATGAGCGAAAGCCCCAAGGCTTTCAATTCTTCTTCAATCACCGACCCTTTGATAGGCATTTAAAAATAAGAGTTCCTGGATCTATTAATATCCTAATAAGGTGAAATCTTTAATTGAAGCATCTTCAGTTTTATAGATGCACATTGAAAAAATATTTTTCAATACTTTAATACAAATTTAAATACAAATTTAAATAATAAATAAAGATGATGATGATGATGATAAATGGATACATTGTGTGTGCGCTTGAATACGTATGCAATTTCCTTTCCTTCATTATATTTATATCTTAGTATTGTTATGTTTGTGCACATTTCATCTCCTTTGAAATAATACAACTGCCTGGAAAAAAAAACTTGAGTTGAGTTATAAAATGCTAACATCTTTATGGCTGACATAAGATGAAATGGCTATACGTATGTTTAAACTGATGTCCAGTTTTCACAAGTACACAAAGCAGAAGAAATCTTTTAGCTAGAGTCAAATTAGATTTCTTTATCAATCTCAACAATGTCCTCCTAATTTTAATTACATTTTCTGCCTTTGTTGCCAGGGTTACAGTCTGACCTCAACTCCAAAGATGAAAATTGATATAAAAGCAAAACGATCAAACAAGAGAAAGGTGAATCAGATAGTAAATCCAGAACATTTACTGTTACTAATTTTATTTCGCTTTGAGTCAAACTATGAAATAAAAATATGAAAAAATTAAAATTCTGTTACATAGACACTTTTAAGTATTATACTAATGCAAAAATAATTGATGTTCCCTCTATACAGTGCAATTTTCTAAAAGTACTGAACATTTAAAGACCTGGGATTTAAAACCTTGGCAACTTAATTTTCTTTACAGAATTCAGGAAAAGAAAACATGAATTAGATTCAAAACACTAATCTTATGACTCTAATTACATCATGAAATGCAGCACAAATTTAGATTTAAACTTTAATATATTTTCCAGCCCTAATTCTGGCTGTAGCATCATTGAAACCAGTGTTTCTCAAACTTGGCAACTTTAAGATGTGTGGACTTCAACTCCCAGAATTCCCCAGCCAGCCATTTTTACTCTAAACATGTACTGATAACAGTGAAATGCTCCAAAGGTAGCTACTTCACTGGAAGCATCATTTGGGGTAGTCATCCCAACTATAAATAAAACTTTGAAACAATTTTTCATTACAAACCAAAAGTTGTTCATTGTTCCAAGCAGAGATGTATGAATCAGTTTGCTCTGATGAGTTTCAAAAATGTTTTGGCTCACTGGTAGCCTGTTTTTCCTTAAAGATCCTTGGACCAATCAATTTCCCCTTCCTCTAATTGTTCCATTGTCACTTTTTATGGTAAATAATTGTTTGCTATTTTTGTGCAAGCAGCAAGTTATGATTAAATTTGCATGATAAACCACAATTGGATTCTCATTTCCAGTTTTGAATTGCAGGGCAGACACAAAAATAGCTTTCCAATTAAAATGAAATTTGCAACATATGGCTCTCATAAAAAAGCAAAGGAGACTGATAGGTAATATTTTTCATGGTGATTTTTATCATCATCATCATCATCATCAGACACTAGCAGTGCTATCTGTATTGTAATGATATCCTACAACTCTGCTTCTCTAGTAGACTTTGGTGAATTTCTTTTACATCCTTACTTTTCATAATAATTTGGTCACTGCACTGCTATAATACGGGAAAGTTTGCATGTTGTTGTTGTTGTTGTTACCACCTAGGACAGGGGTCGGCAAACTTTTTTTGCCGGGAGCCATTTTGATATGCTCGTGCACATTTTGAAGTGCTCGAGAGCCAGGGGGCGGGGTTTGCGGGCAGGGACCAATCGCGTGGAAGGGGGTGGGGTTTGCAGGCGGGGACCAATCACGTGGAAGGGGGCGGGGTTTGCGGGCGGGGACCAATCGCGCACACTTAGCGCCTGCTGCCGCCATGCCCGCCACCCCCACTGCATTGCCCGCCGCGGCCACGCACACCATGCCCGCTGCCACGCCTGCCCCGCCACGTCCGCCACTGCACCTCCCCCGGGGTCTGAGTAAGCCACGACGGGCGGGCGGCGAGCGAAGCGTCACCCCGCCTCCTCCCCCGGGGTCCTTCGTGAAGACCTTCTCCTCCATCCTCGCTGCTCCCACCGCCGTTCCTTACTGCCTTCCTTCTTCTCTCCCTCGCCGGCACCCACCACCCCTGCCCCACCTCTGCCCCTTCTCCTCCCTCCCCCTCACAGAGATTTCGTCTCTGTCTCCTTCTTATGTCTTCTGTCTGCCTGTCTCTTTCGAAGCAAGCGCGCGCGCAAGCGAGGAAGAAGCCGCTTTCTTTTTTCAGAAGTCGACCAGCCGGACAGAGAGCCTTCCTCTTCCCCACAGCCATGCTGCCTGTTCAGACCCTGAACCCCACCGGGGAGGAAAGGCTCGGATCTGGCCGGCTCTCTCACGCATTCACACCCACACGCTGTGAGCCACCCCCAATTCTTAGTTCTCCCATGCCTGCGCGCTGCTTGCAACGCCAGCCTCTTCTCTCACACACACAGACACATGGCCCTTCCCGATTCTCAACTCTTGGAGCTGTGGGGTGGGGAGGCATTGTTAGGCTTGGAAATGCCCCTGCAGCAGGTAGGTTAGAGAAGCGAGACGCCCCCCCTTCCCTCTCTCTCCCTCCGCCCGGCTCCCAGTCTCAAACGCTGCCAAACCTCACCGCCGAGTCCGGGGGTGAAGCGAAAAAGCGACCAGCCGGACAGAGAGCCTTCCTCTTCCCCACAGCCATGCTGCCTGTTCAGACCCTGAACCCCACCGGGGAGGAAAGGCTAGGATCTGGCCGGCCCTCTCACGCATTCACACGCACACGCTGTGAGCCACCCCCAATTCTTAGTTCTCCCATGCCTGCGCGCTGCTTGCAACGCCGGCCTCTTTGTTCCTGCCTTCAGAAATTAAGGAGAGGGAAATAAACTGTCCCCCCAGTAGCCCCCCCATAATCGGAGGACAACTACCACCCCCAAGATTTACTTCAATCAGCTGGGGATGGCTTACTCGCCCCATCCCCTGATCCTCCCATTGCCGGGACAAAGTGGCTTCCCGCCAGAGGCAAAGGAAAGAAAGGGTAGAAAAGTTTGTGGCACTGGGAGCAACATCACATACAAAAGCCTCCACGGCGCCCCTCTTTCAGGGAGCACCCCCGTCCCGCAGCGCAGAAAGGAAACTCAGCCCACGAGACCTACACAGACGGGGAAGGAGGCCAGGGATCGGCCTCCGCTTTCACGGGCGGTATGCCCCAGAACTGCTGTGGAGCTGAATGAAGGCTCTGGCAGCGGCAGGAGCGAAACGAGCCGGGAGGCTGACGGCGACTGTACGTGCGTGCGCGCGCGCCCGCACGTGGTATTTTGTAGAAGAGCCACACTCAAGGGGCCAAAGAGCCTCATCTGGCTCGCGAGCCGCCATTTCCGACCCTTGACCTAGGAAATTTAAAATCCCTCTCACATGTTTGTCAGGTCCATTAAATTATATATTATTATTATTATGGGAGAATTCAGGCTTCGTAATTTATTTATTTATTTATTTTCTATCCCACCTTTATTATTTTTATAAATAACTCAAGACGGCAAACATACCTAATTAATCCTACTTTACTTATTTATTGAATTTGTAGTTGGCCCATTCCAGACAACACTGGGCAGATTTACAAAATTGAAAACAGCAGTAAATATAAAACAACTCCAGCAATAAAAATGGTGTCCAAAGGAACAATCTTCATTTGAAACTAAAATAAAGTAAGAAATTTCTAAAAAATTAAAAAAGCCCTTTCCAAACATTTTCCCTATCCAGTCATTTCATATAGAAATAATGAAATTAGAAATCTGAGTGGGTAACCATGAATTTATTTTTATTCTGTTTTTTTTAAAAAAAAATACCTTACATATCCAGTTCCTTTATCACACCTGAGTTAGTACAGAATCTTTATTTTATTGGCATCATTTTCCTCACTTCTTCAATCAACTTTTTAAAAAGCTGATGCAAAGCATTTTTAAAAATACTACAAACAATATGTCCTGATATTAAATACAATTTTTTATTTTTCATGTCCTTAATTTAGAACAGCGTTTCTCAACCTTGGCAACTTTAAGATGTGTGGACTTCAACTCCATGAATTCCCCAGCCTGCAAAGCTGGCTGGGGAATTCTGGGAGTTGAAGTCCACACATCTTAAAGTTGCCAAGGTTGAGAAACACTGATTTAGAAGTTGAAGGAAGTTTATGAAATTGATATTAGTTATTTATCTGACCTCTGAAATAACAAACTTTAATACCCTGTCTTGGTAAATCAGTGAAGGTTTGCTTGAAACCAAATGAAACTAGTTTCCTATTATCTTAAAATTGGCTAAAACGGATCCAGCTCCTTCTACTTCTTGGATGAGAACCAGTCAAGCCAGCTAGAAAAGTCTAAATCAGATGTAAGTAAGAAGAAGCTGCTTTGTGCCATTGAGATCTAAAGTTAACAGAAGATTTGAATGTATTAAATGTCCTCACTCAGTGAGGCAAACATTATTTAATGGTTAACAACTGAATTGTAGGCCCAAGTTCCTATAAATTAACATGGATACAGGTAGTTGCTCATTCAGCAACCACTCATTCAGTGACCGTTTGAAGTTACAACAATGCTGAATGTGGAGACTTACAACTGGTCCTCATAGTTGCAGCTGTTGCAGCGTCTCTGTGGTTACATGATCACGATTCAGGCACTTGGCAACCAGCTCACAATCACGATGGTCGCAGCATCTCACAGTCACGTGATTGCCATCTGTGACGTTCACTGCCAGCTTCTGGCAAGCAGAGTTAATGGGGAAGCTGACAGGAAATCGTAAATGGTGATCATGTGATGTCGCACCTAATAACCACATGGGATTTGCCTACGGCGGCAACTGGAACTGCCAGAACTGCCATCATAAGTTGGCGTGGTCATGTGATGTCACACTTTATTACTGTGTTGCATAGTGATGGGGTTCCTGGTCCCAATTACTGTTGCTAACCGAGGACTACCTGTAATCAATTTATGAAGTAAGGTAGTTACACCAGAATTTATGGGCTTCTTGATGGTATATAAATGATAGTTGTTTTGAGAGCTTTCTCCGTGACTAGTATAAGTCTAGAAAGCATTGTTCCAGAAAATTCATATATGGACTGAGTTGCTCACACTCCTTGCATATGTTACCTATGCAAATACTATTAATTAAATATCGATAGAATTCTAAAATCCAAGATACTCTTTTATGTTGTGATCTCATCAAGTTGATAGGGGGTTCGGAAAGGGATGAGAATGAAATAAGGCTACTATGGTGTTCTGTACAATTTGCTCAGGTTGGATAATGCCCAGAATATTTTATAGAACTTTTTTATTTCACCCAAAGTTCGTTCCTTGATAAAAGACTGAATTGTACCACTCTCTATCAATTTTTTAGTTTGTGGTGGGGTGATCCATGTGTAATAAGATCACTTTAATTTTTATTATCATTTATACCTATAATTATTTTTATGAATATACTGTATAATATGTACATTTTAAAAAGTTTACATTTGAACTCCCATTTTCCCACTTCTTTTGTCTTCCTAGTTTTTTTCCTGTGTGCTGAATATAAGAAATATTCTCAATTATTTGTTTCTGTTTTGTTTTCCCAGAAATATGACCTGGGAACTGGAGCAATTCCAGAAAAACAAAACAAAACTGGGATTGCAGATCAGGGACCATGATTAGAGAAGCTATGTTTTGGAAGCTGGTGTGAGTATGTCTGTTTGTGTGCATGTGTGTGACAGGGACCAATGGCATAACGTAACTATTTCAAGGAACTGCCTGTTTCTTTTGCTACCTTTTGGAAGAAAGAGGATAACCCTAGTGACATTAAAGGAAAGGGAAGCTGCTTTACAAATTATTTGTGTCTCCCTCCATTTTTAGAGAGACAGTGGCTTGGAAGACAAGTATAATCTGTCAAGACAGATTGCTATGAAGCCTAAATAAAATAGAAAGCCAATTTTGTTCTTCACAATGCTTCTCTGGTTTGAAACAGAAAAAAAATTAGGAAAAGTTAATCAAGCAATCAGAAACCATGAAAACAAATAACAGCAGGGTTTGTTCCATTTATTATTATTATTTTTTTTAAAAATGCTGCATACGCAGCTGGCACTGGATCTGTCCCTTAACTTTTTGTAACTGAAAGAGAGCAGGAAAGACAGAATACGGAAATTGTGAATGAACAGAGACAAAGTCAGGCAGGGAAGGAGGAAAAATAAAGGTCTAATTGTTGCCATGATACAAACTACAGTCATAATAGCTTGGTGTAACAGACATACTGCAGAAGTAGAAAGGCAGCCACCCAGTATTCTTCCAATTTCCCCTTCTCATTGCAACTCTTCTCATTGTCAAGTCTCATGCCATTCTAGAGAGATCTGTCAATTATCTGGGGCAGCTTAGAAGATGGACATGAGGGATTGTAGATGTAGAAGGAACTCCACTATATAAATGGAGTTTTAATCGCAATAGAAGTGTTTAGCCATTGCCTTCTTCCAGAGGTTTTGTTTGGTTTGGTTTTTTCCTTCAACTTCCTGGTCTACTCTACAAGCCTGGGATCTTCTGGAAGTCCATACAAATTCCAACCAGCTCCAAGCTTGCAAAACCTTCTGAGCTAAGGATGGCTAGGTGATGCCAATTGCTGAGGCATGATCAAGAAAAGTGGGTTTAATAGAATTAATTAGAATGGATTTGAAGATCAGACAGTGACTTCTTACGTTTCATACTTGTATTTTATTATACATAAAATAATAGTTAGATAACTGCTTTATACTGAGGAACAAGCAAAACAAAAGGTTCAGGATTAATATTTTATAATAAACACTGTGTGCCGGTTAGTGCATCTCGATGATGAGACCAGAAAATAGGTTGGTAGAAATTTACCATGATGTTAATAATATTTCCCCCCTTTCTTTTCCATTTTGAAAAACACTCAGCCTGAAGCAAAAGGCATAGCAAAAAGCAGATTCTGGACATGATGATCCTGAAAAAGAACCTTAAGTCTGAGTGAGCCAATGTCCTCTCCTCTGAGAGAGCCAATCACTCTCTATCATTTAGAAACAGCAAGTGCTTAACATTTCATTCTTCTGCACATTATTACACAGAGACTTGTGCAGTGGCAACGCCTTCATAATTTGACATGTCACAACATTGTTTATAAGTTGCTGTGTGGCACATTTTAAAAAGCAGAAACAATCCCGTCTTTCTTGAGAAAACTGGTCAACACAGAAATTAGCACCAAAACAATAACTGCAATATAAAAGATGGGGAGTAATTATTACCCTGTGACACTGTGACTCACGATGACTCAGATTAGTCCACTGTTGAATGACAACAATTTGATAGCTTCACTCCTTTCTATCTTCACTTCACTTATTGAATTCTAAGCAGTTCAAGGGCTGTTCTTTCCTCGAATCAATGCAACTTTTAAACTGATCTAGAGGCTTTCCACTAGTCATCGGGGTCAGTAGTGGGAGGAGGGGTTGAAGAGCAGAAAGAAGGCAAACCCAGGAAAAAAATGTTTTCCAGAGGAATAAATCTACCAAAGCATAGAAATGAACATGCAAATAAAGAGATGAGGAAATGCAGAAAATGTAACTGAACTTTTTTATTGTTTGAGATTCTGGGGATTCATAAGGATTACACAAATGGCTGCAAATATTATAAGATCCCAACAGAAACAAATATATCTGTCTGTCTATCCGTCCCTCTCTCCAGGATCATCCTCTGGAAATTAATTCTGAAGCACTTTATAATTCAAGAATGTACAAGGATCATGAAATATGATTCAGAAAACATGCTGAAAATCTCAGAGGATATGGGACTCAGGTTTGTAGCCATTAAATATGACCTTTGCTCTTTTTAGGCAAAGTATTTTAGATCCATTGAGTCAACAAGATTACAAGAAGTTTATGGCCAAGACCAGATGCTCAAAGGCTCTGTAAACCCAAAACAATGAAACATACACTTTTTCATTTCCAGACCCCAAATGGTGACCTGAAAAACTGCTGAGAAAAGTATGGGGAGATGTGACAATTTGACCCTTGCTCAAAACTTTTTATCAGCACCTTATACCTCAGAGTTTAGCTAGCATAACTAATCACTGACTTTTGTGAAACCTCATTGTAGATTCAATGTATTTATGGTAGCAATGTATTTCAGTACAGAAGCAATGTTCAGAGGATGCTTCAGGGACCTGCTCTTGCCAGATACTATTCTATTTTATAAACAATACCATTATAGACCATTTTAATTAATTAGTATTTACATTTCAAAATAAACAGAGATATAAATGTAATTTCCAAGGAGCAATATATATTGATGCAAGGTCTCAGCGGGTAAGACGCCAGGCTTGTCGATCGGAAGGTCGCAAGTTTGGAGGTTCGAATCCCTAGCCCCGCGTGACGGAGTGAGCTCCCGCACTAGCCCCAGCTCTTGCCAACCTAACAATTCGAAAGCATGCAAATGCAAGTAGATGAATAGGTACCACTTCGGTGGGTAGGTAACAGCGTTCTGCGTGCGTCATGCCAGCCACATGACCGTGGAAGCATCTTTGGACAATGCTGGCTCTTCGGCTAACAAACAGAAATGAGCACCGGCCCCTAGAGTCAGACACGACTACACAAATGTGCGGGGGGAACCTTTACTTTACCTTAACATATACAACCATATATTACAATGTGAGGTAAACCAGCTACAGTATGTTATTTTCCAGCATCTGTGGGGGGTGGGGTGGGGATGGACAAGGGGGGCAGAATTTAAAAAGCAACATTATACTGTTGTGATGCAAGTCCTGCCTCTTTTGTATACGTGTTATGATGTTATAAGCATGTAAGAAAGGGGTAGAGCTTTTGAGGCAATGTGGCTTTTATCATTCTGTGGATACCCACACTTCTAGGATATTTGATTCCATCCTATTTCCTGTAATTTATTTATTTATTTATTTATTTATTTATTTATTTATTTATTTATTATTTATTTATCGTATTTATACCCCGCCTATCCCCTCCCTAATGGAGGACTCTAGGCGGCTTACATACATTGTATTTCATATTTATACATTTCATATATAATACATTTAAACCGCGCGCTTAAGGGAAGGGGTAAGGGAACCGACTCTTCCGTGGGTACTAGACTACATGTCCCAGAATACCTTGCGTTGGTTCCGGCTGCTGACATCCTGGATGTTGCTATTTTGGGATCCGTCGTCTCCGTTACCATTCACGAGATCTTCTCCGTTCGGTGGGAATTCTCCCACTTAAGGTGGTACCCATTTATCTACTTGCTAAGCTTTCGAACTGTTGGGTTGACAGGAGCTGGGACTGGCAACGAGAGCTCACCTCGTTGCATGGGGATTTGAACTGCCGACCTTCTGATCGGCAGTCTACAGCTACAGCCACCACGTCCCTTCTAATAGTAATAGTTGTTGGTGGTGATGGTGATAATTCCTCCACCAATATTGTAGTCAGGATTTCATGGCAAGTTCCATGTTTGGATTTTGGATTCATAGTGTACTTGGCCACACAACCAAGGATTTAGAAGATAAATGTCCTACCCAAGGTTGAATGCCTCTGTTGTTTTGTACTGAGAAAGAGCCCCATGTAGCTGGCAACACAAGGAAGCAAGAATTTCAGTAAGGGATTTTTTAATGCTACTCTGGGGTAAGTACACAAGCTAAGGGACTATGATATATGAGTGAAAAGAGTCCTCAAGGTGTAAATTAGTGCAGTAGGGGGAAAACAGACTGAGATTCTAACTCAGCATCAGAAACAATAATTTATTGTTGAGTTTCTGGGATGTTTTTGATGTATGGCAGTGTTATCCTTTTCATGGCTTGTGTTGGTTATGCTGTAGTGGGTTCAGTGGTCAGGCACTTTTTGATAAAGTTGCATGGGTATCCATTTTGCTGGAAGATGTTGTATAGGTGGTCTGTTTCCTTTTTCTGGTGTTCTGGGTTACTGCAGTGCATATGTACTCATCTGAATAATGTTCTTATACAGCTCCTCTTGTGGGAGGTTGGGTTGTTACTTTGATAATGGAGCACTTGGTTAGTGTGGGTTGCTTTTCAACAGACTTGTGTTTCCAGTTTGCCATCATTTCCTCTCCTGATGAGGATATACAGGAAGGGTAGTGTGTTGTTGTTTTCTTCTTCCCTTGTGAATTTTATTCCTTTGAAGATGTTGTTTATTGTTTCATGTGTTGACCCACTACAGCACAACCAACACAGCACTACCAACAGACTATTACAACCACATGGCATCACTTTAGCACACAATGCAACTAAAGCCCTCCAAAACATCTTAAGTAATCTAAAAGACCCAGTAGCCCAAGAAGGAAAAACAGGAGTCATCTACAACATACAGTTTAAGGACTGTATCAGCCACTATGTAGGACAGACAGGCAGAAGACTAGCAGAGCGTATCCATGAACACCAACTAGCAGTCAAAAGACACAATGAAAACTCCTTAATCTCACAACACATAGACAGACTCAACCATAGTTTCATCTGGGAAACTGTGAGCATCCTAGACCAAGCTAAATCCAAAAATGCTAGGGAATTCATGGAAGCTTGGCATTCAGACAAATCAGCCATCAATAGACACATAGAGGTAAAGCACATTTACAAACCATTCAAAAGAGACAATAAAAAAGCTAAGAAGGAAACAAAAAGGCCAGAACACATCCTCTCCAGCAGCCTACACCCAGATAAACAGAGATTAACACCAGACAAACAATGAAGCAGAAAACAATATCCTAATCAAGGAACTGCCAAGGAAAAATCCACACCCCCACCAATAAAAAGGGAGCAAACTCCACACTCGCTAGCACTGATGATTTTACCTAGTCGAGTTATGAAATGTCTGCAAGAAAACAGCCAAGCTCAGTGTAATTTCCCACCATTTGCCTTTCAACTAATGGAAAATATTTAATTTATAACTTAATGCTAGTGAATTTCACAAGCTGCTCATCTTTATGTAGTTTCCCCCCACCCCATACTTGAAATATTCTATAATGGAACTAATTCCTTGTAAAGCCAGAAGAGAATAAACATGGTGTGATCAGCCCAAATAAATTATGTTTAAACCATGTTGATTTCAATTTGCTTAAATTTCTATATGCTTAAACATCCTCCTTTTAATGCAGTAGAATAAACTTTGGCTGGATTATGTCCACTATTAGCCTCTCCTTAGTTCTAGACCTGGCCTTCTAAATTACACACACATTTGCACAGAGATTAAACAATCAGATTTTCAAACTTCTTCTTTAACCATTAATCATTTTATGATCAAGCCTAATGTTGAGATGTCCTATTTTACAGAAAATGGATTTTGTCTCCTGGAATTCACAAACTGTAGCCTTGATCTGAAATGACAGCACTTTATTAATGCTGTGGGTGTAGAATTGCTTGCCATCTGTTCATCCATGTGCGACTTCAAAGCAAATACAACCAACTAATCCTAGTTAACAGTTTTATGATTGCAACTTTCCTAGGTTGAAATGATCTAAAAATGTTTCAGATAATTTGGTGAAGGAGGGCAGACGGAGGGGGAGAGCAAGCAAAGAAGTATTTAGGTGACATCATTAGAGTTAAAAGTAGCTATTGTATTACTGAAAAAGATTTTGTATATTAGTTCCTTGTCACTGCCTTAATTAGTGTATAGTAAAATAACCGCAGATATACGTATACCATATCTCCTTAAAAAGGTGACCTTGATTTTAAGAACCCTTCCCATGCAGGTTAGACTGACCTCCATTACTATTTTCTCAGTGTTTCTAACAGTCTTTCAAATTTAACCATATATTATTTGGGGCACAAAATCTAGCTCTTTTAGTTTACTGAACTATTTTATATTTTAAGTAATTCCCTAGGCTATGCAGAAAGCCATTAAAATATATAATATAAACTAAAATAATATGTATTTGTATAGTTCTTGAGAATATCTTCGTCCTTTTAAAAACTATGATGTGAGAACAAACAACAGGTCGTTTAAGTCAAGCTTCTCTCCTAATGACTGTATTAATACAGTTTTCTTGTTTGCCCTTGTCTTTTAACATGCATTTTTTTTTCAAGTTTCTAATCTATAGCCTGGGGATTTCCTTATGGCCTTCCATTCAAGGACTAATCAGATCCAATTCTACTTTCAAAGACTAACCCAGATTAGCAGCCCAGATGGATCCACTGCTTACTTTGACAGAATTTATATAAACAATTCTAAACAGTTTTATTTACCATTTCACATTATCATATATTCTCCTTTGAATCTTCATTTGTATCACTTTGGATATCTAAGAAGGATGTGAATTAAGTCACTTTTATGGATAAAAGTAGTTTCTCAAAGGTGGAACCCTTTATACGCATTCTTGCTTGAGATCTGGTAAGAATTTTCAAAGAAATGGACACTGGGGCATAGCATAGTCTATCTGAGGTGAACAAGCAAGGAAGAATGAGCAGGTGCACTGGAAATTTAAATGCTTCCTTGAATTCTGTCTATTAACCAAAAAACTTTTGTTTTATACTTAGAAGAACTGGCATGGACCATAGAATATTGAATAAGATTATATTCTCAGGTCATAAAGTGTTTATCTGTCAAGCATTTGTGTCACTGTATATTTTTGAAGGCAGGTAACTATAAGTAAAACCTCTTTCCTGATTTTTCTGTGTCCTGTCTCATCTCATCTCAAGTGTTGCACCAAAATTCACAGTTCTCTGTCACCTTCCGGTAGTTATTTATCTAAAAACACACCCTACATTTATAATTCATTAAACAAACACACTGAAAATATTCCACCAAACTTTTAATTCCTCTAGATTTTTTTTTATTTGAACTCCACCTAATCTCCTATAACTTAGCTCTATAAATAGAAAACAAACAAAACATTGCCACTCTACCTGGGCACAGAGATTTCACTTCTGTCTGTGCTCCTGCCCTCTGAAGATGCCGGCCACAGATGCTGGCGAAACGTTAGGAACCACAACTTCCAGAACACGGCCACACAGCCCGGAAGACCCACAACAGCCATCGAACTCCGGCCATGAAAGCCTTCGACAATACATTGCTTGTATCTCTTTGGCTTTTGATCACTATAATAACATAGTTTTAATGTTTTAAATATAGCTCATAAGAAAACAGTTCATTAAAAATTTCTAAACAGGAATTCCTTGCCTCCCTATGAAACTGTTTTCTAATACTGTCCACTTCACAGACAATGCCTGAATTAGGAACTGGAAGGGAGTGTGGTATACTGAAATGTAATTTTATGTGTTATAGAATTTCATGCTATAATTTTTTTGAATCCTGTGGAAGAGAGAGAATGGAAAGTGATTGTGGTTTGGCCAACATCTAGTTTAGTTTTAGTTTGTTTTTATTTCAGTCGCAGACCAGCATAAAACAAATAACTTTACAACCACTTCAAAAATTGTAGGAGTAAAATATCACATTAGTTTGATAAAACAGAAGATTACTAGCACAAAATTACAATATATAGAATATAATACCAGGGAACAACCTATAAAATTGCAATCTGTAATCTAAAGGCTATAAGTAGTTAAGCTAGATAACTATAGATACATAAGAAATATTAGGATTTATAAGATATTATACCAATATACAGCTATCATAACTTGTAGTGAACCTAATACTTGCTGCAGCCCTACTAGAATTTGATTGGGATCATTGCAGTCATAATCCAACCAATTAGAAGCAAGATAAAAACAAGTTAAATACAGTGTAACTAGAATGGTATACTGTACCTATAAGGAAAGGAAAGGGAAGGGAAGGGAAGGGAAGGGAAGGGAAGGGAAGGGAAGGGAAGGGAAGGGAAGGGAAGGGAAGGAAAGGAAAGGAAAGGAAAGGAAAGGAAAGGAAAGGAAAGGAAAGGAAAGGAAAGGAAAGGAAAGGAAAGGAAAGGAAAGGAAAGGAAATTATGAGATATATTGAGTTATGATAACCTGGATGGGGCTCAGAATCACCTCACTTGGAAGAGTCATATGCGTTTGATCATATCTTGGATACAGAACCAGGCTATACTTTTTGAAATCCCTGTTTCCTGGTCAACTAGCAAAAGGCTAAGATAATTGCCCTCTGTCCTGCCAGGATATTGTGATCTGAATGGAAAAATATACATATCTCAGAGGGCTATATAAAAAAGGCAACACAGCAACATATGACCCAAAGTTTCAATTTCCCCCTCACCCCAAGGGCAGAATTGTTGTTCTTTAGGTACGTTACAGAACCTTCCCTCCAAAAGGGTGGAGGGGAGGGCATCACAGCGAGCAAATATAAAAGCTGTTCTAGTGTTTTTAGGGGCAATTTTGTATAGATAATGAGTGCATGCAACATTTTTTCCTGAGTTCACTGGAATAGTATAAGATAGAACTTGGCTCAGATAGCTTTGCAGGGCATTATCTCTGGCATGTTGCTTGAAAGATGCTTTCCCATGGGAATCAATACATCAGGGGAAAATCCACAATACTTTAGGGTGGCACCAAGTAGTTTCCACCAAGAAGTCTGGAATTTGCCTTGAAGAGTAAAAAAAAAAGACAACTTGAATTAAAGATTAGTTTGAGTCAGTGGTTGACATGAGCTATTTGGGCATAAGTTTCAATCCAAAGGGCTGAGTTAGGGACACATCAAGGAACCAAGAAAAAAACACACACACCTAGCTGTGCAGATCACTATGAGGACTACAAGATTTTGGGAATCAGTGCATCCAGTTATCCTGAGTGGAAAGCTAAGAATGTACATCACTGTAATCCCATAGGGGCCAAAACATTAGAATTTAGCACAGGACTACCAGATCCGTATTGCAAAAATCCAGAAGACCATGAGATGTTAGCAAAGAATAGGAATATTCTGCAGAAAACCAGGAAAATGCCAACACCAGTGGCAGAAAAGTGGGGATAAAAGCAATGGTGTGAACACCCATTACTGAGAAGAATTCACAATCACTTTCCCCAAAGAGGAATGGACTGAGATTTCACCAGAAGAACTGGCATATAAGAAGAAAAAGGAAAATATATTTGCATATCTAATACATTAAATCTAATGTGCAGATTTACTGCCTAAACAGTCATGTGTGATATTATTTGAAACTGCTATGCAGGGCTTCCGGTGGGAACATGCTGGTCTAAACATCTGTGCTCATGGGCTCAGCCAATTTTCAGGCTCAGCCAGGTTTTTCCCTGGAAGCCCAGGAGCGTTTTTCCAGAGACAGGAAAACACAGATGGAATCACCCCCTTCTGTCCTCAGGAAGGCTGCTTGCAGCCAGAAAATCACTAACAGTGTTCACAATCTACTGGTAAAAGCAGCCAGGAGGCTGGGGCATCACCATTTCCAAGGCGCGCTGTAGCCTTAAAGGGACATTAAGATCAGCCAACCCATTTCTAAATCACCCAATTTATTATTCTTTTAAGTTTTTGTACCCTAAGAGAGGCTTTCTACAGCAAGGAGAAACGCCTTCTCTTGGTGCTTATTGTTATTTTTGTGATTAATTTTTTTTTTTAAATTTTTTTTAAGTTTTGGATTTTGCTTCCCATCCAAATATTAAGGATTGAGAGTACATAATCATCTCCCTGCTATTATTTTCATACTAAATTTCAATATTTTAGCTTTTTCCTACACATTGAATCTCCTGTTTTCAACTTTCAGCTTTCTGTTGCTACTTTTCCTGGGGAACTGCCTGTTATCATACTTTATCTTCTGTAAACATGTTTTGGAATTTTTCTACTATCTCTCACTTTTTCTGGTTAAGTACCTAGCGGGCGCCATAATCTACTGCATGAGACATGGAGGATTTCAAGCAGACTTTCTAGGATTTTCATCGAGATTTTAAACAGATCCTTTTTGATTCCTGTCAAGTTTTTATGCAAGGCATTCAGGACATTGTGCAAAATACGAGGTTTAAAATGTGTCATCTGGTTAGGGATGTCATGGAGGAAACTGAAGAGTTTAACAACGATAGAAATGTCTCTTCTAAGAGTGAGATCAGGGCTTTTGTCGAAATGCTGGATGAAGATTGGATACTAGAGTTGAAGAAATTAAAGGGACAGATCAAATTGCAAGTCATAGGTGAAATTGAATTGCTGATGGAATGTTATGGAAAAGAAGGGTTTATTATGTATGGGAGGCTTTTTGCTGGGAAGTCGGAGTTCTTAAGGGGGGAAGTTGGGCTGTTTGATTTCTTTTTGAAAAAAGCTCTGTGTGTATTGTGGGGATATGTAAATGCTCTGGTTTATTTTGAAGTGGGGTAAGGGCTTAAGAATATTTATCTGGATTGGTTTTAGGCTTAATATGATTAAGATTATTATAATTGTTGTATTATTAATTATAATGGTAGGCAATTTATATGCTTTTTAGTTTGATTTTTATTATAGTAGACAGAAATGTATAGAATAGTAATAGGAAGGAAATAATAAAATAAATGTTATCTTTGAGGGGGGAAGTTGATTAGGAGGTTTATATACAGTATATATTATTATATTTATTTACATATATATATATATATATATATATATATATATAGGGGGCATGGTGGCTCAGCGGGTAAGACGCCAGGCTTGTCGAGCGGAAGATCGCAAGTTCGGAGGTTCGAATCCCTAGCCCCGTGTGACAGAGTGAGCTCCTGCACTCGCCCCAGCTCTTGCCAACCTAGCAATTCGAAAGCATGCAAATGCAAGTATATGAATAGGTACCACTTCGGTGGGAAGGTAACAGCGTTCCGCGAGCGTCATGCGGCCACATGACTGTGGAAGTGTCTTCGGACAACGCTGGCTCTTCGGCTAACAAACGGAGATGAGCACCGGCCCCTAGAGTCGGACACGACTGCATAAATGTGCGGGGGGAACCTTTACTTTACTATATGTCTATGTCTATGTCTATGTCTATGTCTATGTCTATGTCTATGTCTATGTCTATGTCTATGTCTGTCTGTGTATGTATGTGATGTGTGTGTGCGTGTTTGTGTGTATATATATATATATATATATTCTTTTTCTTTTAATATAAGGGGATGGAGCAACTGTATTTAGTGATTTTTACAATGTGCCAATGGAATGATTTACAGAAATAATGTGATTTTGGTTTAATATAGAGTATGGGATTGATTATGGAAAATTTGTTGTATATCCTTGCTGTTAAAAGTCAGAAGTCACCTCTTCTTGTAATTTTTTAAAAGAATTATCTCTTGTGTTTTCACTCTTCTTTAGTTTTTTCTTTTTTCTTTTTGTGGTTCTCTTCTTTTTTGTAGTTTTTGTCTTTGCCTTAAATCTAATAAAATTCTTACAAAAAAAAAAGAAACTGCTATGCAAAAGAAAATCTGGGGGGTAGAGGGATGAGTTTGTTCAGTCTAGCAAAGCACAACAGTGGAGTGACATTTTGCAAGTCAAAGTTAATAGCATCCTTAAAGAAAATCCATGCTGCAGAAGAACCAGTTATAATGCAATGCACTAATAAAATATGTTTTTAAAAAAGGCATCCTTCAAACCTCAAAAGAAAACTGTGTAGCATTGCAGGGGAACAACAGCAGCAACAAAAGATAAAAGGAAATATGTCAGCAAGTGCAATGCAGTATTTTCAACAGTGGCATTTGTGGGGGTGGGGGTGTCAAATCAAGATGTTGCATATAATAAGCAGAATGCTTCTTTGAATTTCCACCATTCAGCTCAGCTCCATCTTTATCATAAACAAAGCAAAAGTGTCAGGATTTCAAGTGTGAGTATAAGCTCCATAGGAGGATTAATCAATACACTTGACTGGGATATAAAGGGTATGAAATCTGGAACATTTACTTATTGATTGATGCAACTTTATTCTGCCAAAAAATGAGAACTTTACAATTCATAGAAATCAAAGTCTAAAATAATACAATAACAATAACAAAATAATAATCATAATACAATTTAATAATCATCTACCACCTGAAAGGCCTTCAGAAGTTTTCATGAATTTCTGGAATGCCACAAGTGAAGGGGTTGTTCTTGCCTTCCCGGGAAGGTTGTTTCATAGGGGGAGGAGCCTGCAAACAGAATGCCTGCTTCTCAATTTAAGTATGCAGATTGTACCTGGAAAAGGTATTTCCAAAGATGCCCAGGTCCCAAGCCATGTAGGGCTTTATAGATAACAATCAGCACCTTAAATTCAACTCAGAAACAAGCTAGGAATCAGTGCAGCTATAGTAGCACTGACGTTATACAACAGTATTGTATCTGCCCTCTAAACATATGCACAACCATATTTTGTACAAGCTGAAGTTTCTGGGTAGTCTTTAAGGGCAGCCCCACATATTGCAAATTACAGTAATCCAATTGAAAAGTGGTAAATTCATGAGTGGATGTCCTCATGCACTCCACTCCAGAAAAGCTGCAACTGATGCACCACCAAAAGGGCAAAAGTTCTCCTTTATCTGTGGTTACTACTTTCAAATGCAAAACGTCGCCAGAAGTCTCATGTCCAGAGCAAAAAGGGTAAGTAAGAGCAAACTGTATTTAAAAGAACAGGAAATGGAAGGACTAATGGTGTTGCTAGCAGTTGTTCAGAAAAAAATGCAGCCCCTGCCACCATAAGAAGTAATCTGGAGTACTGCCTTCATATTAAAGCAGTGTTAGAAGTTGGATTATGGCCATTGTTTGGCAACGATGTTAGAACCCAGACATGTGAAACCCTTCTTTGTGTAGTGTGTTTGTACAGATTAGGAAAATGCCAGCAGGTAAAACTTGGCAAAGAGACGTGTTCTGTGAGGTACTATTGAGTTCTGCAGTGGAAAAATCAATCAGCCTGAATGCACTGGGATGTTACATGACATATAGGTGGAGACACAATGACACATGGGAGGAATGCAATGATCAAAACAACAGGAAATCAATATTAAACAAAAGCAAAATTCATTTACCATCTGCTACTTTACACTGTAGAGGAACATATAAATGAGGAATTATTGTACGAGTGATTCCCTGAAATATGCAGTCTATGGAGCAGCTATTCCAATCAGCAAACCTAATGGTGGTAGGAATTATAATCCAGGTAGGTCAGCCTTCTCCAAACTAGTGTTTACATGTGTCTGTAATCCCTGTAATCCCCAGCAAAAATGGCTTTTAGCCATCAAAATTGAGTATTGGAGGATCTATAACTTGTAATACTTGGAAAAGGAACTATTCTGGGAAAGGCTTTTCTAGGTAAAGATGTCATTTTCTTGGAGAATCAACATAACCATGTCTTGATTTCCTAAATTTTGTAATTTACATTTCTGGGTATAAAAATTCTCTTCCTCCACGTTATAACCTGTTTCCAGATCTTGAAATGTATCATTCCTTAATCAAACATTTTAACTGACTATAACAAACAACCTTTCAGCCATACTTCATAAATCTATTCCATGTATATTAAATCCCTATATTTCTAGTACTTAATGATAAAATGTTAGCTGATAAACACAAATTAATGTAATTAATGTTTGTAAAACATTAATTTAAAATAATGTTATTATATATGAATATGCATTACAAAATTTACATATTTTCTAATAATAATTCACAAATAATTCCATCCTTATATACTATATCTTAATTTGAATCAAAAACTATTATATACTTCTGCCAGACAACTACATGGCCACAAAAAAATTGTTACCCAAATTAAATTCATTTTATTCAGCATCCATTTCAAAGGGGTTGCAAAGAGTTTGTGTGAGTGTTGCAGAACTAGTCACAATAAATGTAGGTATTGGTTTAGTGTCAGTAGGAATACGTTGGTTTGGGTTGCTTCAAATCTTCCTATAGAAGACATATCAGTTACTAAATTTTAGAGAGGTATACAAAACCCCAAATGGTGGAACAAAATGGCAAAAGAGAGAGAAATTTGGTGATGTTTAGGGGAGATGGTATCATGATTCTCAGGGGGGTTGATAGCACCCTCTCAGAAGCATTTTAGTTACCAACTTTTTAAAGGGCTACAGAAGTTGGACAATGATATAACAAAATGGTAGAAAAGTGGTGTATGTTTCGGATAATAACCAAACCTAATAAACACTGATTTAATTGTTCCCTACCAACCTCCGCCCCAAAATAAAACAAAATAAACAGGGCAATTTTCTTTAGCTTGGACTTTCAGCTGGTTACTGACCAAAATAACATCCTCTAAACTAATCTTTAGCCTGGACTGACATAAACCTATTTGATTTCCTATTATTTTTCCTTCTGTGAAAACATGGGAAGCAGAATTCCACCTCCCAGCACCACTGCCATTTTAAATACACCTACTTTCTGCATATTTCAAACACCTCACTCCCAACGTAGCTTCTACTTCCTTTTCATGCTTCTGCATTTTCTTCCCTTCAATATACTTATTATGTCTTTCACTTGTTTTTCACTTGTTTTCATTAGCTATTCAGGCTGTAATATATGTAGATAGCAGCAGTATACAGGAATAATAGCTGTGTTATATTGCTGCCCATCTTGAAATCATACCCTGAAGCAAAAACAAAGCATACCCACTTTCAGCTTTCCCAAAGCAACACATTTCCTTTCGACTATGAAGTGACAATAACATAAACATACCTTGCACACGCAACTGTTTTGGTGCATAGCTGCAACTCCCCCCTTCCTTCAGATTGACAAAAAAGACATAGGTACACACACACACACACACACACACACACACACACACACACACACACACACACCATTTAGTTAGGCTAAATGATTTTGATTCTCCCTTTCACCCTTGAAGTAGATTGGATATAATTATGCCCTGATTTATGTACATCAGCAAGTGGAAATCCAAGCAGTGATCCTCAAGCAGCACCCAAATCTCCAAAGTAAGAACATGCAAACATTTCTGATTACTTCTGTCTGGCTGCAATAAAACAAAAGATGGGATTCAAAGCCCATCAGCCACTGAAAGCCAGTTTCATGAAGTTCTTCTCACAACTCTCTTCTGAGAGCAGTCATATTAACATTATTGTGATTTGAATTGAGCTTTTTTTGTTCAATTGTTTTGTTTCCATTTAAAAAAAATAGATGGCCACCAAGTAACAATTAATTAAGAAAATTAGGCATATTGTTCAATAACGTCTTCAGAAAGATATGGTGAAAAATCTTAGGACTTTTGAGATGAATAGAAAAACGTGCCCTGGTCTGCTGTGTCATAGCTGATTATCACAGTTCAGTTAGCTGACGACAAAATGTGTTACCAATAAACAGAAGCAGCCAAGAGTCTAAAAAAGATTGGATTACTGTCACACCCATGAACAAGGAATGGATAGGAAAATCTTAAAGCATGTTTGGGGTGGAGGGCGAGGGTGGGGCTGGATAGTGTACCTCACCAAGGACAAGCTGCAACCTCAGAGAAATATTCACTGAGAACCCCAATTCAGTTATCCCCGGTTGCCTATTTATACCTTGCAAAGAGATAGAAGACATAACACACATATTATTTGAATGTCAATTGTATATAGGCTGACCATATGTCCCGTTTTGAATGGGACAGTCCCGTTTTTTTAGCATTTTTCAACCGTCCCGTCATTTTCATAAAAATCTCAATTTTCTCCCGTTTTTCAAACCTGGCAGGAATGGCGCAGAAGGAGGATCCAAGCCAGGGCACAGACTGGGGTGCAGGGTTTGCAGGCAGGAGCCAATCGCGTGGACCGGGGGGGACACCCCTGTCTTTTTCATGAATATGGAATATTACATAAGACCCCATCCCGTTTTGCCATCCTGAAATATGGTCAGCGCAATTGTATAAGAAAGAGAGAGATCAGTATCTAGGACTGCACATTAGATGAACAACCTACTGGGATCCTTATATTAAAACAACATACTTCATGTGCGGTCAGAATTGAAAAATTGCATATATTTATTTGAATAAAACCATTATTTGAATAAAACAGTTCAGTTGAGATCTGCATATGTGAGCTGGTTTGGGCTAAACTGTAGGGGTGATTCAGAAATATGATTTGCATTTTTATTAATTTGTTTTTTATTCTATTTTTATATATGATCTTATTAATGTTCTATGTTTTATACTACGTATTTTGATATGGCCTATTAGCTAATCATTATACTATACTATACCTTGCAATGAATTGATTAAATATTAAATTAAATTAAATGCAGTATACAAGAGCTCATTCTCTCTCCCCACCAGCCCCCAATCCTATTATTATTATTATTATTATTATTATTATTATTATTATTATTCCAGGTTGCTCTTCTTATTGTAGTTTCCTTATGTTGGTTTCAACAAGAAGAAAAAACAAACAAACCAATGCCAGAGAACATATCTATGGCTTGAGTAAATCCTGAAGTTGCCAACAAAATGAAAGAGTTTTGAATTATACAGAGCCATGCATACAGCCTCTGACCCATCTCATCTTGATCCTAGAATCCTTGGTTGGGGGAGTACAGTGCTTGCAGAAACACCACCAATTATTCATCTATAGTAGAGAAACAGAACTCTCCATAGCTATGCCACTGATGCTGAGGCAATGCCCGTCCCTGACCCTAACCCTAAGCCACTCTATCCAGCAGATCAGGGGTTATGGTGGTTGTCATTCACCCAGTACATTCTTTCTTAGTGCCTGCAGATAAAAGACCGTGAAAGTGCTCTAAAATTGTCCCATCATGTTTTTAATAATAATAATAAAAAAAACCTGCAATAATGAAACAAGGCTATATTATTGTGAATCTACATCTACTGCTGCTGTTAAGGAAAATCAATTGTTATAAATTGAAAAATGTGACAAAATGAAGATAACAGTGATTTGTTTCCAGCTTAAAGTACCAAATTGGCTGAAAGAAATAATGATAGCCAGACTTCAGTTCAAATATCATGAATATGTAGTGATCAAAGAAGTGCTCTTGACTGAGCTATCCAACCTTCCCCTTTTGAGAGCCTGAGAGGAACACACTGAGCATTTTCTCATTAACTTATGAAATACAAAGTAGTCAAACAGTGAGCCTATTTCTTCAAACAACTGTTCATATCTTTTCCTGCCTGCAGTTTCAGTGCATTCTCAATGATAATAAAGCTGTTCATTATTTTTAAATAATGAATGAGCAGCCAAATCAAGTATGTTCACTAATATGAGGGGGATTTCCTGATTCAGAAACTTAGGATTAGGGGCTGGTGGGGAGAGAGAATGAGCTCTTGTATATTGCATTTAATTCAATATTTAATCAATTTGTTGCAAGGTATAAATAGGCAACTGGGAATAACTGAATCGGGGTTCTCAGTGAGTATTGCTCTGAGTTTGCAGCTTTCCTTTTTCCTGTATCATTTCCTCTTTTTCTCCTTTTCTCCCTGGGAAGATCAGCACCTTCTGCTTGCTCCATTGCCAGTAAAGGCCATTCACTGCTTCTTGAGGGCAGGAATGGATGTTACCCTCATCCACCCACTGCCAGGTCATTGGAAATGCGTCCCCTTCTCAGGTTTTGAAGCTCCAAAACTGCTGTTTTCCATCCTAGGCCGCCTTAAGCCCTTCTGATCAGATGGTCTGCTGTACTATCTTCCGATCTAACAGCAGCCCCAGCTTCAATTGGCCAGAGCATCTGGCATGCTCCATCCCCTCCAGGGGCTGATTTCAGCTGTGCAGCTGTTTTGCCCTGGGTTGCCAGGCTACTATGTTCTATGCTGGTTGGTAGCTGCCATGTTTTAATTATCTTGTGGTTGAGCCAACAATGGTACATAAAGTTAATGGACTTCCCTTACTCCTTGTTTCTTCCCCACACTCATATCTCCATTCAGCTCTTCTATCTCCCGCTGGGCACCCTTTTGGTTTCTGCTCCCTTTACTTTCCCACCCACTGTCCACAGTACTGCAAATCTTCTCTTTCTTTCATTTTTTTTAAACCATAGAACCTATTGCTTTGATTATTGTAGAATTACTGTAGAATCAGAATAACATTGGTACCAAGGACAAGAGGTAGGGGAAATACTAATCAAGTCCTAGGGTGGCCACAGTTCATACTGAACACCAGCCTTGCTCCAGGGCCAACCCACTGCAATCTGGACTGGACTTTTTAAAGTCAACTTCAGGAATAGCAGGGAGCAGCATGGGAGACAAGCCATTGAAGCTGCAATGTGGGATTGGCCTCTATCTCCTTCTGCTACCCATATGAAATTAGGTCAAAAACCAAGTATAGCTAACAAGCCACATCCAAGGCCTCTCTCCCAAAATGACACTCAGAAATAAGCTGCAGGATTAGACAGTTTTCTGCCACTAAACAATAGCACTTTGTATCCTCTTAATAGTCATATCAACCATATGCTTGCTCTGTATTCAGCCAGTTAGCAACACTAAACAGTTAGCAACACTGAATGTTTATTTCAGTTTATTTTATTTTTATATATTTTTTTCTGACTTTCCTCATCATACAGTCATACAATGTAAGGTTTGGAAGATATCTTGGAGATCATCTACTCCAACCCACTGTCAGCATTCTACTGCTAGAAGAATCCCTCATTACAGCATTCCTGAGAGATGGCCATCCATCCACTGTTAAAGACCTTCAGTGAAGGAGAGTCCACCACATGTAAGGCATTCTGTTCCATTACTGGACATCTCTTACAATTAGGAAAATTTTCTGAGATCCAATCAAAATAATCTTCCTTGCAATTTAAACTCAGTGATTCTTGTCTTCTGTTCTGGAACAACTCTGAACAATTCTGCTCTGTTTTCTATATAACAGCTGTGTAGATATTTGAAGACAGCTATTGTGTCAGCTTGCATGTCTGCCTCTTCTCCTAGATGAGCATATGTGAAAAAAATTAAATTGCCATGGAGCTACAAACAACTACCTTAGGAAAGGAATGGAGATTTGTCATGCCACCAGTGTATACAGTACATTGGGTAGAATAGGTGTGAGGGAAAAATGCTGGGAGAAAAATACATCTTAGATGCCAAAAACTAATTATGAATACAGCATCAGAGTTGAGCTTGTAATTAACCATTTAGTATGCCATATCAATATTCAGCAATGATAGTCATAGAGTTGGCAGGGTCTATTAGTACCTAGAAGAAAGAAGAGATAATTTCCCCATGCTGTTCCTTAGCTCTGAAGTCATTAATGAATAATGAATCTGTTCTATTCCTGTGAAGAAATGCAAACAGTCACAAATAAGGGAAAATTGATCATTTTTGTTGTTCTTTTGAAAGTTTAGGAGATGTTAAACACGAGACTAACTATGCTCATACTTCCCATATTAGAAATTATATGTAGCTCAGGGCTGAATTGTTGGGTTCTTAGTGTTCTCTAAGCTTTGTTATTTTTCCTCAGACATTTTGTTTTTGTTAGCAAGCTAGGTAACATTATCAGTGCACAGGGGAGTGAAATTTGCTGGAGATGATAGATAGATAGATAGATAGATAGATAGATAGATAGATAGATAATATTGCCTTTCCAGTCTTGGTTGGATATGGATTCCTTCTCGATGGTTCCTTGATTAGGGGATGTTTCTTCCCTGATATTTTGTTTGGTGCTGTTTCCTGCTTATCTGGGTGCTGGTTGCTAGGGAAGATGTGCTGTGGGCTGTTTGTTTCCTTCCTTGACTTTTGGAACAGAAGACATAACCAAATTAAATTAGATTAAACATTTACATTAGATTTGATTTTTTTTAAAAAACTAAGGAGGGCAGGAACTATTAGGGTGAACTCTTCTACACAACTGGAAACTTTAAATGTTCAAATGTCTTATAAAAAATGATGCAAGTGATTTTCAGTTCCTTTTGTCAAACACTACGCTACAAATCAGAAAATCCAATCAAATGGTGAATCTTTATACAGTAGGTACCTTTGGACATTGACATATTACAGAAGGAAGGAAGGAAGGAAGTTATTTCATTGCATAGACTACAGATTCTTCAGTTTGTAGCCCATAGATGAAAACCACCCCTGTATCAATAAATTTAATACTTATCTGAGTTTTAGATAAGTATTTGAGTACTGAGTACTAACCTGATAGTAAGCCTGAACATTTTATTGCATTTACTTCTGAGGAATCATTATTTAGGACTGTATTGCCAAGGCTTACAATTTAACCTTATAATCAGCTCAAGGGATTATTGTAATATATACTTCTAAATTCATGGCAGTTAAAACTATCCTTCCACCCTAAATTATTGCCATGAAGGGAAAAAGTTTAAACTAGTTAAAAACCCTTACTCCTCAGCTATTCTGGGGTCAGTTTTGCAGCACGTTTGCTGATCAGCAGTCTAATGCCGACATTTATTATGTAAAAGAAACAATGTTCTTAGATTAAACATTTAATTTTGAATAGCTTAAAATAGCAGGAACTCCCATTAAAATGAAAGTGAATAGAAGTTGCACTTCGGTCAAATGTATTAAAATAAGAGTTTAAAGAGAGCCAATGAAGTGGTGTTCAATTTGGTTATAGAACCTTTTCTCTCTGCCTATTTTTTAAGTTCAGGATTTGCATAAGAATCAAACAAATAGCATAGTGGAATAAAAGTAAAAAATAAATAAATTGTATATCCTATAACCAGCTGCATATATGCAAATAATTGTATATGATATTTGTTATTTGATCTGTAAACTGCTGCAGCAATCTCATTTTATAGCTCTATGGTAATACAAAGTTTCTAGCTCTTTCTCTATTTTACAGGTGAAAAAATCAAACAAACCTTCAGTGCTCATAATAACAGGGTTTTTTAAAAATTTTAAATCAGACTATTAAATCGACAAATGAGAGATTGTGGGGAGACTGGGAAAGGAATGGAAGAGGTAGCAGCAGATGAATCAGGTGATAGCTCACCTCATTGAAGGTAACTCAGCCAAGGTGAGGGGAAATCTTAGAAAAACATATCAAAGTGTTCAAGAGACTCTGCCTTAATTATTAGAAATGAAACATGAAAATTCCTATTACAGTTTCCAAGATTCCATATTCAGACAAACATTAAAAATATCTTACTGAAATATGTATAGTTCTTGCTTCCTTGGTTGTGCCCAGCCATGAGGGCCTTGATAGAAAGTTGTGACTGAAAGCGAAAATCTAAGAGTAGTGTTAAAAAATACAAAACAGAGGAAATCAAAGTGGGGAAGATACAATTCATCCTTCCTCCTGCTTCTTTCTGTAAGCAGAGAAAGCCATGCTTAAAGTATGCAGTGTTCCTCTACATATCCAGTTTTGTCCATGACTAACATGGTGGCTCAGCGGGTAAGACCCCAGGCTTGTCGATCGGAAGATTGCAAGTTCGAAGGTTCGAATCCCGAGCCCTACGTGTGGAGCGAGCTCCCGCACTAGCCCCAGCTCTTGCCAACCTAGCAATCTGAAAGCATGCAAATGCAAGTAGATAAATAGTTACCACTTCGGTGGGTAGGTAACAGCGTTCGACGCGCGTCATGCGGCCACATGACCGTGGAAACGTCTTCGGACAACGCTGGCTCTTCGGCTAATAAACGGAGATGAGCACCGGCCCCTAGAGTCGGACACGACTGCACAAATGTGCGGGGGGAACCTTTACCTTTTTTACCTAGCATGGTGGCTCAGAGGGTAAGACACCAGGCTTGTCGATCAGAAGATCGCAAGTTCGGAGTTTCGAATCTCTAGCCCCGCGTGACGGAGTGAGCTCCCACACTCACCCCAGCTCTTGCCAACCTAGCAATTTGAAAGCATGCAAATGCAAGTAGATTAATATGTACCACTTCGGTGGGATGGTAACAGCGTTCCGCACGCGTCATGCCGGCCACATGACCGTGGAAGCGTCTTCAGACAATGCTGGCTCTTCGGCTAACAAACGGAGATGAGCACCGGCCCCTAGAGTCGGACACGACTGCACAAATGTGTGGGGGGAACCTTTACCTTTTTACTGAGTTCAAAATGCAACTGAGTAAAATAGAGAGACCAATACAGGGACACACAATGGCTTGCATAATTCCTTAAGTAATAGCAGCAAAATGTGGAGAAACTGTGGAAGAAATGTGGGGTGGCTGCCATCCCTTTTTCTAGTTTGTACCCCCCAACACACACACACACACACACACACACACAATTGAGTTCTTGTACTGATACCCAGCACACCACTCAAAGACTAAAGGCGGCCTTTAGGTTGCAGCTGGTTATAGAGTTCTGCTCTGTAGAAAGTCAGATTTTCCAGCTATTTTTCCTTTGAGAAAGAGAGCACCAGAAACTCACAATGTTGTCATTTACAAGTAAGCAGGCCAGTACCATAGCAACATCAGGTAACTCTTCCTAAACCTAATTGCCTAATTTGTGCTTTTAGCTCTCCTCTCATAGAATCTTTCAAATTATAATAAAACTGATTGCAGCCTCCACAGTAGGAGGCCACACTGCCTTAAATTCCAGGTGCCTGGGACAGTGATCTGCATCCATTCTTCTCCTTTAGCTTCTCCATAAACTGCTAAAGAGAGAAGAGCAAGTCAGCATCTCTGTGTCACAGACTTTAATAGAAAGATGCCCAAGAGACCAAAAGAGACCACTTTGCCTCTTGCACTTCACGTAGATGAAAAACAACAAAACCACTCTGGAATAAGAATGGGGTTATATTGCCTATCGGATGAAAGAGTTCATCAAGCCAGGTAGAGATGCTGCAGAAAAGAAACTCAGTCTCTTTTTGTAACCATAGCATCTGCAATAGCTCGTCACTAGCCATTAGTGTTAGATAGCTATAGCTTTCATATGTGTAGCATTACTGTAAGTGGGTTTAAGACAGAGCTTTCCAAACTCTGTGTTGCGACACAAAAGTGTGTTGCGACACACAGCGTGGTGTGTCGCCACACCACCCGGAAGCGGCGGCGCGCGCCCCCCGCGCCGCTGAACGTCCCCCCGTGCCGCCGCCGTGCACGCGCGCTGCCGCACACACCCCCGCGCCGCCGCCGTGCGCGCGCGCCGCCGCGCCCCCCCTGCACCATCGCCGTGCGCGCGCGTGTCGCCGCCGCCGCTCGGTGTGTCGCCAGCGGCGGCACTTTGGAAAGCCCTGGTTTAAGATAACACACATGTCTAACATTATAAGAGGGGACAAGTGAGGAAAGAGAGCAAAGAGAGCAGAGAATTGTAATGAGCCCATTTGGGGCAAATGGGTCACTCCCAAAGCAGAGAGTGAAGTGCATATGTCTATGAAGGTTCTCAGTCATCCAGGTGGAACAGTCTGTGGCTTGAATCATGTCAACTGGATTTCTATTTTCTTAGTGGAAACGTTTCACTCCTTATCCAAGGAGCTTCTTCAGTCTGAGTAAAGTTAGTAAGGGAATCCTTAAATATGTTTCTAGGCTGGCTGTGTGACCTTGCACCTGGGGCTAGGTCATGGTTATTTTTGAGATGTTTGTTTCTAAGTCCCTTTATCATCTAAAGGAGGATCGTTAAGATTACCCTGCTGCTGTTGAGCTTGTGAAATGGTCTTAATCTTCCTAGGCACAGAAGACAAAGCAGGAAGGAAGATAGGGGAAAGGTTATGCCTGAGGCCCCCACCTCTATTCAAGGAAGGATTTTCCAAGTTGGCATGAATGGATTCCTTGACCCCTCTCTCAAACAGAGAAGACAGAGAAGATAGGTGGTTTGAGAGAGGGGTCAAGGAATCCATTCATGCCAACTTGGAAAATCCTTCCTTGAATAGAGGTGGGGGCCTCAGGCATAACCTTTCCCCTATCTTCCTTCCTGCTTTGTCTTCTGTGCCTAGGAAGATTAAGACAATTTCACAAGCTCAACAGCAGCAGGGTAATCTTAACGATCCTCCTTTAGATGATAAAGGGACTTAGAAACAAACATCTCAAAAATAACCATGACCTAGCCCCAGGTGCAAGGTCACACAGCCAGCCTAGAAACATATTTAAGGATTCCCTTACTAACTTTACTCAGACTGAAGAAGCTCCTTGGATAAGGAGTGAAACGTTTCCACTAAGAAAATAGAAATCCAGTTGACATGATTCAAGCCACAGAGTGAAGTGCATGTGTATGTGAGCACAGGCAACATCTGCATATTTGACTTGCAGGAGTGAGTCTTGATGCTACAGTGGCTATCCACCTTGCTTCAGACCACTTTCTCATGTCCTTTATGTGTTGGCCAAATGCCAGTCAATGTCTCTGATCACACACAAGGAATTCCCTCACCTAGGCCTGAAAGTGCCTCACTGCTGATATAGAGGTGCCAGCAAGCTGCCAGTGGTTCAGGCCAGCTGCCCTGAAATGCCAATAAATGTAGTTCTTTTCCTCCCACATACAGTACATTTCTGCCAAGAGGGAAGTGCTTGTCTGCACATGTCACCTGGCCTTTGCATAGTGTTTGGAAATGTTGGACCCCTGCCACCTTCCTGCCTGTGCTATGCAATGTATAGCAGCACAAGCAATACAGATGGCCATATTTGCTAAGGCATCCCCAATGGATTGCAATGGATCAAGGATCGCTGATGGGGATGAGTCCAAATTAGAGAAGGAGAGAACCAGTTTGGTGTAGTGGTTAAAACATCAGGCTAGAAACTGGGAGACCGTGAATTCTAGTCCCGCCTTAGGCACAAAACCAGCTGGGTGACCTTGGGCCAGTCACTTTCTCTCAGCCCTAAGAAGAAGGCAATGGCAAACCACTTCTGAAAAACCTTGCCAAGAAAACTGTAGGAACTTGTCCAGGCAGTCTCTGAGAATCAGACACGATTTAACGGATTAAAAAAAAAAGAGGAGGAGGAGGAGGAAGCAGAACTATGGAAGCAGCAGGAATGCCAATGGTTGCAGCTTCAAGACAGGAGAAAGTTATCCAGTTGCTAGGTTTTCCCTATCCCTATAATTCATTTCCTGTAAAGTCTCCTTTCTCTTATACTGTAGTTATAAAACCTCCCTCAGCAATCATTGCTTAGATCAGATTTTTGCTCAGGAGGTTGCACACACACAGAATTTCAACTTCCAGCACACCCTGTCTAAGTGGATCTTTCTCCTCCATTGCTTTTGTTCACTGGGGTACCCTAAAACAGTGGGACAACTCTTGGGATTATATTTTACCTTAGCTTGAGTGCCTTGAATAAAAAGTTTCATTCTGTGGGATCATTTCCTGTACTTCATGTTGATGTAGGGCCCAGGGCAATTGCCTATCGTTAAAAGAGTCCTGAGTCTAATATGGATCTATGTAACAAGTGTGCCTTGCCACTATAACAGCTGTTCCATCCATTGGTGGCCCTCTGGTCGAGATGTTTGTGACACATAAAGTGCGGGGGAACCTTTACCTTTATACCAGGGCTTTCCAAAGTGCCGCCGCTGGCGACACACCAGCGGCGGCGGCGCGTGCACAGCGGTGGCGCGGGGGTGTGTGCGGCAGCACGCGCGTGCATGGTGGTGGTGCAGGGGGGGCGTGCGGCAGCACGTGCGTGCTAAAACGCGGAAGGACTGATGCCGCGCCGCTGCTGCCGTGCACACACGTGCCGCCGCTTCCGGGTGGTGTGGCGACACACTACGCTGTGTGTGGCAACACACTTTTGTGTCGCGACACACAGTTTGGAAAGCTCTGCTTTATACCAATCTTTTAGTAATTCCTTGCAGCTGACATTTCTCCATCTTCTTGAAGAGAGAGCCAAATGGGACTTAGAGCAAAATCCTATGCATGCTTAACTGGAAGTAAGGGGCACTATTTTCAATGCAATTTATTGCCTAGTAAGAGTGTACTAAATGGTATCCTTAAGTTTAAATCCTTTCTGGTCCTGAGGTATTATAGAAATGATGTTCCCTTGCCTATTGAACCAGGATTTTTCTTCTTCCTCTTGCTTAGACTCAACTTTCTTATCTTTGCATTCCCAAGTTTCCTGTTTTGTAACTCTCAGCAAGCACCATTAACCTAGCTTTCAAGTTAATAATCAGCTGGATTTCCTACAGACTGGAAAAGGCACTGTAATTCACAGGCCCAGACTTAACATTTTTAATAAAATAATCTCATTCAACACTTGTGTCTCTGAAATTTCTTCTCCTGTACCTCCCCCCGACATTTCAGGGTTGCAGTTGTTGCAGCTGATCACTTGGATTCACAGAAAAACTGACATTAATAAAAAGTAAGTTTTTGTTTCAAGTGTTCCCTGCATCAAATGTTAGTAGGCAAGGAAGGTTTCTCTAGGATGTGATGGCAGAAGCAGAAAGAAGAGTTTAGCTTTTCCCCAATGGTCTCTTCTATCTTTACCTGAAACAAAATTACACTTTTTTTTCCTTTGTTCAAATAATCCATTTACATGTTAAATTAAACTTAGCTGACAGAAGTCATAGAATGGTATCTAGTTTCAGATTGTGTAAGAAAATGTTATACACACATGTACACACAGACTCACACACATTTCAAAAAGATTTAAAATAAAACAGAAATAGGGGCAATTGTATTGCCAAGCTTTGTGGCTGACTATAGGAAGAGTTGAAGAATGTGAGTTACCAATGCATGTTTTTTTGCCAAACTATCTGAATGTAATGATGGTTCCACACCAACAACACTCTCCCTTTCTAGTACCCTACCCAGACCTATATGTGGGCAGTGACATGGCTAAGGATGTTATAGCATCTCTGGAATAGAAGGAATCAAAATGTTCTACCATTTTGGGATTGCTGGGAATTTTGGGGATTTTCAGGGAATTACTCAGGGCAAGATTTTGTCCCTGACACTCCTGCCTTTGCCTTTAACTTCTGCCAATAATAAGAAAAATCAACCATTTTTGGGGTGGGGGTGGGGGGTGAATAGCCTAAGGCACTTATTTTACCCACAGGAGTATCTGCAGGGGTGCTGAAAAGGTCAAGCCACAACCATGTGAACAAAGCCCAACAAAATCCTTTTTTACATGCATTATGACACATATAAAAAAGAGGTGGGGCTTTGATTGTATGGTAGTAGCCACCATCTTGACTTGTTTGACCCTCTATGGACACTCCTGTTTACCACCAATATCTAACCTAGAGATAATATGGGATTCTAAAGGATTCATATGGTCTGTTGATTGTCCACTCCAGTCTCTTATGTTAACAGCTTGTGATGGGGGGCTTAGCTAAACTTACACGGACAATGTATAATGTGGTTGATCCACTCCTGCAGATTAATATGCAGAACAGAATATAATGTCTTTTCACTTCCTGAATGTTCTTTAAGACAATTATAGAAATACATTTTGTGTATCTGACAGGAAAGAACATTTTAAAATAATGACAATATATGTAAATATATAAATATGGATTTAAATGAGTTTTTCATTTAAAAAAACACAGCTCCGATGGATTAGAATGGATATATGGGCAAGACATAAAGAATAAATTTATTTGAATATTCTGATATTTTAAGTACATAAAACTTCACAATATTTGGTTGGCAAAGCGTTTTTTTTCCTCTCTTTGATCTATAGTCCCTACAAAGTATTAAAATCTACTCAAGACATAAATTGTGAATGCTAAACCCTGGTATGTCAAACTTACAAGTCAAGATAGCATTTTTAGGGGGGGGGGATATGTAGTCTGTCTATAGCTTTATAATCTCCTCTTTTTGCTACCCTACCTTCCTAGCAAAATGGTAGGGTATGTGAATCAGCAATTATAAAGACCCATCAAAAGACTGGGAAGAGATTATCAGCTAATCTACATGGTCATTTCAATGGAATGTGATGGCACTAGACCCAGTTTAGATTATTGTAAACCACAAAAAACTTGGTAGTTATTGGTACAACCAAATAAAGGAATATATAAATAAAGCATTGGAGTGATGTAATAAGGGAGAGGCCACATATTAAGGACAGAGCCTTTTCTTGGCATATCAAAGGTCTCATCTTAAAAGAGTGCCAGGCAGTAGAGTTTTGGATTCAATGCAAGACACTCTCTTTCTTTATGATCCATTGACAAATGGAGTAGACACTATGGCATATAAGGCAGCCACCCTTTGACTTGCTAAGTTGCTTCACAATGTAAAGGCAATAAAGTTAACCTTTTTGAGGCTCAGCAGTGATGCATTTTGCCTCATCAAGGTGCTTCATGTCATTTCAGAGATGCAAAACAATGCCTCAGCTTCACTAGATTTTCACAGTGGGAGGCGTGCATATGGGTTACTTCACAAGACAACTTTGATGTGGGTCCTTGATGAAAACCTTATTGAAATGCTGGACTGAATGAGCCAGTTGTCTGATTTACATTCAGGACTTGTAATAGTTGACTGCACTTTCTTATGGTAGATGTGACATTTAAAGGCTATTTACACTATGTGCTGGTCCAATCAACAGCAATACCAGTATGACAGCACAATGCAGTGCCAGACTGAAAATGCTGCAGCACACAATTGGAATGGCATAGAGCATTTGAAGATTATGGAACTTTTAAATAATTATGCCCACTACACAGAGAACTGCCATAAGCACACAAACTACAGCTTTTCTACAGGACCTGTTGTAATTGTATGAACTGTGGTAGAATGTACTGCATGTATTGCTAAGAGAATAGGTACAATCCCTGTTATTTATGCTGCAATTTTGAATTAATTCTCCACTGTTCATTGTTTGAAAATCCAGGCAGAGGAAGGGTAAAGGACTACTGTCTTAATATCTGGCTAGAAGTGGCAGATAGCTTGAAGTCATGATATAATGCATTTTGAGTCAGCTCTCCTGCTTCATATATTCTGCATACATTTCTTCCCAATATGACTCAGTGATCAGCTTTCTCACTCCGTAGGTTACTCAGACATTGGTACGTGCAACACTGCAATCCTAAGAATAATAAAAAATGATGATAGGACACATGGTACTCTTCCAAAATGCAGCTTATTTTGAGAAGAAGCACTCATGCCTGGGTCATTCCATCACTAAGAAGGAAAATGAAAGGCTGGTCTATTTTTTGTGCAATAACTTTAAGTATTTTCTTTAAAACATTTTAAAATTAATCAAAAGGTTGGCTCTTAGAAACAGAAGAGCAGCATCCATTTCAAGCAAAACCACTGTGGGTAACATTGGGGTTTTATGCAGGACTAAGTCAGAGTGGTGCTTTTGAGGAACATTTGGGGAGTTGCAATTTTTCAGCAGGACTGTTGATGGCCATCTCAAAAGGGGATGGAGATATTTATTCAGATGGTTCCTCAATTAGCCAGCTAGATTTACTTATTTACTGTCTTTACTGGCATTAGTGTAAGCAAATTCAATTAGCTTCATAGGAAAGTCATGAGACACAGGAGAAGTGAAGAATAGAGCGAAACAAATCAGATAAAATATTTGCCCTCACATCCCTAAATCAAAGCAAAAAGCTATCTTCATTCACTTTTGACACCAAAATCAAATACTGTAGGGACATGTTGAGCATTGCCAGTAGTGTTGTTAGTTTTATTTAAGGTTAAGTTATCATTTACCTAGTCCCTTTGAAGCAACATCTCCAGAAATTGAAACAAATACATTTAATTTTGAAAGAGAAATGGAGGGCAATAAGACAAAAAAGAGAAACAAAAGATGCATCCATAGCCATCACATAATTCCCTTTCAGGGCAAGGAATGTTATGCAGAGTGCAGAAAAAGAGTGAAAAAATAGCAAGGCAAAGAAACTGAAGGCATGGGATAATAAAAAGAAAAGGAAACATAACTAAAGCCACATTGCACCAATACCATTCCCTCTATCTCTCTAAAGCTTCCTGTCCTTGTAAACCATCCTTGTATTAGATATTTTATTGAATTTTTGTAGTATTTATGTTTTTATTGATTTTAAACTTATGCTGTGAACTGCCCAGGGTCCCTCCTTGCAGGGGAGTTGGGCGGGATATAAATATGATGATAAATAAAATAAATAAATAAAATCCTTGATTCATCACATCCATACACAATTTTGCATTTTGCTCTTTCAACTTTCTCCTTTACAGGATGTCACCAACTACATCCAATTATGACTTTCTCTATTTCCCCCTTCTTTCAACACATTGACTTTTTCTTTATACATTTGTTTACAATTTAATTCTCATTCATTCTCCCTGTATGACCAAACCACATCAAAGTGCTTCTTTTCTGCTGGTCACTCACTTTTATATTAAATCCACATTCATTCAGAATCCATTCATTCTTGGCCCTCTCTCCTCTTGTTTCTCTATACACATGTCTATATTCTTCATTCTTTCTGCATTCAACATGTTTGGGTTTCTCCAATATATCCAAAGGTCATCTCCATATAATAAAGTAGAAAGAAGCACACTCAGATATGTGGCAATTCTTCACAACAGACCACATACTACCCACTACCTTTCTACAAGCATTTGTACATCTTAAAATTTCTCCATCCATTTTTTTTATATTAATAAAATTTCTACCAACATAGACACTTTAATCTATTTATTCTTTTTTTTAATAATGTATTTATAACTTGCAACCTTTTACTCCATTTCTGCAGTCAATCATAACTACTTTTAATACATTATTTATTTTATTTATTTGTTGAATTTCTATAACCGCCCATCTCCCCCTCAAGGAGGGACTCTTAACATTAATTTTCAGATTCATACTCGTTTTATTATATAATCTTGCTAGCATAGCCAACAACACAGTGTTATCTCCCTCCCTCCCTCTCATCTAACCATTTACTAATAATTTATTTTAGTCTCATGCATGCTTTATTTCCATCATACAGTATATATTATTTTACTCAGGAATCTCCTTCACCATATTCACACAATATATTCCATAACTGAAGCCTATTTACTTTATCATACACTTTCTATAAATCAATGATCTTAGAATAAATATTCCCACATTCATACATTTCTCAGTGAGGTCCTGTAGAACAAAAATCTGTTCTGCATAAAATCCAATCTGCTTGGCATAAATTTAGTCACTTCTTGTATCCTTTCAATCAGAATTATGTCAACTATATTTCTAGAAACATTTAACAAACCAATTGCTCTGTAGAAGTGTTTCTCCATCTTGGCAACTTTAACATGTATGGACTTCAACTCCCAGAATTCCCCAGCACTGGAGAAATAGAAACACAACTCTACGGTGTTTGCATTCACTCCTGCTAACTTTTCTTTTGTATTGGGAACAGTTACAGAAATCTTCCTATTGTCAGGCTCAGTTGCAATCTTCACATATATAGTATGTCACAGTCACTCTATAAGCAAACCACATCCATATTTTAATATTTCTCCAATTATCCTATCTCAGCTTTACTATTTTTCAACATTCTCACAGCATTTATTGCTTTTCCTGTTTTTTTCTTGGATTCTACATACAGGGAGTCCTCGCTTAATGATGGTAATTGGGACTGGCAACTCCATTGCTAAGCAATGCAGTTGTAAAGCGTGATGTCACTTGACTGCACCAACTTAACGATGCGAGTTGCAGCAGTCCCAGTTGCTGTTGTTCGGTATATCCCACACAGTTGCAGCATCCCACAGTCACATGATTGCCATTTGCGACCTCCTGCCGGCTTCCCCATTGACTTTGCTTGTCAGAACCTGGCAGGGAAGGTTCAAATGGTAACTATGTGACTGTGGAGAGCTGCGACATCATAATTGCGAGCCGGTCGCCGAGTGCCCAAATTATGATCATGTGACTGTGGGGACGCTGCGACAGCCGCAACTACAAGGACCTGTCATAGGTCCCTCTCATTCAGTGCCATCGGAACTTTGAATGGTAGCTGAAAGAGTGGTCGTTCAGTGAGGACTACCTGTATAGGATAGCTTTGAAAAATGATGGATTCATTTATTTTGTCTATCATGTGCTTTTATTTCTTAAGCTGCACACTGCCCAAATAAACAAATACCCTTATAGTATTTGTTTTAACTTATCATTATGATTTCCATACAAATCTCAAAAATAGAGATTCCCTCCAGCATTCCTTCATTTTCATCCCAAATCCTGATTTATCCTGTTTCACCCTTTCAGAACTATCTCTTACTCCCAGTAATATCTTTCATTCTCATTTTTGCAGCATTTTCTAATAGTCATTTTTATATAGAGCCTCTCTCTTTACACTATTCCACCAAGCAGCCTTTTTCATACTTGCTTTGTTTACTTGTTTATTTACTTATTTAAATTTGTTTGTATACTGCCCATTCCTGAAAAGACTCAGGACTGCTAACACTGTCAAGAGAAAACAGCAACCCCAACCCCCAATTATACATTAAAAAATGACAAAATCAAAAAAGACATAAACCTGAAAAACACAAATGTCATACACCTGTGAACTCCACCTTCAGCACACCCTCCTCCTGTGCCAGGTGGAAAGTCTTCAACATTTTCATGAAGCCCAAGAAAGATGAAACTGACAAGTTCTCTATGGGGAATGGGTTTCAAAAAGTGGAAGTGGCTACTGAAAATGCCTACTTCTGAGGCTGCATCAGGTGATATAATTGGATAGGTGGATGAATACAAGAGAAAGCAGGAGAAGATCTAACTGTACAAAAGCCCTCCTAGGCACAGCTTTCACCTGCTCTTCAATCAGGTCCTGTGAATCTAGGAGAACCTCAAGTTACAGACAACCTCTGAACTCTGTTCAGAGTCAAAGGTGGAATTTCCTTGGAATTGTTACATTCACAAAACCAAAGCCACTCCATCTTGGAGGGATTCAGTTGGAGTTTGTTCCTCCCCATCCATGCTCTGACAACTTCCAGGCATGGGTCATTACTTTCATTGAAATCTGTTTGGCCCAGGGCTGAGATGTGTAGCTGGGTATCATTAACATATTGGTGGTACCAAACCCTGTTCCAGCAGATGATCTCCTGCAGTGGCTTCATGTAGATGTTAAAAAGTTGTGGAGAGAGGAGAGGATACTGAGGCACTCCATAAACTAAAGGTCTAAGGACAGATTTTTCCTGATCATCACTGACTGGAACTGCCCCTTCAGGAAGAAGAATCACTGCAAGACAGTGTCCCCTGCTCCAACCCCTCAGAGATGGTTCAGAATGATGCCATGTTCTCCAAAGCCACTGAGATAGCAAGAAAGACCAAGAAGGTTGTACTCTCCTGATCCTGGTATCTCCATAGATCATTCATAAGCATGACTAATGCAATTCCCGGTTTCTATCCTAGCCTGAAACCTGACTGCCGAGGGTCCAAATTATCTCTTTCCTCTAGGGCTCTCTGCCATACACTATGTAATTAGTGTAACTCCACACACTTCTGAGGCACTCTGGAACATCATTCTTTTCATTATATCCCAAGTCACTTTGGCATCTTCTTTCCTTACATGTATTGTCTATTAATTCTATTGGGAGATTAATTTCTCTTCTAATATTTTTTCCATACAAAACTTGTACTTTTTGTTCCTGCAGTCATTCCACAATCACTTTTTCCTTTTCCTCCATGTCCAGTTTTTCCCAGGAGCCACTCTTGACAATAAAAAAAATGGTTTGTCCCACATTCAGAACCTCTCAACAACCTTGTGTTCTGTACTAATTATCTTAGTGTTCATCATAAACAATAAAATCAATCATGCTTCTAAATTTATATTCCCTCTTTTGCCATGTGTATTTATGAAATGACCTCTGTTTAAACCAGAGTTTTAAACAAACATACATTTTTCTAAGCAAACAGTAATCAAATAATCACAATTCTCATTTATTTTGGATAAACCAAATGACCTAACCAGTTTTTATGTAGTTTCTCATCTTGTTTCCATCCATCCATCCATCCATTTATGTTACCTAATAGAGCATCCCCTCCCCCCAAAAAAGATGCATTTATTCCAAATGTTGCACAATTTCCGCAGGCCTGTCCCTGCATTTTCTATTACCATAGTTCACTGGAATATAACATGCAACTATCACCAATATATGGCTTTCTATTTTCATAAACAGCCACAACAAACTCAATGATTTGAACGTCCCACTCGTTCAGCCAGAGAGGGCTTGCTGCGGACCCCATTGATTAAAGAGTTCCACCTAGCGGGGTCCAGGAAGCGGGCCTTCTCTGCAGGTGCGCCCGCCCTTTGGAATATCTTACCCCCAGAGCTGAGGCTGATTTCCTCGCTCCCAGCCTTCCGGAAAGGCTTAAAGACCTGGTTCTGCCGTCTTGCCTGGGAGGGAAACGCCAACAGTTCCTCTTGGGGATGGCTGGTCCCTTGAAGCCTCCCAGTGTCTTATTTTAACATTTCACCCTTGGAATTCATATTATGTATTGTTGTAATTTTATATATTTTTTAATTCTATTTTATTGTGCACCACCCAGGGTCCCCGTTGGGGGAGATGGGCGGTAATATAAATCTAATACAATAAATGAATGAATGAATGAATGAATGAATGAATGAATGAATGAATGAATGAATGATACTAATCCATACCTTATTACATAAATGTTAACCCTTTTATTCATAACTAATCCTAATCTTTGTCTTTCCTGCATTTGTTCATAAGCTCCACTCCACAAAAATCAGACCACCTTCATTCAGCTCGATTATATGCATCCTTTTCTCTTAGTTTCACAGACACACAAATATAAACTGTTTTTCATTTCACTGATTAATTCATATTTTAACCATTTATTCTTACTACATGCTAAGTCTCAATCTTTCACATACTATGGTCATCATCAGATGCCCCCATACATATTGTTCTCCACTGCCCATCATGACTTTGGTTAACTGAGGCTTCTCAGTAAGATAAACTAGGTGTAGACTGGGTAACCAGCCTTAGTTATATACATGCCACTGGCAGCTTTCCTTACTAATAGTAAAGGCAGCACCAGTCAGCTTTGGCACATTCTGGCAAATATTCCACAAGTGCAAACAAAGCCTAGTTTTGCTCCCAAGTGTTCCCTTGATCTCCCATGCAAGCTAGGATCTGCAATCTAGAGACTACCTTGCAAGACAAAATACTGTACCCATATACTGTATCCCCAACTAGGAGGAATATGCATGCATTGATACACACAGGATGCAGATTGTGTGTGCGCATGTACAAAAGACAAGTGTCTGTGTCTGTGTTTTATATTCTTTTTTTGAACTCATAACACTAAGAATACTTAGGGTTTTGTAAGTTGTTTGCATTTTTCCTTGGGCAAGCTCCAAGGTCTACTGTAATTTTAAAAATGGTTAGATATATGATGCCTATGTCTATATTAGGAAAAAATGTATAAAATCATCATTCATATCTGGAGCAGTTTTCCCCAGAGAGGGTGGCAAGAGAACATGATTATCTAAACATAGTTACTGAGCTCTAAGTCTGCTATCTGCTGAAAAGAGCTCTGCTGTGTCAAAGCAAAATGCCCACAACAAGCAAACAAAAATCCCGAGTAACTGTATGTGTCACACTGTGGTGACAGCCTGCACAGCCTGTTTGGAGGAGTTTCAATCAAACAAGGAAAAATAATAAGAAATGAACCTTCCAACAAAGATTGCATTCTCCATTCCACACTTCCCAAATCCCTGGGCTCATTCCTCAATAAATGATGCCAGTGTGACACCTAGTGGTAACAACCAACTTAACCCTCTCACAGAGGGATCACTCTTCCCAAGAAACTTTGATAATTGCTGTTTACTCAAATAATTGTGACACTTTGAATCAGGGAAGAACAGTTTGAACACAAGTAAACAGGAAGTGCATGTTCATGTCAGAGGGATAAAAGCTGCTGGGCAGGGGAGAGATCTATGACAGGCACAACAAAAGAGCTTTTTGCCAGCATGTGTCTTCAGGGTAATAAGAAGGGATTCTAAGAGCACTTTTATCACTCTCACAATTCGAAAGGTGCTGCTGAGTTTCCCAATCAGATAAAATTGCAAGAAGACTTATTAAAGGAAAGGTAGACTTCCTAGGCCCCAGACTTTATCAGAATATCTCAGGAGAAGAATTTATACATTTAAACATTAACTTTCCATATTATATTGATGAGAGGCAAATTAAACACTTCAAGGATGAAGGCTAATTCTGCACTGCTTCAAGCTGCTTGTCTCCCTTGCTTCTCTGTTCCCAGATGTTTCACAAACCTACTTTAGAAATTTCAATCCGGATTGCAATGGGCTTGCAATGGATTGGGCCAGTGCTCTGTCTGGACTATGGCCACCACATGGCTTGTTGTTGTTGTTCTTCCCCTGATTCTTGCCCTTCCCATCCATGCAGGGAAGGCAAGCTTCTCTGGCTAGCTCCTGTGGGACCAGTCTCCCAGTGCCTGCCTTTTTTTTTTAGGGATAGTTCCCTCTTCACTAGTCCCCCACCTTTCCTTCACTTTCCCAGATGTTTGCACACATGGATGCCTTCAATCCCCTTCTCACATTATCTCCTTTGATACTAAAGCAGACCATTTCCCTCCCCTTTTTTACTATTATGGGACCATCCTTGATCTGATGCTACAATCGTAATATCTTTGTAGCAAGGAAGAGCTGATAGTTTAGCTGTATAGAAAAAAGGTTAGAAGTTCCTATACTGAAACCTAAATATGTTACAAAATAAAGGGAAGGGAAGGGAAATTTTGCAGGATTGTGGGCAGGGGGGAGAAAGCAAGGGGAGCAAGCTTTACCCAACCTGGGCAGAAACCAAAAGGATGCCCACTGGGAGATATAAGGGTTGAATAGAGTAGGAGCTTCTAGGGTTGATGATAATTCAAGCACCTCTTGGTTTAATTGCAAGATACATACATATAACTGCCAACCAGCAGAGACCCTAAGAGTCTGGCATCTCAGGATGAAATGGCTGGCCCTGGCACCACAGCCAATCAGAATGGAACAGAGCACTGGAGATCATCTGCTCAGAATGGCTAAAGAGAGCTCCAGTCAGAAAACAGCAATTTTGAATCAAAGCTGGAAAACATTGGTGCAGGGTGCATATATAATGGGTGGAAGGAGGATGACATCATCCTTTCCTGCACTCAGGAAATGGTGAGTGGCCAAGCAGAATGTACAGATCTCCCATAAGCTAATGTTGGGACAGAGCTCATGCCCCCTGGAAGGCCGACAAGCAGGGATCTCCTCCATCACTTTTGAGTTCTTCCCCGGATCCTCTTTGTGGAAAAATCCATTTAAGGATCAGACGGTCTTTCCTCACTGGGAATGGATCTTTTGTAAGAAGCTGCTAATCATTTCCCACAAATCCATAGAAATGACATTGAAGACTCAGAGGAAGGTATGAACATAAATTGGCAGAGGCAGTTGCTTAGCTTCCTGATGAATTTGACTCTATTTGCTTGCATCTAAAAGCAAGCAAGCATTTGTTTTCTCATGATAACAACAAATGCCAAAGAATTTTATACTTGATAGTTAAGTATATAATATCTATCATATGCAATGTCATTTTGAGATCCTTATTACTTCCTTTAGACATCTATGTAAGCAGTACTGGCTGGGGTCAAACCTGGGATTGGGGAAAGACCTTGCTGCAGGTGAGGTTGAATTATTATTTTATTAAGTTTTTGATGGATTTTATTTTTATTGCTTTGTTTTTGCAATTACTTTGATGCTATTTTATTGTACATTGCATTGCGCAATTGCACAATTTTATTGATTAATGAATTTTTGTTGTTGTTGTTGTTGTTCAGTCGTTCAGTCGTGTCCGACTCTTCGTGACCTCATGGACCATAGCACGCCAGGCCTTCCTGTCCTCCACTGTCTCTCGGAGTTTACTCAAATTCATGTTCATTACATCGGTGATGCTATCTAACCATCTCATCCTCTGCCGTCCCCTTCTCCTTTTGCCCTCAGTCTTTCCCAGCATCAGGGTCTTTTCCAGTGAGTCCTCTCTTCTCATTAGGTGGCCAAAGTATTTGAGCTTCAGCTTCAGCATCTGTCCTTCCAATGAGCAGTCAGGGTTGATTTCCTTTAGGATTGACTGGTTTGACCTCCTTGCAGTCCAAGGGACTCTCAAGAGTCTTCTCCAGCACCACAGCTCGAAAGCATCAATTCTTCGGCGCTCAGCCTTCCTTATGGTCCAACTCTCACAGCCATACATTGCTACTGGAAAAACCATAGCTTTAACTATACGGACCTTTGTCGGCAAGGTGATGTCTCTGCTTTTTAATATGCTGTCTAGGTTTGCCATAGCTTTCCTTCCAAGGAGCAAGAGTCTTTTAATTTCATGGCTGCAGTCACCGTCTGCGGTGATCTTGGAGCCCAAGAAAATGAAATCTGTCACTGCTTCCATTTCTTCCCCTTCTATTTGCCAGGAAGTGATGGGACCAGATGCCATGATCTGGGTGATTAATGAATACTTTTAATATATTATATATATTATATTTAATATATTTGAGATCGATAGATCGATAGATCGATAGATAGCATTTTCTTAACAAGGTCAATCAATTATCAATTAACATGCAATTGGTTATATAATAGATACAGTAATTGCCTTAGCAATCAAAAGGTGAACATTTCAGGCTTTGAGAAGAATATGAAGATTGCATGAAGCTTAAGATCCAACATTTGTGCACTTTCTAAACACTTTTTATACTATCTAAGAAGAGCATAATTTTCCAAATTGCATATCAGATATTCACAAAAAAAATTCTAAGTCTGTTTGGTAAGATTATATTGTTCTAATTACTTATGATTTAATTAATTAATATAATTCTATTCCAATAAAAACCAAAGGGACTAACTTCCAAATAAGTTTGCTAATTTTGGGGGATGTAAAGATCAGCTGCTTTGCTACAGCATTTAATGGTTCTGGGAGACCAAATTCCAAGCACTTTCCTCTCTTCACACATTTCATCTTTCATTTATTAAAATCTGTTAATCCTGTCACAAAGTTTCCTCTATTATGTTTTAAAAATGATTCTGTAATCAAAATCTTGCTTACAGGAGAGCAAGGATGATTAGATATTTTATTTAGCTCTATGCTTTGTATTTTTGGTAACTGCTTACTTTCAGTGTCTTTTTCTTATGTACAAAAGACAGCATTTAAAAAAAGCATATAAATTATGAAAGAATGCTTAAGGAAAACCATTGTAGTCACTGAAAAGAATTTGTGTAATCTTCTTGTAATATCTCAATTTTCTTCCCCCTGAAATAATGTAAAAATAACACTTAAAATGAGAATGTTATAGATAATCTACCAGGGTTAGTTAGTTAGTTAGTTAGTTAGTTAGTTAGTTATACACACACACACACAGTCTCTCTCTCTCTCTCTCTCTCTCTCTCTCTCTCTCTCTCTCTCTCTCTCTCTCTCTCTCTCTCTCTCTCATCTTTCCTTTGTAAATGAATTTCAGCACTTGAAACAAGTAGCTAAAAAAACCTGGAACTATCATTCCAATTTCAGTCCTTCAAAATTAGACTCACCATGTTTGGTTAGTCAGTTCCTTCTCAGAAAAATCTGTTTCTATGGGAACAAAACTAACACAGTGATAATATTAATTTGCAGGGTTGGCAGCAAAGCTTTTGGTGAGATTTGTATCCAGTTTGTTTAACCAAGTCAAGTGGAAAGGAAAGGAGAAAAATGGAGAGATGTTTTAATTCATACAGATAGTCTTATTAGCTACACACAATGGGCTAGTATTCCCCACAATTTTACAGATGATGGTGGTGAATTTTCTGAGAAAGAATGCTATTCCCCTTTCTTAAGGTTTTGTAAAATTTTTGAACTAACTAACTTTCAGACCTGCACCATATCTTATTATCCTTGGCTAGGTTTCAGTTACTCTCTCAGGCTATTTCTTTGTGGCTCATTCATATACTTTCAAGAACCAGTATTGTATGGTCTAGCTGCTGGGAAGAAAATTGCTATTTAGGTGGTATTGGTACTATATAAGATTGATGGCACAATCATTTCTATCCACGGTTTTTGTAAAAAACTTTAACCCTCCTGAGGAGTTTTTTTTTTAATTATTATTTATAAATAACTGGAATTGAATGAATGAAAGAAAACGCAATCAGCACAAAGTTTTGCAAGGACAAACTTTAGGAACAAGGGAAAACAATTGGAAGAACCTGCAATTCATGCAACGGAAAAGATACACACCTCCACCCATTAGCAATTATCAAGATAATGAGTTATTTAAGTTGTGAAAACAAATGAAATATTCCAGCATATAACCAGGAATTTATCTAATACAAAGATAAGAGTGAATGTCAGCTGGTGTTCAAGGAGATTTACCATTATTTACTCCAAAAGTGGAGCCACGATGGCTCAGCGGTTAAGACACCAGGCTTGTCGATCGGAAGATCGCAAGTTCGGAGGTTCGAAACCCTAGCCCTGTGTGATGGAGTGAGCTCCCGCACTCCTCCCAGCTCTTGCCAACCTAGCAATTTGAAAGCATGCAAATGCAAGTAGATAAATAGGTACCACTTCGGTGGGAAGGTAACAGCGTTCCGTGAGCATCATGCCAGCCACATGACCGCAGAAGTGTCTTCGGAAAATGCTAGCTCTTCGGCTAACAAATGGAGATGAGCACCGGCCCCTAGAGTTGGACACAACTGTGCGGGGGAACCTTTACCTACTCCAAAAGTATATTCTGGTATCAAATGGGTTGTACAAGGGCCGATAAGACAAAGCTCCTGTGAATAGACCTGGTGTGTTTCTGTCAGGGTTCATAGCTGAATCCTGCCATTAGGAATAGAGAGGTAGTTAAGCGTGTGAACTGTAGGGAGGGGAGAGGTGTACGGAGTGTTGTGGCTTCTGTTGGAGACTGGAGAATGCATCGTCAAGGTCAACCACCTTCAGGAGATGGAGGCTGGGAACGGAGAGGAAAAGTTCTGGACATTGACATCATCGCGGCTGCGAAATTGACACGCAAGGGGGAGAGTTAAGTTAGCAAGGTTTGGCGGGAATCCACATTCAGATCTTTAGGAGTGCTTCAATTTACATGTATCCTGAATAAAGCTTTATCTGCATTTCAATGAATTGCATCGAGAAGTGTTTTTTAGGGCATTGAAGTTGGGGTCATTACAGTTTCTGGATGGGGTTATTCTGCCCCTAAAGAACCAAATATCTGGTTTGGGTACTCTTTACCCAACTTTATTATTGGAGTCACACAAGCTTTTACAGCATGTAATACTAGCTATTATTCCTGCTTTACTTATTCCTGGACTGTGATAGCTGGCTGTATTAACCTATGATTTTATAACCTTTGAATTACATAGAGCTGCTGGTAGAAGCACGTTGTAAACTACAGTTGGAAAGAAAGTTGCCAGTATGGAATAGGAAGCTGTCACTTATTCATTTGGTGTCTTAATTTAAAAGTAATGTAGAGGAATATTAAAAGTGGAGGCAGTGACAGACTTTGTATTTCTAGGCACAAAGATTACTGCAGACGCTGACTGCAGCCAGGAAATCAGAAGATGTCTACTTCTTGGGAGGAGAGCAATGGCAAATCTTGATAAAATAGTTAAGAGCAGAGACATCACACTGACAACAAAGGTCCGCATAGTTAAAGCAATGGTATTCCCTGTAGTAACCTATGGCTGTGAGAGCTGGATCATAAGGAAGGCTGAGCGAAGGAAGATAGATGCTTTTGAACTGTGGTGTTGGAGGACAATTCTGAGAGTGCCTTAAACTGCAAGAAGATCAAACCAGTCCATAGTCCAGGAAATAAAACCAGACTGATCACTTGAGGGAATGATATTAAAGGCAAAACTGAAGTACTTTGGCCACATAATGAGAAGACAGGATACCCTGGAGAAGAAGCTGATGCTAGGGAAAGTGGAAGGCAAAAGGAAGAGGGGCCGACCAAGGGCAAGATGGATGGATGGTATTCTGGAGGTGACAGACTCAACCATGGGGGAACTTGGGATGGTGACGGCCGACAGGAAGCTCTGGCGTGGGCTGGTCCATGAGGTCATGAGGAGTCGGAGACGACTGAACGAATAAACAACAACAAATGTAGAGGTAAATGATTTGAACCTCAGTACTGTATATGAAACAATGTCACTTCTCAGCCTGTCCATGCTTCTAAATCTAGGGAGAAATAAGTTTCAGCTCAGCATTATAGGAGGTACATTGATTAGTGACATAGGACAGAACCTTTTCTGAATGTTGAAGACCCTTTCCCATGTATTTTACTGGGTATCTACAAGTGTCTAATGAACTCTTTCAGAGCTAGTTTGGTGCAGTGGTTAAGGCACCTGGCTAGAAACCAGGAGACTGTGAGTTCTAGACCCGCCTTAGGCATAAAGCCAGCGGGGTGACTTTGGGTCAGTCATTCTATCTTAGCCTTAGGAAGCAGGCAATGGTAAACCACCTCTGAAAATGTTGCCAAGAAAACAGGCAATCATCAAGAGTCAAGAGTGACTTGAAGGCACCAAAGGAGTGTGGGGTGGAAGAAGACCATGTTAATCAACATGGTGGCATCAATGGGATTGAGAATGCCTTACTGATTTTATTCATTTTATGCTTTTCTATTGCTAATTTAACACTTTAATATTGTTAACAATCTTCTCTGGGTTTTAAAAAATAAAAAGTGGGATACAAATGTAATAAACAGGGAACAGCAGTGTAATACTCTCCATTTTTTTTAAACTACAACTACCATAAACTTGTTTGCATTGCCATATTAAATTACATGAGTTCTGAGTAGTGTCCAAATTGTTTTTAATCCAAGACATTTTATTAGCCTACATTTTAGAAGACTGAAAAGGCTACCTAATTTTGCCAAATTTTGGATAATTTTCCTCCTCCCAATTATATTAGTAGTTGCTATTTCTTTTCTGATGGTTTCTTTATAACATATTTCTCTGTGACCAAAAGAGAGGCTAATCATAAAAAATAAGGTTTTTTTAAAGTACAATAGTTTTTTAATATAGGAAGAATAATTTATTGGCTATTTTGCAGCCACAACACAGCAGATATTCAGTGATGTCATTCTTTTAACACACAAGCATTACACAAGCCACTGAACAAATTGGTTGCTGCTTGCACAAATCTTCCCCAACTTCCATTAGCCTAACATTATGTTCAACTCAGTTTCACCTAATTTTTTTTTTACTTAAATACATTTGTGGAGTCCTTGGTGCTCTTGGAGCCTTGTTGTTTTATTGCAGATGTTTCATTGCCAGACTAGGCAACATCTCCAGTGCGAAAAGGGACTGGGACTTGTTCTCTGTTTATATACCATGGCTTGTCCTGCTTGTATTGGTGGGGGTGTTGTTCTCCCCTTAGGAGTTCCTTGATTGGGCTGTTCTTTGCTGCTTGGTTGATTGACTGAGTTAATAGTTCCTTGATTAGGGTATATTGTGCTATTTGATTGTTCCTCTGGTGCTAATCCTGGTGTTAATCTTTGCATATCTGGGTGTTGATTGCTGGCAAGGAGGTGTTCTGGTCTTTTGGCTTTTCTATTATCTCTTATGAATGGTATGTAAATGTTGTTTACCTCTATGTGTCTGTTGATGGCTGCTTTGTCTGAGTGCCAAGCTTCCAGGAATTCTCTAGCGTTTTTGGATTTGGCTTGGTTTAAGATGCTCACAGTTTCCCAGTTGAAAGTATGGTTGAGTCTGTCCATGTGAGATTAAGGAGTTTTCATCATGTCTTCTGACTGCTAGTTGCTATTCATGGATGCGCTCTGCTAGGCTTCTGCCTGTCTGTCCTACATAGTGGCTGCTACAGTCCTTACACTGTATGTTGTAGATAACTCCTGTTTTTTTCTTCTTGGGCTACTGGGTCTTTTGGGTTACTTAAGATGTTCTGAAAGGTTTTGGTTGGTTTATGTGCTACGGTGATACCATGTGGTTCTAAAAGTTTATTGGTCGTTTCTGAGATGTTTCTGATGTATGGCAGTATTGTAAGGGCTAGCTTAGCTTACCTAACACCATCTTGCTTTTGGAAACTGCTTGCTGTTAGAAACTAGGTGAGAGGAGATGCAGGGACCTTGCTGCTGTCTCTAGGGAGATGACGCTCAGCAAGGATTGTTTAGAATACCAGGAGACATGCAGACTGCCCCTGGAGGTCTCTAGGATGCTTACTGCTAGCAATGCAGATTCAGGAACCTTGCCTGTTACTAGGAGGAGAGTTCACGATGCCTTCTTACTGGGCTTTGCAAACCCTATATAAGTACTGTGCTTGCTATGTGTGTGTGTGGATCTTCCCAGACATTTTACTGTCATGATGTCTGTGGAGACCTCACCCAGCTTTGTCTTGGCCAAAATAAATGCTGTTGCTTTAAATCTCCAAGCCTCGACTCAAGACTGTTATTGGTAACTTCAGGAACTTGGGTAAAAGAGTATAAGCAGGGGCCTTACATACTGGCGCCCAAGTGGGGCTCGAAGGCTTTGTTCCTTTGGGTCAACCACCCATGGTGTAACTCCCTTTGTGAGTTATGGCCTTCGCAATGGCAGACAGAAGAAACCGATGCAGATCTTTCAATGTTGAGAGCGCTCCTGGTAATTTTACCGGCAACCTTGACTGGATCTGAAATGTCGGCAGACTCTGTTCTGGCTGAACCTGAACGCCCAGTGTTAGAGGCTTCGAGTACTTGTGATATTTTTTGTGTGTGGTGCCTTAGGAAATTGGAAATTGGAAAAGTGCACTTGAAAGTACTGGTGAGTATAGTTTTCTTAGGAGTGGAGTGTTGCCTTGTGTGTGTTGGAATGTGAGTGTGTTTGGTCATGTGGAAGTGTGTGTGTTTTGGAAAATTTGAGGTTTAGTAGTTCCTAAATATGGGAGGGTAGTGAAAACTAACCCTGAGTCAAAGACCCGAGAAATCCCTAGAGGCCATGGGTAACAGTATGTAAACTGTGCACTCCCTTAGCATGTTTTAACACATTGGGAGGCACTGAAACTTCAAGTGGCAGTAAACAATCTCTTTTAAGAAATTAAAGACCCTCTGTAGCACCATATAGCCTACCTATTTATTGGCTCAGAAATGGGATTTGGCTGCCAGAGGGCACCATTAATGATATTTTTATTAACACCTTCACGAACTTCCTAGCTGTAGGTAGTTTTGTTCTCTGCCTCAGGATGTGGTGAAGGGGAAGAAAACAGTTTAGATGCTTTCCTAAAAAGCTTATACATTGGTAGGGAAATATTTGATGAAGTTCTGTTAGTGCAGATGATCCGTTCCTTTAGAGAAGTTCCAGGTAGTAAACAAGATAAGATATTGGACAAGCTAGGCAATTTATAAGGCAGGCACTATTAGTAACACACATAACAACAGAGCCTCTGCCTGCCTGTGGGGCCACTAACCCTAGATTGAGTGAGCTTTTATTGTTATTTATTTATTTATTTATTTATTTATTTATTTATTTATATTTCTAACTTATATCACCGCCCATCTCCCCCCATTCCGGAGGGGACTCTGGGTGGTTTTAGAGCTAGGGCTAGAGTGGGACCCCCAAAGAATTCAGAGCATGTACAGGTTTCATTATTGGGACCATCAGGAAACAGGAGAAATATTAAAGTAACCATCCAAAATCCTCAACAGCTGGAGGGCTGAGGAACAAGTTCTTTTGTGTTGTTTTATGCATGAAATACTGTCCCCTAAACCAAGCTGCCTAAGGCAGGAGGGAATACTTTGCCGCCCCCTCCTCAATATAGTTCTTTTCAAAATCAGGGGATGGGGAGCTCCTAAAAAGCTCCTTTTCATAGCTAATGTTGGTTGTGTTGTAGTGGGTTGGGTTGTCAGGCACTTTTTGATCAAGTTGCATGGGTATCCATTTTGCTGTAAGATGCTATATAGATGTGCTTGTCTGAATAGTGTTCTGACACAGCTCGTCTTGTGGGAGGCTGGGTTATTGCTTTGGTAGTGGAGCACTTGGTTAGTGTGGGTAGATTTCTGGTAGACTTGTGTTTCTAGAATGCCATCATTTCCTCTACTTATGACGATGTCCAAGAAGGGTAGTGTGTTATTGTTTTCTTCTTCCCTTGTGAATTTTATTCCATTGAAGATGTTGTTGATGGTTTCATGTGTTTCCTCCAGTTGTTCTGCCCATTATCCACTGCAGAACACAATATCCTACAGAGAGGTGTCATAATAAAAAACTAACAACTGGAGGAAACACATGAAACCACCACCAACATCTTCAATGGAATAAAATTCACAAGGGAAGAAGAAAACAACAACACAGTACCCTTCTTAGACATCCTCATCAGTTGTTATTTTTTTATTATGACGCCTCTCTGTAGGATATTGTGTTCTATATAAGGTTTTATGGTCACTTTATTGTTAGTTCTTAAATGGATTAATTATCTAAATTCCCTCAGGAACAATCATTACAAAGTTGTACCCTTTTAAAAAACAAAAGGCAGGGAAAGAGAAGAGGAATCATAAAGTTCATTTTTTAAAAAAAACAGAGTTGTCATATGATTTCATTTCTATTAACTGCTGAAGTAAATCAAAGCAGAACAGCAAAACCTGTGTTACTGTTGGGTGTTGATGTCATACAATCTATTATTTACAAAAGTTAAACAAGTGCATTATAGAAATGTTCAAGAGGGAACTAGGTTAGTAAAATGGGAAACCCATGTAAGACCCTCTCTCTCTCTCTCTCTCTCTCTCTCTCTCTCTCTCTCTCTCTCTCTCTCTCTCTCTCTCTTTCTTTCTTTCTTTCTTTCTTCTTTCACTCACTCACTCACTCACTCACAATATTTGGAAATTGCAGCAGGCACACTGACTCTGGGAGGTTGGGTGAGGATATACAGGTAGTCCTCGCTTACTAACCACTCGTTCAGTGACTGTTCAACATTACGACAGTGCTGAATAGTAGACTTACAACCAGTCCTCAGAGTTGCAGCCGTTGCAGAGTTCCTGGGGTCACATGATCACGATTTGGGCATTTGGCAACCGATGCACATTTGCAATGGTTGCAGCATCCTGCAGTCACATGATCACCACTTACGACCTTCACAGCCAGCTTCTGACAAGCAAAGTCGATGGGAAAGCCTGCAGGAAGTCACAAGTCACAATCATGTGACATTGCGCTTAATGACCACAGGTGATTCACTTAACAACTGCAGCTGGAACTGATGAACTGTCATTGTAAGTCAGGCGTGGTCACATGATTTTTTACTTTATGGCTGTGTCACTTAGTGACAGAGTTGCTGGTCCCAATTGCGGTCAGTAAGCAAGGACTACCTGTACTATTTTATAACACAGAGACCTCTCTGCTGACTAGAGCCTAAGAACATCACTCCATGGTTACACGCATCCAGATATACCAGAGAGATAACATGTTTCTTTCCTAGAGGGGACAACAGGGTATATCATTCTATCTCTACCTGCTCACTTGAAAAATATCTCTGTTTACTAGATTAGGAACAACCATACCATCACATTCAGAGGAAGCTTGTGCTCTGCCAAATTGGCATGAACTAGGAATGGAAGGAAGCAAACAGAGGAAAAACAAGCATGTAACCTTAGTATCAAATGAAACAGTTAGCATATTAGTCCCGCACACTCCCTCTGACTGTAAGATGACAACCCCCATAAAAGGAAGATAAGATAGAAAAAATGAATCTGCCTCCACGGATATATTTTCAGTGAATCTAAAAAAACTCTCCCATTTCAAAATTGCATTTCTTAAGTTTAAAAGCTAAATCTTCCTCCTTTCAGGAAAAAGCAGTAAATGAATGAGAACACTGCATTTATTTAATAGATGAAACAATAATCTTTACCGGTTTATCATTCTTGGTTGATTGTTGACTCATAGCGATCATATCGATAGTTTTTATCTGAAATTATAGTTCTTAGTTTTATAGATTTTAGCCAGCTATATTTTATAATAAGGGGCGTGGTGGCTCAGCGGGTAAGACGCCAGGCTTGTCGATCGGAAGATCACAAGTTCGGAGGTTCGAATCCCTAGCCCTGCGTGTGTAGTGAGCTCCTGCACTAGCTCCAGCTCTTGCCAACCTAGCAATTCAAAAGCATGCAAATGCAAGTAGATTAATAGGTACCACTTCGGTGGGTAGGTAACAGCGTTCCGCGTGCATCATGGCGGCCACATGACCGTGGAAGCATCTTTGGACAATGCTAGCTCTTCGGCTAACAAACGGAGATGAGCACCGGGCCCTAGAGTCGGACACGACTACACAAATGTGCGGGGGGAACCTTTACCTTTACCTTTTATAATATAATATAAATTTCATTTTTTAAATAAAAAATCCTGCTTTATAATGAGGTAGGAGACTCTTCTGGCATATGCAGAGTTTTCACAGTGGTCAGTACTTGACTGATGTCATCTGGGTTTGGAAGCTATATTGTGTCATATCTGGCCATTACCTGGACAGGAGACCTCCAGAAAATACCAAGGCTGGGAAGTAAACAAACAAACCACCATTCCAGAATAGGGTAATGGCAAATTACTAATTCTGCTGCAGGAAACACTATTTCGTAATTTGCCATTAGAAGCAAAGCATAATATTTTGGGGGCAAATATTGTAATATAGACTCTCTCTTTCTCTCAGAGGCCTGCTATAATCGCATTCCATACATAGAGTCACTGAAGATTGGAAGAGGTTAATCTACATTCCAATACCAAAAGAAAAAAAAAAGGGGGGGGAAGACTTTAGAGAGTGTGCAATCTATCATACAATAGCCTTACTTTCACATGCTAGCAAAATAATGCTTAGTATCATCCAATGCAGATTAGAGCTATACATGGAAAAAGAGATGCCAGATGTTCAAGAAGGCTTTGGAAAAGGCTGAGGAACATGAAACGTTATTGCTGATGCACGCTGGATAATTGAGAAAGCCAAAGAATACAAAAAAAAATCTATGTGTTTCATTGATTATAGAAACACCTTTCAAGCACATCACGCTGTGGAATGTGCTCAGAAAAATGGGAATTCCAGAACATCTCATTGTCCTCAAGAGAAACACACATACACACACACACACACATATATATAATTTAATTTATATAACCGCCCATCTACCCCAACGGGGAACTCTGGGAGGTTTATATACAGGTCAGGAAGCCTCAGTACAATCAGAACATGGAGAAACAGACTGGCTCCAGGTTGGCAAAGGAGTGCAACAAGGCTGTATACTCTCCCCTTATTGATTCAACCTATATGCTGAATATATATTAAAGGAAGCTGGATTGGAAGAAGATGAGTGTGGTTTTAAAATTGGAGAAAGAAACATCAATAATCTGCACTATGCTGATGACACTACCCTTATAGCTGGAAATGCAAAGGATCTGCAAGCTCTAATAATAAAAGTCAAGGAGTATAGTGAAAAAATGGGACTAAAATTAAACATAAAGAAGACCAAACTAACAACAACGGGTAAAACAACCAGCCTTAGAATTGACAGTGAAGATATTGAAGTGGTGTATAGCTTTTGCCTTTTAGGATCAACTATCAACAGTAATGAGCAGTCAAGAAATACACCACAGACTAGCACTTGGTAGAGCAGCCATGAAGGACTTGGAAAAGTTATTCAAATACCATGATGTGCCTATACCTATAAAGATCAGAATCATGCAAGCTATGGTATTTCCTGTGACACTCTATGGAAATGAAAGTTGGACTTTGAGGAGGTAAGTTAGGAAGAGTATTGATGCTTTTGAACTTTTGTATCTCAGACTCCTGAGAATACTGTTAACTGCCAAGAAAACAATGAAATGTATCATTGAACAAATCAACCCAGATTTCTTACTCAAGGCACAAATGACCAGGCTCAAATTATCTTACTTCAGACACATTATGCAAAGACCTAGCTCTCTAGACTAGAGAAAGCTCTAATGCCGGGAGAGGTGGAAGGAAAGAGAAGAAAAGGATGACCAACAGCAAGGTGGAACGACTCAGTTAATGTAGCGATGAGTGCACCATTGGAAGACCTGAAAGACCAAGTTAGGGACATGGAGAAAATCTATCTATGTGGTTGCTAAGAGTCAACAGCAACTTGATGGCACATAATCAATCAGTCAAGTTATCTATAACAATTTTGATTTTTGCATTTGAATGGACCAATAGGGCTGCAAACATTTTATAAATAAAATCGCATTCATTCTAAAGTTTTTGTTTTCCTGGCTTTTTCATTGCAAAGTCACACATTATCTCCCAAAGTCAATTTCCTTTTCTAGTTCACATTCAATAGGTAGAATAGCTAAGCTATTCTTGTACCATAGTAGAACAATGACAGTGTTTGAAGAGATCTAGTGTCTCTAAAATTCATTTAGCTTCTGTCAATCACTACCCAGTCTATAACCAGTGTTTGCCTTTCTCAAACAGATAAATAGGACCAGCCCTCATTAGCACTTGGAAGCAGACATCCAGGAAATCCCAGGGCTGTAGGCTAGACTGGGATGTTGAAAAAAAAAATCCTGATATTCTGTATTGTTGTCAGGAAAACTACACTAGACGTTTCATTGTCACCAGGAATCAAGCTTGACTTGAAGGAGACTTTCCCTTTGCCCTTATAAGATCAAATACTTGTCTCCAAGAGACAATAGGAGGTTTCTTTAAAAAAAACTTTTAATTCGGAGAAAACATTATGATTTCAGAGGAAGGACTCTCCTCCCTAACAGACTCCTAGACCTCCATATAAACTCCCTGCCACCCAGTTTTCCTCACCTAGAAGGGGATTTACACCAGCCTTAAGCTAGCATTAAAACAAGCATACCAACTTCCATTATGGAGGGAAATTATTTCCAGCCCCTAAAACAAGAAGAATATGGGTGCCCCTGGGGGGGGGTAGCAAATAATGAAATATGTACAATGACATTAGAATGCAAATACCAAAACTTACATACTTGCATCAGATATTGGGACACAAGTGCCTAAAGGCAGGATTTGTATCAGGAAGTCACTGCACACATGTTATTTTTGTGTCATTGTGTTTTGTAGTAGAAAAGTATGGAAGAGAATGTTGCTTTTCTCTACTTTCTCTCCTTTCAATATTGTCTTAACAAAGCTTTGGATTGTTCTGTTAGCGGCCTTTATTCTCACATATCTGAGGCCTTTAAATCCTACTAGCAGCATCTCTGGAATCAAGGTTTTGGGTTGTTATGGAAATTTGTCATTCCTGTTCCTTACCCCCAAATGTTCCTTTCCCCTCACATGATGTAAGGAACTCTGGGGTTTAGTGGCAATAATCTTCCTGCCTCCCAAATCATGCCCTTGTTTAACTATGTAAGAATAATTTTGCTGCTTTAGAGGAGAACTTGGTCTGGACTGTTCAGATTGTTGGTTGTTCTAGCCATGCTTCTGATTGGGCTCAGCCAGTCTCAAAGATCAGGGCAATACACTGATTGAGAAAGTTTCCGTGAATAAATTCAGACATGAGCCAACATTTAGTTTCATTTCTTTTCCTTCTTAGTTATAACTCTGTAACCTCTTTTGGATCTCTAGTTCCCTTCTCTTCTTGTCCAATGCCTAGGCTCTCCTCCCTATCATATTCAGAATAAGTATGACAGCAAACCATGCAGTGTGTTGTCTAACAACACAATGTCTGTCAAACTTTGCATTTGTATGTATCAATTCAGAACTTGCCAGATTGCTCAAAAGTCCTCTTCATAACAATTCCCATTTTCAAATCAAATAAATTAATATTGCTGCTAAATTAAACCTGACATTGCTTAAAATGTGAAGCAATCTGTTTGCAGTTGGGCAATCACTCAGTGCTCTGATTTTATTAACTCTCAAGACGGAACAAGCTTAAAAATATATTAACTTTGTTTAACAAAGTCTGATATTAAGACTGAAATGTCATTCTTCACAGTTCAGTGAGTTCTTTTAAATGTTATATGGTTTGCCTATATTACCCTAGTCGGCAGTGATGGATGTTTTCTTTTGATGATTTTTTTTCATTAGGAAATCATACTTCCCTTGTATATAGCCTTACAGTATGTGCCTTCACCTCCTACCTTTTCAATTAGAAAATACTTTAAAAGATCAAGTATGTTTGCTTTAAAACTCTCTTAACAACAGAAGGAAGACATATTGTGACATGGCTGATACACTGCATTCCTGAAAATGTCACAAATGCAGTCTGATACAGATGTTAAATGTCACATGCATATGTGGACATATTCCATGTATTTCCCCCCTCCCCACTTAGAAAAAAAAAACCTCTATTGATCTTTTCCATCCTCTAAAAAACAAAGTAATAATTAGTCTTATTGAAATGTTTTGGAAACATAGGAACCAGGGCTGACTACTTCCACCCTGCTTCTATGCAATCTGGAATTGCAAAAACACACATTATGTGGAGGTCTCTGTCTTTACAGGGCTACTTGGGGAGGAAGAGCAGCATAAACATGAAATAAATAAATAAACAAAATAACAATGAATGACTGTTAGCTCTGAGTTAAAGCCGAGGCTGTTCTGGGTTGGAGAATGTTGCTCCCCAAGATCACTATGTAGTCTTCCCCCAGCCTTCTTGCATTTCAAATGAAGTGGCCTTGAGCCATGCCTCCACCCAGTGGGTGGGTGATAATGGATCAATGTTTCTCCCCTCCCCCTGGGAAATTTAATTAAAATTAATAAAAAAAAACTCCTGCTGTGAACTGTAATAATTTTACAACTACCAATAAACAAATTAACAAAACAGATGTGCACATGGTTAAAAGGGTTTCACACAGATATACTGTACGTTCAAACCATGTCAAGCTATTGGTTTCAGTGGGATGTATCTTCTTTTTCTTTGCAAAGGGCTGTGGTGAGCAGACCGTTCCCAACCACTTATCCCCCCAAATTACTCCCATTCCAAAGCAGTATTAAAGGTGCAGAACATTTTAAAGGCAGAATACTTACTTTACAGCAGCCTTTCTCAACCTTTTGACCCTGGAGGAACCCTTGAAATATTTTTTCAGGCCTCAGGGAACCCCTGCACATTCAGGCTCAAATATAGGCCAGAAGTTACAAAATTATTATATTCGTTTCATGTGTATATATGCATTAACAGTGTTCTTAAACTAAAAATAAAGAATGAAACTTACCTTTCATGTGCAGTTGCCCAAATTTGAAATATTTTTTTAAATAAATCGTGATCTCCCAGGGAATCCCTAGTGACCTCTCGTGGAACCCTAGAGTTCCACAGAACCCTGGTTGAGAAACCCTGCTTTACAGGATGAATACTCCCTCCTCTGCTCTAGAATACTCCAAATCAAAGGTTAGGTCTGCAAAGGTCTCAAGTAAGAGCTCTTTTTCATTCTCCTCCACCTTGCTACCTGCTACCTTCAGGCTGGATCTCCACCATCCTAGCCTGTCTTATCTAGTTCTCTTCTCTGTCCATCACTGAACCTCTTGGCTCTTTATTTCCTTTAATTTCCCACTCCACCCCAACTAATCCATTGTTTGTTTCTTTGTTTGTTTGTTCTTCTGGTAGTCCTGCAACCCCTTCTCCTCTTCTGCTTCAATCAGTGAGATAACTTTTTTTATTCTCTATAGACATAGCCAGCTGCTGTACTTCCAATTTTCCCACTGGTTCACAGTTACCAACCAAAACTCCTATTCCTTTGTGCCCTGGGTTGCCCCTCCCCGCCACTTCAGAGAGAGAAAAGACTTCTGGCTCTGTTCTTCTTTCTATATTTTTCTCTTGAGGCTGCTCCTCTGAAGCTACTTTTCTTCCTTTGCTTTTCCTTGCCATAGACTTCATGCATCTCTCTTGCATACTCAAAGCTAACTCCTTTTATATTCTTCTAGCTCTTACATTTCTGCATCCTTATTCTTGGAGAAAAGAATCCCTCCCATTTTTGAGTTTCTGTTCTTATTTCCTCACCATTAGAATAAGCTACTCTCTTCCTTTGATCACTACATATTTACTCTACACTTCCAAGGATCCCATTTCCCCTAATTCTTTTAACTGCAGCAGCCTTTTAACATCTTATTACAAACCCACTCCTTTGCAACCTTCTGGCAACCTCCTACCAGTTTTAACGCTATTGATTTCTCCCACATTCTATCACATCCCTTGGGTTAACCATAAAACATATGCCTGGGCTACTTTCAGGCACTTGAATTGAAGGCATGGATGTTCCCAACAGTGGCTACACCATAATTTGGAAGAAGAAAGTAGTCAGCCTGACCTCATGTGCTGAATTTAGCTAATTGCTAGGTTGGCAAGAGCTGGGGCTAGTGTGGGAGCTCACTCTGTCATGCAGGACTAGGGATTTGAACCTTTGAACTTGAGATCTTCCGATTGACACCTGTGTAATTATAGATCTCCAGATCTAATGCAAAGATGTCAGGAATTACACTGGAGGAAATTATATGGGTTCACTGATCCTTAATTGAGCACCTTTTCCTGCAAAGAGTGCATTAAGGAGGTGGGTAATATCTATAAATCTCTGTCTATCTAGTGCAATATATACAACTATTTATTTATTTATTTGGTAAATTTATATAGCTGCACATCTCACATCTCTGACTCTACTTCAGATTAATACATTAAAAACTAAAGATTGAGTTGAAAAGAAGTCTCATTGAATTGCAGAGAGCAAAACATATGCCAAAGCACATTACATTAGGATTTATTTTTCAATCCGTTCAATCGTGTCCAATTCTCGGAGACTGCCTGGACAAGTCCTTGCAGTTTTCTTGGCAGGTTTTTCAGAAGTGGTTTGCCATTGCCTTCTCTCTAGGGCCAAGAGAAAGTGACTGGCCCAAGGTCACCCAGATGGCTTTGTGCTAAGGCAGGATTAGAACTCATGGTCTCCCTGTTTCTAGCTGTGTGCCTAACCAGACTGGCTCTCACATTAGGATTAATGTGGCTTAAAAGTAGTTACAATGACAGGATGATGCACTAAAAAAGTAGGTATAGTTATAAGCAAGCTGGAACATCTGGATCTGTATTAAACACCCAAAAGATACTATAAAGCATCTTTGGTGACAGCTGAATATTACAAAGAATTTTGCATAATGTACTTTTATTAGATCCTGAATGGGTATACTATACTTGGAATCAGACAAGAAAATTAAAAAAAAATAGTTACCTAGGGAGCTAATGAGAAATTTAAAGGACACTGTAGAATAGGGTAACTATATCAAAAAGTAAAATCTTCTATAGTAGTAGAAATTTATTTTATTTATTGCATCACATCCATTTAAACTATAATTTCATCCTATTTCTGTTGGTACTAGCCTCTTAAGTGAAGCATCCTTACTCCAAATGTGCTCCAGCTGTCCAAAAGAGAAGCTCTAGCATCCAATCCATTTTTAGAACATTGAGGCAATAGCTGGGGCTACAGGGAACATTGGAAGACTATTGAATAGATGGGAACTTGTTCCCAGGCCTTACCGATAGTCTAACATTAGTGGCAGTCCCTGACCCAGGTGATCTCCCCAAGCTCCACAGAATATTGTGATGGAATCCCTACAGCTTTCCTTCCATAGGACAGATATCATTGGGCCAATTACTGGAGTTATTTGAGCAGATATTAGGTGAAAGAATTAAGATAAACTGTTACTAGTTCTACGTGTCAGTTTGCTGCACAGAAAGACATGCAATTCCAGTCCTATTGAAAAGTCTGATAGAATGCATAAGGACAACAATATAAAGGAGAACAGCTGATTTTATTTGTGAGAAACAGTGTCCTGTGGTAACTGTCCATTCTTCTTCAGCACTGAGGGAATAATATAATATTTCTACATGATTTCAACATTAAAAGATCTTACTGAAATAACATGGAACATTGCCATATATTAAAGTTTTGAGTACAGTCCTGCTCTCTTTCATTATTTAAGGATCAGAAGCTTGAAGATGAAAAAGAGTATAATACTAAGGGGAAAGATCACATGATAATGATAGCCAGAAAGAAATATTGCTTGAAAAAAGCCTCCAGATCAGTTAAATTTAAAACACTTATAATAGTGTTATTTAAGGCTCAGGTTAAATGACTTCAGTGTTTTATCCATCTTTTTTTCTGAGTGGGGCTTAGCCCTTTCCACATGCAAACATTTCACCGATTGGCACGGTGCCCTAGTATCTCCATGATGCCATGGTGGCTATGCGAATCTTGGGAAGCTGAAACAATTAACTCTCAGCTCAGCTGCTACTTCAGAAAAAGGTGGTTTGCAGCAGTTCCTCAGGAACTGCAAAGGGCACAGTTCCCCCCTTATCACTGTGTCCTGCCTCCGTCTCCGAGATTTCACCCATCCTCCTGTAGCCCATGGTCCCTTGCTGTCATCACTCCATCTTCCCCAGTGACTCCAAGAGATAGCTTGCCTTTTCCAACACACAGTGTTGTTCCTGTTGTTGCTGTTGTTAATCTTTGTAAAAGTTAACAAGGGAAGAGGAGGGGAGAATTAAGGCCAACTCATGGCACTGACTGGATGGATAATGTATGTATTTTCATTTGCTCCCCTCATCTTTTATCCTCTACTCCCAAAAACATAACATAAGTGGCAATGTAATGATTCAGCATCAGAATAAAACAACATTTCCACAACTTATTTTTTTTTAAAAAAAAGGTATAAAGCAATTAACCTGACACTTGGCAAGCTTGACCCTTCTAGAATAATCCAAGCTGTTTACAAATTTTATTGAACTGTGAAAAAGGAGAAAAAGAAAAAGAAACCCCTCAGCAGTTAGCTGTTTTGTAAAAAAAACCAAAATATAGTATCTAGAATAAAAGTACATATGTTTCCCTTACAGTGTGAAAATAATGATGATGATGATGATGATGATGATGATGATGATGATGATGATGCTATTCTTGAGAATGCCATTCAATTATGACAAATAAACAAATGGAAAGGTTGAAGCAGGGGTTGATTTACAGTGAAAGCTTGTAGAAAACTGTTTCTGAATAGAGTTTGGGTTCTGAATCAAAATCAGAGAGGAGCCTTTGAATCAATCCAGAGAAAAGCTGGCTGTTTGTTCCCAAATCTCCTAAGCTGTGTGCACACTCTTAATTCTTTATATTTGCACTAGCATATTGTAGAGAACAATAACAATTACGTTTGGCAATGTCTATCTTTCCTCAGAGAAAAATATAGAAATGTTGGTGCTGAGAAAACCTCGTGTACCACAACCAAAGCATGAACACCATGTTAGAAAAAAGGCTTGATCTTACCCCAGATGTACTGAAACTGGACTATAAAGTAATCATCTACAAAGGACATGATGGAGGGAGAAAAATTGGCTCTCTTTTCTATGAACACAGTATGCTGCAGATGGCTTTTTGTCCCCTGCTAACCAGATTAACTTTCCCTGAACATTTTCCTTTAACCTTCAAAAGCTTCCTCTACTTATTACTCATTATCAGAGCCCTCCACAGAGTATAAGTCATTTTTAAATAGTCACAGACATTTGATAAAACAAACCCACTGTGGTTGGGGATTATACCCAAGAAACCTGAAAGAAACCAGAAAACCAGCCACAATGAGCAGCCTGGCTGATTGTGGTCAATTTCAGAAAGGCAATACACCAAGAATTTAGAAAAATAGAGGCATCCAGAGCCCTTTGCACCCCTGGACTTCTGCAAGTGTTCATTTTCATGCTCAGAGCAAAGATGTACTTAAAGTGCTAAAATGCTAGGTCATTTGTTGTGAGGGATCATTAACAACCATGTTGAAATAGCTGAGTTTATTTATTTTAAGTAGCTTCCCCCCCCCCCAGCAAAGGAAAAAAACACAGTTGGTAATTTAAAATATATTGTTTCACACAACACTGAAGACAACATCTGCTCTGTAGAATCCTTCTCTCAAACAGGCATTTTAGCAGAGCTTTATGTATTTGCCCCAAGCCTGGGATGAATTTAAAAGCTCCAAAGTAAAAATTCATTTAAAAATCCCTTCTCGCCTCTATGGGCGGTCTGTGTCTTCCTCAACCTCGGGCCCTGTACCAGAGGCCTGGAAGTTTGAGGGTTCTGCGCAGTATCTTAGCTGTTCCTAGCATTGCACTCTTCTGGACAGAGAGCTCTGATGTTGTTCCTGGGATCTGTTGGAGCCACTCTCCCAGCTTAGGAGTCACAGCCCTGAGTGCTCCTACCACCACTAGGACCACTTTGGACTTCACTTTCCACATCCTCTCTAGTTCCTCTTACTTGTACTTCTCCAGCTTCTCATACTCCTTCTTCCTGATGTTGCTGTCACTTGGCACCATTACATCTATTTCTGCCGCCGTCTTCTGCTCCTTGTCTACTACCACAACTCTCCTCTTTCACCCTCATCAAGAAGCTCTTTAGTTCCTCTTCACTTTCTAATGGCAGAAAGTGAAGAGGAACTAAAGAGCCTCTTGATGAGGGTGAAAGAGGAGAGTGCAAAAGCTGGCTTGAAACTCAACATTAAAAAAACCCAGATCATGGCATCTGGTCCCATCACTTCCTGGCAAATAGAAGGGGAAGAAATGGAAGCAGTGACAGATTTTATTTTCTTGGGCTCCAAGATCACCGCAGACGGTGACTGCAGCCATGAAATTAAAAGACGCTTGCTACTTGGAAGGAAAGCTATGGCAAACCTAGACAGCATATTAAAAAGCAGAGACATCACCTTGCCGACAAAGGTCCGTATAGTTAAAGCTATGGTTTTTCCAGTAGCAATGTATGGCTGTGAGAGTTGGACCATAAGGAAGGCTGAGCGCCGAAGAATTGATGCTTTCGAGCTGTGGTGCTGGAGAAGACTCTTGAGAGTCCCTTGGACTGCAAGGAGGTCAAACCAGTCAATCCTAAAGGAAATCAACCCTGACTGCTCATTGGAAGGACAGATGCTGAAGCTGAAGCTCAAATACTTTGGCCACCTAATGAGAAGAGAGGACTCACTGGAAAAGACCCTGATGCTGGGAAAGACTGAGGGCAAAAGGAGAAGGGGACGGCAGAGGATGAGATGGTTAGATAGCATCACCGATGTAATGAACATGAATTTGAGTAAACTCCGAGAGACAGTGGAGGACAGGAAGGCCTGGCGTGCTATGGTCCATGAGGTCACGAAGAGTCGGACACGACTGAACGACTGAACAACAGGTTGATTGGCCAGTACCTGCCTGTCTGGATCTGGAAGTCCCATAGGATCTTAGCTCTGTTATTCTCCATGACCTTCTGTGGAATCTCCTATCTGGACTTGGGAGGGTCTAGCCCATACACTGTGCAGATGTTCCTGTACACAATGCCACCTACTTGGTTGTGCCGTTCAGTATATGCTGTTCCTGCCTGCATCTGACACCCTGGCAGTAGGTGTGGATCATGTCTGGGCCAGGTGCTGTCCAACTCTTCATGTTCTCCACACCCTTCTGTAGTTCCACCAGCTGACTAACTTCCTGTTGCTTTGTTCTTAGCCTCCAGCCTCATGTTCCCCGTGTGTGTGTGTGTGTGTGTGTGTGTGTGTGTGTTATCCACTGCTGTTCTTCTTGATCATGTAGCCAAGCATCTCCAGGATTACAGCAGCTGTAGCGTATACCAGTTCATTGGTTTGAGGCATGGTGGCAGTTGGGATTGTTGACGGCTCTATTGGCATCTTCTTGCATACTATCTGATGATATTTCTCAACTGAGCCTTGGTAATCAGTCTTGAGGGCTGACTGTAGCTAGTTTATCCATGATCTTATGCCTCATATCAGCTGCTGTGCTCTGTAATGGAGGAGGTGGCAGTGAAGTTCCAGCTTCAGGTGTTGGATGCACATCCAGTTGTTCTTCCAGGGCTTCTTGAGTCTGGGATGTAATGTGTAGTTGGTCTATCTCAAGTTGTGAGAGCAGCTTCCTCTTCACTATGTTGAAGTGTCGAGTAACTAGCTGTTTCTCAGTTAGTGCAGATGTAGGTCTTCTGTCCATCCATAGTTCCCTCATGTGTTTCATATATCCCCTCCCATTGGGTCTACTGTTGTAGTAGCATTCCATCAACTCCAGGTTCTCTTTTCTCATCCAGATATGATTTGTCCCAGTAGCCCATTTAACATCATATTGACCTTGTTCCCCAACATCTAGCACGGACATTGTTAATCCAGGTGATGTCCGAGCTGGCATTACTCTCTTAGTTCGTTTCACTCTCATATTTGAGGTAGGCAGGTGAAGTGTTAGGGGGTCTTTGCTCGAGGACCCCTACTGGTAAGGTAGGTACTAGCTGGGATTCGAACTCCAGTCTCCCATGTCAAAGGGTGGCACTCTAACCACTATGCTATCCAGCCGTTCCATATATATACTGTGTGTGTATGTACACACACACACATACACACACTGCTCTTTAACTCCAAAGTTCTAAGGAAAATTGACTGGAAATAATTTATTCTGTATCACCAGTTCCCTTCAATTATCTGTGAGAATATTTACCCAGGGTAGAACAATTATTTACAGTGGAGGTGGAACTGCACATGAACACTATCTCAGATGCAGCTCCTCAAGGCAGATGATTTGGCAGCCTTACTCAAATCATCAGCATGTAAACAGATGATGGCTTCCAGGCTACGGTGAATGACAGAGGAGTTATACATAGTCTGATATGATAATGGCTTCCTTATACATATACCTTCAGTCTTTTCATAAGCAGGTATGAAACTCTGTTAACTCCAGAAAGTCTATCAGCCTGTTTCTCATTTTTAAAACGTTAATTTTCCTTTGCCATCTGTGATTTTTTAAACAATAAAGCCAACATGAAATGTCTTATGAATGTTCATGCCCTCTCTCTTAATAAGCATATGGCTATGCACACTTTTCTAAAACACATAGCTCCTTTGCAAATGATTTGCCTTATTATAATGAGGTACCTTCTCCTACCTAGAAGGGCTTTTGGTTCTGAAGGCAAATGGCTGTGTTGGCATGCCACGCTTCTTTGGGTTGAAAGAGGTGGGAGCCGGGTGAAATATGTTATTCAAACACCATAGCCCGGTCAGTACCAAAATCAGAGAAGGCTAGTTTTTAAACCTAACAACTCCTTGGTTGTTTTAAGTGACCGTAGCTTTCCCCAGACAGTCCTTTTGTGAGATTGTGGAACAGTACTGTGAAAAAGTGCTTTCTTCCCATTGCCAGAACTTTGGAAACACTCCAGATCCTTCCTCTCCCCTACAGCTATGAAGGCCGTATGATTATACAGGAACAAAAAAACAGTGGGATGAGAATCCCCTCAATTTGTTTGCTGTGGTTCTGACCCAACCGGGCCATTATACTTTCTTTTCTTAACAACAAAAAGGGCACTTACTGACTTCTAGCACAGGTGGCTGCTTCCCTTTTGATGGAACATCACTTGTTCACTTGTTTGTTGCCAATTCATTGGGCTGGGTGTTTTCTTTGGAGTAGCAGCAAACTGGGCCAACTGTGGTGTGCATGCATCACTATTGTGCATCTATTCTTCTCTGCTTAATTCCTGTTTCTGTTCCATACTTTCCCATCTTCATTGATAGTCCTCAAAATATTACATTTAGTTCTAAGCTTCTCTTTAGCCAAAAGAATAATTGGTTTTATTACACTATATTATATCTATATTATACTATATCCAAAAGTTGTTCAGGAGATCCAATGGATCTGATATTCTCTGCTTTGTATTTGTTCTTTTATGGCTTGCCCCTTTACTTTCCTGTTTTTGCTTTTGTCTTGTTACTGTTTTATGCTAGTGATTGACCAAAACAAAGGAACTTACTATTCCACACTGCAGAATTTGAAAAAGAGTCAATATTGACAACAAGCTGTACTTCAGGAAATACAAGATGTGAAAATTCAAAACAAATTTCTTATGCACATCCTGTCCCCAAACTGTGATTGTCTGCAATTCAGCTCAATTTAGTAAAAAAAATGGAAATACAGTGCTAGGTTTATAAGACCAAGGGTCTCACTGGGAGGAAGCAACTTCACAGCATGGTTTCAGATACAGGTTTGCGTAAAGAGACTCCACAAATTCTCCTCCGTATTTGTGGGCAAAGAAAAAGAGGGAGCCATTTCAAAGAATTTGTGAAGATCAAAATACTTCCCACTATGTTTCATATGATCAAGTGTTATGAAAAATTGGCAACACAGAAATCTATAGAATTTCAGGAGGACGAATTTGGTGAGTATGGGTGAGTTTTGCGACAAGCATCATCAGAAATGTCCGTAATGCAAAAACCTATTCCCGAAAAATAGGTGCAGGAGCTAAAAAGTTGGTTGAATGAAAGAAGTTGGAAACTTTTTTCCAATCTTTCACTTTCTTTTTTCATAATCTTTCACCCACACACAGCAATATAACAGACATGAATGAACAAACTGTGGAGGATAGTGGCAAAGACAAAAGACCCACACATTTAGCAGGGTATCCAATGTTATATGGTTTTATGTCACCACAACATCATCAAACCTCTTATAACATTTCTGTTTTGGGAAATAAACTAATGATAGTGAGTCTGGAACAGCCTTGGGATGTATTCCTTCAAAATTCAAATCCTGCGATTGGAAGATTCTTGTAAATCCATTTGCTTTAATTATGAATTAGAACAGATCCCAGTTACACTTCTCTTCACTGAGGGTTTTCCTTATGAAGAGCACCTGAGAAAAAAATATATTGGCTATTGGAGAAACAATAGCCTTGTTCAGGCTATACATTCCCATGCACAATTCAACACAAAAAGAGATGAGCAACTCCTTTCCTTGCCAAGTCATGCTGGCAACCACACTGAAGAGCTGCTTGTCTATAGGTACAGTATGACTGCCTGCAGTGAAGGGCCTCTGTATATAAACAAACACTTCAGCTTGAGTGAGCACCCTATGCCTGCCATGTGGGAGCATTTGTGTGCCCATAAAGGCTTCCTCTTGCAGACAGTTACTATGTATCCATTGAAACCAACTCATTAATGTAGTGTCCTATGCAACTCGGAAGGAAAGCTGCTGACTTCCTTTGCATGGGAATATGTTGCTTGAATAAAGCAATTATGTTCTGGAATTATGAATCACTAGCATTTGCATTCATATTCAGGGCACTTCAGAAGAGATCACTTCTACTTAAATATCCACCAAAATCAGAATAGCTCATTTGGTGGGGGATATGAAATTAACTCATTCCTAACTAAATTAAAGGGGTGTGGTAGTTCAGCGGGTAAGACACCAGGCTTGTCGATCGGAAGATCGCAAGTTCGGAGATTCGATTCCCTAGCCCCGCGTGATGGAGTGAGCTCCCGCACTCGCCACAGCTCTTGCCAACCTAGCAATTCGAAAGCATGCAAAATGCAAGTAGATGAATAGGTACCACTTCAGTGGGTAGGTAACAGCGTTCTGCGTCATGCCGGCCACATGCCGGCTAACTAAATTGGCAACCAATAAAAAATCCAGAGAGGATCAATCATACATTGATAATTTAATTGCACAGAATGAAAAAGTATGAAAGGTATGTCTGTCTGTCTGTGTGTGTGTGTGTGTGTGTGTGTGTGTGTACACACAAACACACACACACACACTGTATATAGCTCAACTACCAGGAGGCAAACACATTCAAGCATTATAATTAAATTAATTTAGATAGATTAAATCAAAATGCTGTTTCGTTTTTAGGCATCTTTTGTTACATTATTAAGTAACTTGTTTTATTTTTATTTCTTTGCAATATAATGCATAGAAATGGCATTTTGAGTTATGTTTTATACAGTTTCATTTGTTAAGAAGTATAATGAACTTATTATTAACTTATCCAAAATTTCAAAAGAGTGCTTTGCTTCAACCCAGTTGAATAACTTGCTTCAACGAAGTTAAGTGTTCCATTGAAAAGAAGTGACACTTCTCACTTCCGGTGACGACGTGGCAGACCAAACAGCTGTGCCCGCGGGCTCAGTGGGTGGAGCTGACAACGTGGCAGTTTTTTCCGGCTCAGGCAGGTTTTCCTGAACCCCAGGAGTGTTCTCCAGATAAAGGAAAACACCTGGAATCACCCCATCTGTCCTCTGGACTGCTGCTTGCAGCCAGAAGATCGCAAACAGCATTTCACGTTCGACTGTTAAGAGCTAGCCAGGAGGCTGGGATGTCACCATTTCGAAGCCGTGCTGTAGCCTTAAAGGGACACTAAGACCAGTCACCCCATTTCTAAATCACCCAATTTATATTTCTTTTAAGTACATGGACCATAAGAGAGGCTTTCTACAGCAAGGAGAAGCGGGCTCTCTTGGTGCTTATCGTTATTTTTGGGATTACTTTTTTAAAAAATTCTTTTTAAGTTTTGGACTTTGTTTTCCCTCCAAATATTAAGGAGGATAGAGAGTAAATAATTGTCTCCCTGTTATTATTTTTGTACTAAATTTGAAGATATTAGCATTTTCTACACGTTGAATCGGCTGATTTGAACTTTCAGTTTTCTGCTTCTACTTTCCCTGGGGAACTGTCTGCATATCTCACTTTCGCTTGTGCAAACACATTCTGGAACTCTTTCATATCTTCAACTTTCACTGGTTAAGCTCCTAGGGGGGGCCATAATCTACTGTGTGAGATGTGGAGGATTTTAAACAGATTTTCTCTGACTACCACCAAGATTTTAAACAGATTCTTTCTGACTCCTACCAAGTTTTTATGCAAGGCATTCAGGACATTGTGAAAAACATGAGGTCTAAAATTTATCATCTGGTTGGGGATGTTGTGGATGAAACTGAGGATTTTAATAGTGACAGAAATGTCTCCTCTAAGAGTGAGATCGGGATTTCTATTGAAATGCTGGATGAATATCGGATAGTCGAGTTGGAGAAATTTAAGGGAAAGAGCCAGTTGTAAGCCACAAGTGAAATTGATTTTCTGGTGGAATGCTATGAAAATGAAGGGGTTATTATGTATGGGAGGTTTCCTGAAGAGAAGTCAGAGTTTTTGAGGGGGGCAGTTGGGCTGGTTCTTTTTAAGAAAAAAGCTCTGTGTATATTGTGGGGATATGTAAATGCTCTGGTTTATTTTGAAGTGGGATAAGGGTTAAAGAATATTTATCTGGATTGCTTTTAAGGTTTGGCTGATTTCATTTATCTTTAATGATTTGGATTAAGATTAATGAGGTATAAAAATGTCTACTTGGAGGGTTTTGGGTTTATTAAGATTAAGATAATTAAAATTGTATTACTAAGTATAATGGCAAACAATTTATGTGCTTTTTAGTTTGATTTTTATTATAGTAGACAGAAATGTATAGAATAGTAGTAGGAAGGGAATAATTAAATAGATGTTATCTTTGGGGAGGGGGAAGTTGTTTAGGAGGTTTATAAGAATTTTTCTTTGTTTTTCTTTTAATATAAGGGGAGGGAAACTATACTTACTTAGAAACTATACTTACTGGATTTTATAATGTGCCAATGTGGAATGATTTATAGAAATAATGTGGTTTTGGTTTAATATAGAGTAAGGGATTGATTATGGAAAATTTTTGTATATCCTTGTGATGGAATCTGTCTCTGAGGGAGAAGATGATGTTATGGAGATTGTGGGCAAAGAAGGAGGGGGCGCTTTCCAGGGTGAGAAACGTGTTCACAGCATCAAAGACCTTGGGCGCCCATCTAGGAAAGTCAGGCCAAACCCGCCTTAGGGTGCCTGGGGTTTTTCCCCAGAGAACTGCTTAGTGTGGCTTAGTTTGGCAACATTCTGTGTAAGGTAGAACAATAAAGATTTAGAGCTTAATTCTGAGGCTCAGCATTGTTCTTGGCCTAGCCACGACATCAATCTTGCCAAACTCCTAGTCCCATCAAAAGAGGGAGGAAAGAAGGGAATTCTTTTTCTGAAATGGCTTTGGATCCCCAAGCAACAAGCAATCCAGCAGTTAGCGTCTGCCTTAATTCATCACCAGCAGCACGTAGACACCCAGGAGAATGCCTTGCAAGCATCAGTGTTGCAGAATATGCAACAACCTGCCCAGATGGTTCCACAGCTGGTGGCAGCACCAGCAGCACCACCAGTACTCCTGAGAACCCAGGGCTGCTTGCCGGAAAAGTTTGGGGGAGAAGCCATGCACTTCCGAACCTTCATTACTCAATGCGGCATGTTCACCGACAGCAGACCTGCTGAACTTCCAACAGATCGCACCAAGATAACCTTTATTTTGAGTCTCCTAAAGGAACCAGGAGCGAGGTGGGCCATTCCCATGATAGAGAACAACAACCCGATTCTCAACAATTTCCAGAACTTCATGGTGAGATTCAGAGGCCACTTCGATGACCCGATAAGGGCAGTGACAGCCAGTCGGGAAATTAAGAGACTCAAGCAAGGCAGCAACAGAGTGGGACTTTACATAGCAGATTTCAAGCTGTTGGCTGGAGATGTCAACTGGAACGAAAGTGCCCTAAAGGACCAATTTAAAGAAGGGCTTAATGACGATATTCAGGATGAGCTAGTGAGGTAGGGAACTGTGATGTAATCTGTCTCTGAGGGAGAAGGTGATGTTATGGAGATTGCGGGAGGAGGAGGAGGGGGCGCTTTCCAGAGTGAGAAGCGCGTTCACAGCCTCAAAGACCTTGGGCACCCATCCAAGAAGGTGAGGCTGGACCCACCTTAGAGTGTCTGGGGTTTTTCCCCAGAGAACTGCTTAGTGCAGCTTAGTTTGGCAAGATTCTGTGCAAGGTAGAACAATAAAGATCTAGAGCTTAATTCTGAGGCTCAGCGTTGTTCTTCGCCTAACCACGACAGGAACCCCAGCCACATTGGAAGGACCATATCAGCTTTGCATAGTAATTGATGCTAGGCTAGAAGAGTTAAAGCACCACCAACAGCTCAGAGGAAAAGCAACCTACAGATCGGCATTTACAGGATTCACAACTCTCCCTGCTGCAACCGCATACCCAGAGGCAGAGGAACCTATGCAGATTGGAGCTGCGAGAAGGTTAGTGCCTGTGGCAGAGAGACTGAGATGCAGGGAGAGGGCTCTTTGTTTTTATTGTGGGGCCCCAGGGCATATAGTGAAAGCATGCCCACTGAGAAACCCAGCGGCTAGGACTAGGGCATCACAGCTAGTTGCCAAGGTGCACCCAGCCACTTCCACAGCTACGAACCAGGGAAACTCCAATGGCCTCCCTCCCCAGAGCTCGCAAGGGGGGCCGTTAAGCAAGTAAGGAGGGCTCATTCTGAAGATAATAGACAGGCATTTTTCCTGTCACTGTGACCTTAGCCTCAAAGCGTAAGATAGAACTCAGAGCTCTCATTGATTCTGGGACAACCACTAACTTCATAGATGTAGAAATGGTGCAGAAACTGCAGCTGCCTACTGTACAGTTACCACAACCCATAGAGGTCGAAACCATTGTTGGGCAGCCCCTGAAAGCAGGGCCACTCGTGCAATGCACGGAGCCGATCCTACTGACAACTGGAGACCACTTTAAAGTGGATCCCACTTTATGTAACAGCATCCTTACAGGTCCCCATAGTCCTGGGTACCGCTTGGCTGAAACTTCACAACCCCTTGTTGGATTGGGCAACAGGAGTGATATCATTTCCATCAAAAGACTTCCAACATCACAAGTTACAAGCTGCCTCACTTTCTCCACCTCTGAAGATCGTCACCGAGGTGGTGGTGGGGGGGTGCAGCTACCGGCCAAGTATGCAGATTTTGCAGATGTTTTTAGTGAGCAAGAGGGTACTGCGCTACCCCCACACACAGAGAGACTGTGATTGCACGATTTTCACCAGAGGTGAAAATCCCATCGAAGAGACAGTATCCAATGTCAGCCAAGGAACTAACTACACTGAAAAAGTACTTGGATACAAACCTCAAGAAAGGTTTTATCTGACTATAAAAGTCACCAGCATCTGCTCCTACCTTTTTTATCCCAAAGAAGCCAGACCCGCTGGCACCTTCAGCTCAAGAGCAGGGAAGGTGAGCTCCCATGCACACAGTCCACAACTACAGTGCCCTCAACGCAGTTACAAATAGGGACCACTACCTGCTTCCTCTCATATCTGACCTGCTTGATCACCTGCAGACAGCACGCGTTTTTACAAAATTGGACCTCAGAAATGCATACAACTTGATTTGAGTGAAAGAGGGGCACGAATATCTGACTACCTTCAATATAGAATGGTATAGAAATGGTATAGAAATGGTATAGAAAATTTGAATATCTAGTCATGCCCTTCAGGTTAAGTAATTGTGGCACTGTCTTCTCCAGATTCATGAATCAAATATTTTCTGATCTAATAGATAATTATGTGGTGATTTATTTGGATGATATATTAATATACTTTGATGTTGCAACATCTCATGTGACTCATGTTCAGAATGTATTACAAAGATTGCAACAAAATAAGCTTTTTGCCAAGTTAGAGAAATGTGGCTTCGATTTAACTGAATTGGACTACCTAGGGTACATGATTTTCACAGAGGGGATTGCCATGGATCCCTCCAAGGTCCAGGCAGTGTTGTCTTAGAACCCCCCCCCCCCCGCCCCCAATGTAAAGGATATGCAGCGCTTTCTCAGATTTGCAGATTTTTATAGAAAGTTCATACCAAATTTTGCTGACAGAGTGAAACCTCTCACTCAACTTTTAAAGAAAGGAAAGAGGTTCGCCTAGAGAGACCAGGAGCTTGCAGCCTTCCAAGAGTTAAAGCACCTCTTCGCCTCCCAACCTCTCCTTCGTCATCCAGACCCATCGCGATCCTTTGTAATTCAAACTGACACATCTGACTCGGTGATTGGTGCTGTTTTACTTCAGGCTGAGAAGCCAGGGGGGGAGGAACTGCTTCCTTGAACATTTTTCTCTTGCATGATGGCCCCGGCAGAGATAAACTATGACATATTTAATAAGGAATTGCTGGCAAGAAAAGCAGCCTTCCAAGAGTGGAGACAATGGCTGGAAGGGGCAGCCTTTCCTATAAAAGGCTGCACAGACCATAAAAATTTAGAACTCTTGCAAAACACCAAGGCGCTCTCCCCCCGCCAAATCAGGTGGAGTCAGTTTTTCTCCCGTTTTAATTTCCACATAACATATTTGCCTGGCTCAAACAACCAGTTGCCAGACGCACTTTCCCGCAAACCCGAATTAAACTCAGCCATAAGACCCTATTCCCACACAGCAATTCTACAGCCTCACAACTTCCAGCAGACGCCCGAAGGGAACCAGAGAGGGGTCTTGGCAGCCGGACGGCAGGCTGAGGATCTCCTCACAAGAGTCAAGGCTCAGCAGCAACAAGACCCGTATGTGAGGGCTAGGATGCATGACCTCCAGGGGTCCCTGCAAGGCGCTGCTTCTCCATTTGCAATAGACAAGGGATTGCTTTGGCATAGCGATCGTCTGTACATTCCCCTTCCCTTGAGAGAAGAACTGTTGAATCTCTCCCACAATAATCCAACAGCTGGACATGGGGGTGTATTCAAAACACTCCATAGAGCCTTAAGGGACTACTGGTGGCCAAAAATGGCTGTGGACATAAAGACTTATGTTGCTTCTTGTTACACTTGCAGGAGAGCTAAACCTCTTCCAGGGAAGTGGGTGGGTTTGCTGCAACCCCTGCTTACCCCCCCTCCCCCAGCCTTGGGACACAATCTCCATGGACTTCATTACTGATTTACCCCTGGTCCAGGGGTTTATGTCTATACTGGTAGTGGTGGATCTGTTCACAAAAATGGCACATTTTATTCCCCGAAAAGGCCTTCCGACTGCACAAGCCATAGCACAGTTATTTTTGGATCATGTTTTTAGGCATACAGGAATGGTTAACCATAACATCAGTGACAGAGGCAGTCAATTTACTTCCAGGTTTTGGAAGGTGCTTTTCCAGTCATTAGGGGTGCAGATACACCTGTCTTCCTCACACCACCCTTTGACTAATGGGGAATCTGAGAAAACTAATCAGGTGTTACAGCAATATCTCAGATGTTATAGCACTTATCAGCAGGATAATTGGCCAGATTTGCTTACAAAGGCAGAATTTGCTTATAACAATTCCGTGCATTCGTCTACCAAGATGTCCCCCTTCCAAGCACTCTATGGGGTTAACCCTTGAGTCTTACCCACCTCATTGCAGCCAGGATCGGTCCGGCTGTGGCAGACTTTCTTAAAGAGCAGCAGACTGTGCATGATATTTTAAAGGAGCAGCTGAACAGGGCAAAGGCTGATTACAAGAGATCTGCAGACCTCCACAGGCAAGAGGGACCAGTGATTTCAGAAGGAGACAAAGTATGGCTCTCTACCAAGTTTTTAACTTCCAGCAGACCTTGCAGGAAGTTGGACTCTAAGTTTGTGGGCCCTATCACCGTGCTGAAACAGGTAAACCCAGTGGCTTATTGTTTGCAACTCCCAGCCACCATGAAAGTCGACCCCGTGTTTCACAGGTCTTTGCTGGCCAAAGAATAGCCTCCTAGTGCCTTGCTCTCTCACTTACCACCTACGCCTCTGGTAATGGTGTAGGGGGAGGAAGAGTACAAAGTAGAGGACATTTTGGCAGTGGGGAAGGGACATTGAATACATAATACATTGGAAGGGGTACTCTGAGGCTGAGCACTCATGGGAAAATGCCAGAGATGTTCATGCACCCATGCTGATCCAAAGATTTCACCAGCATTTTCCTAACAAGCCCAAGCCTCACAGGCTCCCAGAAGTTCCTAGCTTGGCTGAGCATGCAGATGAATCCCAAGCAGAGGAGTTTGTAAGTTGGCAACCTTTACCCACATGAGAGGCCTGGAGGCCAAAGCACAAGGAGGGGGAGCCTCAGCCCTCCACTTCTAGCATCCAGTTCCCAAGGGGGAGGGGGAAATATTTCTAACTGTCGTGCTGTTTTACAGGAAGAGATATCAGACCTGGAGAACACCAGCACTTCTTCCTTTGAAGATCTGCCCCTGCTACCCAGCTTCCATGAGAATTCAGGGGGAGAGACAGATTCTGAAGGGGGAGGTGATGCGATGGAATCTGTCTCTGAGGGAGAAGGTGATGTTATGGAGATCGTGGGCGAAGGAGGAGGGGGCGCCTTCAAGGGTGAAAAACACATTCACAGCATCAAAGACCTTGGGCTCCCATCCAAGAAAGTTAGGCCAAACCCACCTTAGGGTGCCTGGGGTTTTTCCGCAGAGAACTGCTTAGTGTGGCTTAGTTTGGCAAGATTTTGTGTAAGGTAGAACAATAAAGATCTAGAGCTTAATTCTGAGGCTCAGCGTTGTTCTTTGCCTAGCCATGACAATCCTTGCTGTTAAAAGTCAGATGTCACACTTCTTTGTAACTATGAAAAAATTTTCTCTTGTGTTTTCACTCCTTTTGGGGTTTTTTTTCCTTGTAGCTTTTTTGTTTTTCCATAGCTTTCATCTTTGCTTGACACTTAATAAAATCCTTATAAAAGAAAAAAGAAAAGAAGTGACACTTCTAAAATATGGGAAGTGACTTTATGCCAGGCAGATGTTAGCAGACCAGTTTTTTGTTTTGTTTTAATTTACTGTTCAACCAATTAGCAAGAAATATATGAGTGTGAGAAAGAAAATTTAAGGTAAAGGTTCCCCCCCACACATTTGTGCAGTCATGTCCGAATCTAGGGGCCGATGCTCATCTCCGTTTTTTAGCCGAAGAGCCAGCGTTGTCCGAAGATGCTTCCATGGTCATGTGGCTGGCATGACGCACGCGGAACACTATATGATAAATGTAAAGCATGCATGAGAAAAAATAGAATATTTGAACAAGGAGTGAGACAAGGATGTGCACTCTAATTTAGGCTGTTTAATGTATTTGTGGATAAATGTATAAGGAATGTCTGTGGTAACAATAAAGACATGCTAGTTTAAGATATGAATGTGCATGCAATTTTGTATGCACATGATCCCATGATGGTGGCTGAGAATCTGATTTATCTGGAGTGAATTTTATATAGACAGCATGATGCAATGAGAGGTAGCGATCTGAAAATTAATGTATCCAAGACCCAAGTAGTTGTGTTTGGCAGAAAAAATGGAACAAACACTTGCAAGTTATAAATACATAAGCAAACAAATTAATTTAGCTACCTTGGTTAATTTTTTAATAAAGATCGGGAAATTGAGAAATTTTAAGATGTGTGGATACTGGTAGAAAAGTACTCAATATATTGCCTGTTACAAGGAATGAATATTTGTTGAAAAAGAAAAAAAAAGCTGTGTATAACAGGATGTACTTCTTTTGTTCTGGTCATTCACTTTTGTATTCAACCCACATTAATTCATCACCTATTTATACTTGACCTATCTCTTCTGATTTACCACACATAGTCCTAAAGTACCCCATTCAATTTTGTTGATGTTTCTTATGACATACCCATATTCTCACTTCTGAATATAATCCATAACATGGTGAGTTCTCTTGGGTGAGGTCATCAAACAGGCTGAATGGTAATTTCTCAGAGATGCTCTAGTGCAGGGGTCCCCAACCTTTTTGGCACCAGGGACCGGTTCCGTGGAAGACAATTTTTCCATGGACCAGGGGGCGGGGTTTGCAGGCGGGAGCCAATTGCGTGGACAGGGGTGGGGTTTGCAGACGGGAGCCAATTGCACAGATGGGGGGCAGGGTTTGCAGGCGGGAGCCAGTCGTGCAGACCAGGGGGTAGGGTTTGCAGTCAGGAGCCAAACATGTGGATGGGGGCGGGGTTTGCAAGTGGGGGCCAATCAGACTTCGTGCTCCTCGGCCTGCCTCTCTGCCCTTCTTTGCCGTGCGCTGATAGGTGGAGGTGTTTCCCCTTCAGGGTCCCCACCAATCAGCTGCTCCAGCTCAGGTTCTGTCTTTGTGCCTTCCCAGCTTCTTCCTGCTACCAGCTGCTCTTCCTCCAACTCATGGCGGTAGGGACAGGTTCATTCCTGACACCACCGCTCACCTCCTGTTGTGCGGCCCACTTCCTAACAGGCTGCGGCCCACTAGTGGGCTGCGGCCCACAGGTTGGGGACCCCTGCTCTAGTGGGTCCTTCACTGGGTACAGGATTAGACTAGATAACAGGCACCTTCCAACTCTACGATTCTATGGTTATGTGTTTTGCTTGGTTTTAGCTTACTGTGAGATGTGAATGAAACTATTCTATTTTGTAAATAATAATAATCATAAATAAATGATAATCTGTACATCCAATTGTCCAACCCCACCCCATCCAGAAAACAATGATATTTGCAAGTTGTGTAGAGCTGGGCTGTATAGCCATTACATTATAATGAAACTAGCCAAAGTAATACTATAAGATAAATGTGGATTACAACATTTTTGATATTGCAATAAATATTCTTCCAAACTTCATAATAAAAGTGAAGTTTCCATTAGCACAAATCTTTGGTATTTGCACTGAGTTATGGTAACAAGTGAGCAATGAACATTTATATTTCGCTGCCTTTCTTCTTTACAAAAATTACATACAAAGTCTAGCAGATTGTATTATGTTTCAGCAAAAATGCCTCAAGCACAATCCTATAGATGCTCATGATGATTACACTTCAAAATGACAGATGTCTGCTAGCAGTACCTGCTGTGGGAAAGTAATGTTTAACTAGTAGACATTTGATTACAGTTTCAGTGCAAGCTCCTTAGAAGCTTGTACCACAATATACATCCCTCTCCCCATATGCTTTGTTCCCACACTCATCACTAACCAAAAAGAACAAGAGAGAAACAGGGAAGATACTTTGGTTACTAGCTGGAAAGAAAATGAGATGCTTAATAGGCTTGTTCTAGAAAAAATCCATAATGGTTTTTAAAATATAAATACATTTCTGTTTCAGCTATAGATGTCTTTGACCTTCTTTACCCAAAGCTTTTAGGGAGTTATAAGAAATGCTTTTGTGACTGTGACAGGAAGATACATTTTGCTCTGTACTAATTAATATACTGTTTTTTCTGGCACAATAAACAGTGACTATTTTGCAGCAAGAGGAATAGGAGAATAATTTAGAAATATCTCACTTCATTTTAAGGATGTAGTTTGCTTATGTAGGTACTGACAGTGCTTATTAAAAGTGTATTTTATGCTACCAGTGGCATTATCTCCATCATTTCCATCAAACCAATAGATCCAACAGAGAGAAATGAAAACATTCAGCCAAATACTAGAGACAACTCCTACATTTTCATTTGTAACTTGGCACAAATCTCTACTGATCTAACCTTGTGCTTGAGGATAAGCAAAGAAAGGGTTCTTTGGAAAGGAATCTGTCTTAATGAAAGACAGAAGATGTCATTAACAGATTACAGATTTTTTTTAATTCAAGAAGCACTTATGGATTGACATCTTTTAATGTGGCTCTGTTTAAATCACCAAGCACACATAGCTGAAAATTGTCGATGAAGGTTCTCAGTCATCCAGGTGGAATTGTCTGTAGCTTGAATCATGTCAGCTGGATTTCTATTTTCTCAGTGGAAACGTTTCGCTCCTTATCCAAGAAGCTTCTTCAGTCTGAGCAAAGTTTGTAAGGGAATCCTTAAATATGTTTCTAGGGTGGCTGTGTGACCTTGCACCTGGGGTCATAGCAAGGTAATCTTAACGATCCTCCTTTGGATGATAAAGGGACTTAGAAATAAACATCTCAAAAATAACCATGACCAAGCCCCAGGTGCAAGGTCACACAGCCACCCTAGAAACATATTTAAGGATTCCCTTACAAACTTTGTTCAGACTGAAGAAGCTTCTTGGATAAGGAGCGAAACGTTTCCACTGAGAAAATAGAAATCCAGTTGACATGATTCAAGCTACAGATAGCTGAAAATTAATTGAAAACATACAGCCATAGGTATATTGCCATAATACAGCTTTTTATATACAGTATTAGGATATGAATATAATTGTAATATTGCTATCAACAATACTTTGCCTTTTGAGGGTTTCCTTCCTCATTATGTAAATGAAATTATACACCCAAACCTTTGCCCAATTTTTCAATACATTACCTAACTGGTTATTTTATGCTTTTAATGCTGGGCTGAAACACACACACCCCTTCCCCATTGCTGATAGATCTAGACATCCTTCTGTATTGGAAATGTGGAAGATCTATGTATTTCAAGGAGGACGGTGGTGGTGTGGACGCATTCCAACTCTTTCTCCCTAGATGTTATGTTATTTCCACTATTTGGAAGCTCTTTAAACTTGTTCTCTTTAAATTTCACACCTAATGTGTGGCCTCCAAAAACACTGCAGGCCTACCTCTTGGCATCAAAGTATGATATTGAAATGCAGGAAGAAGCACCTGGTTATCTTTATTGGGCACTAGCCACTTGTTGTCTTGAAGGAGTGCAGGTCTGTGGGTGATTAACATAGCACAAAGCTAAGGAACCCTTATAATTATATAAGTCCTTTGAAACTTCCCTAAGAAGAACCTCAACCTGAAATGCTGAGAGGTACTGTGTGATGGCTGAATGGAAAAATCACTCTGTTGCTGCTCACCAGGAGTTCCTGGTGACTGAAGGGAGACATAAGTCATAAATCTTTGTGTCGGTGGATAAGTGTGTGATGTATTCTACTCCAGTGAAGTTTATCATCAACCTTCACCAAATTAACATATCTATTGTTCCAAATTTCTACAAAAGATTTATTGCCTTTTAGCAAAACACCCTCACAAATTTTGGGGTGATAATTTTTCAACATAAATATCAAACTTTAGACATTGAATTTAGACATGTGGGGCGTGGTGGCTCAGCGGGTAAGACACCAGGCTTGTCGATCAGAAGATCACAAGTTCGGAGGTTCTAATCCCTAGCCCTGTGTGCGGAGTGAGCTCCCGCACTAGCTCCAGCTCTTGCCAACCTAGCAATTTGAAAGCATGCAAATGCAAGTAGATGAATAGGTACCACTTCGGTGGGTAGGTAACAGCGTTCTGCGCGTGTCATGCAGCCACATGACCATGGAAGCGTCTTCGGACAACGCTGGCTCTTCAACTAACAAACGGAGATGAGCACCGGCCCCTAGAGTCGGACACGACTGCACAAATGTGCGGGGGGATCCTTTACCTTTACCTTTAGACATTGAGCCAGGATGCTTCCCCTTAGGGGACCAACCTTAACGGCTGGGAACAATCCATCCTAGGAAATGGTCCATTGTGAATAACGCTGTTTTCTGACATCGTGTCATTCCTATAGCTACTACTATGACCTTTGGGATCACCCACAACAAATCCAAACTACACATCTGGGACATCTGCATTGTGATGCAGAGACATTCTTTGGAGGGAATTTTATAGCAGCCTTTCCCAACCTCACATCCTCAAGACCTGATGGGTAACAACCAAGTTTGGCAACTTTTTTGTGTCCGCAGCCTCACTTTTTTATTATTCTTTTCCAGTGGTTGAAGGCTGTAGAAGGCATACAAAAAGGCAACATCATCATCAGAAGGGGACATTTTCGCCCCATTTTGATTTGAGAAGGGTGAGTTTTACCAGTGCATTGAGCCTTCCAGAGGACTAACACAGGTTTGTTTGCTTGTTTGCTTTCCAAGAAAAATCAGCAGAAAACATCCCATCATTATTTGGTTGGTTGCCTCAGGACTGGAGAATGCTGTTTTAGAGGAATGAAGAATGAGGGTGGCTATTTATTGGAGAGCCATTGAAGAAAAGGAGAGAAGGAAAATGACCAGATTGACCAAGCTCTATCATCTCAGTTTAATGGAAGTGAAAAATTATAAGGATTTCCTATCATTCGGCATGTGATGCAAGCCTTTAGATTTCTTATTTTGCTACCACAGTGGCTGAAAAAGAGTAGAACAAAGACTTCCAATCACTAGAACCACTTCTTGGGCTGGAAGATATTCTGATGTCATTGGTATTCTGAAATTCTGATGTCATTGACCTTAGAAGCAATTCCAAGGGACTTCAGAGGAAGCTACTCTATGATTCTGAAGAATTTAAGAAATAATTTATTTACATTAACCCACCATGCACATTCAGTCAGCAGCTTGATTGTTTTATTGCTTTTCCAAGTTCAATTATCTTAACATATAGCACCACTCTTTTTAATATACTGACTAATGAATTGCACTAACTTTCTATACTACAGGAAATGGAAGTCTCTGAGGTCAGTCACTTTCCATTATTCTTAGTGTACTAAAAGTCCACTAGACTAGGTGGATGAGAAAATTGCTCAGTTTGAAAAACATCCTCAGCAGAGAAAACATTCAAATAATTTACATGCAAGTAGTCTAATTTAATCACTTCTTTTCCTGACATTTACTTTTTAATGTGAATTTCAAACTCCTTAAAAAAGAATGTTCAGAACTTTTAACTCTATATAAAAATTGAAATCTGCAAATGATGTGTCAGGTAAAGGGCTTACAAGTTACTAAAAGGTGCAAATTTCCTTTTTTTCTCTTTAATTTGTTAATTTTGATTGAAATTGTAATGTGGAAGAAAACTCTATAAAACAAAACAGCAAATGGATGAGATGCATGTGGAATATGTTACATGAGATGAGGTTAACAATCTTCTCTTTCAGCATTATTTTCTCATTCCATATTGGCTTTCTACTCTCTAACTATTATGCTATTTAAACACAAATAAAACTCCTGCCTTAATATCTAATTTCTGTTTTATGTAACATGTGTAGCAAGATAATGTTGCACATATCAGTATTTATTACATTTAAAACTTTGAATGTTCTCTAACCCATCAATAACTTTCCAATTATCTCATGGTTGGTACACACACACACACACACACACTTTTAGGTGGTTTGCTGATTATTCAGGATGACAACATCAAAGCGGATTTATGAGGAGTTCCAAAAGATGACTTTAGGTTGCTGAATTTTACTGGGCAACTACAGTTTGATTTAAGCAGGTAATCACTGATGCATATCAACCCAAACATTACAAATTTAATGTATATAATAATGGGGTTTAAGCTGACACTGTTAATGCCAATTATATTTTTAACTCTTTGCAATGAGTTAATTCATATTAATGTCAAATGTTGCTGGCCGTGGCTGCTGCAGGTAGATCCCAAAGAAACAATGAATGACAGATGCCATTGAAATAAACAAGGCTTTTTAATAGATTCAATATGTTCACATGTGGGAGATCTTTTCCCCATCAGCCATGACAAACACCAACAGAAAATGTTGTATGCCATGGCTTAGGTCCATGCTTATTGGCTTTTTAGTAGGCACATGTATAGCCCTTGGCTCCCACCTCCCAAATGTGCCAGGAAATGGCATTGGAATGATCAAGAAATGGTCATACAGTTTTACTAAGCATACATATAAGTAAGAAATGGAGGGGGGGATAATACTGTAGGAATAAGAGGTGATTCCCCTCTCTCAGGTTGAGCATAGTAGAGCACACACATTCATTGTGGAGTTAGTGACAGTGGAAAGGCTAGTTACATTGTTAGTGAGAGCAGAAAGCTTCATGAAAGGAAAAGGCACAAGCTCATTATCTCCCAGGCGTTACAACACAGGAAGGTGGTGCATGACAAAAAGAGACTGGCTTGATCAGGCAGGAGTTTGCATGCTGGTCAGCCTTTCCTTCAATCCTAAAGGAAATCAACCCTGACTGCTCATTGGAAGGACAGATACTGAAGCTGAAGCACAAATAATTTGGCCACCTAATGCGAAGAGAGGACTCACTGGAAAAGACCCTGATGCTGGGAAAGACTGAAGGCAAAAGGAGAAGGGGACGGCAGAGGATGAGATGGTTAGATAGCATCACCGATGTAATGAACATGAATTTGAATACACTCTGGGAGACAGTGGAGGACAGGAAGGCCTGGCGTGCTATGGCCCATGAGGTCATGAAGAGTTGGACACGACTAAACGACTGAACAACAACAACAGCCTTGGGGATTAATTTTATATCATCAAGCCTTTGTAAATATCCAAATGAATTATTTTTTACTGGCTTGCATTTACTGCAGTTATGGTTACATACCCAGTTCTTCTTATTTTAAAGTTGCAGTTATCCGTAGCTACTTCCTCTAGGAACAGCTGCATCACTTTTCCTCTGTCTGAAGCAAAGGGGCAAACTGCCCCCGCCCTCCAGAAAATCTTTTTATTGCTCAGAGATACGTGCTCTATTTCAAGGAATGGTTTTAGTCTTTCTACCAATTCACCTTCTGTGAGATCCTGTTCCAATTTTGCTTATTTTTTGGGGTCTACAATGTCAACACAGCCAGAAGATGTAGGCTTCCCATCCTATGATGGTTTGGAATGAAACTGAATATAAGAAAACACAACATAGCATATAAAATCAGGTATGACGTTAAAGAAAAAAGTGGATGAAAATGCAGGAAAAAAAATTCTTCCTCTCATGTTATTAGAACATTCATGGAAATTTAACATGAGAAAATTCAAGAATCATAAAAAGAAAGCATTTCTTGACATCAGGCCTGGACAATGTGTAGAGGACAAAGTGCCTCACTGATCAATTAAAAATAATCAAGAGCCGCAAAGAAATACCTGGTGCACCAATCAGCTGTTTGGTAGCTAGTGGAATGGTGGAAGCACTGGATCTAGTGGTGGCAGTGGGGACTGCAGACATTGGAGGTGCTTGGCAGCATGTCTTTTGGCGCAGTGGCTGTGGCGGCAAATGTACTGACTTTTCAAAAAATGCCAGCAGGCTGCACAAGGCTGCTTGGTGGGCCGCATGCAGTCAATGGGCCATATACCGCCCAGAGTCCCTTATTCTGGGAGATGGGCGGGGATAAATTTAAATAATAATAAAAATAAATATATTTTGCTGGCCTGCTATATATAATGCAGTTAAACTGCAGAATTTCGGGGCATTTGTGGAGAATAAAGTTATGGATAATATACATTAAGTTATCCTCATGAGAAACCTATACACAGGAAGAAAGCCATAGTCTGGACAGAACATGGCAAAACAGATGGATTCCAGGCTGGCAAAGGAGTGAGGCAAATCTGTATATTTTCTCCTTATTTATTCAACCTCTATGCTGAATATATATTGAGAGAGGCTAGATTGGAAGAAGATGAGCATGGTTTTAAAACTGAAAGAAGAAACATTAATAACCTGTGCTAGGCTGATGACACTAATCTGACAGCTAAAAATGCAAATGATCTGGAACTCTAGTAATGAAAGTCAAGAAGCAAAGTAAAATGTAGGGCTAAGATTAAATATATGGAAGATCAAACTAATGACAACAAGTACAGATACCAGCCTTAGAACTGACAATGAAGATACTGAAGTGTTGGATGGCTATCAACAGTAAGGGAACCAAATGTCAAAAATATGGCATTGATTAGCATTTGGGAAAGTAGCAATGAAGTCCCTGGAAAAGTTATTTAGATGTGGTGTGTCTATAACTATAAAGATCAGAGCTATGCATGCAATTATTTTCCCTATGGCACTCTATGGAAGCAAAAGTTGGATTTTGAAGGAGGAGGATAGAAAGCACTTTGGTGTTGGAGAAGACTCCTGAAAACACCATGGATAGGCAAGAAAACAAATAGATCATAGACCAAATCAATCCTGTGTTCTCACTTGAGGCACAAATGATCAGGCTCAGATTTATAATATTTTGAACACATTATGTGAAGACCCAGCTCCCTTGAGAAGTCCATAAGGCTGGGAAAGGTGAAAGGAAAGAGAAGAGGATGACAAGATAGATGATTACAGCAGTGATGGGTGCACCATTGGAAAACCTGAAGGGTCTCCTAGATCATTCTGGAGAAGCTCTGTCTATGTGGTTGCTAAGAGCCAACACTAAGCTAATATCACATAATCACCATCAATCAAAATACATTAAATAGCCAGTTTGTGTCAAGGATAACCCAAGAACTAAGACAAGACAGTGTATTCCAAACTCAGTTCTTTATTGCTCTCACCATGCAGACAGAATCTTGTCAGACCAAAGCTACTCTAACTAACCTAAGCACAAATAAACCAGGAGACTCTAGGGCAGGGTGACCCTGAACCTCTTTGCTTTCCTACCAACACTCTCTGGACTGCTGAGAATCCGTTTATCTCCTTGGAATGTGCTCTCTCCTTCCTGAGAACCAGTGGGAGTGCCGACATCCACATCACCCTCCCCTTCAGGAACACATTCCATCACATCACCCCACTCTTCAAAATCAGTTTCTCCCTCTGAGTTCTCAGGAGAACTGGGCAGCGGGGGGTAGAGATGAAAGCGAAGATGTGGTGCTCTTCTCTGTGTCTGACAACTCCTCCATGCCAGGTGGCTCTTCCTGCAAAACAGCTATGTACATGATTAGAAACATTCACCCCCTCCCCCTTGGGAGCTGGAGGCCCGAAGTTGATGGCTGAGGTTCCTTGGCCTCTGCAACTCCCTGTCCCTGGGCCCTTTCTGGGGAAGTGACTTGCACACTCACAAACTCCCCTGCTTGCTTGGATGGTTGGAGAACTTCGTGGATTTTGTGATGTCTTGGCTTGTCAGGGAAACACTGATGAAATTGGTACATCAATCTGGGAGCGTGAACATCTCTTACATTCTCCCATGAGCGCTCAGCCTCTGAGTACCCTTTCCAATGGATTAAATACTGAACCCCTCTCTCTCTTTGCCTCAAGTCCAAAATTGTCTCTACCTCGTACTCTTCTTCCCCATCCATTGTCACTGGTGGGGGTGGTGGCTCATGCAAGTGCAGATCGCTTGGAGGTACTTCTTTGACTACATGAAAGCTGGTAGTTGCAAACAATAATCTACTGGGTTTACCTGCTTCACTACAATGAATGGGCCCTTGAACTTAGTGTCCAGCTTTTTTGATGGCCTGTTTGATGTTAAGAACTTAGTAGAGAGCAATACTTTGTCCCCCTCTGAAATTGCTGGCCCCTCCTGTCTATGAGCATTTGCATCTCTTTTATAAGCTGTTTTCGCCTTTTGTAGCTGTTCCTTTAAAATCTCCTGAGCTGCTTGCTGTTCTCGGAGAAAGTCTGCAGTGCTAGGAACCATCCCTTGCTGTGTGGATGTAGGTAAAACTCTCGGGGTGAACCAATACATTTCTTGAAATGGTGACATGCCAATTGATGAAGAACAGAATTGTTGTATGCAAACTCTGCTAAGGGGAGTAAAGCTGGCCAGTTATCCTGGCTGTATGTGCTGTAGCACCTCAGATACTGCTGCAACACCTGTTTAGTCTTCTCCGCCTCTCCATTTGTAGAAGGGTGGTGCACAGAGGAGAGGTGAATCTGTACATTTAGCAACTTGAAAAGTGCCTTCCAAAATCTGGAAGTAAATTGACTGCCTCTGTCACTTATTATATGATTAACCATCCCTCTGTATCTAAAAACATGATCCAAGAAAAGCTGTACCGTAGTTTGGGCATTTGGAAGTCCCTTGCATGGTATAAAATGTGCCATTTTGGTGAAAAGATCCACTATGACTAGTACTGATGTATATCCTTGAACTGGGGGCAGATCGGTTATGAAGTCCATGGAGACTGTGTCCCAAGGCTGGGGTGGTATGCGTAAAGGCTGTAACAATCCTGCTGGCCTCCCTGGAACTGCTTTAGCATGCCAGCAGGTCTGACACGAAGCAACATAACCCTTTATGTCCACCACCATTTTCGGCTGCCAGTAGTCCCTTAGAGGTCTATGGAGTGTTTTAAAAGCTCTCCCATGCCCTGCCGTCTCATTATCGTGGCAGAGTTGCAACAACTCTTCCCTTAATGGAAGAGAACATACAGGCGACCATTATGCCAGAGTTGTCCCTCCTCCAATGAAAATTGGGAAACAGTACCTTGTTGGTCCCCCTAGAGGTCATCCATCTGGGCCCTCATGGGTCTTGCAGCTGCTGCGCTTTGATCCATGCAAAGAGATCCCCAGCCTGCTGTCCTGCTCCTGACCTCTCTGGCTTTCCCTCTTTGCAGTGCTGCCTGAAGTTGCAGGGCTGCAACATTGCCGCCTGGGGTCTTGGCTGTTGGGCCGAGATGTACTCCAGTTTATGGGATAGGGCATCTGGTAGATGGTTCTTGGACCCAGGGATGTACGTTATGTAGAAATCGAGATGGGAAAAGAACTGACTCCATCTGATCTGCCAGAGGATGAGTGACTGAGTACTTTGCATAAGCTCCAAATTCTTATGGTCCGTGCAAACCTGTATAGGAAATGCTACTCCCTCCAGCCACTGCCTCTACTCTTAGAAGGCTGTCTTGATTGCTAGCAACTCTTTATCAAATATATCATAGTTTCTTTCTGTGGGTGACAGCATTCGAGAGAAAAAGGCACACGGTAGTAACTCCCCCCCTTCTGCTGTCCCAGCCTGGAGTAGTATGGCTCCTATGGCCACATCAGAGGCATCAGTCTGGATCACAAATTGCCAGGAGGGATCGGGATGACAGAGGAAGGGCTGAGAGGCAAAGAGCTGTTTTAACTCTTGGAATGCTGACTGCTTGTTTGCTGTCCAAGCAAATCTCTTTTCCTTCTTTAAAAGCTGTGAAAGAGTTTTAACTCTGTCAGCAAATTTAGGGATGAACGTTCTAAAAAAGTTGGCAATTCCCAGAAAGCACTGTACATCCTGCACATTACGGGGAGGGTGCCATGACAACAGTGCTTGCACCTTAGCTGGATCCATCTGTAACCCTTCTGTGGAGATCCTGTACCCCAAATAGTCCAACTGATGCAGATTGAAAGTGCACTTTTCCAATTTGGCAAAAAGCTTATTCTTCCTCAGTCTTTGCAACACATTTCTGATGTGCATTACATGAAATGTTGCATCATCAGAATAGATTAAGATGTCATCCAGATAAATTATTGATTATGTCAGAAAAAATATGATTCATGAATCTGGAAAATACTGCCCCAGAATTAGTCAATCCAAATGGTATTACTATATATTCAAACTTTTGATACCTGGTATTGAAGGCTGTTCATGGCCCTCTTTTACCCGAATGAGGTTGCATGCATTCCTGAGGTCTAACTTTGTAAAGATGTGGGCCCTCTGCAAAGGGTACAACAGGTCTGATATTAGAGGAAGTGGGTAATGGTCCCAGATAGTGACCTTTTTGAGGTCCTTGTAATCATGGACTGTGTGCATGGGAGCTCCCTCGCCCAATCTCTGTGAGGACGAGGCTTGTAGGTCTGGTTTCTTTGGAACGAAGAAGGTTGGGGCAGAGGCCGGGGACTTTGATGGCCTGATAAATCCTTTCCTGAGATTTACATTCAAATAATCCTTCAGAATAGCTACCTCCTTGCCAGACATTGGGTACTGTCACTTGGCTGGGATCTTTGCCCCCGTCTTCAGATCAATCGAGCAATTGCACTCCCTGTGAGGTGGAAGGGCAGCCACCTCTTCCTCCACAAAGACATCTGCAAAATCAGCATATTTGGTGGGCAGTTCTACCCCCCCCCCGCCTTGATGAGTGCCATAGGTTCAGAGGAGAGTGCAGTTTTTTGCAACCTTTGGTACTAGCAATCTGTGGATGGAAAAGCGAGTGTTCCTGTCACCCAATCCACTGAATGGTTATGGAGTCGCAGCCACGTGGTGCCTAGCACTATGGGTACCTGCAATGAGGCTGTTACATGAAAGGGAAGCAACTCTGTGTGTTCCCCAATCATGGGCTGTAACAGAGTCATGCACTGCTCAATGGGTACTACTTTCAAGGGTTAGCCATCTATAGTTTCTACTTCTATGGGCTTTGGTAACATTACAGTATGTAGTTGTAACTTCTCCACTGTCTCTACATCTATGAAGTTTGTGGTAGCCCCAGAATCGATAAGACCCTCTAGTTCTACTTTGTGCTGATTCTAAAGTCACTGTGATCGGGATAAAGAAAAAGTCTTGCCTGTTGTCTTCAGAATGAGCTCTTCTTACTTGCTTGATGGCCCCCCTTGTGAGCTCCCGAGAGGGAGGCCAGTGGAGTTTCCCTGGTTCGTAGCTGTGGAAAGAGCTGGGCACCTGTCGGTAGTTTGCTCCACTGACTTAGCCCTAGCCACTGGACTTCTTGCTGGACATGCTCTGACTATATGCCCTGAAGCTCCACAGTAATAACAGAGAGCTAGATCTCACTGTCTCTGCCTTTCTGCCAAAGAGACTGATATCCTTGCAGCATTGATCTGCATTGACTCCCCTGCCTCTGGATATGAGGCCGCATCAGGGATGTCATAAAACTGGTAAGGAGTGATTTGTAGCCACCTCTGCCTCTAACAGCTTCACTCTGCTTCAATTCTTCAATCCGGGCATCAATCACCACACAAAGCTGGTACAGTTCATCCAAGGTTGCTGGGGTTCCCTGCCTCACCAGCTCATGTTGAATATCGTAGTTCAGCCCTTCTCTAAATTGGTTCATAAGGGCTCTCTTGCTCCAGTCGACGTCTCCAACTAACAGCTTAAAATCTGCCAAGCAAAATTCTCTTACAGACGGGGTCTGCAACATGCCCTCTTTGCATGATCGGGTAGGATGGGTCAATGTCATGGGGATGAGACAGTCATGGTGATGAGAGTCCTTCAGGTAACCTGGACCCATGCCATGTAGGGCTTTAAAGGTAATAACCAACACCTTGAATTGGACCTGGAAGCAAACTAGCACCCAGTGCAGCTCACATAGCAATGGTATCAAATGTGCCAATCTAACGGCACCAAGAATTGCCCACGCATTTGATTATTGCCTGCGTGTTATTGATGGTTTTGTGAGTTTCCTCCAGTTGTTCCTTTTTCAACTCCCAACTACAGTGCCTCCAGAAAATCAAAGACTTAAAAATAGAAGAAGATGAAATTATGGTGTCATTTGATGTCATTGCACTCTTTACATCCATATACCCAGCACTAGTGAAAGAATCCATGGCAACAGTCGTACAAAACACACCCGACCTAGTCAAATACACTAAGATAGAAATACCCAGAATCATGGACCTCATCGACCTCGGCCTCAGTACCTACTTTCAGTCTGATGGACAAATATACCAACAACTCAAAGGAACACCCATGGGATCACCACTTTCAGGACTCATAGCACAGATCTAGAAATATAGCACTTCCACATATACAACCCAAACTATGGATCCGGTATGTAGATGAAACCTTCATCATAATAAAAAAGGAACAACTGGAGGAAACACATGAAACCATCAACAACATCTTCAATGGAATAATATTCACAAGGGAAGAAGAAAACAACAACACACTACCCTTCTTGGACATCCTCATCAGTAGAGGAAATGAGGACATTCTAGAAACACAAGTCTACCGGAAATCTACCCACACTAACCAAGTGCTCCATTACCAAAGCAACAACCCAACCTCCCACAAGAGAAGCTGTGTAAGAACATTATTCAGACAAGCACTAATGCACAGCACCAACCCAGAACACCAGAAAAAGGGAACAGATAATCTGTACAGCATCTTCCAGCAAAATGGATACCCACGCAACTTTATCAAAAGTGCCTGACCACCCAACCCACTACAACACAACCAACATTAGCTATGAAAAAGATAACACTGCCATACATCAGAAACATCTCAGAAATGACCAATTGACTGTTACAACCAGATGGCATCACCGTAGCACATAAACCAACCAAAACCCTTCAGAACATTGTAAGTAACCCAAAAGACCCAGTAGTCCAAGAAGAAAAAACAGGAGTTATCTAAAACATAAAGTGTAAGGACTGTAGCAGCTACTATGTATGTACTATGTAGGACAGACAGGCAGAAGACTAGCAGAGCACATCCACGAACACCAACTAGCAGTCAGAAGAGAGAATGAAAACTCTTTAACACACAGACAGACTCAACCATACACATGGACAGACTCAACCATACTTTCAACTGTGAAACGGTGAGCATCTTAAACCAAGCCAAATCCAAAAATGCTAGAGAATTCCTGGAAGCTTGGCACTCAGACAAAGCAGCCATCAACAGACACATAGAGGTAAACAACATTTACATACCCAAGTTGAGGGTCTTGAAGAGGGTGAAGAGACGTCTAGAGCGCCGCTGGAGAAAGACGAAGACAGAACTCGACCAAACACAATCTAGAGCCGCTATTAAGGCCTACCTTGTGGTGGTAAGAGCGGCGAAACATGATTATTTCTCCGCTCTTATTGCGTCCGCAGAATGCTGTCCAACGGCCCTGTTTAAGATTACTCGATCTCGACCACCCACCTGCAGGGCCGTGCGGAAGAATTTTCTGAGCATCTGCAGGATAAAATCGCTCGGATTCGGTCTAAGCTGGACTCCATGTGTGGAATGCAGTCTGGGGAGATGCCGGGACAGCGGTCTTGCCCTGTTATCTGGGAACGATTTGATCCTGTTGGATCTGAGGAAGTGGACAGGATCCTTCGAATTGTCAATTCCACCACATGTCATTTAGATCCCTGCCCTTCCTGGCTGGTAAAATCGGCCAGGGAGGTGACATGTGGATGGGTCCAGGCTATGATTAATACATCCTTGTTGGAGGGGGTGGTTCCAACTGCCTTCAAGGAGGCATTGGTACACCCCCTCCTCAAGAAGCCATCCCTGGACCCTACCATCCTGGACAATTTTCATCCAGTCTCCCACCTTCCCTTTTTGGGAAAGGTGGTTGAGAAAGTGGTGGCGCTGCAACTTCAAAAAACCCTGGATGAAACGGATTATCTAGACCCTTTTCAGTCAGGTTTCAGGCCGGGACATGAGACGGAGACTGCATTGGTCGCACTTACGGATGATCTCTGGCGGGAGCGGGATGGAGGTAGTGCATCCATCCTGGCTCTCTTAGATCTCTCAGCGGCTTTCGATACCATCGACCATGGTATCCTTTTGGGGCGGCTCAGGGAGTTGGGGGTGGGTGGCGTAGTTTTGCGCTGGTTCACCTCCTTCCTCCCGGGCCGCTCCCAGTCGGTGCTGATAGGAGAGGAGAGATCCAGCCCGCGACTGCTCCTTTGTGGGGTGCCACAGGGGTCGGTTCTCTCTCCTCTCCTATTTAACATCTACATGAAACCGCTGGGCGAGATCATCCGTCACCATGGGATGAGGTATCATCAGTATGCGGATGATACCCAATTGTATATCTCCATCCCTGGTGAGGTAAGTGATGCAGTATCCACCCTTTCCCAGTGCCTGGGGGCTGTGAGGGCCTGGATGGGGAACAACAGGCTTCAATTGAACCCTGGTAAGACTGAGTGGCTGTGGATTGATGGTTTAGCGTCTTCTGGGAAATTATCATCTTTGGTTCTTGATGGGGTAGCACTACCCCATTCGGAACCGGTGCGTAATCTGGGGGTCCTTCTAGACTCACGACTCCTGCTCGAAGAGCAGGTGGCAGTCGTGGCTAGGAGGGCTTTCGCACAACTTCGGTTAGTGCGTCAGTTACGCCCATTCCTGGATCGCAACACCCTCCATACAGTCACTCATGCTCTCGTCATCTCCAATATAGATTATTGCAATGCGCTCTACATGGGGCTACCCTTGAAGACTATCCGGAAGCTACAGCTGGTGCAGAATGCGGCCGCGCGGGCAGTTTTGGGTGCGTCAAGATCCGCACATGTAACACTGCTGCTCCGCGAGCTGCATTGGGTGCCGGTTTGCTTCCGGGTACAATTCAAGGTGTTGGTTATCACCTTTAAAGCCCTACATGGCATGGGGCCAGAATACCTGAGGGACCGTCTTATCCCCATGTTATCGACCCGCCCCACCCAGTCATTCAGAGAGGGCCTGCTGCGAATCCCATCAATTAAAGAGTGTCATCTGATGAGGTCTAGGAGGCGGGCCTTCTCTGTGACAGTGCCCACTCTATGGAACATCCTGCCCCCAGAGTTCAGACAGATCTCCTCCCTCCCGACCTTTAGGAAAGAGCTGAAGACCTGGTTCTGCCACCTGGCATGGGAAGGAGGGAGGGATAGTTCCTCATGTGGGTGGCTAATCCCCTAATTTTATAACTGTCCTTCTTTAATTATTCCATTACCATCTGGATTTTTCAATATATTTTTTATTGTATATTTGAGATTTTAACCTTATTTTAACTTATTTATTGTGAACCGCCCAGAGTTCCCCATGGGGGGAGATGGGCGGTTATAGAAATCAATCAATCAATCAATCAATCAATTAAATAAATAAATAAATAAATAAATAAATAAATTCATAAGAGAAAAGCCAAAAGACCAGAACACTTCCTTGCCAGCAATCAATAACCAGATATGCAAAGATTAACACCAAAATTAGCACCAGAGGAACAATCAAACAGCACAATATACCCTAATCAAGGAACTTTTAACTCAGTCAATCAACCAAGCAGCAAAGAACAGCCCAATCAAGGAACTCCTAAGGGGAGAACAACACCTCCACCAACACAAGCAGGACAAGCCATGGTATATAAACAGAGAGCAAGTCCCACTCCCTTTTCCCACTGAAGATGTTGCCTAGTCTGGCAATGAAACATCTGCAATAAAACAACAAGGCTCCAAGAGCACCAAGGACTCCACTGAGCAAATCCTTTGAATAAAAAATGTAATCCTTTCCTGTTTTGCAAATTAATCTTTGTATATCAAATCTGAAACCACTTCAGCATCCCCTCTAATCTTACATCTTTTGTCATTCTGCTATAATGTGTATCAGCATAACACTTCTGTTTGTTCTACTGTACATATTATCAACATACATGCATACAGGCAGTCCTTGTTTAGTGACTGTCTCGTTTAATGACCATTCACAGTTACAATGGTGATGAAAAAGTAACTGTGACCAATCCTCACATTTACCATCTTTGTAGGTTTGTATAGCCAAGGAAAGCTGAAGTAATATTGTATGCAAAGTCATGGTTTATTTGTACTTGTCTTGATTGCCATCACCTAGGGCAAGGGTCGGAAATGGCGGCTCGCGAGCCAAATGTGGCTCTTTGGCCCCTTGAGTGTGGCTCTTCCGCAGGCGGGCATGGCGGGGGCAGGCGCGGCAGCGAGTGTGGCGGGGCAGGCGCGGCAGTGGGCATGGTGTGTGTTGCTGTGGGCATACCCCTGGCAACCTAGGCCCAGCCTCTCTTTTTCCTCCGGGGACGGGCTTCACACAGTCTCGCGGGAGTTTGGAAGCCTCCGTCTCCGGCAGCCATCTTGACGATGGGCACTTGCCCATCGCCTTAACCCAGGGCTTTCCAAACTGTGTGTCGGGGGTCCCCAAGTGTGTCGCGTGACAAGCCGGAAGCGCTGATGAAAATGCCCTCGGCTCTGGCAGGGAGGTGAAAATCGTGTGCGCGCGGGCTGCCAGGCCACCCGGAGTGGAAATTCTCCGCGCCAATCAGCTGTGCGTCGGGAAGCCTGGCAGCCTGCACGCGCGATTTTTGCCTCCCTGCTGGACCCGAGGGCATTTTCGGGGTCCCCGGAGTCTGCCCTTTCGAAGGGGCAGCACTGCTGCTGCTGCTGCCGCTGCCCCTTTGAAAGGGCAGGCTCCGGGGACCCCGAAAATGCCCTCAGTTCTGGCAGGGAGGCAAAAACCTCCCTTCCCCTCCCCGCACGCACACGCTGCCCTGGAGTGGGGTGGAAGTTTTCCCCGCAGAACAGCTGAGCGCTGCTTGCGCGCAGCCTCCCTGCCTAAACTGAGGTGCTGCCCCTTCGAAAGGGCAGGCTCCGGGGACCCCGAAAATGCCCTCGGTTCTGGCAGGGAGGCAAAAACCTCCCTTCCCCTCCCCGCACGCACACGCTGCCCTGGAGTGGGGTGGAAGTTTTCCCTGCAGAACAGCTGAGCGCTGCTTGCGCGCAGCCTCCCTGCCTAAACTGAGGTGCTGCCCCTTCAAAAGGGCAGGCTCCGGGGACCCCGAAAATGCCCTCGGTTCTGGCAGGGAGGCAAAAGCCTCTCTTCCCCTCCCCGCGCGCAGCCTCCCTGCCAGAACCGAGGGCATTTTCGGGGTCCCCGGAGCCTGCCCTTTCGAAGGGGCAGCACTGCTGCTGCTGCTGCCACTGCCCCTTTGAAAGGGCAGGCTCCGGGGACCCCGAAAATGCCCTCGGTTCTGGCAGGGAGGCAAAAGCCTCCCTTCCCCTCCCCGCACGCACATGCTGCCCTGGAGCGGGGTGGAAGTTCTCCCCGCAGAACAGCTGGCACAGCTTGCGCACAGCCTCCCTGCCTAAACTGAGGGCATTTTCGGGGTCCCCGGAGCCTGCCCTTTTGAAGGGGCAGCACCTCGGTTTAGGCAGGGAGGCTGCGCGCAAGCAGCGCTCAGCTGTTCTGCAGGGAAAACTTCCACCCCACTCCAGGGCAGCGTGTGCGTGCGGGGAGGGGAAGGGAGGTTTTTGCCTCCCTGCCAGAACCGAGGGCATTTTCGGGGTCCCCGGAGCCTGCCCTTTTGAAGGGGCAGCACCTCAGTTTAGGCAGGGAGGCTGCGCGCAAGCAGCGCTCAGCTGTTCTGCGGGGAAAACTTCCACCCCACTCCAGGGCAGCGTGTGCGTGCGGGGAGGGGAAGGGAGGTTTTTGCCTCCCTGCCAGAACCGAGGGCATTTTCGGGGTCCCCGGAGCCTGCCCTTTTGAAGGGGCAGCACCTCAGTTTAGGCAGGGAGGCTGCGCGCAAGCAGCGCTCAGCTGTTCTGCGGGGAAAACTTCCACCCCACTCCAGGGCAGCGTGTGCGTGCGGGGAGGGGAAGGGAGGTTTTTGCCTCCCTGCCAGAACCGAGGGCATTTTCGGGGCCCCCGGAGCCTGCCCTTTCGAAGGGGCAGCCGCTGCCGCCGCAGCGACAACCTGGAAGCACCGCCGCCGGTGCTTCCAGTTTTTGTGGGCTGGCCGTTGGTGTGTCGCCAACGGCAAAAGTTTGGAAAGCCCTGCCTTAACCTCTTCGTTGCTGCTCTGCTTACTCTTTTTCTCCGTGCAAAAGCAGCACATTTCCACCCCACAGCCCTAAGTGTGCGCAATTGGCTCCCGCCCGCAAACCCCGCTCTTGTGCTGGATTCCCCACCAGCTTTACTTTGCCTGGACTGGGAGCGTGAGCAGCTCCAGAAGAGAAGCGACTGGAGCAGTCGAGCCTCTCTTTCCCTTCTTTTTCCAAACCTCCCCCGCCCCCTTCCACGCGATTGGCTCCCGCCCGCAAAACCCGCCCCCTTCCACGCGATTGGCTCCCGCCCGCAAACCCCGCCCCCTTCCACGCGATTGGCCCCCACCCGCAAACCCCGCCCCCTGGCTCTCGAGCACTTCAAAATGTGCATGAGCATGTCAAAATGGCTCCCGGCAAAAAAAGTTTGCCGACCCCTGACCTAGGGATATAGAAGACTAAAGACTTAAACACTAGGGACCACTTTCTTCTGAGTAGGACTTTGTCTTCAATTAAACTTTTGGAGTTTCCTAGCCTATATTTAAGTGAGAACATCAGACTGCTGAAACATAAATATCATATTAGGGAACATGAGATCATTTCAAGGTAGTGCAATTCTCTTTCCAGACTGGTAGAATAACCACCTTCCAAGTTACTGTAATGTGGCTGAAATCTCCATTCAGCCAGGAAGTTTGTTGTATCTCAGCTCAATTTATTTCATGCAGCTGATGGGGAAGGGTGATGCAAAAGCAATAAACAGGAGTAAGAAGCAATATCCTGTACAAAAGAATAAAGTAGCAATGTGCTGGTAGCTCAGAAAACAAGAAAGTATGATCAATCTAAATCAGTGTCTCACGTTTTTACGTATTACTTTGTTGCTCAATCTGTTCTTCATCTTCTTTTAACTCTCTGTTTACCACATCCCACCTTTTTTAATCTTATGATTTTTTTCCTACTAATCTTTTATGGCATATATATTACTATAAAATACATTTATTTTTCATTTTTATTTATTTACTTTATTTATTCCCAATCAAGAGATTGGGAATTAGGAATCAGCCACAGGATCACACATTCTCATATGTTTTCCTTTCTTATATCTAAGCATGTTCTGATTATTGCCAACAGCTTTATAACTCATGAATAGATTTTTTTAAAAAAACCTTTAATCATGCATTCTAACTTCATAAAAATTGAAATGACCTGACCAAAGCAGAGGTGAGCCAGGCAGTATTACAGGAGATTGGTTTGGTAATAACATGAGACACCTCCATGTGCCATATGTCTCATATGCTTTCAACCAATGTTAATTTATGGATAGTGTTTAATAAAAACCCACTGGCACATAATAGATGAGGTTAAGGGCTTGCTGTTATTTTATAATAATTTTGATAAAGCCTAATGAGCATATTGACAGTGGCTTTAATAAAAACACTGATTCCCAGGTCTTATATTGCCTGCAGCTCAGGATTATGAAGGAAAGATTCACTCTGATGGTCTAGCTAGTGTAAATTGCCAGGGAGAACAACTTTATCTCAATCATGGGATGTGGCATCAGGGGCCAGTTTGGGAAGTATTTGCTGGACTCGGATTGCCTGGAACCCACTCTGATGTATGGCTGCCTAGTTTGGAGTTGCATAAAGATCCTTTCTTCTCGCAAGCCCCAATAGGCCCAAGAATTGGAAAGGATTTTCTTGAGTTACCTAAGTCCAAATATCTTGGAGAAGACATACTCTGTTTGCTCCAACCATATTGTATTTGGCCAATCAATCAATCCGTCATTCTGTATGTGTGTGTGTGTGACTCCCTCCAGTCCTGGAACATTTCATTTCAGGATGGTGCAACAGTTACAAGCGAAAATCAGGTGGCAGCAGGATGCGATAACACCCAGTAGCATGCAGCATTCAAAACAAAATGGGGCAATGCTTTTTCAAGAGCAGTCTCTGGGGAAGAGGATTTTTGGCCTCCTGATTGGTACACAAGGAGATGAGGTGTGTGTGTGCCTTTGAGTCAATTTTGTTTCCTGGCAATTGCCTGGACTAGTCCCTGCAGTTTTCTTGGCAAGATTATCCGAAGTGGTTTGCCATTGCCTGCTTCCTAGGGCTGAGAGAGAGTGACTGGCCCAAGGTCACCCAGCTAGCTTCGTGCCTAAAATGGGACTAGAACTCACAGTCTCCCAGTTTCTAGCCTGACAACAGACACCAGAAGGCATGATCTGGGAACGGATGTTACATAGTTTAGTGCTAATTCTTATTTTTGTTTGTTTGAGAGACAGAAATAATTCAAACACTAATGTAAGTGACCAAGCCTTTTGATTTCATTGAGCAGATGCTGGTTTAGTGGCAGAGGCTTTTAACTTCTTATTGCAAATACTGATCTACTGGCAGCAACTTGTAATTTCATGCCACAAAACGCCATTTGAGCTGGCAGCAATTTGGGATTTTCTACTGCAGAGTAGTTTGGTGGCAGAGGAAACTCAGTTTCACATCTCCTTAGCTCTGCTGGGAGCAATGAGAGGAAACAAAACTGATTTAATAAGCCATTTGCTGTTTCACTGTGCCAGAGGAGCACACATACATACATAAATGTTGCATGCTATGCTATGTATGGAAACCTTACATATATAATATCCTCTCCAGAGTGTTCTCTTTTTCCAAAGCTAAAATATGATAACCATAACTTTTCACCTACATTATGTGAACAGCATGGGATTCATTAAGTAAGCAGTTTTGTTTTTAATAATAAACATGTGAAATACAGAATAGACAAGAAGGGGGAAATGGTGGTTCTCAGAAAGAAGGGAGCACGGGTGTTGACTAGGTTTACTCCAAAGATCTTAAAGTTTGGGCAGGTACATACAGGCAAATGTGAGTCATCAAATATCGGTGTTGTAAACCATTCATGATGTTAAATATTAGGGTTGTGCATGCTTTGAAAATGATTCAGAAGAACCCTTAAGGCCCCACATGAGCACAGCACTTCTCCTATTCAGTGAAGCAAGCAAGTCTTTTTCCATTTTCTACATGAACCTGAAAAAAATATTGCTGCTTTAATGAATCAGATCATTTAAGCAGTGCATCTTTAATGGGACTCTTAAATCAGCTACATCTTGTTCTGGTTTGTACAGAAGCAAGAAAAAAGATGGGGCAGCTTTAACGGATAGCAGAGCGTTCAAAGTCTAATACACTTCTTCTAAACTATATTGGAAGCATGCACAGTTGTGGCTTGGGCCCTAGTATTTTAAGGGTCATCGATTTCATACTACAATATTACCTTCTCCATATATCTATTCTGCTTTGAGAAAATATAGAAAAGACCTTTTCAGTAGTGGTGTTCCACTGATTGCTTACTTCCCCAGAGTAACACTTAGTACAGTACCAACTCTTTTATTATTTGGCATCAGGCAAGTACATTTTACCCAGCACTTTCAATCTGTTACTGTATCTATACTTCTATTTTTTTTTCTTTTGAGCATGCTGCTTTCTTTGAGTATTTGGCTATAATTTAGTGCTTTTCTTATTTTTTTTCTTGCAAGAGCTCATGTTGAAAGGGACAGTATATTAATATGTAAAATAATTCTGGATCTACAAGGAAGTATTTGGTGTTGCTAGGTTTCATCTTTCAAGACCAATCAACCCAAGGTATAAGATTGAGCTAGAAGGATTTAAAAACATGTACTTAATGTATACTTTTAAAAATAAAATAACAGCTGTCAGGAAGTATGCCCACAGCTATCAGAATCAAACTTCTTGTGAAGATGCTATTTGAATTTTGATGGTACAGCATATTTAATTTAATTGCAGCTGTATAATATCCTTTCTTATGGGGATTTGATCAGATGTTATAGGTTATTTTGCATTTTAAAAATAATTTAGATAATATAGTTGATGGATAATGTCACATAGGCCAATAGCACTACTGTGTATGTTTTGCACAAATTTCTAACTGATTAGCACCCACACTTATGTAGGAACAGAAAGAGTTTTCAGTTTCAAGAATCAAATTAATAAAAGTTAAAAACTTATTCTGTACAAATTGAGCTAGCTACAGCTTTTCCACTGTAAAACTAACGCAAGAATCCTAAACAAATTCACCTATTATGTATACACAGACCCATGCATACACACATATTAATAGGAGAGTAGAAAATAGAATGACTTGTAATATGACAAATTATAAATTCAAGTACAGTATTGTATATTCTTTAATATTTTAGCCAACATGACATTTTAAGGATGGGAAGAACATAAACAGGGAAAAACCTGCAAAATTTCAAAGAAAGACAGTAACAATCAGGAAATTCCAGATGCTGAGATGTGGCTCTTTATCAAGGGTAAATTTTCATTTCCATCTAAAGTTTCCTAAAACAATGATGACTGCCTCATTTTTCCCCCCTTAAAAAGGGGTTTTCCCTAGGATGGTTTAGTAATCCTCTGAGGATAGGATAAAAAACTTGAGTAACAAAACTTGTCAAGCCCCACATAGCTGGCAAGACCAAGGAAACAAGCATGGCACAGATTTCAGTAAGGAATCTTTAATGCTAATCTGAAATCTTGGAAATTGTAATAGGAATTTCCCAGCCTTGGTCATAGTGAGTTCATTAAAGTGGAGTCTCTTTTTTCCAGATTTCTCACCACCTTTTCTTTCAATGGATTTACTCCTAACCTGGGAGAGTGGCTCCAACAGATCCCAGGAACATCAGAGCTCTCTGTCCAGAAGAGTGCAGTGCTAGAACCCTCAAACTCCCAGGCCTCTGGTTGAAGACCAGAGGTTGAGAAAGACACATACCATCCATAGGGGTGAGAAGGGAATTTTATATTTATACACACACACACACACACACACACACACACACACACACAAATAAAAATATAAATATATAAAAACACAGATCCCGTATTGGAGTAACCACATTCTAGTTCATTCCCTCAGGGGACCAAATGGATCCCCTAGCCAATTTACAGACTTTTCCCTGCTACAATCTCATTTTCCTCCTTCTACCAAGAATCCCAATTGCTTTTTTCTCATTTTTTTCCTCCGTTGTCCTTTCTTTCCAAGGAGAATTTCACAGCACCAGTCAGGCCTCTCCAACTTGAACAATGTTTGTAGAGAGTACATCATGTTCTTCCCACAGCATGTTTCCAATAATTATTAGTAAAAGCAATTATTTGGGGAAAGATCTATAGCTATATCTGTCAGGGATGTGCTATTTGTTTTGTTTCACTCAATGTATCATTTTTCAGATCTTACATTAATTTTGGCCTATTTCTGCCTTAGTAAACATTCAGTAGACCCACTGAAAGTAGTGTGATTGACTTCAGAACAGATATGTCTACAACATCACTATTAATGTGTTTAGAAAAGAAAATATTACATGTTTCATAATTAAAAATGATACAAATATTATTTTAACTATTGGTTATATGCCACCCAGAGTCACATTTAGTGAGATGGGCAGCTATATAAATGTGTTAAATAAATAAATAAATAAATAAATAAATAAATAAATAAATAAATAAATAAATAAACTGAATATCTAAGTAGAAAAGAAATGTATAATAGAAAAACAGTTAATGGAAAAAGATAGACAACATATACCTTAGACATCTCTAATGGATTGCTGTGAAACGGTTTTTTTTAACGTATGAGAAGTATATTTGGGTTTGGGGAAGATGGGCGGTAATATAAATTTAAATAATAAATAAATAAATAAATAAAATATTTACTTATTTTTCTTATTATCTCTAATGGATTGCTGTGAAATATTTTTTTCTTTTTACATATGAGATGTATAATTTCTTATTTTTTTTATTAAGTCATGTCCAGGAAATCTGGAATATGCCATGTTCAGCCTAACTTCTCCCAGGTAAAACAAAGAAAACTTGATAGCAATATGGAAGAAGAGTCATTATGAAAGTGTTGAATTTATGAATCCCACTGAAGTGTTACAGAAGGAATGGACTAAAACTCATCTAATATAGATGGAGAATATCCTAGGATCATCCCTGAGATTGTCAGGTACAGCTGACAAAGACTGGTTTGCAATGTAAAAGATTCTAGAGAACAGCTAGTACTGAGCTACTACAACCAACCAATAGTCTGACTCAGAATAAAGTATTTTCTTATGCAGATTTGAAAGACAAGAAACAGAAGATGGTCATATATCAATCAGCTGCAGTAATAATTGCAATACATAATATTGTTTTTCCTATATGCAAAGCACATGGATAACTCAAGATTTCGAGTCCCCAAATGCAAGGAAACATCATTTCTTCCTTATTTAATAAATAAATAATTCTTGGTGAGCCAGCCAATCAATTTGTGGCTGGCTTGCCAGGAGAAACAGGGTCTTCCTGATTTGCTGCCCAATTCTTATCTTACCTGTTATGTTTGCTCTCAGGTAACTGATTGAAATATTGAGCCTTCAGCATCTAAACAAACGGTAAGCTAGGTATTAGCAAAATCAATATAACTGATATTTTGAAAAAAAAAAATTTCTGAAAATAGTTTCTCTCCTATCCTTTAGCTGAATGAAAATAATCCTATCCTCCAGGTTTGAGAACATTAAGAAAAGATATTGAAATGAATGCAACCTATCGCGTCCTCTAAGCCATCAGGTTTTAAATAGCAGATAGAGAACATACTTCGGCCAGCATGGCATGGTACTTCTCCTCTGATTCATTGCTCTCATTCATCTTAGTGCTCTATAATTTGTAAAGATGTAGGCAACATATAAATATTCATGACAGGTCTGAAAATAGACCATCCAACATTCCTTCTTTGTGCTAGGAATAAGCAGAACATGAAATAGAGTTACAGACAAGTCTGAGCAATGATGCACTTCAGCCATTCTTCAAGGGAAAATAAAAGGATAAGATAATTGAGGCCCTGCCCTGTAAATGAATCCCAGGGCTGTGCAAGCTTGACAAACAGAAAAGAAGATGGTGGTAAGGAACTACCTTATATGAACTCTTGCCCAAGCTTTCTGATAGCTAAATGAAAATCACAGATTCTGTCAAGCCTGAAAGCTTCAACAGGTGTTTTACTTCCTAAGTTCTAACATATGAAGTAGCATCATTATGTGCAGGAAGAATTTGGGTTCACACATATGTTCTATATGCGAAATGGCTTCCAGTTCAATTATTGATGTCTTGAGGGAGGGAGGGATCAATGTATTTCCCTAATGTCATGTTAATCTCACATGCCTTCATTCAGAAGTCTAGTTTGAGCATCGGCTTACATTTTGAAAAACATGTTAGAAAATTCATGTTTGTGTGTTCCCCCCACCAAATACATGCCACATGATATATTTGTTGTTTATTCGTTCAGTCGCTTCCGACTCTTCGTGACTTCATGGACCAGCCCTCGCCAGAGCTTCCTGTCGGCCGTCACCATCCCCAGCTCCCCCATGGTTGAGTCTGTCACCTCCAGAATATCATCCATCCATCTTGCCCTTGGTCGGCCCCTCTTCCTTTTGCCTTCCACTTTCCCTAGCATCAGCTTCTTCTCCAGGGTATCCTGTCTTCTCATTATGTGGCCAAAGGACTTCAGTTTTGCCTTTAATATCATTCCCTCAAATGAGCAGTCTGGCTTTATTTCCTGAAGTATGGACTGGTTTGATCTTCTTGCAGTCCAAGGCACTCTCAGAATTTTCCTCCAACACCACAGTTCAAAAGCATCTATCTTCCTTCGCTCAGCCTTCCTTATGGTCCAGCTCTCGCAGCCATAGGTTACTACAGGGAATACCATTGCTTTAACTATGCGGACCTTTGTTGTCAGTGTGATGTCTCTGCTCTTAACTATTTTATCAAGATTTGTCATTGCTCTCCTCCCAAGAAGTAGACGTCTTCTGATTTCCTGGCTGCAGTCAGCATCTGCAGTACTCTTTGCGCCTAGAAATACAAAGTCTGTCACTGCCTCCACTTTTTCTCCCTCTATTTGCCAGTTATCAATCAAGCTGGTTGCCATAATCTTGGTTTCTTTGAGGTTTAACTGCAACCCAGCTTTTGCACTTTCTTCTTTCACCTTCATCATAAGGCTCCTCAACTCCTCCTCGCTTTCAGCCATCAAAGTGGTATCATCTGCATATCTAAGATTGTTAATGTTTCTTCCAGTAATTTTAACTCCAGCCTTGGATTCCCCAAGCCTAGCATGTTGCATGATGTGTTCTGCGTATAGGTTGAATAGGTAGGGTGAGAGTATACAACCCTGCCATACTCCTTTCCCAATCTTAAACCAGTCCGTTGTTCCATGCTCTGTTCTTACCGTTGCTACTTGGTCGTTATACAGATTCCTCAGGAGGCAGACAAGATGACTTGGTATCCCCATACCACCAAGAACTTGCCACAATTTGTTATGATCCACAAAGTCAAAGGCTTTAGAATAGTCAATAAAACAGAAATAGATGTTTTTCTGAAACTCCCTGGCTTTCTCCATTATCCAGCGGATATTGGCAATTTGGTCTCTAGTTCCTCTGCCTTTTCTAAACCCAGCTTGTACATCTGGCAATTCTCGCTCCATGAATTGCTGGAGTCTACCTTGCAAGATCTTGAGCATTACCTTACTGGCATGTGAAATAAGTGCCACTGTTCGATAGTTTGAACATTCTTTAGTGCTTCCCTTTTTTGGTATGGGGATATGAGTTGATTTTTTCCAATCTGATGGCCATTCTTGTGCTTTCCAAATTTGCTGGCATATGGCATGCATCACCTTGACAGCATCATCTTGCAAGATTTTAAACAGTTCAGCTGGGATACCGTCATCTACTGCTGCCTTGTTATTAGCAATGCTTCTTAAGGCCCATTCAACCTCACTCTTCAGGATGTCTGGCTCTAACTCACTGACCACACCATCAAAGCTATCTCCAATATTATTATCCTTCCTATACAGATCTTCCGTATATTCTTGCCACCTTTTCTTGATCTCTTCTGCTTCTGTTAGGTCCTTACCATCTTTGTTTTTGATCATACCCATTTTTGCCTGGAATTTACCTCCAATGTTTCTAATTTTCTGGAAGAGGTCTCTTGTCCTTCCTATTCTATTGTCTTCTTCCACTTCCACACATTGCTTGTTTAAAAATAATTCCTTATCTCTTCTGGCTAACCTCTGGAATTTTGCATTTAATTGGGCATATCTCCCCCTATCACTGTTGCCTTTTGCTTTCCTTCTTTCTTCGGCTACTTCCAGTGTCTCAGCAGACAGCCATCTTGCCTTCTTGGTTTTCTTTTTCTTTGGGACGTTTTTTGTTGCCGCCTCCTGAACAATGTTGCGAACTTCTGTCCATAGTTCTTCCGGGACCCTATCTACTAAATCTAGTCCCTTAAATCTATTCTTCACCTCCACTGCATATTCCTTAGGAATATTAGTGAGCTCATATCTAACTGATCTGTGGGTCTTCCCTATTCTCTTTAGTCTGATTCTAAATTGTGCAATAAGAAGTTCGTGATCTGAACTACAGTCAGCTCCAGGTCTTGTTTTTACCGACTGTATAGATGTCCGCCACCTTTGGCTGCAAAGGATGTAGTCAATCTGATTTCGGTGTCGACCATCTGGTGAAGTCCATGTATAAAGTTGTCTTTTAGGTTGTTGGAAGAGAGTGTTTGTTATGCACAGTGAGTTGTCTTGGCAAAATTCTATCAGCCTATGTCCTGCTTCATTTTGTTCTCCCAGACCATGCTTTCCTGTAATTCCAGGTGTCGTCTGACTACCCACCTTAGCATTCCAGTCTCCTGTAATGAAAATAACATCTCTTTTTGGTGTATTATCCAGTAGGTGCTGCAGATCCTCATAGAACTGATCTACGTCTGCTTCTTCAGCATCTGTGGTTGGGGCGTAATTTGGATCACTGTGATGTTAAATGGCTTCCCCTGAATTCGAATTGAGATCTTTCTATCATTTTTTGGATTGTATCCAAGCACTGCTTTAGCCACTTTATTATTCATTATGAAGGCTACTCCATTTCTTCTGTGATCCTCTTGTCCACAGTAGTAGATCTGGTGGTCATCTGATGTGAAATGGCCCATTCCAGTCCATTTCAGTTCACTGACACCCAAAATATCTATATTTAATCTTGACATCTCACCAATAACCACATCCAATTTGCCCTGGCTCATAGATCTTACATTCCAGGTTCCTATGGTGTGTTGATCTTTAGAACATCAGATTCGTCGTTTACCACCAGCACCGTCGGCCGCTAGCCGTCCTTTCGGCTTTGAGCTAGCTGCGTCATCACATCTGGGGCTAGTTGAACGTATCCTCTGTTCCTCCCCAGTTGCATTTTGACCATCTTCCGACCTGGGAGTCCCATCTTCCGATGGTATACTGACATATCTCTGGTTGTACTGATCCATTTAGTTTTCACGGCAAGAATACTGGGGTGGGTTGCCATTACCTTCCCCAGGGATCGTATTTAGTCTGACCTCTCTGCCACAACCTTCCCATCTCCTTTGCTGGAGCACAAGGTGAAAGAAACCGAACAACCTTTGTACAGGAGGATGGCCCAACACAGGAGAAGTAACACCAGAGGACCAGAGTCAGCAGTTTATCTTCATCTAAAGGAAAAAGGACACTCATTTGAGGACATTAATGTTGACATTTTAGACAGAGAAGATAGGTGGTTTGAGGGAGGGGTCAAGGAATCCATTTATGCCAACTTGGAAAATCCTACCTTGAATAGAGGTGGGGGCCTCAGGCACAATCTTTCACCTATTTTCCTCCCTGCTTTGTCTTCTGTGCCTAGGAAGATTAAGACCATTTCGCAAGCTCAACAGCAGCATGGTAATCTTAACGATCCTACTTTAGATGATAAAGGGACTTAGAAATAACATCTCAAAATAACCATGACCTAGCCCCAGGTGCAAGGTCACACAGCGACCTAGAAACATATTTAAGGATTTCCTTTTCTAACTTTGCTCAGACTGAAGAAGCTCCTTGGATAAGGAGCGAAACATTTCCACTGAGAAAATAGAAATCCAGTTGACATGATTCAAGCTACAGATAACTACATTCGGAAAATTTGGAAACAGTAGATCAAGTCACCAAGGGGGCGTGGTGGCTCAGACGCCAGGCTTGTAGATCGGAAGGTTGCAAGTTTGGTGGTTTGAATCCCTAGCCTTGCGTGACGGCGTGAGCTCCCGCACTAGCCACAGCTCTTGCCAACCTAGCAATTCGAAAGCATGCAAATGGAAGTAGATGAATAGGTACCACTTCGGTGGGATGGTAACAGTGTTCCACGTGCGTCATGCCGGCCACATGACCATGGAAGTGTCTTCAGACAACGCTGGTTCTTCGGCTAACAAACAGAGATGAGCACTGGCCCCTAGAGTCGGAGATGACTGCACAAATGTGCGTGGGGAACCTTTACCTAGATCAAGTCAGTGTGTCATACATAAAACTCCTATCTGAAAATCTGGAGATTGTCCAGCAATATCAAGATAGATGGGTCACTAGTTTGATATAAAGCAGGATTCTTAGGTAACATTCCCTCTTGGTGGCACAGTATTCCATAGAAGAGTATATATTGCTTCATCCACCCTCTCCCCATTTATTTTGGAGAAGATTTTAAAATTGTGCCAATTTTAATTTCCTAATGATGAGGATTTCGTAGCTTCACCTCCCAGATACCATCTTGATGCCCAACTGCAGAAGACAGGAAGGTACTTAAAGACTCTTATTCACAAGAAGCATTGTTACTCTTGAGCTGCTATTTTAGTCCCAAGCAAACCCCTCTTTTTAAGTATTTAATTATGCCTTTGTTGGAATGTAAATATATTCTTACCTTTTTATATATCTTGAAATGAATATCTAGTCATGCAGTATACCCCACAATACCCCATTTCTTTTGTATAAACCTAATGAAGGCCCAAGGAATAGGGGTCCCCACATTAAATTGTCTCTGCAATAGTTCAAATGAATCAAATGGCTCAAAAGTAAACATTCTTGAGGAAGGCTGTGACTCATCAACACTTGACAAGGATGCGTGGATTGCCCTAGATTACATTGCCCTTTCCTGCTTGGATGACCCTTGTAGGAAGAGATAAGTTGTCTTGTCCTTGCTTAAAGGACTAATTCAGGGGGCCCATCCAGGGTTATAAAAAGATAAATAATATAGATAGTTGGCATGTATATGACCTGACCCAATACTTCTGTTCCTGCCCGGATGGGAAGATGAGAGTGGGCGTCTTGATCAAGGTAATTGACCTGATTGGGTAGAAAGGAAGTGCCATCCCAACGTGGGTCTCGGGGTAACCTAGGGTATATAATGTGCTGTAGGAAGGGGGTCCTGTGTGATCACCCACCTAACAGCCTGCTGCCTTGGTCTTTGCTCTTGGGTGAATAAACCTCCTAACTTCATGCAATTCGTCTGTTTCTTTACTCCCGGCTCAGAAACGAATCTGGTAAGATAAAATTTACTTCTAACATTTTGGCACCCCAGATGCTTCTCTGGGCTAACCCAATGGAGTGGGTCCCTAGGGGATAACACGCCCTGCCGGCACCGGGCCATTTGCCCAGAGGGTTGTGTTTTCTCCTGTGGGAACACCCAGAGGGTAGTAAAGGGAACTTTGGTTTTTCTGCCAGCCAATTGCATGAACCTAGGACAACACCGCAGTGGGTGAGTACCCGTAAATTTTACTCCTTGTATAAGCCCAGTGAATGTGTGTGCTTGCTTCCTTTTTATAATACCCGACTGTCGACCAGGGCTGTGTGTCAAACTGGTTCAAGACGCCCCCGGGCCTCTGCTAGCTCTTCTTGGGCGTTGACCAGAGTAACTCGGATAGCCAGTGGGACCAGGGAGATACGCGTGCCCGGACAGGTTGCGATTGAATGTATGACTGAACTATAACTGGGTAATTACCGCTTGTGAGCTAAAAGTAGAAACAAAGGTGAATAAGTAACCGAGGTTTGGAAGCGCGCAGAGGGTCGGTACTCTAATAGGGAGTCTCTGGGTGTTTAGACACACCCCAAATCCGACGGGCACCGGTGACACGCTTAGGGACACGAGTGGTTATGGGGAATACTCAGTCGACGGTACCCCCATCCTCCCCCTTGGGAGCGTTGTTGAAGGCTTGGGATAAGGGGATTTTGCCCACCCAGCCAGGAATGAAGAAAAAACGTGCACGTGAGCTATGTATAGAATGGACTCAATATTTAGACACAAGCGGTAATGCAATTTGGCCACCCCTGGGTACCTTTCACTGCGTGAAATTGAAGCTTCTAAAATTTAAGCTGAAAAGACATAATCCTGATCAATTGTCCTATTGGCATTGCTGGAATGAGCTTGCCGACCCACCTTCCATTGCCAGTGCTCCTGATCCCTGCCCCTCCAGTCAGGAGGATGGGGAATTTCCAGCCCCCGGAAAAATTATGGCGCCCTTAATTCTGAATCCGGTACCTATGCCTCCTCAGCCTGCCACGGACGGGCAACCGGCTCAGCCTGCCCAAGTAGTTTTTTTAAGAAACCATACGCCTTTTTCCCCCACGGACTTGTCTGTGTGGCGATCTGACACTCCCTCCTTCCGAGAAGACCCACTTGCCGTCATACGGCGCCTAGAGGCAGTTATCCGCAGTCATAACCCTTCATGGGCAGACATGATGGAACTCCTTAATATGCTGCTGACTAGAGATGAAGTTTTAAAATTATTTGAGAAATGCGAGGAAATTGGCCGCCGCCCCATCCTGCCTCTTCCTGGACAGCCAGCTCCTCCTCCTCGTGTTCCTTGGCCAATCCGTGAGCCCGCATGGAATTACAACAATGTTGAGCACTGGGGGGAGTATGATCGTGCCAAGGAAAATCTTATTGAGAGCCTTAGAGAAATTGGTAGGAAACCTTTAAAATGGTCTGAATTTAACAGTACTACTCAGAGGCTTGATGAAACCCCAGATGCCTTTTGGGTCCGCTTATCAGAAGCAGGGGTTACTCATGCCCATTTAGACATTGAAAATGACAAAGACAACAGACTCCTCCGCTCTGCTTTTGTGGAACAAGCTGCCTCTGATATTAAAAACCACTTTCAGACCATTGTCTCCAATTGGCAAAGCTTGGAAATTGCTGAGCTTCGTCGTATCGCTAATTTTGTCTTTGATCAACGTAAACGCAAGGAGGAGGAGGAGAGAGAATATAAGCGGAAATTGGAAGCTGAAGAAAAGGACAAGCGGCGCCGCGCCGAACGACGTGAGGATTTAAAAATGTTTGCTGCCTTCCAAGCCCCCCGTCGTGGCCGCCCACAATTTCAACACAACCCCAGACTCACTAAACGGGGCCCCATTTGCTTCTATTGCCATAAAGAAGGACATTTTTCTCGTGATTGTAGGAGCCGCGAAGCAGATGCCCGGGCTTCAGCCGAGCAGTATAGAAGGGGGGGGAATCCCTTTCTCCCACAGCAGCAACCTACTCCGGCTCCGCGTTTCCAACAGCCGGCACCACGCCCCCCCTTCTCCTCCAGACCCCACTCATATCCTGTTTTACCTTCAGCAGATCTTTCGTTGCAAACTGATTCTTCTCCACAATGACTGGTACTTGGGGACGCCCAAGCAACCTTACCTTTGAGTGCACTCGCATTACCTCTACATTCTGGACCTGGGGGGGAACCTTTTCTTCCTTTGACAATAGGTGGCCATCAGTATCACTGTCTGGTTGATACTGGGGCCACTGCATCCTTACTAACTCACCCTCCCTCTTCCCCCACTGTTCTTTCTGGGATTTCTGATCATATCATTGGGGTTGGGGGTAGAATAATTCCTGTAAACGTTACAGACCCCTTAATAGTAGAGGTGGGTCCTCTCACTGTTGAACATGCTTTTACTGTTTGTTCTGAATCTCCTGTTTCCCTCCTAGGTCGTGACTTGCTCTGCAAACTTGGGGCCACTATTAAATGCACTCCTAATGGGTTGATTTTGGACGTTCCTCTTGCACAGATGCATTGTCTCTTTACCCTTTTTTCCACAGAACCCCAACTGGCGATACCCCCCGACCTCAGTACTCTACCGGACTCCCTCTGGGGATGGGATTCTTCCGATGTCGGTTTCCTCAAAAGTGCCACCCCAGTTGTCATTCACACAAGATCTGGACCACCACCTTGCTTACCCCAGTATAGTATCCCTGCTGAAGCCATCAGACCCATCCAAGCCCTCATTACTAGCTATCTCCAGCAGGGGGTCCTGCGTCCCTGTACTTCCCCATGCAACACTCCTATATTTCCTGTTCGGAAACCTACGCTAGACCCTGCTGGAAATCCTGTTTATCGCTTTGTGCATGACCTCCGTGCTGTAAACTCCTACGTGATTCCCAGAGCACCAGTGGTCCCAAACCCGGCCACTATTATCACCATGATTCCTGCTACAGCCACATGCTTTACCGTTATTGACCTATGTGCTGCTTTTTTTTCTATTCCAGTGGACGTGGCACCCCAATACCTCTTTGCCTTTACTTGGAACTCTACCCAGTATACCTGGACACGGCTCCCCCAAGGGTATACGGAATCTCCCACTTTATTTTCACAGATCCTGAAGAACGATTTGGCTTCTATTGTACTACCCTGCCAGTCTGCCCTGATCCAATATGTTGATGATCTATTGGTAGCATCTGACACTGTGGACTCTTGCCGTACTGACACTTATACCCTCCTGGCTTCCTTGGCAGACCGCGGCCATAAAGCATCACCAACCAAGCTTCAGTATTTACAAATGGAGGTAAAGTACCTGGGCTACCTTATTGCCCCCGGTTCTCGAAGATTGGGTTCTGAACGCATCCAAGCCATCTTGAGCATGAAACCCCCTGCAACCAAACGCCAGGTACGTGCTCTGCTTGGGGTCTTGGGGTTCTGCCGCCCCTGGATTCCTTCTTTTGGGGAATTGACACGCCCACTGATTCTCCTGACTGTTAAGGATGCCCCAACATATGTCCACTGGACTCCTGACCTTGATACTCTGTTGATTAAAATTAAGCGAACTCTCTCTTCAGCACCTACTCTGGGTCTTCCAGATTACTCCAAGACTTTCTTTCTCTATGTCCACGAGAACTGTGGCGTCGCCTCTGGTGTGCTCACACAGCTTCTAGGTCCCACCCACCGCCCGGTCGCCTATTACTCCGTTCAACTGGATCCTGTCGCCCGTGGAGCTGTCCCATGCCTCCGCGCCGTTGCCGCTGCTGTTGAACTGGTGAAACGCTCTCGTGACCTAGTTCTCGGTCACCCCCTCGTCCTGAGGGTGCCACATGAGGTCGCTGCCATCCTTTTGAAATCCCAGACGCAGGCTTTTACTCACCAACGCCTCGCTCAATATGAAGCTGAGCTTTTTACTTCTAATCATATTTCTTTTGAAAGGTGTTCTACATTGAATCCAGCCACCTTGTTACCGGAATCTGATGCCTCTCAGCCCCTTCATGATTGTCTTCACATTGTTCACGATGCTGAGACTCCTCGCTCCGACCTTGTTGATCACCCTCTCCAGAATCCTGACTGCGAATACTTCACCGATGGTTCTTCCTTCCTCCACGAGGGCGTCCGTGTCTCCGGAGCAGCTGTGGTCTCCTTATACGACATTATCTGGGCTTCCCCCCTTTCCCCTTCCCACAGTGCCCAAGCTGCAGAACTCATAGCCCTAACAGAGGCTTGCAAGGCTGCCCGCACCCTCTGTGTCACGATCTACACGGACTCCAAATACGCCTTTGGGGTTTGCCATGCTACAGGAGCCCTGTGGAAACAACGGGGCTTCCTTACTTCTTCTGGTGCCCCCATTGCTCATGCTACCCTCATAGCCTCCCTTTTGGAAGCCATTATGCTCCCTAAAGCTATCGCAGTAGTACATTGCCTGGCAAACCAACGTGATGTATCTCTGGTCTCTAAGGGAAACGCTTTTGCAGATGCCGCAGCTAAATGGGCCGCCCTGCAGCCTCTATCCCTTTCAGTCACAGCTGCTGAGTTTCATCTTCAATCGTCTCTTCCATACGACGATTTCGTTGAAAGGGGGGAGGTGGAACAGTGGCAGGCAACCTATGAGGCAACCTTTACCAATGGTTTCTGGAGGGTACCAGATGGAAGACCTTTGGCTCCTAGACGCTTGTTACGCCTTCTTTGTCAACAGATTCATGCAAAAGGCCACTGTGGGACCCAGGCCATTGTGGACACTGTGAGAAGAGTGTGGTATGCACCTGGAGTTTACATGGAAGCCGAGAAAGTAGCACGAACATGTCTCACGTGCCAAGCTAACAATGCTTCCTCAAGGCACAAGATCCATAAGGGAGGGAGACCCTGGGCCCAAAGACCTTTTGAAAAATTACAGCTAGATTATATTCAATTACCCAAGGCAAATGGCTTTGAACATGTACTTGTTTGCAGAGACCAACTTACACACTGGATTGAAGCCTTCCCTTGTCGGCATGCTACCGCAATTGAAACTGCACGACACCTGCTGAAGGACATCGTTCCCAGATACGGTATCCCCTCTGTCTTGGATATGGATCGTGGCCAACATTTTGCAGCACACGTGATTACCCACATTTTGCAAGCTTTAGGCATCACACAGAACTTACATGTTCCTTATCATCCTCAATCTTCAGGGGGGGTGGAACGGGCCAATAGGGAACTCAAGACATTGCTAGGAAAATTATGCCAGGAGACGCATTTCAAGTGGCCCCAGGTGTTGCCTATCGCTTTGTTTCACTTACGTACCCGACCTCGAAAGGATGTGGGATTGTCTCCATTTGAGTTGCTTTTTGGCAGGCCACCAGATGTTTCAAAAGGCCTGGATCCCCACTCCCTTCACCTGGAGAGGGGGGATTCTACGTTATTTTCTTATCTTCTCTCTATGTGCAGGTACTTGCGATCTCTATGGAAGCGAAGTGCTCTACTCCAAACTTTGCCGTTGGAAGAAACTCTTCATCCCTTTGAGCCAGGTGACTGGGTGTGGATCCGCTCTTTTTCCAGGAAAACACCGCTGCAACCTAGGTGGGACGGCCCGTACCAGATCCTTTTGACAACACAGACAGCGGTCCGGATTGCTGAGCGAAACACCTGGCTTCATTGGACACACGTCAAACCAGCGGTCCGAGATCACAGCTCTCCTCCTGCCTCGACACCATCCGTGCCCCCCATCAAGCTTGTTAGAGATCCTGATTCTGACACTTGGGGTTTGAAAGAATGCCTCGGCTTATAATGCTGTGGGTCCTTCTACAAGAAGTGTCTACAGGGGATTCAGTCATGGTTCCCTTTCCTCCCCCAAACACAACTATCAACTGGCCCCTTTTGCACGCTTCCGGACCCACACTAACTCCAAAAACTTCTTTTCGCCTATGCAAGCAGCAAGTGCTATCCCAATACCAATGGCTCCCTGGAACTGTGGGCGACTGTATAACCTTTACAGGGCAAGGTGATTGGATGCATATAGGTACGAAACTCTATTTTTCTATCCCATGGGACCAACCCTCCTTTCAACTGCAATGGTCCGCCCCATGGGATCTCACCTTTCAAACACTAACTGATGACTCTTGGAAGACCATTCGTACCCAAAAACAGGCCACCTCTTGGAACTACTCTGAAGTGGGTCGATTAAGAGGTGATCGACTGACAGATCTGCATTATGATTTTTTCTATATCAACTTCATTCGGGCCCGCTCTTTAGTATTGGGCACCCCTTCTACTATCATATTACTGAAAGATCATCCCCATCAGATAATGGAAGCTTCATTGCGGCGGGTTTATTATGTAACTATTAATGTGTCTGCCTATAACGTCTCTATTCATGAACCTGTCTGTTTACCCTGGGCTTTGCCTATGTACAACTCATGGTTCCAAGGTCGCACCACGCGATCGGTATTAGATACAGTGATGGGAGGGATTGGCACTGGAGCTGGAATTATCAACTCCATGGATATTGAGGCCATGGAGAATAAAATTGCCTCCTTAGGGAAACACATTAAAACCATGTCACACCTTACAGAGCGGCAAATTTTACAAAGTACGGATGTTCTCCACCAATCTGTGCAAGTGACTATGGCTTACTTTAATTTCACTACTTTAGCCCTTCATCTATTCCCACAGGACCTGCTTAACTCTTCACTTGCCACCCGGTGCGCCATCCTCCAACTAGGTAACCTGCTTCGTATGGACACCGATATAAAAGAGTGGCAGCAAGGTGATGTTCAGGCCTGGAAATCTATTATCCTGGATAAGGATGTCAATTGGCTATGGATCAAGATCGATCAGTTTAAGAAGGCATACCCGTCACTACATTTCACCTTTACCACGGTGATTGCGGGTAATCCTGTGGAAGCATACCAATTTCTTCCCCTCCCTTCCATTGTTAATCATCACCTATGGATTCCTAACTTTAATTCTAAACTAGCTACTTATGATTCCCTTTTCATGACCGCTCGTTGTGATCAATGGGGCTTTCATAAATGGCTTTGCCCTGCCTACACTACCCCCTTTGAGCCATGCGCCTATAATTTCAGCACAGCCACCTGCGTGTGGACTCAGTTGGCTAGTGATGATCCCCGTATTATTGACAATGGACGGGGATGTGTTTGTGTAGTTTCTCTACACTCCATCCATTGGGAAGATGGCACTATATCCAATCCTCCGGTGCGACAGTGCCGTTGTAATGTTTCCTATGTTAGCTCCTCGAAAGGACATTATGCTACAATTCACTATTCGTCAAAAGCTTTGGGATGGGGGGCCTCTGATTGGAATTTTTCTTTACCCTTAGGTTTTAATATCTCTTCTCTAGCTCAGCTTGCTTGGGAAAGTGACTTTGTACAGAAGAAACTGCAAGACCTCACACAAAATGATAAAGGTCTCGTTTTAAAACTTCACCATGAAAAAGCTGAGCTAGTACGTGTTCTGCAAGACATAGATAGTCTTACTACCCATCATTGGTGGGATATATTCTCGGGCTGGAGCCCCACATTCTCTAATGTACTACACCTTGCACTGCATCCTGTGATCATTTTACTTTTTCTAACTTCGCTCTTGTTCATTTTAATCATAATTTTATATATCCGAACCCGTATTTTGTATACTCAACTTTTTTCTATTCATAGGTCTTGTTACCGCTTGTGAATGTGCTATGGGAATGTGCTTTCCCATGCACAGAGGGGGGATTGTTGGAATGTAAATATATTCTTACCTTTTTATATATCTTGAAATGAATATCTAGTCATGCAGTATACCCCACAATACCCCATTTCTTTTGTATAAACCTAATGAAGGCCCAAGGAATAGGGGTCCCCACATTAAATTGTCTCTGCAATAGTTCAAATGAATCAAATGGCTCAAAAGTAAACATTCTTGAGGAAGGCTGTGACTCATCAACACTTGACAAGGATGCGTGGATTGCCCTAGATTACATTGCCCTTTCCTGCTTGGATGACCCTTGTAGGAAGAGATAAGTTGTCTTGTCCTTGCTTAAAGGACTAATTCAGGGGGCCCATCCAGGGTTATAAAAAGATAAATAATATAGATAGTTGGCATGTATATGACCTGACCCAATACTTCTGTTCCTGCCCGGATGGGAAGATGAGAGTGGGCGTCTTGATCAAGGTAATTGACCTGATTGGGTAGAAAGGAAGTGCCATCCCAACGTGGGTCTCGGGGTAACCTAGGGTATATAATGTGCTGTAGGAAGGGGGTCCTGTGTGATCACCCACCTAACAGCCTGCTGCCTTGGTCTTTGCTCTTGGGTGAATAAACCTCCTAACTTCATGCAATTCGTCTGTTTCTTTACTCCCGGCTCAGAAACGAATCTGGTAAGATAAAATTTACTTCTAACACCTTCATGCTTTTGATTTTTCCCCCCTCAAAAAAGACATTTGCAGTGAAATTCATGTAGCTGAAATCTGAATTCTTGCACTTCCCTTAGTTATGAGCAGCAGAGCCAGTGGGGAGTGTCAACAGAGTCAAAATGGTAGCCACACCCATGTGGTCAAACATAGTCCCTTTGTACATGCAGTTGTAGCTGCCATCTTCACCTTTTGATCCCTCCTGTGGATACCCATGCTTCCAAGGTGAGTAAGAAATGTAGATCAATGTCCTGTGTACCATTCTGTACTCATCTTTCCAAAGGCCTTCCAGCTTCAGTTAAATCCATAGAGAAAGCTGTTACGATGCTGTTTTTTTAAAATCAGCAACATGAGCAGGGACAGAATTTGGAGGAGAGGTAGCAGAAAGCAAAACCATGGCAAGGACCCTTTCCACCCCCCACCCCCCGCAAATGCATTGGAAAGTTGATTTTTGCAGAGTTCCACTGAAAACCAGCTGAGCTATTCTCACCTTAAAAGTTACCTAGAAATACTAAAGAGAAATACCGAAGTGAAAGATAACCGGAAACATCTTAAAACACATGCACATATCTTTAGAGCTTGAGTATTTAGGGTTGCACCTTATCTCCTTAAGCCATCAGCAGATATATTTCATGTATCTAACAACATGTACTCTGTAAAACATTCTTTTACTATTGGGAACAATACCCAGTGGATATAGAACCTAAGGACAGCAGACATTTAGATTACTATCCCTTATCCAAGACATCAGCACTACGTCCATTGGTTTGTTCTGAACTATGGAGTGAGCCATTCTAGGATCATCATTTACACTGAAAACATGAACATAAAGCATCACAATTTGACTTTTAGCTAATTCCTTTAGAATTCACCTTTGGAATAAAAGATCATTCAATTCTGCACTTTATCTCACTCAATATACAACATTCCAGTTGAGACTACATGGAAGCAGTGATCATTGCCTAATAATTATTAACATCTGACTGTGAAATATAAAACATGATAATAGGTATCAGCCTACTGCCAACCTAAAATGAACTACACTTTAGGATAAATACTTAAGTACAAGAACAGATGTGTGGCAGTAGAAGACTGAATAGTAAGTGAAAGAAGTAGGTGAATAGAGTAATTGAATTAGTCTACCACTGAGATTAATCAACTGTTTAAGATTAGATTATTATTTTTTTTAGCATCCACACTGTGAAATGTTCTGGTTGTTATTTTAGTTTTAATCAGTAAGTGCCACATCCTCTGGTGAATTTTCTGTAATAGTAAAGGATGTGGAACATTTCATTTGCATTTGCTTTTTAATGTACTAGGAACAACCAACATGACACAAAAATGAGGCATGATTCATGGCTATTTGTGGTAGGACATGTTTCATAATGTATCCTAATAAAATTATTATGGCATAAAAGCGACTTAACAAGGATGAGGGTAATTGAGCTATAATACACACACGGCATATGAAGCTCTTTTAATCATAGCTGGATCTTGGCTTTTTAAGAATCTCCTTAGTTAATGTCTTCACTTATTGAGGAAAAAGAGAGGAAGAATATTAAAAACAAACAAACAAACAAACAAACATTAGCCTATCTTACTAAGTTGAATATATGAAGGACTGAGCATGGGCATCAGCAAGTGAGGCATGTGAGTCATCATACAAATTATGTGTGTTACATGCTGTACATCATTTGTGCCATGATGCAGCTGATGCATTGTACATGTCTTGAAAGTTTTCTGGAAAGCCAAAAGAGCCACATCCTATTTGATATCATTTGCATGATGTTGTCACAATGCGGGTGACATCATCATAGCATCTACAGGTTGCTTATGAGATAGAAGGGACTGTTTTTCCAAGCATTGTGGCTGAATTTCCACAATTCAATACGGTAAAATATGTCTGTAGCTTGAATCATGTCAACTGGATTTCTATTTTCTCAGTGGAAACGTTTCGCTCCTTATCCAAAGAGCTTCTTCAGTCTGAGCAAAGTTGGTAAGGGAATCCTAAATATGTTTCTAGGTAGCTGTGTGACCTTACACCTGGGGCTAGGTCATGGTTATATTGAGATGTTATTTTTAAGTCCTTTTATCATCTAAAGGAGGATCGTTAAGATCACCATGCTGCTGTTGAGCTTGTGAAATGGTCTTAATCTTCCTAGGCACAGAAGACAAAGCAGGGAGGAAGATGGGGGAGAGGTTGTGCCTGAGGCCCCCACCTCTATTCAAGGAAGGATTTTCCAAGTGGAAAGGTCACACAGCTACCTAGAAACATATTTAGGATTCCCTTACCAACTTTGCTCAGACTGAAGAAGCTCCTTGGATAAGGAGCGAAACGTTTCCACTGAGAAAATAGAAATCCAATTGACATGATTCAAGCTACAGACAATTCCACTTGGATGACTGAGAACCTTCATAGACATACGGTAAAATATGGTTAGTCTGTAATTCAGGATATCATATCTATTCAGCCACCATACTTCCTTTATGGTTCAATATATTGGCTAACCTAGGCAATTAACTGGTAGACTATTTAAATAAAATATGGGTTGGCATGTTTTGTGAGCATAGACATTGTATCATTTTGTTTCAGCTACTCCGTGTGAATTGGCTTATCTTTCAAAATGGGTGCTGACTAAATAATGTGGAATTTCCCACTATAAAATTAAGTCTACTGTAGAATGGGAATCATGGTATCTCCTCTGATTCTGTACACCTTGGATACTCACTCTTAATGATAGGTAGGGAAGATGATCTACCTAGAATACAACTTCATAGAGTAATCAGACTGAGGTGTGGACTGGGATAAATTCCTAGAAAAGAACTGGCTCCTTCATTTTCTTATTCAGAATGGATTTAGAGCAATCTAGCTGGGAGAACTAAAAGATTAAAGAGAAAGAAAAACATGATTGGGTTAGAAAGAGGTTGTCGGAAAGAGAGAGAATGAGTGATGAGTGATGCTACCTCATGCTTGCCAAAGAGTATCATATGACCTTTAGTGGAGTACCCTTGTGGGAATGTAACAACAACAACAAAAAGATTGTCTATGTCTGCTTTACAGGTGTGGATGAAGTTTCTAGCTTAAAAATGGTTGGAAAGAATGGACTGTAGTAGTAGTGAAGTTTATTGTTGTAATCACAGGTCATAACACAAGAATGCAATAAAATACAATAAAATATAATTACATTAAAACAATAAAATGATGAAATTATAAAATAAAATAATAAAAAGCATTAAAAATAAAAAAGGTTACAACAAAATAGAGCCAGAGCTACAACTAAGAACTTAAATATTTCTTCCTAAGTTTAAATGAGAGCAGAGCTAAAGTAGCAACTTGGTTGCTAACAGTTGGAAACACTGCAAGAAGATAAATCAGTTTTTCAAGGTCAGAGCCCTTGAGTTCATCTGCCATTAATAATTTGGCCCTGATCTTGTTGTAAATGGGGCAGTGGAGGACATAATGGATAATGTCCTCCACCTGACCAACACCACAAGGACAAAGATGTTGTTCGACAGGGATCTTACAAAACCTCTTTTTGAGATATGTGGAGGGCGTGGTCTGCAGGCGAAGGGATGTTAAAGCCTTTCTCAGTGAAGCACTGGTTATGTTAACCAGGTACTGGGAGAGGCTGCTATGTTTTTTATAATGATGGTACCAGGATGAAAATTTGGATGATTGTACTGCAATTGTGTCTTTATTAGCATCCCTTTAAAAAAAAACAATCTCTAATATTTTCTCTATTCCAAGTTCTGAGTTCTCCCAAAGATTTTAGGGAATATATTTGTTAAATGGTGACAAAAGTTTAGTCCACTGATTCCCATCTGTGTAATGGAGAAAACAGAGTTTGGCAAGATGGGATTCTTGAAGGCTTTCTAATTTCTTATAGTGGCCCACATGATTGGCTCCCGCCTGCAAAACCTGCCCCTGGTCCACATGATTGGCTCCCGCCTGCAAACCCCACCCCAGTCCGCGCGATTGGCTCCCACCTGCAAACCCCACCCCCCGGTTCGTGCTCCGGCTCGGATCCTCCTTCCGTGCCATTTCCGCCAGGTTTGAAAATTGGGACAAAATTGAGATTTTTATGAAAATGACGGGATGGTTGAAAAATGCTTAAAAAGTGGGACTGTCCCATTCAAAATGGGACATATGGTCAGCCTAATCATGTACTCTATGGTGCCTCTGAAAGAAAGAATAAAAAGTGAAGTATATGGTAAACTAATTTGGACAAAACCTGATTACCAACTTTCCTGCACTTGCTGAGAGTTTATGTCTTCCTTTATACTTCACAGAGATTGACATCAGGTATCAAGCAATCCAAACTTGTTCTTTTGTTGTTAACTTCTACAGAAAAATGCCAATTCTCATCCTTCCAAAACGCTTGCTAGAAGTCATTCTGGTCCTTCAAATACCACAACATGGACCCTGGATTTATTTTAAAAATTTGATGAACAATATGCAATGATGCTTTCCTTTTTGCTATTTAAAGCCAGTTAGGTGTAGTGGTTAAGGCATCAGGCTAGAAACCGGGAGACTGTGAATTGTAGTCCTGCCTTAGGCACAATGCCAGCTGGGTGATGTTGGGCCAATCACTCTTTCTTAGCCCTAGGAAAAAGGCAATGGCAAACCACTCCTGAAAAACCTTGCCAAGAAAATTTAGGGACTAGTCCAGGCAGTTTCCAGGAGTCAACACTGACTTGAAGGCATACACACAGACAAAATTGCTATTTATTTAAAAAACAAATGTCCCCCAGTTTCAAATTCTTCTGTTTACATGATTGGCAGTTATTACTCACCATGAGAATGGTAGTATAATTTTAATAAATTATTAATCTGTTATTTAAAAAAAAAAGTCTGATCAGTTTTGGAAAATGTTTGGTTTCTTTGTATCTCCATAGGTTCTTCCATATTTGTATTTCTATGCTGCTGCCAATAAGACCAATTCTTTTCCATTACCCTACCTATAAACTCAGAGCTTAAAAGATCTACAGTTTAAAAAAAAAGATCTACAATTTAAACAGACCATACAGGTCCTTTGGGGGGTTAAAATGGGGACAATTGCCACAGGACCCACACTTATAGAGAATTTCATTCAAAATATGTTCAGTATATGAAATAATTTGAAGACTTCAGTTGGCATCCAAGTCAGTAAAATCAAGCAGTTAACATACAGTAATTTTAAAGTTATTTCAGTTTCCTGAAATATTCTGTGTAATATTTACTGAACCATAGACTTCAATGTTCAAAATCAGTGAAAATAAGTTACACAGGATATAAATAATTATATTTACATATATTTAGGAAGAAAGTGGAGGATTCCATGGATTTCCAAAGTCTTAAAAAGATGGTGCAACTTTGAAGAAAACATGAAGTTTATGAATTCTTTTCAGGTCTGAGCTCTATTCCTTCTAAATCTATTTTCAAATCTACTATGGTCAGTGACATTTTATGTAAAACAAGGTTTTCATAGCAACATTAACAAGATCCTGCACAAACTCACAGAGAAATTGAAAGAAAGCTGGAGGAAATTAGTAAACTTTTGCCGTGTAAAAGTCCATGAAGAATATTTGTTTATGGTGAACCTGTAACTGCCATCTTCTGATTAAGAAGACTTTTTTTTAATGACTTCAAGTCAGTCTTGGCAACTGTCTGGACAAGTCCATGTGGTTCTCTTGGCAAGTTTTTCAGAAGTGGTTTCCATTGCCTTCTTCCTAGGGCTGAAAAACAGTAACTGGCCCAAGGTCACCCAGCTGCCTTTGTGCCTAAGGTGGGACTAGACCTTGTAGTCTCCTGGTTTCTAGCCTGGTACCTTAATCCACACACCAAACTAGCTCTCAAGAAGACCTTACAGAATATGAAAAAGCATCATCAGTACAGAGAGATGAGAAAACTATATGTAATGTTATGCCATTGGATTTCTGCTCACACAAAGAAACTTTTCTTTTCCTTCTTCCTTTCCATCTCTTATCCAAATCTTCACCAGAAGATCCCTCACTCTCAGAAGCAGAAACATTTGGAGTTATAGCTGAATTTAAATTCATACTGTCTGCATATGCCATTCCACTTGCAGACAGACACTATTGAATACAACCCCCTGATAGAGAGCAAATATCATTTAACAGATCAACTGAAAGGTGGCCAGATAATTTCTTTAAATATTACATTACAATACAAGTACATCTACATTTTGAGGACTACTATGTATTATCAAACTGAACAGAATAAGGTAAAAGGGCTCATTCAATTGACCTCAAAGGTGGGCAGCATCTTTAGACAGGATGGGGAACCCATTGTGCTCCAGAGGTTTTTGGACTCTAGCACTCATTATGCTCAACAATTGCCCCTGTTGTCTGGAGTGATGGATATTGGAATCCAACCACAACTGAAAGTCTACAGATTCCTCAGTTCTAATTAAGTAGCAGAAGATTATTTGATAATTTATATACTTTCCTTGGGCCAGTCATGTTATCTCAGCCCTAGGAAGGAAGCAATGGCAAACCACTTCTGAAAAACCTTGCCAAGAAAACTGCAGGGATTTGTCGAGGCAGTCTCTGAGAACCAGAGACGATTGAACAGATTAAAAGAAAACAACAACTTTTCTACACTGAAATGTGTAAGGTTTATTTTGGAGTTAGTAGACAGAGGTTTGTGACAGGATTTAAGATGTAATTAATGTTGTTTTTTTCACACATCCCCATTGTTGTCAAGCATTAGGCACACAGGGGTTTTTTAATGTTAAATCTTCATAGCTTTTATTCTCTCTTCTCTCTCACTCTCAAAAATAAGAACCAAACTCAAATTCAGATTGTTAAAAAAAAATAGACTATACTTGTATGTCCTTGGCTTGAACACAGGTAACTACACATGTAACTCTCCGATAATTTGATATTTAAACATGTTCGGAAGGAACCAATAACATAAAGTTTTTTAATCCTCAAGGGAAAATTCTCTGCAGAGAAAATGAATCAAATAAAAGGCTGGAAAACAGATGCATTTCTAAAGTCGGATACGCACTGAGAAAAGGCTAGAAGCTTGGGGAAGACCCATTATCAAGACTCTATGAGCTGCTGCTTTCTGTTTCTAAACCAGGGCTTTTCGTTAACAAACAGGACACGTCAGGGGCTTTATGAAAACATTTTCTTCTATTTGCAGCAGGGAGAAGTCAAGTTATCATGGATTCCCCTCCAGTGAATGAACCAAGTCATTAAAGTGGCATTTACATTGAAAAGCTTTTCACTGGGCTTTTTGTCAGGCCTTTCAAACAGGAATGGAATGAAATGAATGAGGGGGGGCAGCTTACAAGTGATGCCTTGTTGAATATATGTGGGAGCAAACAGCCCCCATTGTGGGTGCAGGTGGGAAAGAAAAATGAATGGACAATGAGTGTAGCTGAAAGGGACAATCTCATTATTGATGAGCTCAGCATGTAGCTTTAATGAGGTTTAGGACAGCAGCAAGGACCCCATAATATATGAGCCTTCCTTCCATTTTCAGACTGAAAAATATATAAAAACGGAATGAAACTGCATTGTAGTTGCTTAAGTGTGATCCTTTAGACTTAGTATGTTCATGTGAAATGGAATTACTGAAGAACTAATCCATGTTTAAACTGTTCTGTTTACATCAGTGCTCAAGAAAGTAACTATGTCCTGAAGGCAATGACTAGGTTCACATATATTAAGCCATAATTATTTTAACTATGATTTTTTAAAAATAATTCACAATTGTGTAGGGTCTCGCAAGCATTATGCCAAAACCTAACATATTACTCTGTGACTCTGTGACCAATATAAGGCAGACTTTTCTAACTTGGAAACCTCCAAAGACCATATAGGATGCAAATTTTTGAAGCTGCCCTACACATCAAGAGGGGTCCAGATTCGGGAAAAGTAGAAAATGGGTTCCCCATTTTTTTTTAAATATACGTATGGCTACAAATACAAGCAAAATTGTTATTGTGTAGAACCAATCTGTAAACCAAGCCAACAGCATCCGGTATCCATACTCACTAATTATCCTGCTATTGTAGTTAGAGAGGCATGAAGGATTGCCTTCCTGGCTCTGTCTAAGATTCATTTGGTCAACAATACAACCAGTGTTTCTGGTACTCAGAGTCTAATATTCCATGAGAGAAATATCTTGGGAAGGAAATTTCTGCCCTCTGGCTAAGGAAAAGCTTCATTTTGTAGAGTCCGCAGTTCATACTGAAATGTTGGTCACCCAAATAATGTGGTCCTTTCTTTGTCCATATCTGGAAAATTTAGCAAATTCCTCATTTCTTGTGGAAGAAAATCTTGTAGTTCCTCAAGTAGTAAACTAACAATAAAAGAAGTGTGCCATCTTTCTTTGTTTAGAAACTATGGCTCCATAAACAAAATTATCTTTTCCTATTCCTTCATTTTAAGTAGAGGAAACAGCAGAGATGTTGCACTCATCAGATTTCTTCTTTTTGTTCTTCATATTGTCACTGCAAACTTCTTCCTTATCTTTGGTTTCGGTACCCCACTGCTTTTATCTTACAATTGAATGCACAAATTAATTTGCTACATATGGTTTTGCTGCTACATCTGTGGTTTGGATTCTAGTTCTAACTGTACATCTCTCTCAGCTATTTCATCTAATCTAAAATTTGATTTTAATAACAGTCTAATATAATAGTATGAAAGTGTTAAAAGTGTTAAACTGCTGTGAAACCATATTTGCATTTTTTCCAAGTTGATATATAAACTCAAAAATGAGATGTTTTTCCCAGTGGAATAGTTTCTACTTTCTATTATATTATTCTGCAAGTTTTTCCTTGCAATATTTGTATTTTTCAATTTCTATGGCATTTGTTTGTTTATTTGTTTTTCTTCTTTTAAAAATGAATAAATAAATGCTACCTTTATCAGGTTTTGTTGCCATTTATAACATTTGTTATATGCTGTTACTTATACTTTAACCAAAGCAAAAAGTATTATGATGCAACTTTCAAAAGCCTTTTTTATTTCATTCTTTTTACAATAGACACATCACAATCTATGGTGCCGGGAGACAAAGGGATCAATCATCAAGCTCACAATCACAGCAAAGCCTTTTAAAGGACATTGCCTATTTAACCGTCTTTAGGCTATTAGAGATCTTCGGAACAACAAGTTTAAAAGCCACCTGGTGAGTCTATCTTTATTTCTGAACGAAAGAAAAATTAACTATTTATTTATTTATTTTATAGTGCTATTTATACCCTGCCTATCCCCTCCCTAACTATAAATTGAAGAACTTAAATAATTTGAAATAAATGGCAAAAAGCCAAATAAGATTTTGAATGAAGAAAGTTATAAATTAATTAATAGTACAGACAAATTTGGAATATTGAAACTTTTACTATAAGATTTTGGAACTAGCAATATAAAATAAACAGCTTTTTTGGGAACAGGAATTATTTTGTCTACTGTAAGTCATAACAGAGATTAGAGACTTTATGATTTAAATTGAACACTAGATGGGACTAAAGATTCCAGGCAAAAAGAAAAAAAATCTGCCTTTGGTTTTGATTAGGATTGGGATTTACAAAATGACACAAAACACTATAGCATTTGAAATATTAAAGGAAACCTTCAAAGAATGGGCCAGAAATTAGTAGCCACAGTATCAACAATATCAGTAATGATGTCTGCTTCTATGGATAGACTATGTTTAAAGTATGTTAATGAAGGAATGACAGATGTGAAACAAACCTTGCTTGATGCAGAAATAGTAGAATCAGAAATTTTGGATTTTTAAAAAGTGTGGATTACAAGATGGAGAATTTAAAGTGGAAATACAAGTCACAGGCCAAGAGAATGATCCAGATAAGGTCTCTTTACTGGATATACAAAAGAAGCTGACTGAAGATTTAAAAATTAAAGGGGAAATGCAAATGATAAACCAAGAGAATGACCTGGATCATGTTTTTTTTATTGGATTTACAAAAGAGGCTTGTTAAAGCCTTGAAGAAACCTATGAGATGGGATAAAGAAGAATTGAAGAGAGATAAAATCCTATGACAATATTTGAATGAACTAAAGATTAAGATTTTCACAGGTAAAAGGAAGGACTATAAAGTTGGTTTATTTGATCACGGTTAAAATATGACATTTTTTAATGAAATTCTGGCAGCCATTTACAGACTTTTTGCTGACACCAGGATTGAAAATTTGATGTCTTATTGATTTGCTTATAGATATGGGATGGGTTATGGGAAGAAGAGATATCTGTTTGTAACCTTAAAGAGGGCGATGAACTACCAAACATGTTTATACTTGTGATGAAGATTGGAAGTCACTTCTTTATATATTTATTTTATTTTATTATATTTCACTCTTTCCTTTTTCCCTTTCCTTTTTTCTTTCTTTGCATTTTTTACTCTCTCTCTCTTTTTTCTTTCCTTTCTCTCTCTACATTTAGTTTGTATTAGTTTTTATTTCTATAATTAATGTATGTATGCATGTACACACACACACACACAAACAGAGCCTGGTAAAATATTAGCATGGTCTAGGCTGCAGTAATAGGAGCCACAAGTCAACTGATACAAGTCAGCAACACAGAAGTTTGGTAGGTCTATGAATAATTCATATGAATTATCCTTACTTATACTCCCCACATGTGTAGAACTGAAAAACAGATCTGTGGCCCAAATGTGTATTTTGTCATCTTTTACAATGCATTCAATTATATCCTATAATTACAGAAAAAGGTGCACATTTGGGAAATGTTCATAATCTATCGCAAGGGGGAATATAATATATCAGAAAATATGAATATAAGAAAAAGTGCATATATAAATAAACATATCAAATGTTTATGAAATGAAATGAATGAATATGAAAATGTGTGCAATATTTTTTGTGTGAAATTTCATATGAATGCTTGATTATTGTTAATACCAGCTAAGTAGCAGAACCTAATGTAGCCAATCTCTGAAAGGGAAGAAGAGGTAGACTTAGAACTTGGATGGGAGACCATCAGAAAATATTCATTCATTCATTCATTTTATATAGTCTGGACTATAGTCTAAATGAGCAAGATGAAAAACAAAAGTCCTGAAAGTAGGCAATGAACTCACTCAGAATCAGATTCAAGTTGACTTTGCTACTTTAACTTGAGAAAAGGAAACAAATTGCACTTGGCTGATTAATAGGTCCATATGCAAATAAACAAAGTATTATTAAAGGAAGAAGCTTGAACATCTTTTCATGTTAATTTAGATACACACATGCAAAAATTCCTCATCAATACAGCATGCACATTCATTTCTGATGTTGTTCCCATGATGTTAGTGGTAAACAAATAATTTTGCCTTCAGGTTGTTTCTTGAACTCAACAATGAAAAAAAAAGACTTTATTCTATAGAATATCCACATGCACTCACAATTACAGTAAATGCAATAGAAAAATGCCAACATATAATAATTTAGGCAGCATTTGACAAAAGGCTCAATTAATCAAATTGACAATGAGGGACAGAAAAGGAAGTGGCATTTTCTATTTATTATTATGTGATTATTTAATACATTTATACACCCTTTCTCATAACACTATTTCTACTTGATTATAATACTGGAGTCTGTCAGGACATCCTTTGAAAAATGTTGCTGTTATTTATAACGGATTTTTTTTTTAAAAAAAAAAAGCTTATCTCCATTAATACAGTAAGTTCTGTAGGCATTGAATATCAAATTTCATCACCTTTTCCCCCTTTCTGTTGAAATCATATCCTAGGGTTTGTCCTTGACAACAAATAAAGTCAGGCTGTAATGTTCATGTCTGCCAAATACAAACAGCCTCTCCGGAACCTGCAAATACAAACCCCTCTCAGCATCCTTTCTTAAGTGAGTCACAGAGACATCACTTCTGCCAGACCTTTTGCAGCATTAAACTTCACAATGGCCATTGTCGCTAACAACTCACCCAGGTTTTCATATTGACTTCTCTTCTCTACCCACTCATGGGGAAACCCACCCACCCCCCTGCAAAATCTATGTTTATAGATTGGTGTACTGCCATTGCTGTTAATTCTATAAAAACTTACTATGAGTGCGTGGAGGGGGAATAGCAATATTTAGCATGTATTTCACCATGGTTCATGGAGGACATATTCTTTGTGTTGGAACTCTGAGCAGATTAAAGAAAAACCAAACATTTTCTCTAACCCCTTTCCAGCTATTAGAAAGGAAAAGAACAATTAGTGGCTTTCAGTAGGTGAGATGATCTGCCAAGAAATTCATGTATTTGGCTTCTAGGGACTCGGTTGGTAGTGCAACATTCACAGTGGCTTTCAGGGAGAACTGGTCAAGACCACTGCAGAGTTCTCTGCTGAGGACTTCTGCTCTTTTCTATTCACCATGCTGAAGGGAAACAGGCAAAGCTAGTGTTTATCACTGCCAGAGGACAGCTCATGCTCTCACTAAGAGGCAACCAACAAGAAATGGCCATACACTTCATCTTTTCTTTCTTCTCCACTATCGGTTGCGTGGAGGCTGGATCAGAGGTATAATCACATACTGTACCTAATTGGATGGAGCTCAGGCACATCTCATGGAGCAGTGTGTGTTTGGGTACTAAACACAGAAATTGTGAGCATGATGCTCACAGCTCCGAGAAAGATGGTAAGAGGAATCTGGTTACAGCTGGAAGCAGGTTTAGACACATTTTCTATGATAGCCTCACCCTCATAGTTGTCTCTCCAGCAAAGGAGATCGTTACCTTGTCGTGGTGCTGGAGCTTGTGCATACTACCCATGTGTGAATAGATGCACCCAAAGAAAACTTTAGGCATAATAATAATTAATTTCAAAATTATAAGAAAGCCACTTCATGCAACCTGCCTACGTGATACTCAGCATTAAAAATATGAAATAAAAATAAAGACGCCTTTCTGTCAGGTTCAACTTCTGGTGGCTTCATGGACATGGATATGTTGGTTTCTTGCAACAATATTGTTGGTGGTTTTATGCTGTTTTCTTCTAAGTTGTATTTTTTCCAACTTCACTGTCTAATCTACAGCTCTAGTATTTCTTGGTGGTATCTTCTCCAAGTGCTAACCGATTCCATGTCTGCATAGTTATTTTGAGGTCAACCAAGTTTAACTAGGTGTTGCCACCACAGCATTAAATAAATACAGTTATTTACATGTTTTCTGCAGTTCAGTCTCTTATTACAAGGCAGTGCTCTCACACTCTGCCTATCTACAGAGAATGTTATTGTATATGGGTCAACCACCCACACTTCAACTGTGCTCTTGGACAGTCATAACCCCTCCTCGTGACTGATAAAGTATTGAGCATGGACCAAACTAGGATTGATTGATTGATTTTATTACATTTCTATCCTGCCACAATCCAATGTCTCTTGGCAGAGGACATTATATAGAACAGAAAAAATATTAAAACACCCACTGTGTGATTAAAAATACTAATAAAATAACAATCACAAAACCCCAGACTGAAAGACACAATATAAGCGAAATAAAGTACAAGAATAAAAGAAAACAAAAAAGAATTGCAGATGGTGCAGTGCATGAACTGAGTTAAAACTCTCTCCAAAATAATTCTACTCTTAACATCTCCCTGAAAAGCAACAAGGAGAAGGTTAGCTGGGAGCACTGGTACTGCCACAGAGAAGCAGTGCCATCTGGCTATGGCTCCCTTTACATCTTGAAGGAGGGGAGGAAGACTTTCTCCCTGTATGGTCCAATTGGAGTAGGCAGCCCTGCTGGTACTGAGAGAGGAAATGACTGAAGAGGATTCAATTTATTTCTGTTCTTATTTTTCTTATTTTTCGCAGCCCTGAGGCAATTGATATATTCAAACAGGATCGCCTAGTTGCACATCATAGCATGAGTTCTTTTATGTGCCACTGTCAGGATTTCAATATTTCCCCCTCTTCCTTGTGCTGTGACAATGGAATTGGAAAGAATGTTCACCTAGGCATCCCCAGCCTGGCACCCACCTGTTGGGCCTATGACTTCCTGAATTCCCAATCAGCATAGCCATAGTCTGAATATATCTCAAAGCACCAATCTGGAGAAAGCAGACTTATTTTGCTTCTTACTTCTTGAGTGTTCAGGGTAGAAATTTAGGCTACCTTGAATAGATTAGCCTATGTGCCCATCTGACTGCTAGCAGCCTTTTAAGGCAGGAATGGACAAGCTTTTGTTGGTTGGAAGCCACATATAACATTTTGGGGAAAGTAATGGCCACAATAAGTAGAACAATTATGGACACTGAGTAGTACTATATCCCTTATGCAGGCAAGAATAGGATATTTGGGCATTTTTAATTAAAGAAAGTTAAGCTTAATTGGCTTATCCAGAGTTTTATATATTTCCTTCCTCAAACTGCAATTGTGATTGAAGGGGGCTCTGGCAGATTAAAATAGTTTGGGGACTACTTGCAGCTCTAGGGCCTGAAGTCCACCCCATATAAGCATCATATAGGGGTCTTTCACGTCAAGATATTATTTCATCTTTTTAACTGGAGTTGCCAGAGGCTGAACGTCTATTAGACAAGTAAAGCTACAATCCAATGAGGCATGGTCAAGAGTCAACCTCAAGGAACTTGACTTCTTGGGCTTGAATCGAGTATGGATTGGCAGAGTAAGAGAAGTTATCAGGTACAGCCTGTAATTCGACAGTCAGTCACTGGAGGAAGTCAGAATTTGAAATTAAATCTTTTGACTGTACTACAATACCTGTTTCACTCTCAGCAATCTGAAATGTGACTGACAAAGGAACAAGTTGTTCATTGTTGCAGGAACAAGGGATTACTACAATGTTAGTGAAACAAGGAATATGTTATTTACTAACAGAAGTCAACAAAATCCAAACTCTATTCAAAATTGCTTAACTATTTATTTATTTATTTATTTATTTATTTTTCATATTTCTATGACTGCCCATCTCCCCCAACCAGGGGACTCTGGGCGGTTTACAATCATATCAATGATTAAAACCACATAAGCTTAAAATCACAAACAACAATCAATACATATAGAGAATAAATAAATACAAATACAAAGTCCAAGTGGGAATAAAATCTCCTTTAACAGGTAGGACACTACGGGGCCAGCCACCCCCAGGACCAACTATTACCCTTCCCCTCCCAAGTAAGGCAGCAGAGCCACGTCTTTAGACTCTTCTGGAAGGCCGGGAGTGCAGGGGCCAGCCTCACCTCCGAGGGCAGAATATTCCAAAGCGTGGGCACTACTGCAGAGAAGGCTCACCTCCTGGACCCCGCCAGATGAAATTCCCTTTTCGACAGGGTCAGTAGCTTGCCCACTCTGCATGACCAGGCAGGGTGGGTAGATGTTATGGCGGTGAGATGGTCCCTCAGGTAACCTGCTCCCATGCCATGTAGGGCTTTAAAGGTGATAACCAACACCTTGAATTGGACTCAGAAGCAAACTGGCACCCAGTGCAGCTCACACAGCAGTGGTGTCACGTGTGCTGATCTGGATGTACCAATAATTGCCCGTGCAGCCACATTCTGTACCAGCTGAAGCTTCCAGATACTCTTCAAGGGTAGCCCCATGTAGAGTGCATTGCAATAGTCTATATGGGAGATGACGAGGGCATGAGTGACTGTTCAGAGGGCCTCTCGATCCAGGAATGGGCATAACTGGTACACAAGCTGAAGTTGCACAAAGGCCCTTCTGGCCATGACTGCCACCTGCTTTTCGAGCAGGAGTCGTGAGTCCAGGAGAACCCCCAGGTTCCACACTGGGTCTGAATGGGGCAGTGCCACCCCATCCAGAAGTAAAGATGACAACTTCCTGGAAACCAAGGGGCCATCAATCCACAGCCACTCTGTCTTACCAGGGTTCAGCTGAAGCCTGTTGTTCCCCATCCAGACCCCCACAGCCCCCAGACACTGAGACAGGGCAGCCACAGCATCACTTACCTCAATTATATAATTGAGTATCATCAGCATACTGATGATACCTCATCCCGTGGTGACGGATGATCTCACCCAGTGGTTTCATGTAGATGTTGAATAGAAGAGGAGAGAGAACCGAACCCTGCGGCACCCCACACAAGAGGGGTCCAGGGTTGGGTCTCTCATCCCCTATCATCACCGATTGGGAACAGCCCCAGAGGAAGGAGGAGAACCAGCACAAAACTATGCTACCCACCCCCAACTCCCTGAGCCATCCCAAAAGGATTGCATGGTCAATGGTATCGAAAGCCACTGAGAGGTCCAAAAGAGTCAGGATAGATGCACTCCCTCCTTCCCGCTCCTGCCAGAGATCATCCATAAGCGTGACCAATTCAGTCTCTGTTCTGTGTCCTGGCCTGAAACCTGACTGGAAGGGGTCTAGATAATCCATTTCATCCAGCATTCTCTGGAGTTGTAACACCACCACTTTCTCAACCACCTTTCCCAAAAAGGGTAGGTGGGAGACAGGACGAAAACTGTCCAACACAGTAGGGTCCAGGGATGGTTTCTTGAGGAGGGGGTGTACCAGTGCCATCTTAAAGTCAGCCGGAAATACCCCTCTCTCAAGGATGTATTAACCATTGCTTGGACCCACCCACATGTCACCTCCCATGCTGCTTTTACCAGCCAGGAAGGGCACGGCTCTAGATGACATGTGGTGGCATTTACAGTCTGGAGGATCCTGTCCACTTCCTCAGGCCCAACAGGATCAAACTGTTCCCAGATAACAGGGTAAGTGTGCACCCCCGGCATCTCCTCAGACTGCGCCTCACGCTGAGAGTCCAACTTAGAATGGATCTGAGTGATTTTATCCTGCAGATGCACAGAGAACTCCTCTGTACGGCCCTGTAAATGGGTCACAGAATCTACTTGACCCAAAAGAGATTGAGTAATTTTAAACAAGGCCGTCGGGCAGCATTCTGCGGATGCTAAACAGTGGAGAAGTATTGACGTTTCGCCTCTCTTACCACCACAATGTAGGCCTTAATAGCAGCTATTGTGGCCTAAATGCAGTCTTTGCATATTTTTCAACTATAAAATACTCTTGGAAATGTGTATTAAAAATTGAAGCAGCAATGAAGTTTTCCAACTGGAGAGATTATAAAATTCTTTGTTTCATAAGGTATTCCTGCAACCAAACCTCAATTTCTGCCATCCAAAAAAATCTCTTCTTGCACAATCATTGTGAAGATTTTCATTTCTCCAACCTCCTGAAAGCTAAACATTCAGCTTGAGTGTCCATTTTAGGTTTAACTACCAGAAATGCTGCTTCCAAATGTGTCACATTGTTGGCAGATGAAAAAAAAAAAATGGGGAAACAGCTGATCCACAGTCTGACCTATTTCAAGGGGGGATTCATTGGCAGCAACATCTCTTCCCACCTCCATTTATTAATTAGTTTATTTACAAATTAGTTTATTTAGAAATTCTATTTTTCATGTTAAATATAAATTGAAAACTTAAAACATAAACATCATTAGAGAAATACATCAAAGATAAAAACAAAACAAAAAATAAAAGCACAGTATCAGAATTCTTAACTGCAATAACATATCATGTCAGAAGTAACATCTTCAGGAAGTCAATAAAGTCAAGGTGTTGGCTACCACTGTGCAATCAAAACTCTGTCCCTTTTTACAGGATGTTGCATGGACAACTGCATGATCATGGCCACCATCTTGACTTTTTAACTGCTCTCTGTGGCCATCCCTGTATGTGCAGACATGTGTAAATAATGGTGGTAGAACCACTTCACCCCAATAAAATATTCTGACCTTTTTTCTGAAATCTCCCATCCCTCCCTTTCCAAAACAACCACCTCTTCTATTTAGCTCTTGGTAAGACTAAAAGAATTATGAAGGTGAAGTTGGAAACCTGGGCACGTGGCTGCATTTTGCATATCAGTAAATCTACCTCCCTGCTCCATCACAATTAAGAAAAAGCCCAGTAGCCAATAGAGAATATTCATAATATATCACAGCAGACATGGTATCATAACATTCTCTCAGATTACATTGTCAATCATAATACCTAGCAAGGGCAAGAAACCTATTTCCTTCTGTGGCCTTGTCAATGTACAGATCCCAAGGAGTATTTATGAGCTGCAGAGGCCAAGAGCAGCAGAAGATAAAGTTGTGTGTGTACTTAATCAGGTCAAAAGCAGGAGACCTCATTAAATCTCTCTCCTCCTGCCTTTTACTTGTAGGAGTACATTCTGGGGAGAAATTACGAAGGTCTCCTTAATTAAAAAGTACATCGTCATTATTATTGTAATTAATCCAAGTTAGGGATAATTGTAGTTTTCTGGTTGCTCAGGGATGCCATTGTTTAAAACTGAGCCAGGCAAAAAGTTCTGTCTCCAGCTAGAAGCTGAACTAAGCTACAACGTTAATGGTTGTAGAGCTTAACAGTCATTCCCTAAAATAGTCAATTGGGATGGAAGGGGAAAAGGGTAAAAAGGTGCATCTGCAGTACAACCCCTAATGGTTCACATTACCAACAAATGAAATCTTTGATAACTTAAAACAAAAATAACAAATGTACATAGCCTGACTGTTTTTGAATCTTGGTGACTAGCAAAGAGGTAACTAATCTTTTCCTAACATAATAGCATAAGCATGCTACAGTTAAGCAACCTAAAGTTATTTGATAAAGTGGCATATAAAATAGCAAACAAAGAACAATAATTGAATATCAGCATTTATATCATGGTTGCTTGGGCCTAGGATACCCTTTTTATCTTTTTTTTTAAAACACGGTTTTCTGTACTTCTGAGCATTGTATCCATATTAAGACAAGAACATCGAAACGGCATGAATTGAGAAACACAGCTGCCATATACTGAGTTTGACTATTGAGGCCAATATTGTCCATTGAGGCAGTATCTCTACTTGGACCTCACCATGACACAAACATCCTGTAGCAGCATCATTTTTTTTCTGCCAGATCCCGATGATAACTGCTTTCTTCCCCAGCCCATGAGTGAGTCAGTCAAGTTTAATTTGTTATAAGCTTTATCTGTATTAAAAGCATTTTCCCCCTTATTTCAGCATCTTCCAAGGGTAGCCTTAAGTAAATCTGTTAGGCTTTGTCACCCATTACCTAGGATGGAAGTCAAGTGACCAGCAGTGACCAGCAGTAACTGGAAAAGAGGCAGTAAAGGGAAGCTAAGGATAGGTAACAGGAACAGGAAATTACCAGTATAATTTTCTGCTGACTCAAGGATAGGTAGGGAGCATTGAATTCTATAGTGGGGAAATATGCCCAGAGTGACAGCAGTTTCAAAAAATTATAGATTAATTTCATCAGATGCATACCCAAAATACAGTATTTACTTAGCTAACTCAAAAGGAGTTACTTTACTTGAACTATTTGAAATGGGCTTGCCATGAACAACTGACAGATGAGAGAGAGAGGAGGTATTTTAGAACATTTTGGGCACTGCTCCCTCCTCAAGCTGTACATAGATCAGAAACTTTTACATACACACAAACACCCTTGAATAATATGCTCTTGAATTCCAGACATGTTTTAAAGGCAGCTTGTGATGAAGTCCCGCTGTAGACAAGGAAAATTGCTCACAAAAGAAAAGGCATACATTTTCTTTTCCATGGAAGTACATTTACTTGATTGCAGCATATATGCTTTCTATCAACAGTAAGAAAAATAATCAATGGTGTGTGCTTTATGGCATCTGTCCTCACTCCCCAGGGTTTTAACTCTTTCTGTGTGCTCTTATTGCCTGAAAATGCTCTCCTTCAGGACCAAAGAGAAAGGCCAGTTGAGTGAACAGACTGTGGTGACAAGATGATCAGCCACAGAGACAGACTGATCAGTGGTCATCACTGAGCAAGAGAGCCCAAGTTAGCATTATCCTTGATGTCAAAGGTACAAATATAGACTTTAGAATTCTCTCTATTCTATAATCACATTGCCTTGTAAACTGGAAAACCCTAAGGAAGAAATGAAGGCCAAAAATGTATGAGGGGAAAAAGAGCTGATTTTCACATATTAGTCTGAGCCAATCAGCCTTTTTTTAAAACTTTTGATCTACAGTAGCATACAACTTGCCAATGTGTTACACAACCGTTTAATTCTTACTGCGTTTGTTACACAGCTTAAAGCTGCTTGAAGAGACTTCTTGATGGGAGTGCAAAATCATGACAAGAAAACAGCAGGAATTTTCCAAGGTACAATCAGAATCAAGTCTTTATGTCCAGCTGTTAGCACTGAATTCTCTTAGCATTGGCTACATTGATACCATACTGTACTCGCTACATCTGAGATAATTTTAGTTAGTTTCAAGGGCCTTGTTCCAATGATACAAATGACCTAGTGTGCATTATCATGTAGCCATGCAGTTAAGCTGGTGGATCCATGAGACTCACCAGTGGCACTTCAGTTGCACACAATGAAGAATGTCTAGGTCAGGGTGTTAATGGTCACTTTTACAGTCCTTCTAGCAAATACAAAAGAGGTTGGGAAGCTATCATTTCCTATCCGAAAGAAAGAAAGAAAGAAAGAAAGAAAGAAAGAAAGAAAGAAAGAAAGAAAGAAAGAAAGAAAGAAAGAAAGAAAGAAAGAAAGAAAGGAAGGAAGGAAGGAAGGAAGGAAGGAAGGAAGGAAGGAAGGAAGGAAGGAAGGAAGGGAGAAATCATAGTGACACAATTAAGATCTATTTAGGAGAGTTATCCAGTTCCCACCCATTTCTGCTCATTTTTCAACCCACCATCACCAGCTGCAGAAAAGGAAAATTGTAAAAGCCAGAGGGATGGGATGGTTAGAAAAACCCCAGTTTTGCATTGCCTCTCTTGAATTTTATCATAATCTTAGGAGAGATAAGAGTTAGGTAATCCCACAGCTGGTTACTGAACCAATTAACTGTGTGTGTGTGTTCTCACCAGACATTAAGTTCCTTTCATTGACCCAGTTAAGTCTGTAGTAGAGGGCAAATGGATCACTGGGGGTTTTTTTTCCATTAATTTTTATCACTTGAATAAAACACTTAGACATCATGTCACTCCATACACATAAGCACAATACCAAAAGAGGAGTGGTTTTCTCAACACCATCCTTTCAGCTATTGTCAGGTTCCAGTTCATTCACTCTCATTCATCTAAACATGACTGCCAATCCTATTCTTCCACATATATATATCAGTTTTCCGAATGGAAAGCAGAAAATAAATCATTTGAAGATACCCTCAAATAAAGTAGACTTGAAACATCTTCATTATCCTTAACCACCAATCACTTGTCACACAACCACCTCATTGTCATTAGTCTTTAAAGCCGAGCAGCCTGAGAACTAGGAATAATTGCTGGTCATATATCAACTCTGAGGGAGCACTCTGTGTTTTAACATCTGATATTTCCTGTTTCCACCTGCCTTGTTTCACCCTCACCACTCACAGATGTTGCCAGAAGAATTGTGGAAGCATATTCTGATTTTTTTAGTGTAATCGTAAAACCTTATGGAGGAAATTAGGGACTATTCCATGGGCCTTGAGATTCATTCTGGTCTGTGATATGTCGGTGTTGACTTTAGCATTATTATTTTTAATGAGGACATTACTTGAGGTAAGCCTTTTTCTATCTGGCTTCTGATCGAGCTCTCTACCATCTAGAGACAAGGATTTTGATCATGTAAATTAAAGGAGCAAGATTAGCATCTGCAGCCCCATCATTTTAGCCATTTGAGTTCCACTGAATGCCTGAACAGACCTAACTTTCTTACATGTTTCATATAAAGAGATATGCTTAATATTTTCCTTTAGAGCAGCCTTCACCAATTCAGTACCCTCCATGCATGTTAGATTTCCTGAAGGAAAGTGCAGTGGTGGTGATGAATATAAATTGAATCAATCAGTTAGATAAATTTCAATTCCCAGAACACCCATCCGCTACAAATTCCAGGAATTCTTGAACAAGGCCACCATGATGCCTGGAATGAAGTGTATGGCCACGTGTTGGGAGATACCACGTTAAGGAACCAATCTGAATGTTGCAGAACTGTCCACACACGAGTCTGTAGCTTGAATCATGTCAACTGGATTTTTATTTTCTCAGTGGAAACGTTTTGCTCCTTATCCAAGAAGCTTCTTCAGTCTGAGCAAAGTTAGTAAGGGAATCCTTAAATATGTTTCTAGGGTGGCTGTGTGACCTTGCACCTGGGGCTAGGTCATGGTTATTTGAGATGTTTATTTCTAAGTCCCTTTATCATCCAAAGGACTTATCATCCAAAGGGACTTAGAAATAAACATCTCAAATAACCATATTAAAACATATTTAAGGATTCCCTTACTAACTTTGCTGAGACTGAAGAAGCTTCTTGGATAAGGAGCAAAACGTTTCCACTGAGAAAATAGAAATCCAGTTGACATGATTCAAGCTACAGACTGTTCCACCTGGATGACTGCGAACCTTCATCGACATATGTCCACACATGAGTTAGTAGCTGTCAACTGAAAACAACAGAAACAAGAGCGGCAGATTAAGAATATGCTTATTTATTCAACCACTAATTTTATACCCAGTTTTCCCAAAAAATTGTTGACAATGTTAAGAAAACACTAATTAAACAGTGAATAAATAATTTCATTGTATCTGCACAACTTAAACTTAATGATCAAATCAATTGCTTTATTAAACAGCCTCTTTTGATAAATTCATCAAGCCTTGAAAGGTTTGCACAGGTTGTTAACCACTTTTATTTTGATTATCTTTAACTGTTCTTTTGTTTACAGTAGAATCAGTAATGTGGGGGAGTCAGAAGGTTATTAAGTTTAATACATACAGTATCTCTAGATGAGAACTTTTATCCATGGGTGTTGTACAGATTAATCCAGATTAATTCAAACCATTGTACTACAAGTACAGAACATAGAATAAACAAGGTGAATGGCACCAAAATCCCTTCGGAGCCAATATCACAAAAGTAAGCTGCTTGAAATTCAGAAGTGGAATAGAAAGACAATTTAAGGTTAATAAACTGAGTGAGATTTCCTGCTTCCTCCAAAATAATAATAATAAAAAAACATGATAGAATCTGTGCTAAAGAAGAGTCGATTCACAGACATAACAAGTAGACTTTGATTTTTTGTGAAATATTCATGACACATTAAAGCTGATCTTCAGCTTTTGTTTTCTTCTCTATAGGCTAATTTTCTCCAGTCCCCACAATAAACAAACATTCACAGTTGCTTCTGGTTTACTGCTTCCAACTGAAGAACACAGGAATATGGCTTAATGTCCTCCCTCTGCTCAAACTGCTTAAAATACAAAGCATTTTAATTGCTTGTTTTATCCATTTAAAATTACCTCTTAAAACATGGAAAAATATTTTTTATCATGTCTTTAGATAACACTTGTGTAAAAAAAAGGGGGGGCAGAAAAAGATGACAAACTAAGCAGAGTCAAATAACCATAATTAATTTTAGTTTACAAATGAGCACCCTTGCTTAATCTGAAGAGAAAATGAAGGCAAATTCACACAGCCATTTTTTGCAAGATTATAAAAGCAGACCTAACTCTATCTATTATCTATCATCTATCTATCATCTCCCATAAAACTCTGGCACCCAAGTTGCAGTGAAGCTGGAAAGAACCTAGCCCTTGAATTTGAGAGAGAAACACCCAATAATTTTGCAAAGTGGCTTTTTTGCATCCCGCCCCCCCCTCAACAATATGAACCACAAGTACTTCAGACAAAGCAAAAGGTATTTTATTAAGGGGGGGGGTCAAGTCTTTATATGGGGCGTGGTGGCTCAGTGGGTAAGACGCCAGGCTTGTTGATTGGAAGATCGCAAGTTCGGAGGTTCAAATCCCTAGCCCTGCGTGACGGAGTGAGCTCCCGCACTAGCTTCAGCTCTTGCCAACCTAGCAGTTTGAAAGCATGTAAATGCAAGTATATTAATACATACCACTTCGGTGGGTAGGTAACAGCGCTCCACGCGCGTCATGCGGCCACATGACCATGGAAGCATCTTCAGACAACGCTAGCTCTTCAGCTAACAAATGGAGATGAGCACCGGCCCCAAGAGTCGGACACGACTGCACAAATGTGTGGGGGGAACCTTTACCTTTTTTACCAAGTCTTTATATAGGGTACAGAAACAAATGCTACATACATTTGATATACAGTATGTGATTCGTCAGAAAGCAACAAATCAAACAATTTAAAAATTGATTAGACATGAGAAAAGACAGACACCTTTAAAATATGTTGCATCTCCTCCTTTCCTACCCAAGTTTGTTTTTTTAACACTTGCAACAAGGACTTCAGAATATAGTTTTTGTTTGATTGATGGTCCCTGAAAGGGCTAGTTTTTCCACATCAAAGTAAATGGCTTTGACTCAAAGGAAAAACATGGTTTCCTAAACTTCAAAAGGAGGCATGGACACCATGCTAAAATGCTAATATCACCTTTATTAAAATGCTAATAATGAAGCTTAAAATTCCAGATAATGTATCCATCCATCCATCCATCCAGTTACATAGCTAGCCCCTATCTTTTTTTATTTTCATTGAAAAAAAAAATTACAGAATAAAAATACTAAAAGGAAAAAGAAAACAAAGACAAGTGGTGAGAAAATAATAAAGGAAGGAAGGAAGAAGGAAGGAAGGAATATATAAAGAATTTATATGCATTTATAACTGCTGTAAAGAAGATTGGAAGCTATTTCTTTATATTTTGTCTTTATATTAAAGAAAAGTATAAAGAAACAGCTTCCAATCTTCTTTACAGCAGTTATAAATGCATTCAAATTTTATCCTCTCTAAGGTTCCATCATAACTCCCTTCTTTCCATAATTTACACTTTCTAATCATCAAACATTTTTTTCATCAGTACATTTTTTTCTGTTTTCAGCAAAAAGTCCATAAAGGGTTTCCAGTCACTAACAAATGTAGTTATTGTCTTTTCTCTAATTAAACAGGTCAATTTTACCATCTTTGCAAATTGTGTCATCTTCACCAACCATTCCTCCATTGTAGGTATTTCAGAGTCTTTCCATCTTTGTGCATATAATAATGTTGCTGCAGTTACCATGTACAAAAACAATTGTCCATAAGTCTTTTCTAGTTGTTTGTCCATTAGTCCCAGCAAGAAAAGCTCTGGTTTCAGTTGAATATTAGCTTTTAAAATACTTTGTATTTCTGTATGTATTTGAAGCCAAAATTTTCTAGCTTTTTTGGAAGACCACGAAGCATTATAAAATGACCTTTCATGTTTTCCATATTTCCAACATAAATTTGAGGTACCTTTCTACATCTCCAGCAAAGGATATTGTTACCTTGTCGTGGTGCTGGAGCTTGAGCACCTCAATGAAACCATGAGCTAAACCGTGAAGGGACACCCAAGACGGGAAGGTTGTGGAAGAGAGGTCAGACTAAATACGATCCCTGGGGAAGGTAATGGCAACCCACCCCAGTATTCTTGCCGTGAAAACTAAATGGATCAGTACAACCAGAGATATGTCGGTATACCATCGGAAGATGGGACTCCCAGGTCGGAAGATGGTCAAAATGCTACTGGGGAGGAACAGAGGATACGTTCAACTAGCCCCAGATGTGATGACGCAGCTAGCTCAAAGCCGAAAGGACGGCTAGCGGCCGACGGTGCTGGTGGTAAACGACGAATCCGATGTTCTAAAGATCAACACACCATAGGAACCTGGAATGTAAGATCTATGAGCCAGGGCAAATTGGATGTGGTTATTGGTGAGATGTCAAGATTAAATATAGACATTTTGGGTGTCAGTGAACTGAAATGGACTGGAATGGGCCACTTCACATCAGATGACCACCAGATCTACTACTGTGGACAAGAGGATCACAGAAGAAATGGAGTAGCCTTCATAATGAATAATAAAGTGGCTAAAGCAGTGCTTGGATACAATCCAAAAAACGATAGAATGATCTCAATTTGAATTCAGGGGAAGCCATTTAACATCACAGTGATCCAAATTACGCCCCAACCACAGATGCTGAAGAAGCAGAAGTAGATCAGTTCTATGAGGATCTGCAGCACCTACTGGATAATACACCAAAAAGAGATGTTATTTTCATTACAGGAGACTGGAATGCTAAGGTGGGTAGTCAGACGACACCTGGAATTACAGGAAAGCATGGTCTGGGAGAACAAAATGAAGCAGGACATAGGCTGATAGAATTTTTCCAAGACAACTCACTGTGCATAACAAACACTCTCTTCCAACAACCTAAAAGACAACTTTATACATGGACTTCACCAGATGGTTGACACCGAAATCAGATTGACTACATCCTTTGCAGCCAAAGGTGGCGGACATCTATACAGTCGGTAAAAACAAGACCTGGAGCTGACTGTAGTTCAGATCACGAACTTCTTATTGCACAATTTAGAATCAGACTAAAGAGAATAGGGAAGACCCACAGATCAGTTAGATATGAGCTCACTAATATTCCTAAGGAATATGCAGTGGAGGTGAAGAATAGATTTAAGGGACTAGATTTAGTAGATAGGGTCCCGGAAGAACTATGGACAGAAGTTCGCAACATTGTTCAGGAGGCGGCAACAAAAAACGTCCCAAAGAAAAAGAAAACCAAGAAGGCAAGATGGCTGTCTGCTGAGACACTGAAAGTAGCCCAAGAAAAAAGGAAAGCAAAAGGCAACAGTGATAAAGGGAGATATGCCCAATTAAATGCAAAATTCCAGAGGTTAGCCAGAAGAGATAAGGAATTATTTTTAAACAAGCAATGTGCGGAGGTGGAAGAAGACAATAGAATAGGAAGGACAAGAGACCTCTTCCAGAAAATTAGAAACATCGGAGGAAAATTCCAGGCAAAACTGGGTATGATCAAAAACAAAGATGGCAAGGACCTCACAGAAGCAGAAGAGATCAAGAAAAGGTGGCAAGAATATATGGAAGATCTGTATAGGAAGGATAATAATATCAGGGATAGTTTTGACGGTGTGGTCAGTGAGTTAGAGCCAGACATTTTTTATTTTTATTTTTTATCTTATTTATACCCCGCCTATCCCCTCCCTAATCGGAGGGCTCTAGGCGGCTTACAATCAATCATCATACATATATTATTTATACAATCAGATTCTAATTACCCGCGCGGTTAGGGAAGGGGTGAGGGAACCGGCTCTTCAATCGCAGGACAGACTACATGTCCCAGGAACCTTTGCTTCAGAGCTGGCTGCTGACATCCAGGAAGTTGATGTTTTTCGGGCTCCGCCGTCCTCTGCCGTCCTCCATCGCCATCCACGGGAACCAGCTTCTTCTCGGTCCGAGGGCGACCCTCCGAAAAGGACGCCAGCAAATTGGCCCATGTGAGTGGTCCCCATTTATCTACTTGCAGGGCTTTCGATCAGCTGGGTGGGCTGGAGCTGGGGCTAGTGACGGGCGCTCACCCCGCCACGCAGATTCGAACTGCCGACGTTATGGTCGGCAGACTAACGGCTCAGCGGTTTAACCCGCTGAGCCACCGGGCCCCTATACATCCTGAAGAGTGAGGTTGAATGGGCCTTAAGAAGCATTGCTAATAACAAGGCAGCAGGAGACGATGGTATCCCAGCTGAACTGTTTAAAATCTTGCAAGATGATGCTGTCAAGGTGATGCATGCCATATGCCAGCAAATTTGGAAAACACAAGAATGGCCATCAGATTGGAAAAAATCAACTTATATCCCCATACCAAAAAAGGAAAGCACTAAAGAATGTTCAAACTATCGAACAGTGGCACTTATTTCACATGCCAGTAAGGTAATGCTCAAGATCTTGCAAGGTAGACTCCAGCAATTCATGGAGCGAGAATTGCCAGATGTACAAGCTGGGTTTAGAAAAGGCAGAGGAAGTAGAGACCAAATTGCCAATATCCGCTGGATAATGGAGAAAGCCATGGAGTTTCAGAAAAACATCTGTTTTTGTTTTATTGCCTATTCTAAAGCCTTTGACTGTGTGGATCATAACAAATTGTGGCAGGTTCTTGGTGTTATGGGGATACCAAGTCATCCTGTCTGCCTCCTGAGGAATCTGTATAACTACCAAGTAGCAACAGTAAGAACAGAGCACGGAACAACGGACTGGTTTAAGTTTGGGAAAGGAGTACGGCAGGGCTGTATACTCTCACCCTACCTATTCAACCTGTACGCAGAACACATCATGCGACGTGCTGGGCTTGAGGAATCCAAGGCTGGAGTTAAAATTGCTGGAAGAAACATTAACAATCTTAGATATGCAGATGATACCACTTTGATGGCTGAAAGCGAGGAGGAGTTGAGGAGCCTTATGAGGAAGGTGAAAGAAGAAAGTGCAAAAGCTGGGTTGCAGTTAAACCTCAAAAAAACCAAGATTATGGCAACCAGCTTGATTGATAACTGGCAAATAGAGGGAGAAAAAGTGGAGGCAGTGACAGACTTTGTATTTCTAGGCGCAAAGATTACTGCAGATGCTGACTGCAGCCAGGAAATCAGAAGACGTCTACTTCTTGGGAGGAGAGCAATGACAAATCTCGATAAAATAGTTAAGAGCAGAGACATCACACTGACAACGAAGGTCCACATAGTTAAAGCAATGGTATTCCCTGTAGTAACCTATGGCTGTGAGAGCTGGACCATAAGGAAGGCTGAGCGATGGAAGTTAGATGCTTTTGAACTGTGGTGTTGGAGGAAAATTCTGAGAGTGCCTTGGACTGCAAGAAGATCAAACCAGTCCATACTCCAGGAAATAAAGCCAGACTGCTCACTTGAGGGAATGATATGAAAGGCAAAACTGAAGTCCTTTGGCCACATAATGAGAAGACAGGATACCCTGGAGAAGAAGCTGATGCTAGGGAAAGTGGAAGGCAAAAGGAAGAGGGGCCGACCAAGGGCAAGATGGATGAATGATATTCTGGAGGTGACAGACTCAACCATGGGGGAGCTGGGGATGGTGACGGCCGACAGGAAGCTCTGGCGTGGGCTGGTCCATGAAGTCACGAAGAGTCGGAAGCGACTGAATGAATAAACAACAAAAACCTTTATACATTCTAGAAAGTTTTTCTGGTGACTTCTGGTGGGAAAATGGTGAACTGAACAGCCTTGCTCGCGAGATCCGTGGGCAGAGTTGGCAGCGTGGCAGTTTTTCGGGCACAGGCAGGCTTTTCCTGTAACTCAAAGTATTTTTCTTGAGTAAAAAAAATGCTGGGAATTTACCCATTTGTCCTCCAGACGATGAGCTGTAGCCAGGAGATTGTGGACAGTGTGCATGATCGAACGGTAAGAATTCGCCGGGAGGCTGGGATTTCATCTTTTTATGAGCCACACTGCAGCCTCTTAAAGGGGCAGTAAGTCTTGCCTTCCGATTTCTAAAGCACCCAATTTATTTTTTTAAGTTTTGTACCCTAAAAGAAGCTTTTTATAGTAAGAAGAGGTGGAATCTCTTGGTGATTTTCATTATTTTTTCATTTTTTCATTATTTTTAGATTATATTTCTAATTTTTTTAAAAAAAGATTTGGCTTGTTTTCCCATCTAAAGTGTAACGAGGGCTGAGAATATACAATTGCCTTTCCATTACTATTTCTTGTACTGCATTTGAAGGAGGGATTGTTCTCCTATACATTGGATTTGAAGTTTTAAATTTTCAGCTTTCCACTCACTTTCTCTGGGACATGTTTGCTACTATACTTTCTCTTGTCAATTTCAGACAGAAGTTTTTTATTAAGTTATTAACTTCTATTTCTGTGAGTTAACTCTCTAGGGGGTGCCTTAATCTACTGTCTAAAGTATGGAAGAATTTAAAGAAGATTTCTTAGAGTTCTATCATGAGCGTAAACAGACTTTTAAAGAGATTCTTTCAGAGTGTCGTCAAGCTATCCTGCAGTGTGTTCGGGACATTGCAGAAGAGATTGTTGCTAAAATGTGTCATCTGGCTGAAAAGGAAAATGAAGATTTTGGTAAAGTTGAGGACTGTTTTCCTGTTAGCGAGATTGAAGTAATGCCAGCTGAAGAGCATGGTTTGGTGTTGAGGGGGTTAAAATGACAGTCCACGTTTAACACTGCACAAGGAGTTGCTATGTTGGGGAAATGTTATGATTATCTGAATCAGTGTTATAGGAAAGAGAATATTTTAAGTGGGAGTTTTTCTTTTTCTTTTTTGCTGAGAAATCTGCATTTCTGGGGGTAGTTAGGTTGTTGGACTTTTATTTTAAAAAATGCCTTATGTGTAATGGGGAAATATGTAAATGCCCTGGTATAATTTGAGGAGGGGTAAAAAATTAAGAATATGTAACTGGACTGATAATGAGGTTATTATGATTTCATTTTTTTAATGACTTGGACTAAGATTTACAGGATTCTTGATTTATAAGATTTAAAAGGTATGGATAAGATACAGTGGATATAAAAGGTCTACACACCCGTTAAAATGCCAGGTTTTTGAGATGTAAAAAAATCAGACCAAGATAAATCACTTCAGAATTCCCCCCCCCCTTTAATATAACATATAAACTGTACAATTCAATTGAAAAACAAACTGAAATCTTTTAGGGCAAAAAAAAAACCAACCACTAGAATAATATGGTTGCATAAGTGTGCACACCCTTAAACTAATACTTTGTTGAAGCACCTTTTGATTTTATGATAGCGTTCAGTCTTTTGGGGTAGGAGTCTATCAGCACGGCATTTCTTGACTTCGGAATCTTTGCCCACTCTTCCTTGCAGAAGCGCTCCAAATCTGTCAGATTGCGAGGGCATCTCCTGTGCACAGCCCTCTTCAGGTCACCCCACAGATTTTCAATTGGATTCAGGTCCAGGCTCTGGCTGGGCCATTCCAAAACTTTGATCTTCTGGTGAAGCCATTCTTTTGTTGATTTGGAGGTATGCTTTGGGACATTGTCATGTTAAAAGGTTAAATTCCTCTTCATCTTCAGCATTTTAGCAGAGGCCTGAAGGTTTTGTGCCAAAATTGACTGATATTTGGAACTGTTCGTAATTCCCTCCACCTTGACTAAAGCCCCAGTTCCAGCTGAAGAAAAGCAGCCCCAAAGCATAATGCTGCCACCACCATGCTTCACTTTTGGGTATGGTGCACTTTTGGGGTTGTGCAGTGTTGTTTTTGCACCAAACATACTGTTTGGAATTATGGCCAAAAAGTTCAAAGAAAAACATCCAAGCCCAGCTACATTTTGCAAAAACCTACATCAAGTCCGACAAAAGCATATGGTAAAATGTGTTATGGTCTAATGAGACCAAGGTTGAATTTTTTGGCCATAATTCCAAACAGTAGGTTTGGCGCAAAAACAACACATATTTTCCCATTGATCCATCTGTATATTATAGTCAAAGTTTTTACCCCATTTTATCATGCACTCTTTAACTTCTTCTTCTTCTAACTTAAATCTCAGTAAAAGCTTAAATGTTTTAGCAATTACATGTTCATCATTAGCACATATTTCAGTTTCAAATTCTGTCTTATATTGTTCAATTCCAAATGCCCTTTTATCTACTTTAAATCTTTCTCTCAACTGTACATATGAGAACCTTTGAAAACTAAATCCTTATTCAGTTAATTATTCTTTTGACTTCATCTTATATTCTGAGTTAGCCCCTATTTTTCACAAAGAGCACATGATTTATTACATCTCAACTGGGTGAGAAGTTCCAAAATGCCTTCCTTTCTATTATTCTTAGGGCTGGGAGGAAGGAAGAAGTCCTGGGCAGAATGGCTAAGATATCCCAGGTAGACAGCCCAGGAGGTATTCAGCCTGACTGGTGTTACATTCCCAGTTTGTAACATATTATCTATGCCCAGGCCTATTCACTTATCTCACCACCCAACTTTGTATTGCAATTCAGAGCAATATTGTTGCACTTCACTACAATACAAAATGTCTTCAAAAACTAAACTACACAGTACATGTCTGGTATGGCAGCTTCAAGAAAACTGAAGTGGTTTGAAAATCATAAACTTCATTTGCTGGTTAATAAACTCCATTTTCTTTTGTTCAAACTAAGTAATGCATATTTTCAGCTTGGAAAATGGTTAAAGTGACTCCTGATAATATAAGCTTTCTATCTGTATACATTTCATTTCTTCAAAAGTATGTGATTTCCCCAGAATGGCATAGCAAAAGTTATTTTACATCTCACTTATAAGGAATATAGCTGAAGAAAATATATTACTCTGCATGCTTAAGGGACTTTTTGAAGAATCTTTTTTATTACTATAGCAATGTCATATATGAGCATAAATGTATGGTGAGCAAGCAGACTGTGACACAATAACCAGTGTACTGCACATGTAAAAGTGCTAATAAAAGTCCACTGAACTTGGCTATTGATATCTGCTCCTACAGGAAAGATCCAGTGGCCATTGTTCTTTCAATTAAAGGAGCCTTCTGTTTGCCTGTTGTTTTCATTATTAGATAAAGGAATATTTTCCACAACAAGGCTTAACAAACCAAGGAACTAACAACAGAAATGATATGGAGAATGGGCATTGGGGTCATCTGAAATGAAGTTGCCATACTTGAAAGAGCAGAGAAATCAGGGCTTATTATTGGACTTCCACTTACGGGAGCAGGGAAGAGGAACAGTCAGGATGAATTGAACAAGGATTGTATCAGGTATATACTGTTTGCAGTGGTTGGGAGGAATAACAAAAAGAAAACAATTTGCCTATTAGTAAGGAAAACAGAATAAAAACACAGACATTCTGTGAAATGAACAAAGTCAGGCTCCAAATGGCATTTCAGAACAAACCACTGGCTACTTGGGCTCTGCTGTGCCAAATTTCAAAAGGAGAGATGGGACTGCATTTTTAGTACCTACCTACCTTTAATTATTTATCACACATACGCTGTGCTTTTGCCAAACCATTCAAAACTACTCTTATATAGTTCAAATTGGTAATTCATCCTGACAGAGGCCACACTGTCAAATTCAGTGGAAGAATGTATTATCTGCTTTTAGACCATTCTCTGAGGTAAACTCTTGAGCCCTTAATCCTCTCAGAGACTTCTGTAGTTGAACTGAACTTTAAATTCTCAATGTTCTGCAACTACCCTTGGTTATATACCAGGTTCTTATTATCTTACTGGTCAGAAGATAAATAAAAGAACTTTTAAGTACCAGGAAGGGCCCAGGCTGAACTAACCATGCGTTTATAAGCAGCTTCCTCTGTATACACATGAACAATGTAACTACAATACTGACCCACATAATTAAATGAAGACTTTTTATTATAAAATCCTGTCAAAACAGATAGTTTCAGTGGCTACATCCCTTCCTTTTCCTGAAGCATTAACAATAGAGTCAGATGTTTTCAGTCCTCCAGAAAAGAGTGGTATTTAATGGTTTTGCCAATATGGAAAATCTTAGAGATTCATATAGATAGTCCTGAGTTTAAGAATGAGTTCTGTTCCCATAATTCTTAATATAAAATGTAGTATGAATGGCAAATTTGGGTGTAGATAATAATAATTTTTATTAGGGGAGTGGTGGCTCAGTGGGTAAGACGCCAGACTTGTTGATCAGAAGATCGCAAGTTCGAATCCCTAGCCCCACGTGACGGAGTGAGCTTCCGCACTCGCCCCAGCTCTTGCCAACCTAGCAATTCGAAAGCATGCAAATGCAAGTAGATGAATAGGTACCACTTCGGTGGGAAGGTAACAGCGTTCCACACGCGTCATGCCGGCCACATGACCACGGAAGCGTCTTCGGACAACGCTGGCTCTTCGGCTAACAAACGGAGATGAGCACCGGCCCCTAGAGTCGGACACGACTGCACAAATGTGCGGGGGGAAACTTTACCTTTACCTTTAATAATAATTTTATTGCTTATTTAAAGTGAGTAAGAATCTGATTTAAATAATAGGTGCTTGGGATGGAAAACCTGGAAGTGTTTAAAAAAAAGTTAAATAATTTAGGTCCACACAGACGTTAGCAATGACATATTTGGAAATAAAACAGTAGCTTATGGTAAACCTTGAAAACTAAAACAGCACTAATACTCCTCTTCCTTTCTTTGTATGTGCTGATGGACTGAGGAAGAAACACGGAGACATCACCAAGTGATCTTCATTTTGGCATGGCAATTGTATCTGAACATCCAAATTGCTTCATGAAGACAAATGGAATCTGCCAAGCCTGTAATAGCACTGCACTGAATTTTCCCCAGAGCCAAATTTCACTTCAAAAGTTGTCAGTTCGAATGGTACAAAAAGTTCATTGGTAGTGGCAGGAAATGACTACCTGACTTTCCATTTTATTTATTTATTTTATTTATTACTTAAATTTATCCCCACCCATCTCCCCGAATAGGGGACTCTGGGCGGTTTACAACATAAACATTTTATCTCAAAGCCTTCTTTTTTGCATTTTTTTCCTGGCTTATGGTATGAACCAAGCCAGCTAAATATTATATTGTGAATATGATGGTATCATTTAAACAGCCAACCAGCTTTGGCCATGTGATCAAATCACTGAAGGCAAATGAATCTAGCGTTTAGCTCTATGGCTATGTGCTGATGCACCTAAATGTCAAGAATTAAAAGTCAATTTTATATCCAAATGTTTAAATAACATTGTCAACCTGGCCATCTATAAGTTGCATGCTGCTAAGTTGTTCTTGGAGTAAACATAAAGAGTAAGTGAATGTCCCTATTATAGACCTCTGAGATAAGTTCATGAAGACCCTATAATCATGACATCATAGCTGTTATAGCACCTTTAAACAAAACATTTTTTCAAAATAATAGTGCACAGAATAATAGTTGGAATAATAATAGAAGAAAACACCAATGGCTTTGGGTGACTTTGAAGTTGCAAAGGGTACTTAGGTTAATGGGGACTCAGCTCTGATTGACAGACAAATAACTGCATTCATACGACAAGCTCTACCTATTACCAAATCTAAAGTAGTTTATTTACATTTTTATTACAGTATTTATAACCTGCCCTCAACCACCAGACTCTGGGCAGTTCACAATCAATAAATAATATGATGAAATAACATATAAATCCCATAAAATTCCAGTCTTCATTCCCAAAGATTGTAATTAAAATAAGCTTAGATAAAAATAGACTATAGAAATTAAAAATAAAGTCAAAATGCTTTGAATCAGGCAGACTAACAAACACCCACTTAAGCCCCAAATATCCACCAAAATAAAATAATTTTCACAGTTTCCCTAAAAATAGATAGTGTGGGGGCCATGGTGTTTCATAAAGCCTAGACAGCCATCAAGAAAGCCTGTCTCTGGGCTCTACCACTCTCATCTCTCAAGGGGAAGGAATCTGAAGCATCTCTTCTCAGCTTAAATACACAGGACAGGCAAATTATTTTGGAGAAGATAGTCTTAAAGCAACAGGAAGCCAAGTCACAGAGACCTTTATAGGTTAACACAGCACTTTGAATTTTACTTAGAAGTCTATGGCAACTATTGTAACACCTACACAATGGTATCACCCTGCTCGTTGCTCATACACATCAGCAAGCATCAGTTGCATTTGTACCGGCAGCCCCAAGTAGAGCATGTTTCAATAGCCTAAATCTGAGGTGGTGAGGACATGTCATAGTCATTAAGGCCTTCCACTCCAAAAAGGGTTGCAATTGATACTAGGTGGACCTGGACAAAGGCTATCTGGCCATAGGCTCCATATTCTGATGAAGCAAGAACCATGAATCCAGAAGGATCCCCAAGCTGTTGTGATCCTGTTCCTTCAAGGGGAGTACAATTCTTCATGCACCTTTTCCCCTGCCTTTAAATGATTTCATCTACATTGGGCCATTGGGCCAATAGATTTGGGTACTACAGATTTCTTTGCTAGTTCGTTTAGACATAATGTTAAGACAAGACATGTTAGCCATTATTTGTTGAACAATTGGTTCACAACTTATATCATAATCAATCTTTTACGTAACAAATCAAGAGCAAACAGAATGCATTGTGGGTTAATGTCATCTATGAGTTGTCTTAATTTACTCTTTGTTAGCTTTACTTAAATGTTTTGCTTAGAATAATTTTTGAAGATAGGACTAAGATTTTGAGGGAGGGTGGCATATGCATTTTTTGCCAGGCTGGCTGCTTCTGAGCTGGTGTAATTTAGCAGGAAAAAAATTGGAGAGAAAAAGCTCAGGTACAGCCTTGGAGTAAAGCTGAGCTGTCAAGAAGGCAGATGAGCTGACCCGGCTGCTAGCCAGCACTGTTGTGGGGCAGATAGAGGCAGCATTCTGATTGGCCAAACCTAGTATGTAGCGTTGGGTTCTAAAGTCAGGGGGGGTACCCTATGAGCCATAAAGAAACAAAGACAGACAGAGAGACAGAGAGACAGACATGGAAGAAAGACGGAGATACACATTGTGATGTTTGAGCCTGTGCCACTCTAAGCACTGAGGCTGTTAAGTAGAGTGACTGCATGGGAAGTTGGTGGCTGAAGAGAGACATTGCTGTCAGTGTGCTGGTCCACTGGAGTGGGCAATTGTTGTTTCCTGGCCCCAGAGGAAGAAGAGGGTGAAAATGTCAGCTGGAGTCTTCCCTGTGAGAAGCAAAGAACCAGACAGGTGGACTGGCTTCACCCAGAACCAAAGGCAGACGGGGACAGAGAGAGGCAATTGCCTGCAGAGGAATGCCTGGAGACCTCAGGGAAGCCCCAGACCAGAAGGGCTGGGCTGAAGACCCTGCGAGGTGGGTTGGGCTGTGAGAGAGTGACTGGCCCAAAGTCACCCAGCTGGCTTTCATGTATAAGGCAGGCCTAGAACTCACAGTCTCCTGGTTTCTAGCCCAGCACCTTAATCATTACACCAAACTGACTCTAAACAAACAAACCAAATAAAAGAAACAAACAAAACAGGCTCCATGGTCCCTGTGAAGTCACACACACACCCAGCTCTAACAGTACCATCAGACACACTGTGACTTTGAGATTATGATTTTACTTTGACTTTTCTTTTTATCTTTTCGTTTTCAGGCAGGTCATAAAATCTTTTCCAAAGTTAGAAATACCTTGAAACAAGCCTGTTTAAGCCTTTAGTTGCCATTAAGAATTAAATGTAGTTTAGGGTTTTAGAATGGGATAAAGAATTGAATTAACAGTTTCACTTCTGCCTCATAGAAAATTGAACCATGTCTTTGGAAATGAACCCATTTAAAACTTTTTAAGAAAATGTTTAGGGCACCACAGAACTTTATTTTAGCTTCTCTGCTTTACTATTTAAATATCAAACTTAATCTTTCAGGTATTCAGAGAAAGTTATTATTTTTTAAAAAAATTAGCTGTCTTACCCACCATTGCTGCATGGAATGAAATCAAGTGAAAATTAAGATTTCACATGATTTATTTTAGTCTGTGCATATAAAAATGCTAGTGATTGTGTTAGCTCTTTTAGTAACTACTTTTGTACTGCCAGCTTTGTCAACTTATTTCCTTTTAATGAACTCACATTTAAGTTTTGCCTCTCACTGTTTCTAATTGAACCACAAGACTGAATTATTAACTCTTGTAATCATCATGCTGATAATTATGCAAGAAAAATACAATTATTAATAAATTAATTTAAATTAATAATCAATCCTTAATGCATTTTAGATTAATCCTGAGGTTGCAGTGAAATGTATTTATCTACCTTGATTTCCTACTGGTACATTTCTGACCAAAGTGGTCTATATCCTAAATTTTACTGACAAATCAATCAGAAAAGAATTTGCAGTTGGAAGCCTACATTTGTGGGAAACAATCCAGAAAGTCTATGTGAACAATTTTGCATCTTTAAAGAATCCTACTTTATTTTAAAAAATAAAATAAAATAAAATGAGAGAACTTACTTCTACTGCTATGAATATGTTCATGAAATGTAATGTAGCTTAAGCTAATTATTTAAGCTTTCAAAATTTACTACACAGCATTAGTAATAAAGTGCCATCTTTCCCACACAACCATGTATCACAGTATGAAACAATACATCACTATGCCAAAAATATCCATTATGTGTTGGCTTCTCTGTCATACTGATTTATCAGAATACTTCCAATATTTTAAACCTTGAAAAAGACAAAAAGCATAAAGAATTATTTTAAACCTTGTTCTTCACATGCTACATTTAAACATCTGCAATAGTTTTTCCCCTCTCAATATCTTGCTACAGAAGAAATATTTTGGTAGTCAGAGTGGCAATCTCATATATTGCAGGAGAAGAGAGTGAAATGGAATAAAAATGTGAGATAGCCAGAAATTGGTTCTGTATACAGATAAAAAAGGAGAACTGATTTATGTTGACCCAAATTTATTTGCTAACTTGAATTATACCAATTATATTTAATATCAAAAAACAATATGCAAGTAACTATACTTTGAAGAGTTTTTCCCTTAAATTTGGTGGAAAAAAATCAGTTTAAATATTTTTAAAGATATATTCTTGTACTAGGATACCCATGCATATATATCCATACAATATAACAAAGCTGAGGATTTCATTATAATTCTTTTGTCTCGTATAGCAACAGAAAAATTAATATTTTTCCTTAACTTTATCAATATTAATGGATTATTTGTAAACTGCACAGTATGTTATAAAAATTGAACACATGAATTTCTCGAACAAAGCTATTCATTGGATAGAGGAGATATTACTCAGTCTAGTATGGAGGCTGTATCCAGAGCTCTGCAGACAGCTCTTGGTCATGGGCCATAGTCCAACCCAACTCAGTGTCCAAAACCAAAGTGAAATTTAGGAAGAGAAAAAAAAGTTCCATTCTTCCACAGCCAACTTTAAGCTAAACCTAAGATAGAAATATTTCTATTTCAATGGTCTGAATTTTTTTCCAAAGCTAGAATTTTATCAGATGAAGCATAGCAAATTTCATTGAAATCGACACAGAAGGTTTTGAACCTTCATCATTTAAATCTGTGTCTTGACATTAAAAAAAACTACTATTTGTCCCAAATTATCTTGTCCAGGACTTGGTTCAGCTTATCCAATGCATATTTTTAGTATTCATACCACATCCAGAATATTATTCTATCACATTTCAGACTAGATATTTAAGAAAGCCCATTTAATTCTCTTTGTGTGGCTGTACACGAATATAAACTTAAATTACCACTCTTTTACCTTTCAATCTGCACCATTTCTCTTCACCTAAAATGTTGTACCAGCCATATTGTATTTTAATTTGACAGCTGAAATTAGTTTCCAGTGGTGTAAAAATCCCATGTCCAATATTAAAACTTAACAGAGTACAAACTCATAGGACTTCATCATCATTGTAATGCTTCATGTCTCACACTGATTCTTGATGGTGGATGTTATCAGCAAAACTTGAATTTGTTCAAAAGGAAATGTTTTGCTTTGGAATCTTGAAATGCATTTGAAATGTTTTTGATAAGATACCTGAATTTTGAAAACTAGAGAATTCAGTATACCTGCATTTACTAATAACAGTTTGCAGTGATCTAATAAAAGGGAAGGATAAAAGGTGTTTTCATGACATTTCAGAATATGAACTGACCTCACTGCTGACTTCTGAAGAACAAAGGCCACAATTTGCATTCTGCATTTTACAATATAATTTTGGTTTTCTCAGTTCTAGATTAATCCATTTTCCTTTAGTACTGGAAAGGCTAATTGAAAATGTCAATTGTTTTTATTGTTTGTAATAACAAACACATTAGACAATATTTTGTTGGTGTGGGGGAATCATTTTTCTGTATCAGAGTTATTATTAGTTTTGTCATCCTTCCCAAAACTTGTTTATCTGACTTTTTTTAAAAAAAATGCCAGGTGGTCTGTATCTTATATTCCATTTCTGAATACCAAGCACAAGGCAAGTTCCAAGAAAATTTTTTGCTATAACTAAAGAAATAAAGGCATCACTAAAGAGATTATCTTGCCTCTGCAGGGGTATGATAAGATATGAAGAGCAACCAAGTTTATCTAATCCCTTAGAGGTGAATTTACCTTCATGATAAGCACATTGCCTGGAGTGCCTTCATTATCATCAGGATAGAAGAATTCAAAGATTTCAGTTTTAAAACCACATAAGAGGTTACAGATTCTTTTTAAAATCAACCTTATGGAACAGTTAGCTCTTCATAATCCAGCACTGGGTTATGGCTTGACCTTGGGTGGGCAACAGTAGCAGCAACATCACTACTTTGTGCGTATGTATGCAGGAGGTGTTCATTTGAGATATTTATTAGAGAAGGAAGAAGGAAGAGTAGATAGAAGAAAGAAAGAAAAAGTTAAGCATCAAAGCCCATTGAAATGGGGTTAAAGTAGATTGTGGTCTGATAATATAGAACTTTTTATTTTTAGAAAATATTGCTACATCATCTCTTCAGCAGGTTGGCAGCTGATCTTATCAGCTCAGAAGGTAAGCAGGGTAGGGCCTAGTTAATGCCTAGGCCCTTCCATACCATTACAAAGAAACAGCTCTTGTAATCACCAGTCACTCAAGTTGATCCGAGAGTGTCTATATCTTTGCCATTTGGCCAACACAACTGACTGAGAATTATGGAAATTGTAGTTCAACACATGGGTGGGGGAAGAGGTATTTCTCTAACCTGAAACACATCCCCCCACCCACCCATGTGCTGAACTACAATGCAATTGCATTTCAGTTAATGGCTACCTGGAAGGGAACACTTCCTGATTTTCAGGGAGGAAAATCACAGCAAGGTAAAGATAAGCCAGAGGTCATCCATCACTAAGAGCAGGAGCAGATTCTGTTCCCCTTCACCTTCCCAATCTTTGCAGAAAGACCACTCTGGATATTTAGTTGTTTCATAAATGCAGAACTTATCCCATTCATCAGAGAGAGGATGAAGAACTTTTGGGTACTATGAAGATGGAAGAAAATATTTATTAAGTTGATTAAAAAGCTGATCAAAGAACTTTCCATGGCATGGAGAAAACCTTGAGGGTTTTTTTTTTTAAAAAAACTGAATATGGGAACCAGCAGAACTGACTAATTCATCTGTCTAGACTAGACAAAGGCTTTGAATAATTACCTGCTGCAAGTTCTGGAACTGAATCACTGCATAATGGCCCATGTCTGGTCCCCTACGAACACATACTTTTTAAATAAATAAATAAATAAATAAATAAATAAATAAATAAATAAATAAATAAATAAGCTCTTCATCAGAAGTATTTTGATTTATTTATTTATTTATTTATTTATTTATTTATTTATTTATTTGTCAAATTTATCACTGCCCATCTCTACAAAAGTAGACTCTGGGCGGTTTACAATAAATATGGACAGCCTCTACTCTGTTGGCCTTTTGCAAGGCTGTGAAGACCTGACTCTTTGCCCAGGTATTGGGGGTGGGATGTTAGTATGGAGCTCTGGCATCGGTGCATGTGTCTAGTACTTTTCACCCTCAATGCAGTTTTAGTTTTGTTGTTTGTTTGAATGTAATTCTCTGTTTTTGGTTTTTTGTTTTGTTTGACACCCATAGTTTCTTGGATAACAGATGGGCAACCATATATATTTGATTAATGAACAAATAAATAAATAAATTTGTGGGATCTATAAAGTGGCACAAACCCCTTTCTTACTTTAATCTATGGCTGAGAATGCCAAAAATGCCACTAGTCAAAGCTTTAAACAGCTCCTCTTTTATATTAAGTAATAAAATAATAATAAATGGTGTTGTTTGAAGGCATGCCCCTGGAGTATTGTAATTTTTAATGTCACAGAAGGGCGGAAATGATTAAATATTTATACAGTAATCACATTAATTATATGTCATTACAGTTATTTAATTAAGTTTAAATTAAAATTAACTTGAATCAAAATTAGTTTTTGTCCTGGTCCACTCCCTTTTTGGAGTGGGTCCTCAGGCACACACTCCAAGGACAAGCACCATCCCTGGCCTGCAAGCAGCAGATGCCTTCTGGCCTTTAAACATCCAAATACTATGAGTGAAAATATGAAGCCTGGATAACTCTAGTTCAATAAATGGTTTCTGAAAAAGGAGACAGGTGTTAACAAGTAAAAGAAGAAAAGAACAAGGAGAACCTGAGAAGTAATGTGTGCGTTAATGAATATTCATCTTTTAATTTATTATCATGTTTATAGCCAAAACTGCAGAGCAAATTATATTCTGCATCAAATCCCAAGGGGATTTTCATTTCCACTGTTTGGAAATGTGCCAGAATGAAGCACATTCAAAAGAGAGAGACTGCAAAGAGGATGTTTAATGCTTAATGTGCTGGAGACAAAATGCTTGTCATGGCCAGTGGGGGAAGGAGCAGCAAACGAATAATTATTCATATAATACTAATGTATCACAAATCACAGTTATTTGAGTGAAATGAGGTGTTTTGGAAATAGGAGAAAGAGAAAAGTAGGCATTAAGTCCATAGTCCTCAAAGCTTCAATTAAACATAAACCATGGTTCATTCCAACTCCCAGGAGCTTGACTTCTACATCCTGTTTTGCTCTTCAGGACCAGTTATAACAAATATATTCTACCAAACAAGGAGCTGACTGAAATCTGATTGATCAGCACAACACTTAAGCATTCCTAGCTAATCAAAGACTCCTTTGGGGCAGCAAGCACTGAGTAAGGAAACAATGACTGAAGTTGAGTTAGTGAAGTGGCTGGCAAATATTTCAGTTGAAACTTAAGTAAATTTATTAAACCAACTTGCTGGTACAAGTAACTGGATGACTGCCAGATATCAACAAGCTAATTATAGGGCTACCAGATCTGCAATGTAAAATTTTGGATGATCACTAGATGGCACCAAAGCATTACAGTAAACTTTAACTCTCTGCTGATATCTAGCGGTTGTATGTATTTTTGCAACCCAGATCTGATAGTCCTAGGACACTTGTTTGAAAGCTAGGCTTATGGCAAAGCAATTACACAATCTGCCACAACCCAGATTTGCACATTTGACCAATATATCATTATAACATTTTTAAATGTGTAAATTGGCTCCAACAAGGAAACAAAGTATTTGCAGCTGTGTTTTCTTATTAATCTTAATAGGATATCATGGATTCTTCCATTTTATTATCCAATATTACATTATTAAGTTTTTGAATGGCAGATGTATTTCTTATTTGAGATCAAGAGACTGAATGCACATTGTTAACACTATTTGAACTAATTATTAAAATAAATTGAAGCTTTTATTTCATGTTAACACTGTGGCTATGTATACATACCATAATGCAGAACCATCAGTTGACTCATTAATCTGCCAGTATTACTATTTTGAAAAGTTCCACTGTTCAAAAGACTGGAACTAAATTAATAGCTTAAGAATTTTGATGTATCTTTTCTGTATTTCCCAGAAATAAAAACAAATATCATACATTAGCACTTACAATCAGACCTTGGTTGTCACAGATCATGAGTCTCATAGCTCTGGGAGCATTTATTCATAGCTCTCTCCATTTGCCCCAAAATTATTAGAAACGAAGAGAGAGACATAATTATAAGGTGAAGATGAACGGCCTAATCTGTTTCCTTGAGTCACCTCATTTTTCTGCATTATTCATATTTCTTCAGCAAATGCAGGCTGGAATGCTAATGTCTGTGTTGCTTTGCTGACTGTCTTCTGCCACCATATTTCTCTCCAAAGAGGTATCACCAGTGAGCAACTATTCTGCAGCCCATGATTTAAGAGCCTGCAGCATCCATCACTAGAATTCATTTATTGCCATCTTTTTCTCTATGTTTTAGAACTACAGCTCTCAACGGAGCTGGAAACTCTGGGTGCCATTGCTGGAAAGATTTTTGCAAGATTCTCAATAAGGCTTAAAGATTTTGGCTGCGTCCAGATCTACAGTTATTATTTATTCAATTTTTCCCCGTCCATCTCCCCAAACAGGGGACTCTTGAGTTCAGAAGCAATAGGCTTTAAAAGCACTGATACCCATTTTCATATCAACATTTCTTAAATACATTTTTGATATAAAATGTTTCCTAACATATATATATACATTTTCATCCCAACCTGTATATTTTAATGGGTGCTTTCCCCAAATATATGGATTTCTATACACAGTTTTGACTGGAGAAGTGGATCATAACTGAGAAAACTGCAAATACAGTAACAAAGTAAGATGTGCAGGAAATGAAAATGGAAAGAGTTTGTATTAAAATAAAGACTCAAATAAGTTGCCCTACATTTCTATTATTCTATACCAGAGCTTTCCAAACTGTGTGTCGGGACACATTAGTGTGTTGGCTGCAGTGTCTGGGTGTGTCGCGGCTGCTGCTGCCTCTGAGCCCTGCTGGGATTCCGCGCAGGTCCTAGTGCCTGCCTTGTGTCTTGCTGCCTCCAAACCTGCTGTGATTCTGCACAGGTCCTAGTGCCTGCCTTGTGCCCTGCTGTAAGAGTGTGTCGTGAAATGATGCCCTGCTGTAAGAGTGTGTCGCGAAATGATGCATGTCTAAAAAGTGTGTCACCAACATGAAAAGTTTGGAAAGCTCTGTTCTATACTTTTACTGACACATTCCTAAGAAATTATAACATCTAGAATGCCCCTCCTTCTCTGAATTTAAGTTTAACCATTTTTATAAGCCAGCCAATTCATACAGACCCGGGACAATATAAATAGTTCAAGATATAACAACAGCAACAACATTCCTTTATGACAGCCAAATAAGCAAAGTTATGGATCAAAATCTCACTGGAACAATATAATTTCCACTTGTTTCTAAAAACAAAGGGGAATTGGAACATTCCATACTTCCAGAAGTAAGTTCCTCCATAAGTTTCGGAACCCAATCAGGAAGGCCTGTTGCCTGGTCTATGACCTATGGGCCTCTCAAGGGGAGGACCTTCAAAAGGCCCACCCTGGGAGTCCAGCCTAGATAGGTCAATTATATTTTAGCCATGTTCTGCCTGACATAACCCAGTGTTGCATCATGAAGACTTTAAAGGTGATGACCAGCACTTTGGATGGGGCCCAGAAGTCTACTGATAACCAGCGCAGCAACTTCAGAATCAGCTTCTGTACCATCTCCAAACACAAACCTGCATAAAACATGTTACAATAGTTTAATTGGGTTGTGATCAGGGCATGAGTAATTATCACCAGGGCCAAGGCTTCCATTTGCTGGCCAGCAGGAACCAGCATATTTATTTATTTAGTACGGCGAATACTGTCTCGACAGTTTACCATAAAACACACTAAAATTTACACTGTAAATAAAAAAGATATACAATGAAATGCAAAACAAAAACACCATATAAACAAGGGAGTGCAAGTTGGCCATTCAAAGATTAAAACAATATAAATTAAAATGCAATTAAAAGCCAGTCACAAGAGGCCTCCCAAGTCATGAACCAACACTTCTGGGGAAATACAAAACATATTCCCAGGCCAGTTCTTGGTGGATTGCCCAAAAGTTTGCTGACTCCATTTTGGAAAGATTTAATCTGAGCTCTTTACAGCCTCCAAATACCTATTCAGGACTTCCATGGCATCTCTGGCTTGGCCTATGATGGCAATGCATAGCTAGGTGTCATTTGCATATGGTTGATACTTCACAGCAAATCATTGGGGGGTTTCCCCCAATGGTTTCATGCTGATGTTAAATAACAGGAGGAAAATAACAGGAGCTCCCAAGGACTTGATAGTTCCCCCTCTGGGGCTAGCAACTGGAAATGTTTGCTCAGACAGGAGTAGAGTTAATGAAGGACTGTGCAACTCCAACTCCAAACCATTTCAAGCATGCCATAGAATTCAATGGCTGATGGTGGAGCTCTAATAGGACCAAGAGGAGTCCATTCCCCCGCTCTCAGTTCAGATGTAGGTCTTTACCAGAGTGACCACTGTTCTTTCTATCCCATGACCAGTCTGAATCCTGACTGAGAAGGATCCAAATAATCCAGATAATCAACATCCTCTAGGATCCTCTGCAACTTCACAACACCACCACCTTCTCAATAACATTCTATAAGGGGAAGCTGGAGACTGGGTGGGAATTAGCAAACATTGCTGGATCCATAGAAGGCTTCTTCAGGAGAGGACACACCCACCATCTCCTTAAAGGCAGGTGGCACTATTGTCTCCCTCAGTGAAGCATCAACAGCCTCACAGATCTGTTCATGTCCAGCCTGGAACTAGAAAGATAACATTCAGACTACTGAAGACCCTATACATTACATCAGGCTCAAGAAGCTCAAAACTATCCCAGATTTCCACAAAGACTTTGCCTCACTTCTCACCATCACATTCTATTTGATTGACATCCAAACAAGGTTTATCCACCAAGAAGCTTGCAGACTCATCCACTGCACCTGTACCATTCATCTTTGCCTAAAAAGATCATCCACTGCACCTGTACCATTCATCTTTGCCTAAAAAGATCCTGGTTACTCTGAAAAGAACCACTGGGCAGGAATCGGTGCATGCAATAAGTGTGGAGATGACTTGTGTTTTGCCATTCATATTGCCTCTTGTAGATTTGAACCTGAGATCTTACTAGTGCTTGGTCAAGTCGATTTTGGGGCAGAGCTTGTGTTGTGATGGTGTAACACACATTTTATCATATGTCCCCTTTACACCCTTTGTGGACACACCTTGCAAGGCCCATATATTCTTTCCAAAGGTGGCTAACCATATATCTCTTGCAAACAGGAGATGGAGACATACCTCTTTCAACATTGTTCCCCTGCAACTAAGATTTGGAGGTATGATATCCCCAGCCTGAAGGTAACACTGAGTCTTCAAAACTAAAAGCCCTTGTTAGACTTGTTTTCCATCAATTTATCCAGTCTACTTTTCATATTCTCCATCACCATGATTTGTGGAAATGAATGTCACGGGTTAGTTAAGCACTCTAAAATATACTTTTGTCTATTCCAAATGTTCTTGAGATCAACTTCAGTGGATGGCTTCTATAAGAAAGAAAAAAGGATAAAAACTTCCTCCTGTCCACTTTGTTTATGCCATGCATAATTTTATACACTTTAATCAAGTCCATCTCAATAATTACAAGCTAGAGCCTGAAGCCTTTTAGCCTTTTCATTTAGGGGACTCCACTGATAATTTTGGTTGCCCTATTCTGTACTTTATCCAGTTCCATTACATCCATTTTCAAGTGTGATTATCAGACCTGTGCACATGATTCCAGGTGAGGACATACAATTATGGCATATTTATGTTTAATCCCTTTCTTAATTATTCTCCCATGGAGTGAGCCATTTTTTTTCATAACTGTCATACAGTGAGTCAGTATCTTCACTGAGCTATCCAAATAAATCCAAGATCTTTCTCCTGGAGAGTTAGAAACAGTTTCAGACTCCATCAGTGTATATGAGAAGTTTGGGGTGGAGTGCATTATTTTACTGTTAAATTGAATTGCATTTGTCATTTGGCTGACAAGGTCATATAATCCCCAAACAAGGCCAGCTTGCTACCAAGGTAACTTATGAACAAGTTAAAAAGCACCTATCCTTGAGGACTCAATTTCTTATTTCTCTCCATTGAGTAAATTGCCCATTTATTCATACTCATTGAATTCTGTTTTTTAATCAGTTAGCAGTCCACAAAACGACAGGCCTTTTATCCAATGCCCTCTAAGTTTACTCAAAAGCTTTTGATGAGGAAAAAGCTTTTGATGTCAAAGGCTTTTTGAGAACCCAAGTATACATTGGTGACTGGATTACCACTATCTACGTTCCTGTTCACTCTCTCAAAAAATTAAACATTTGGTAAGCTTGATTTATCTTTGCAGAATCTATGCTATTTTTTCTTCCACAAAAGTTGTTCCCCTATACGCCAAATTATTTCTATCAATTTACCTGTAGCACATAGCTTTCCAAACTGTGTGTCGTGACACATTAATGTGTCGCGACAAAACCCGGAAGTGCTGATGGCACGGCGCGGCTGCCCCTGTGGTGGCACACGCGGCAGTGAAAGCAGCGTTGATGGCAGTGGCACGCCATCAGCGCTTCCAGGTTTTAGCACGAAACACGAGGCCGTTGCCACTGCCGCCGTGCACGCTGCCGGTTCCATGTGCGCCGCTGTGCATGCCGCCGCCATTGGTGTGTCACCAATGGCGGGACTTTGGAAAGCACTGCTGTAGCAGATGTTAGCTGACTAGCCTATTAATTTCCTAGTTCAAACTAGGTCAATTTTTTTTTAAAAAAAATGATGTCACATTGGCTAACTTCCAGTCGCCTGGCTTGAGAATGATCTGAATAACAAGCTATATATATAGATCAGCAATTTCACATTTGAGTTCTTAAAGTACTCTTATTGGATGCCATCAGGATCCAGTTGGTCTCTAGGAATGTCCTAGAATACCCATTTCCCATTTTATTTGTTCTTCAGAAGCCTAAATTTGGCTTCGAGCACTGGCTAGCAGGGATCTTGAACACTGCCTCCATCCCAACACTAATAGTCCAGCTAGATAGCCCATGACATCTGAAACCTTGCTCCAGGAGGGCAATCTACACATTCATCACAAATCCATCTGTTTGTGTTTCTAAAGATTGAATCACCCATAAACAAAATACTCCACCTTCAGAGGAGTATCCTCAAAACATGACAACATGATTTAATCACCAAGAATCAGGTCCTTCCTATGAAAATGTCACTCTTATCCTTGAAATGATGTCTTCCTTCCCCAAGTCCCTAGTTCTCCCTCACAGGAAAAGAGTTGCCAGCCTGGGAGTGAGACAAAGCTATTATATCCCCAGATGGGGATAATATACCTTGCTGTCTCTAAAGATCTCCCACTTCAGCCGTCCTTGATTTCAAGACTTGCAACATGAACACCAGGAGTTCACTGCACTGAACACGAACTTATAGCTTATGCCCAACAGGCAGTTAGTTGTAGATTTGACACTCTGCAATAAGTTATAAGGCAACATCTTTCCCACTGGCTTAAAAAAATTACATTACAATGGCATGGCAAAGGGAGAAACAGTATTAGATCAATATGTCTCAAATTAGATCAATAAGTCTCAAATCAATATGAACAATGGCATATTTATATATGGGTTGAGGAATCACCATTTGGGTCTTACTAGGAAGAGATCTATAAATAATCCAAGACTCAGAATTTCAAAATAGCTGGATTATAAATACCAAGGAATTACACTACTTAAAGTAAATCCATACAAGCATAACATCCTTTTTTGTTTTGGGTTACTAATTAAATAGAATGGAAGAAGGACAGAAGTAGAACCTACCTAAAAGTCCACAACAGAAAAGCACACTTTTAATGCACCGTTCACACACATACACACACACATACACAACTGCCCTGCCCTGGCACAGGTCTTTAGGTGGTACACACTCACGAAAATGCATAGTAAAAATTGCACAATTATTCCTGTCTTCTGAAAATACTAGTCAGAAAATTGACATAAAAACACCATCAAATTAAAATGATCAAACACTGATTTTTAAAAAAGCCATTTATCAAAAAGCCAACAGAAAACAGTTCTTGACCAACCACATAAGTCTCAAGCACCTGACAAAACAAAATTGTTTTTGTTACAATATAGCCAAGGTAATAGGATTTTTCTTAACCAAACCTAGCAAAGTTTAAAAGAAATGTAGAATTAGATTTCCTGACCAGGTGCAGAGGTCTCTTACCTGTAAATAACCTAATATTAGTTCCTTTAATCATTTTCTGACCATCTTAATCATTTTATAAACATTTAATTTATGGGAACAAAATTTAATTTTAAGAACCTGAAGGAAAAGCTCTCAAACACTGCTTCACAGTATAGTTTATTGCAAAAGTCAGAAGACAGAGACTGACTTACACATTGGATAACGCCACTGACTATGATTTTTTTTAAAAAAAATACAATTGCTTGGTTTGCAGCAAATGCTGAACTATAAACCATGATTTACAAATGATGGATTGATGCAAGACACTAAGCCAGAAGCAAAAAGCCACATTTATTTTTATTTATTTTTTATATTTATTGTTCAAACATATATGCTATCAAACCATAATAATAACTGTAATATAAACAAATAAGAAAAATAGAAATAAAGCAATAGAAAAAAAATAGCATAATTATAATAATAGACAATAACAGTGTAGTAAACTATCTAATGAAATCTGGCTGAAGATGGAACATAATCGTTCCCCTAAGGCATTTGGAAGAGTTTCATTTTCATAACTTTCCAGAATGCCATTATCATGGGGGCTATCCTAGTTTCTGCAGTGAAACGGTTCCAGACTAAAGGTGATGACTGAAAAACAGTATATCCTGGCTTCAGTTCCCTCACTTCATAGAACTGGGGTACTAAAAACGGCTTATTTCAAGAGAACTTTCTTGGGCTAGATCTCCTCTAGTTGGAATAAGCTTTTCATAAGGTATTAGGTGCTAGATTTTGTAAGTTAAAACTAGCACTTTGAATTGCATCCATAAATCTATTAGTATATCCATACAGCCTACGGAATATGTTTAATAGGGCCATAGCAACTAGCGCCAGTCAGTACATGGGCTGCTGCATTTTGAACCAACAGTAATTTTCAACTGGTCTTCAAAGGCAGTCTCATGTAGAGTGTCTTGCAGAATCTAAAAGTGGTGTAATAAAGGCATGTGTAACTAGCTAAGTCTACCTGCTCCAGGAAGGGCCACAATGGGTGTACCATCTGGAGCTAGCAAAGGACCTCCTGGCCAAAGCCTCCACCTGCCCATCTAGCACCAGCTGCAATTCCAACAAGTCCCCAAGTAATGGACCTGCTCTGAGAACTACAATGAATAAACAGAAATTCTGTCTTGCTAGGGTTCAGTTTCACCTTGTTTTGTCCAACAAACACAGACTTTAATGGCATCTCCAGCTCGGCTCAGAGTGGCTATAACATGGTAGCACACTGAAACTGCCAGATGATCATATGTGTCATCTACAAATTTGATAAGCATTTCCTTCAACCCCTCATCCCTGTCACTAATAAAAAATTGAAGAATGTAGGACTCAAGATTGAACCTTGTGGCACCATACTGAATACATTACTCCAATCTGATGACATATCATTGATGAGGACTCTGTCAATACAATTTTTGAGTTAGTCATGCATACATTTCTTAGTTAACTAGTATGCTTTTGATGTTTTACCGAAAGCTTCCTGAAATTAAAATACACTGCTCAAAAAAAATAAAGGGAACACTGAAACAACACAATGTAAGTCCAAGTCAATCACACTTCTGTGAAATCAAACTGTCCACTTAAGTAGCAACACTGATTGACAATCAATATCACATGCTGTTGTGCACATGGAATAGACAACAGGCGGAAAGCATAGGCAGTTAGCAAGACATCCCCAATAAAGGAGTGGATCTGCAGGTGGTGACCACAGACCACTTCTCAGTTCCTATGCTTTCTGGCTGATGGTTTGGTCACTTTTGAATGCTGGCGGTGCTTCCACTCTAGTGGTAGCATGAGACGGAGTCTACAACCCACACAAGTGGCTCAGGTAGTGCAGCTCATCCAGGATGGCACATCAATGCGAGCTGTAGCAAGAAGGTTTGCTGTGTCTGTCAGCGTAGTGTCCAGAGCATGGAGACGCTACCAGGAGACAGGTCAGTACATCAGGAGATGTGGAGGAGGCCGTAGGAGGGCAACAACCCAGCAGCAGAACCGCTACCTCTGCCTTTGTGCAAGGAGGGACAGGAGGAGCACTGCCAGAGCCCTGCAAAATGACCTCCAGTGGGCCACAAATGTGCGTGTGGCTGCTCAAACGGTCAGAAACAGACTCCATGAGGGTGGTATGAGGGCCCGACGTCCACAGGTGGGGGTTGTGCTTACAGCCCAACACTGTGCAGGACGTTTGGCATTTGCCAGAGAACACAAGATTGGCAACTTCGCCACTGGCGCCCTGTGCTCTTCACAGATGAAAGCAGGTTCACACTGAGCACATGTGACACACGTGACAGGGTCTGGAGATGCCGTGGAGAATGTTCTGCTGCCTGCAACATCCTCCAGCATGACCGGTTTGGCAGTGGGTCAGTAATGGTGTGGGGTGGCATTTCTTTAGGGGGCCGCACAGCCCTCCATGTGCTCGCCAGAGGTAGCCTGACTGCCATTAGGTACCGAGATGAGATCCTCAGAACCCTTGTGAGACCATATGCTGGTGCGGTTGGCCCTGGGTTCCTCCTAATGCAAGACAATGCTAGACCTCATGTGGCTGGAGTGTGCCAGCAGTTCCTGCAAGACGAAGGCATTGATGCTATGGACTGGCCTGCCCGTTCCCCAGACCTGAATCCAATTGAGCACATCTGGGACATCATGTCTCGCTCCATCCACCAACGCCACATTGCACCACAGACTGTCCAGGAGTTGGGGGATGCTTTAGTCCAGGTGTGGGAGGAGATCCCTCAGGAGACCATCCGCCACCTCATCAGGAGCATGCCCAGGCGTTGTAGGGAGGTCATACAGGCACGTGGAGGCCACACACACTACTGAGCCTCATTTTGACTTGTTTTAAGGACATTACATCAACGTTGGATCAGCCTGTAGTGTTCTTTTCCACTTTAATTTTTGAGTGTAACTCCACATCCAGACCTCCAGGGGTTGCTTACATTTGATTTTCATTGCTTTTTCTGTGATTTTGTTGTCAGCACATTCAACTATGTAATGAACAAAGTAATTAATACGAATATTTCATTCATTCAGATCTAGGATGTCTTATTTCAGTGTTTCCTTTATTTTTTTGAGCAGCTTATATTACATCCAAGCCTTTCCACCCTCTACTAATGAAGTTATCTGATCATACACTATGACCAGGTTAGTTTGGAAAGAAGTAAGTGGATTTATATACCAAAATAATATTGCTTTTATTTGTTCCTCTATTTATTTTAATCCATATGCTCTCTACAGGACAATCAAATTAATTTACTTGGACTCCTGAACAGAACTAGATACTTTAAGATACAATACCATTTCCCTCAACTTCTATTACTTTTGTTACATATATTGATCTGATACTAGCCCAAAGACTCCCAGTGAGCACCTGAGTTGAGTAGGGACTCCAAGCTGGATTTCCCTGCTTATCTCTCAAATACACATTCTTTGCTGAATATTCAACCTACAGACAATTCCACCTGGATGACTGAGAATCTTCATCGACATATTCTTTGCTGAAGTAAACATGGGTATAGAAGGAAGGTTCAATTAATTTCCATTCCACTCTTGTCAACTCACTACCTGTCAAGCCCTTTGCAGTTAGAAAATTCAGGAAACAAGAACCACTTGGATTTCTAGAAATATCTTTATTGCTAGTAGGGTAAGGTAACAGAATCATGATATTGAGACTCATGGATATTTATATAAAAAACTCTACCCTAAAAATAGGGGGCAAAATGTTATATTGGAAGTTGTGAGCAGAATTTGGAATACATACTTTAAATCAATTACTTTGTAATTACTATTTTAAAGATTTTTCTCAACTTCAAGTGGATCTTTCTCTACCTAATTCACAACGGTGGTGATATAATTAACTCAAGCAAGTTATCAAGTCTCAATATGGACCAGTTGCTCTGGCGGCATCTGAAAAGCCCAAGGTGTCAACATATTTGATGGAGTTGATGCTTGAAATTCAACACACATCCTTTTTGTACCAAAAACAAAAGAAAATTTTTAAAGTCAACATTAAGGACATTTATGGTTCATAAATGATTCATGATTAAAGAACTAGAACACCCAATAACAGAACTCCAATGGTTACAGGTCTTTAAAAATGTTAAATTTGTTTCTGTGAACTGAATGAAATGAAAACTGATTCATCAGAAGATTTTATTTCAAGTTTGCTTGACACCCCAAAGATTGATTTGAAAGAATAGACATTTTCTCTGTTGGCAATATTACAAAATTGAGCCGTCATTGACTGATATGATTTGGTCCCATGATTTATTGACATCTTTTTTGGAATAATATTTTAGTTACATTAAAAGATCTGTGAGGTTATATTTTTAGTGTTAAGATGTTAATGTAATATTAAATTATTTCCCAAAACTTTGGAATTTGACTATTTTTGAGGAATTATGATTGTTTTGGGCCTGGGATGTTGCTACAAGAATTATTTTGAAAAATTGAAAAAGTAGTAATATTCCTGATATTAAAGATTGGATTCAAAAGATTTGTGACTTATTCATTTTTTTAAAAGGCAATTTTATCTCCCAATCAAAAAAAATGACTTAATATGTTTTTCTGTGGCATAGATTTTATGTATTTTGTAATATTTGTGTTATAGAACCCTTTCCCCCCCTTTTTTCCCTAACTTACATTTAGGAATATGACATATGATTCATGTATACAGGTAGTTTCCCCCTTTTCTGTTTGTTTCTTTGTTTTGTAACTTTCATGTATTTCTTCCTCTCTTTTGTATTTTGTATTTTTTCTATTTCTTTCAGTAAGACCTGTTAAGAAATTATTTAATTAAAAAATAACTGAATCTTAAAAGCCTACCAAACTAATTCTCCCACATTATCTAAGGCATGCTGGCTGGGGAATTCTGGGAGTTGAAGTCCACATACCTTAAAGTGCCCAAGGTTGAGAAACACTGATCTAAGGTAATTAAGGCAGAGTTATTCTTAGTCTTAATCTGATGGCCATTCTTGTGTTTTCCAAATTTGCTGGCATATGGCATGCATCACCCTGACAGCATCATCTTAAAATTTTGCAAGATGATGCTGTCAGGGTGATGCATGCCATATGCCAGCAAATTTGGAAAACACAAGAATGGCCATCAGATTGGAAAAAATCAACTTATATCCCCATACCAAAAAAGGGAAGCACTAAAGAATGTTCAAACTATCGAACAGTGGCACTTATTTCACATGCCAGTAAGGTAATGCTCAAGATCTTGCAAGGCAGACTCCAGCAATTCATGGAGCGAGAATTGCCAGATGTACAAGCTGGGTTTAGAAAAGGCAGAGGAAGTAGAGACCAAATTGCCAATATCCGCTGGATAATGGAGAAAGCCAGGGAGTTTCAGAAAAACATCTATTTTTGTTTTATTGACTATTCTAAGGCCTTTGACTCTGTGGATCATAACAAATTGTGGCAAGTTCTTGGTGGTATGGGGATACCAAGTCATCTTGTCTGCCTCCTGAGGAATCTGTATAACGACCAAGTAGCAACGGTAAGAACAGAGCACGGAACAACGGACTGGTTTAAGATTGGGAAAGGAGTACGGCAGGGCTGTATACTCTCACCCTACCTATTAAACCTGTACGCAGAACACATCATGCAAAGTGCTGGGCTTGAGGAATCCAAGGCTGGAGTTAAAATCACTGGAAGAAACATTAACAATCTTAGATATGCAGATGATACCACTTTGATGGCTGAAAGCGAGGAGGAGTTGAGGAGCCTTATGACGAAGGTGAAAGAAGAAAGTGCAAAAGCTGGGTTGCAGTTAAACCTCAAAAAAACCAAGATTGTGGCAGCCAGCTTGATTGATAACTGGCAAATAGAGGGAGAAAAAGTGGAGGCAGTGACAGACTTTGTATTTCTAGGCGCAAAGATTACTGCAGATGCTGACTGCAGCCAGGAAATCAGAAGACGTCTACTTCTTGGGAAGAGAGCAATGGCAAATCTTGATAAAATAGTTAAGAGCAGAGACATCACACTGACAACAAAGATCTGCATAGTCAAAGCAATGGTATTCCCCGTAGTAACCTATGGCTGCGAGAGCTGGACCATAAGGAAGGCTGAGCGAAGGAAGATAGATGCTTTTGAACTGTGGTGTTGGAGGAAAATTCTGAGAGTGCCTTGGACTGCAAGAAGATCAAACCAGTCCATACTCCAGGAAATAAAGCCAGACTGCTCACTTGAGGGAATGATATTAAAGGCAAAACTGAAGTACTTTGGCCACATAATGAGAAGACAGGATACCCTGGAGAAGAAGCTGATGCTAGGGAAAGTGGAAGGCAAAAGGAAGAGGGGCCGACCAAGGGCAAGATGGATGGATGATATTCTGGAGGTGACAGACTCAACCATGGGGGAGCTGGGGATGGTGACGGCTGACAGGAAGCTCTGACGTGGGCTGGTCCATGAAGTCAAGAAGAGTCGGAAGCGACTGAACGAATAAACAACAAAATTCTTAGTCTCCTTCTCATACTTCCCCCCTCCCCTTCTCTTCCATTATGGTCGTGTTTCCTCCCTTAACTAACTTGGTGCCCCCTCTGTGTTCCCAAGATCTATCAGGCACTCCATCACACCACCCTATCAACTGCAAGGAACCTTTGCTAAATATAAAAATTGGAAATCTTGCTGGTTGATGCTGAATTCCGATTTCAGCCATTGTGCTGAAACACAGCTTGACAAGAAATGGATATTAGAAATGAGGAGGGGGAGCCAGCAAGAGCAATTCAATAAATCTCTCTTTAAAGCAAGTCATGGCAGTTGTCCAGCTTTTATTAAGGAAAAAATAAATATGGAGGCAAGTGATTTAAAGCCTGTGCCTTGGAATTAGTTTTCCAATAGTCTTACTTTGCCTTAGGGGAGAAAAAGATGGAGGCTCGCCAAATCAAAATTGGTTGATGGTCTATAGCTTAACCTTTGTTGCTGGGCACTTTTTAAAAAGAAGTCTTTTGTGCTAATAAATGTCCACTTCTTTGAAGATTCATGGCTTCCATATAATAGACATATTTAAAAAATCTTCAAACTATACAACTCCCTTCCACCTACTTTAGCTTAGGGAAAAACCTGCCTGATTGAGTGTAGGGAAGACATAATGAAAACTGGATGCAAAGGAGGTCAGAACTCCTATACCTTTGTGATAATCTTAGCAAACTGAATAATGAAACAGCAATGTGGCTGGGATGAGGAAAGGAAGTTGGACAGGATGCAGTTTTTCTAACATTAATAATGAAAAGGGCACCATACCTAAGTCCTGGGGCCACTACTAGGCTCTTTAAAGGTTCCTAATACTTCTGCCATATGTCGATGAAGGTTCTCAGTCATCCAGGTGGAATTGTCTGTAGCTTGAATCATGTCAACTGGATTTCTATTTTCTCAGTGGAAACGTTTCGCTCCTTATCCAAGGAGCTGCTTCAGTCTGAGCAAAGTTGGTAAGGGAATCCTAAATATGTTTCTAGGTAGCTGTGTGACCTTACACCTGGGGCTAGGTCATGGTTATATTGAGATGTTATTTTAAGTCCTTTTATCATCTATATTTCTGCCATATGTTGCAGAAATTGAACTATCTTCAAAACAGGAAGGGTATGGTCTCCAGTGTCAAAGCATTCACTTCACTAAGAGCATTGACAGCATAACCTAGCATCAGGCTATGGACAGGTAGTACATTAGCATGGTATCATAGACAGCATCTACCTAATGATAAATATATTTTTGGACTTGATTGTTGAAGAGGACAATCTTGAATGGTGGCTGCAGAATAAAGTTAGTCCAACACAATTTTGAAATTATTGTAATAGCCCTGGGTAGGCGGACCAGACATCCCATTTTTAACGGGACAGTCCCGTTTTTTTAGCATTTTTCAACCGTCCCATCGTTTTCATAAAAATCTCAATTTTGTCCCATTTTTCAAACCCAGCAGGAATGGTGTGGAAGGAGGATCTGAGCCAGAGTGCGGACTGGGGGGGGGGGGGGTTTGCAGGCAGGAGCCAATTGCGCAGACTGGGGATGGGGTTTGCAGGCAGGAACCAATCGCACGGACCAGGGGTGGGATATGCAGGCAGGAGCCAATCGCACGGACCGGGGGGCGATGACCCATCTTTTTCATAAATACGGAATATTACATAAGACCTGTCTATGAAGGTTCTCAGTCATCCAGGTGGAATTGTCTGTAGCTTGAATCATGTCAACTGGATTTCTATTTTCTCAGTGGAAACGTACATAAGACCCCATCCCATTTTGCCATCCTGAAATATGGTCAGCCTAGCCCTGGGTGAAACCTCAAAGGAGTTCTTCAAATTCAATAATGCACCCCTTTGTGAACGCTCCATGAAATGAAGCAGTGGCCCATTTCTATGCACCAAATTAAATATTGCACTGAGTTGAATCAGCAGCTTCAATAGTCTTAGGCGATTTATTCCTCGTAACAAAGAAGACATTTCTACCAAAACATATTATCCAGGTGAAGTTAGCTGGCCAGCTTGGATGCTTTTCATTAGAGATATCACAGTGGAGTACCTTGATTTTCTGCATCAAGGCATCACCAAAAAGTGGAATGTTTCAGTAATCATAGTTGAGATGGCTCCACAAAGTAAAGCAGCTTTGCTCTGCATAGCACTAATATCTATCTCAAACCAATGACTTCTGTAAAAGAACAACAAAAGAAATGGATATTTTGGAAGAAAGCATGCACAAAATCTCAGTGTAAAAGGCATTTTACAGCAAAAAAACCAAAAGCTTTAAAAATAGCACACACCAAGAAAACTGCATACAGAAATGTACATATTAAAAAATAAAAATATGTACATACACAAACAGGCATCAGTATGATTTTGTTTTAATAAATTGATAGATCCTCTTCTCCATCTACTGCTAACACACCTCTGACAACTGCATGATATCCACAGCACACTGAACTTCTAATAATTCCGGTTCCTCACCACCCTGGCCAAAGCAGGTGATTTATTCTCTCCATTGCTTCAGCAACAGATGAAATACATTCTATAGTGGGTCTATCCCACTTTGTTTATGCAGAGTTATTTTCTCATTGACAGACTGCCTACAATATTCCACACTGCTAACACCCAAAAAAATTATTTGTAGAAATTGCAGAGCTTTTAGTAATAGTTTCAAATTCACTCTTCTCTTGCAAGTGCCCCCATGCTAGCCCACTGGGAAAAATGTTTAGCAATCAAACAAATGCATAGGAATCTGGACCTTTCTTTCTCTTTATCTTGGTGCCAAAATCAGGTCTCCCAGAGCTGCTACTTCCATCAAAATTACTCACTAAATGACATTCAATCCCCCAAAGATTCCATTTGTGCTAATATCCCTCCAGCTATCTGTCTGAAATTTGGTAGCAATTTTCCCTAGTGGAGGACAGCTATGCGTATAAATGTCATATAATTCTGTCCTAGGGACTTTTCTAACAAATCAGGACCCTAGCTCCAAGACCTGCGTGTTTTTCTCTGAAGCAGCATGTATCTTATCTTTATGTTCTCCTTACAGTCTTATAGTCTTATTTTATTTAAAAATAAGAAAGTCACAGCTCTTTGTGTTCTCCCATTCCAGCCAATGGGGGATTTAAAAAAACACCAGCTATACTCGGCAATATTTTCTTGCAGGGCACTGTTTTTATTTTAACTGAAAGTCAGAGTAGTTTCCTCAGTATTTGTCAGCTTTTTTTTCTGACCAGTTTTCCCTAATGGTATCTTAAAACTTTGCTTCAAGTAACAATTGAGAGCCAATCTAATGCCCTGCAGCTCCCAAAACATCTTCATATATAAATAACAGTAGAACCCTATATTTCTAAATTTCATATATTTCAAGCTGCCCTACTCATTCTTTAGTAACATACCTGTCCTATTCCTTTTTGGGGGTTGGTGGGAGGATACCACCTACATATCCTGCTTAACCACATCTTCTAAGAGTCCAAGTCTGGAACAAGACTCAGTCTGACCTCCTATTACAGGGCTTTCCAAAGTGCCGCCGCTGGCGACATGCCGGCGGCAGCGCGGGGGCGCAGGGGAGCGTGCGGCGGTGCGGGGGGACGTGCGGCGGTGCACGTGTGCATGGCGGCGGCGGCAGCGGCGGCTGCCGCTGCCACCGTGCACACACACGCCGCCGCTTCCGGGTGGTGTGGCGACACACTTTTGTGTCGCGACACACAGTTTGGAAAGCTCTGTCCTATTACCTCAGGACTATTCATTTTCTTTTATTCCAATTTTATTTTGTAACTGAACTTAGCCCATAGCTCTGCAGCTGGACACTATTCAGCTGCAATTGTCTAAGTTTTTGGCATGATTATCATGAGAGGGAAGATTTCTGTTTGGCAGTTGTTTGAGGAATGGTTTCCACTTGCTGCATTGTTACCTAAAACAGTGGTATTACTGAATGACAAGCCATTTAGCCATAGTTACAGTATATCATAAGACAGACCCATGTTTAATATATCCAGCCTCGGTAATGAATACTTGAGAATTCTGTAATTATTATTATGAATTCTGGATGGAAGCCAACTTTAAATATCTCTAGATTAGTGAAACATCTTTAGAAAAGATGTATCCATGGTTATGGATAATTCATAACTGGATGGAACAAAAACACCTGCTCTTGATGTAGGGAGAGAAGTATTTTAAAAAGTATCATTGGACAGTCAAAAGTTTGCTCCAAGAGAAACATAGATCTCTCTCACAGTGTATCCCTCCCCCCGCCATTCTGTGCATATGTTATAGACTATATTCATCTGTACAGTTGCATAACCCCCCATTTCTCCTGGCTCAGAAGCAATAGATCATCTTACCTTGATATCCCTTCTATGCCTTCCACCTCCTATATCTTTCCACACAGATCTACCTGTTTATCTTTAAGAGAACCATCCGTTCATTTGAAAAGAAATGTATGCATCATATACACCAGTATTTATTCTTTCATTTTACTCTTTAACGCTGAGCGATAGCAAATACCCCATAGTCATTTAGTAAGCTTCTTGGCTACACTGGCTACATGGAAATTTGAACTTGGACATCTCTAATTCACATTCAATACTCTAACTATTACTACTACTCTAGAATTGTAGCCTATAAGAAACTCAATTTCAAACCCATTCTCCACCAGTTTTATTAGTTTAAATCAGGAGTACCCAGAAACTGATGTTATTAATTTCTAGAGTAAAAATACCCTTCTTTTTCTATCATATTTTATTGCTCTCTTTAATTAAAGTATATGGGATTTGACACTTGGAAAGAAGGTAATAATTTATAGACTCAGAATCTATGCACTTAAACTGCTGTTCACACACCAAGCTTCTAAGACAGCATGGACAGGTCCTTGCCTGGTGCAGACCAGAATTCTTAGGGAAATTATCCTCTTTGCCAAACTTCAAGGTCATTTTGGCCTCCAAGCCAAGGAAATATAGAAATAGAACTCTGCTCCATGATCAACAGAGGAGGCTGGGGTAATTTTTCTCTAATTTGCACCACAGAATTGTATTTGCCATTTTTAAAAAATCTTTGATCACCAATTTTAAAATAATTTGTATATGCCAGAAAAGGAGATTGGGTATTTTTTTTATATACTACCCATGCTTTGAACAGTGTTCTCTGGGACATCTGCAAACAGTAGCAACAATATATAATAATGACAATTGAATTTTAAAAATCCCCAATGCCAAAAGTAGCAAAGAATAAAGTGTATATACTAACAACTATTACTAAAATAGAATCTGTAACAAAAATATAGTGAACTAAAACATCCATAAACTAAACACCTGGGGGGGGGGAAAGAGATTTTAATCTCTCCTTTCCTCCAAACTCTGCAAAATATTCCAGGTAGGCTGGGAAGGGCATTCCAAAGTGAGGATGCCCTCACATAAAAAAATAAAAAATATTTCCCCTGCTGCATATGAATTGTCCTGTTTAGATTCTGCATCCTTTTAATCATGCAATCTTTGATTTGTTCAATTTCTAAGTTATATTTCAAAAACAACTTGTAAATAAGGCCCAAGAAATATTTTGAATTTTGTATATTTTGAAATTCAATCAACTCTCTAAGCCAGTGCTTCCCAAAATGCTGCCGTTGGCGACACACCAATGGCGGCAGCGGCGGCGTGGAGGCATGCGTGGGGGCGGGGCCATGCACGGCAGGGGTGCGTGTGTGTGTGTGTGTGTACGGCGGCAGTGTAGAGGGGTGCGCGGGGGTGGGGCATGCACAGCGGTGGCGCGGGGACGTGCGTGGGGGTGGGGGCGTGCACGGTGGTGGTGCAGGTGCACGCGGGTGCATGCACAGTGGCAGGGCGGGGGGGCAGGCGGGGGCTTGTATGGCGGCGGTGCGGGGGGCGCACAGGGGTGGGGGCATGCACGCCAGTGGTGCGAGGGGGCGCGCAGGGGCATGCATGGAGGCGGGGGCAGTGGCAGCGGCCTCCGCGAAAATGCGGAAGTGCTGATGGTGGGCCACCACCACTGTGCACGCCCCCGCTGCCGCTTCCAGGTTGTGTGGCGACACACCAGACTGTGTGTTGCGACACACTAAAGTGTCGCGACATACAGTTTGGAAAGCTGTGCTCTAAGCATTCCACCTTGTTTTTGTAATTCATTTTAGAGCTTTTTACTTCTTTGAAATATTGAACTCAGTGAGGTGATTCTGACCATTCCAGAGAGTCTCAAAAAGTTTAATGTTTGTTTTATTAAGGATTACATCTATGCTCGTCACTGACCAAAATTAAAATTTCTATCATTCAAGGATTAAGTCTGGAAATTCAACACATATCTATTCTTGAGTAAGTTCTATAAACCGAAGAGTAAGAGTACTTTCTTTCTCTAGAGGATATTTATGTCACTATATGTCTGAAAGAGAGAGCAATGGCATATAGTCTTAAACATTTTGGGGAGCTTACCAAAATTCCTATGAATCAGATTGTCGAGGTTTTGGCGGAGGGGGCAAGTATTATCTCCAATAATCAAAATATATCCCTCCACAATTCCAAGCAGTAATTGGAAAAAATATTCATAAAAATGGTTTCATTATCATTTACCACATCAACTGAAGCAATTTTATTTTCCCATATTTACTTTGAAATTGTAAGAGTAAAAACTTCCCTTCATCCTGAATTTGTTTTTTCTGGCTTCATGATAAATTTCTAATATATATGACTACTTCATTTTTTTTTCTCCTCTATCTGAGGAATTGTTTGACCTAAACATTTACATTCTAGTTATTTGCTAGAATCTAATATTATACTATACTAATACTGCTCTTTTAAAAATGCAACTCTTGGAGAATATAATATCTACATTTTCTAGTTTAAACCTTTTAGTTTTTTTCCTTCTGAATGGAATATCAATAAAAGACAAATATTAAATTTACATGAATATCACAGTTAGAGAAAAGTTGTACAAGACATTTTACCATTGCTATATTACTCCACTGCTGATTGCCAAAATAGATAATTCATTTTCTAAAAATTGTTGGAAATGCAATAATCACTTCAGATCATTCATTCTCATAATTGGTGGCAATGTTATAAATCTCAACAATTCTGGAAGATTAATTATACCAGGAAACAAATGTTAAATGTGGAATTCTACCAGCTGTTTTTCTGTTAAACATCACCAAATCATATATTTCTACAAAGTTTATGGAGTTAGCTATGTATATAATAACAGTGGCTAAGGAATATATTTTAATGGAAATCACATATATTTCCCTCTTTAGAAGAATAGCAAACTAAACTGTAGGAATTTGTATCAATGGCAAAATAACATTATAATTGAAAAATAATTCTGATAAAGAATTTAATTTAACTTGGAAGCCTTTCATGATCTATAATTCTATGTATGGACTCATACTGCATTAAAGTTTGGGTTTCTCTTTACATAAGGTTTTAATACATTAGCTCTTGTCTGACATGTTAGATAAAGATAGAGCTTTTTAGCACAGATAGAAATTTTGTTAATTGTTTATTCTGACTTATGATTCTTATCGCATTAGCCACCTTTGTTAAGTATTGAATATTGACTTGATTTTAATAATGGGTTTGATCACTTTTATATATATACAGTAACACTAATCTAATGTTACTTTCAAATTTTTATTAAATTTTATATAGCTTGTAAATCTCTTTTCTATTTTCTTTTTGTTTTTTTCTTATTTCTTTTTGGCTAGGTTGTACTTTTAAATATCTATTAAGAAAATGAAATAAAAATAAAGATCACTTGAAGTTGAGTTGTACTCCTGACAGCAGTATAGAAGTGATTTATCATTGCTCTTGGGAATCTTTTTTTTTTAACTTCCCTGTCTAGCCTATAGACCATGAATTTCCTAGTAGTCTCCCATCCAACTGCTAACCAGGCCTGAATCTATTTAGCTTCCAAGTTCAAATAAAGTTGACCTGGTGCTACTACCTTCTGAGACCATTCCATAAAGCCTTTTCCTTATTACACTTCATTTTTGTAGGTGCCTTGAATCAGCGCTTTCAATTGGACTGAAAATAAACACAGGGAATGAAACATGTTTCCATTCTCCAAGATTCACCTTCCTTTTAAACAAATTAACAAGTCATAGTATGTTAGTATCATAAGCCTTATCAGTGAGACACTTTCTGTCTTCTGCTCTTTTCACAGAAACGGTTTATGCATTTTGAAGTAAAGTATCAATTTCTTTATCCACAGAAAAGGCTATTCTTTGGACAAACCAGAAAGGGAAAACACACACACACACACACACACACACACACACACACACAGAGAGAGAGAGAGAGAGAGAGAAAGCACAGAGTAATATAGAAGCATCCCATGATATTATTTGGTCCTAACCTTTCCAAGCTTCCCAGTATCCTCAAGTAATGGCCGACTTGCTACTGGTTTCAATGGCATAACATACACCGTATGTTCTGTGCATAGAAACCGAACGTCTTCAGTACTGGAGCAGAGTTAATTCCCTTCAGGTTTCAATTGTTAAGTCAAAGATGATGGTTATATGTATATATTTTCCCCCTGAACTGCTGAAGCATGAACAGCTATAAATATTTATGGGAAAGAATAAACTGCAGAAGCATATCAAAATGTAGCAGAGGTGGTGAGTGCTTACAGCTTTTCAGAGACACTGTTAGACTAACTCAAGGCTTGCCGCTTACCATACATTAACACTGAGTTTTGCCACATTGCTCTCTGCAACATGAACACGATTTGCATCTCCAGCCAATGCTTGTGCATGGAGGAGACTCTCTTTGGCCATGTTTTGCAAAGGCAGAAAGGTCAAAGGGCTAGCATTTCTCAGGTAATAATCTGCTACCACTGGAAGTTCCTTGGGAAGAAAAGAGAGAATGTTGCAGGTCCATAGCCAAAGGCAAAGTGTAGGAAAAATATCAGAAGGATTCTCCCGTCTGGAATCATATTCAAATTCACTTCTTCAAATTGTGTAGGACGATACTGGAAAACAGAAAGGTAGCAGCTAAGAAATGGATATCATCCTAGCACAATCAGTGTTTAGAGACTGGATTAAAGCTGTTGCTGGATGAACAAATCAGTAATGGTATGCAGGACAAGAAGCTACAGTATTCCAGTTGGGAGGGGGCAAAGCCTCTCTTTGTAGACAATTTAGGGTTGCTGAGGCAAGCCAAGACATTAAAGTTGTTAAGCTAAGTTGTAAGATGCAATAAATAAGTTAGGATCATAGCTGGATGGCTCAAAGGAATCCAATGTTGAAAAATGATTGAAATGGATGTTGTAATGAAGAAAGAGGTGTTGCAACATCAAACACAAACCCGAGCTTTTCATATTTGTATCTCAACATTAGATGTATGTATGTAAGTCATGGTTTTCATTGCAATGTAATGATGTACATTTTGTAATTTGCTTTCCCACACACACACATTTTCCCCCCAGAAACATGTGGGATTGTTCTCACAGTTAGCCATCCTGGAACTCCTAAGGGTCAGGAAGTAGGAGAGGGAAGGGAATGGAGGATGTAAGGAATGAATGGGAAAAAGCTAGATTTGAGAAGAGGCAAAAAGAGATTAAAACTCCAACTTTGAGAATATCAAAACAGGGAGGATAGAGAGAGAGAGAGAAGAAAAAAGGAAAGGGCATTTTGGAATAAGCAAAACAGGAAATCTCTTCCCCACTACCACAGCACAGACACTACCTATGAGTAACATAGATTTCCATCCCCAGCACAATATGAAATGGGGGAGGGGAAAGTGTTAGAAGGTATTCTTACCAAGGTTCGTCCCAAGCCGGGAATGAATAGACATGCAGGCAGTTGCTGGAACAGAGGTTTGCAGGTTTATTCCCAAGAGCATATGCAAAGTACAGAGCATGCTGGTGGGAAGGTGGCCACACCTGTAATTCCCCCACAGGCCATTTATATAGGAGAGCTTGGTCGTTGCTATGCAAAAGGTGTTCCCGCCCCCTAGGAACCTGAGAGAAGTGTAATTTGCCGGATTTCAGAGAGGAGGTGCTCTGTGGTTGGGCCCCCTGCTGTTTGTGTTTCCTGTCTGTGTTCCCTGCAGGCTGTGGCTTTGTCCACTTACTTGGAAGAAGTCTATTGTTATTTTATTATGGAGATCTGTTTGGCTGAGGAAGAAGGTCTACCTGAATGGGCTGGCTAATTTCTGTGAATGAGCTGACCTTTTGTGTGTCAAGCTTTCCAATTGAATCGGAAGGGAACCCTTTGTCTGAGTAGTTGGGCTTCCTTTTCCATCTTAATCTCTGGCAATATCAAACTCTTATGCTATTTTGTAACCTTTTAACAATTGGGCTTCCTTTTACCTGTTCTGGGGGAAGGAGACAACATGGAGGCAGACAGTGTTCTGGGGGGGAGACAACATGGAGGCAGACAGTGTTCTTAATTTATCCCAACAAAAGTATTGGTTCAGGTGCCTGATTCTATGGGCAAAGAGAAGGTTGTACACAGGATCAAGCCATGGGAAAGCTGGAAGAGAGCAGGAGCAGCAGAAGATTTGGAATCAGCCTTGGAGATCAACAGGCAAAGAGTTAAAGGAACAAAAAGGCAGGAAGGAGAGGAGAGGAGCAGAGCCTAGCAGAAGGAAGCCTCTTAAAGCCCCTTAAAGCCTCCCCTGCTTTCTGGCAGACAGTTTGTCAGCAGGCTTGTTTAAGATGAGTTGCAAAGGAGCTGAAAGGGATCTGGGCTAAGGGGTCCCATGGGGAGGGAGCTCTTTAGACTCAGAGTTACCACAGTTGCTACTAAATCAATTGCAAGAAGTCAAAGATTAAACAACAACTGTTTCGATACCTGTTAGAATGACTGCATTTCATTTGGAATTCTGCCCTTTTGTAACAGCTTAATTATTTTGCAAGTATGTCCTGCTAACACTTTGGGAGTTTTGAAAAGAAACTCTAAATTTGAAGAAAAAGGAGGAAAAATATACTAACTCTGCCTCTTTGCATCACTCTTCATGTAGTAGACTGAGGCTCTGTTTCCTCTCTGTGTGGAGATGACTCTCCATGCAGTTGATTTGTCAGGGTCCCAAATTGCCCACAGATCTCAAAGATACTATCTGGTGGTTTCGTCTGGTTCTTGAGAACTAATTGTTAAACTGTCTCATGTATGTCAGCTAAGCCATATTTTTCCTGTTCTGCCTGGTCAGGTTGGCTTATCCAAGCACAGCAAGAAGAGTTTGGACTACATCTAATGGAGATTGGGGTTTTATTGCACAGGCAAGGCTGGAACTCTGATAGGACCATACTCTGAACAACCAGCTTGTACAGGCAGAGCAGGAGAAGTATGAGTTTATACCTTAGCTTTAATACTGGTACTTAAGCACCTAAAGAAAAAATAACTTCAATGGATTATTTTTCAGAAAAATGTAATTTACACAATTTTTAAAAAATCCAATTTTATGTGTACATTGCTGATTCAGTCCAGTAGGACATTGGGCAACACATTATATTACACCAACCCAGTTCTAAACAGAAATGTGCCTAGTGAGTTTAGTATTGCAGTTGATGCCTGTTAACTAGTGAAGGTTTTAAAAATGTTTCAGTTATCTAACTGTGTACCAAATGAGCTGTATTGAGAGAGAGAGAGAGAGAGAGAGAGAGAGAGAGAGAGAGAGAGAGAGAGAGAGAGAGAGAGAGAGAGAGAGAGAGAGAGAGAGAGAGAGAGAGATGGAGATGGAGATGGTTGTTAGAAAGTTATGGGAAAAGATTTATTTCACTCATGCTTTCACCATCTGCACTTAAGAGGGATGGTAAGCTATTTCTCCTTATGTCATCAATTCTCTGAGAAAGGCAACCAGGACCAAATTTTCTAACCTCTTATTTTCAGTAAAGATCATCCAGCTCAAAGGGAATTCTTCATGTAGAAAATTGTTTTTTCTGTCAGACCTTCCAAAATCAATGTGTTTCTTTAGTTTTTCAATTAAGTTTCAGTTAAATAATATTATTTAGAGCAGATTCCTGAATTTTTGATATCAAGATGTGAAAAAAGTCAGTCCTATCTGAAATTTAGTAGTTCATGGCACTGCAAATTCTGAAAACTCCTAGTTTCATCTTTGTTGAAATAATAAGCTTTTTGAAGACACCTTGGTATATCCTGATTATTAACTACTTTGATATTTCTCATTTGAAGGACTAACATGACAAATTATTGTTGAAATCAATTGTTGTCTAATTTAGATAACATACTTGAAACCTCTGCAGATAGGGGAGGTTCTTTTTTACAGACAATCCCCCTCTACAGATGGTGGGTGGTTAGGAGGCACAGCTCACATTCTCATCCTTATTCTTCCTCATGTGCAGAACTTACACATTTCTAATACACCTAAAGGGGCCTTCAGTGGCACTTGTAGATCAACAATCACCTGCTAGACAGATTGGCAGATCAATTCATGTTCAAACATGCATGCCAACAGGGACAGACAGCCTAGTGTCCTCCAGTAATTTTGGACTTCAATTCCCATCATACCCCAGTCAATATGGTGAATGGCATGGTTTATTGAAATTATAGTTCAAAATGTCTGAAGGACACCAGGCTGCTTATCCCTGGTGGAGACAAGATAGGTTGCATGGCATTACACAGGCTATGTCCTAACCCCAACCTATTCCATGTAGATGGAGGAGGGGTGGAAGTACTTTTTCCAATTCTTCCCTGGTAAAATTATTTCTTGTATGCCACCATGGAAACTATCCAAACAGAAAATGGGGATGAGAACTGCAGGCTGCTGCAAGTTAGTTAGGCTTATCAAAAATAATAAAGGCGGGATAAAAATTAAATACATAAATACATAAATATTTTCAAGCAGTTAGACTGGGATAAAACTCAAAAATAACAAAATCAGCAGCATATTTTGCATTTGCTTATATTTGTTTATGTAATGAAACTATTAACCCATTTTATAGTGCTTTAATGAGTCTTGGAGGTCCATTCATATTTTTCACTACAGCATACTTTCTGCAAAAAAAATTGTCATTTTTTAGTTTGTCAAAAAACTGAGAGCATATCAAATCAGTATGAAGTTTACAGGAAAGAAGAGCTTGAACTTGATTTTCTCTCATGAAAATAGAAAAAATGTTTGGTGACCACAAGTTCCTCGTAACAGAAAATAATCTTTCTATTGGAGTCTTTTTATTGCATGAGATTAGCAACTGAAATTATATTTTCACTGAAATGATTAAACGGTGGAACCTATTTTTTTCCACCAATGATCCGTTCCTCCTCCCAGTCTTATTTTATAACATGACATAAAATGCTTGGCTAAAATTACTGATCAAAAATATTATCAACATCTATTGCAGCCTATCCATATCCTTCCTTGATACTGTCTGAAGTTTTCTCATTTTCAGGCCATTTTACCATTTACTTATATATATGACTCAGCTTCTTTGAAACGGGTTTTCCAAAGAGATCTGTAAGATTAACATCTGTCATAAAGCCCTTAACATATTTCATAAAAGCTTTAGAGTTAACTTAATCAGTATTCTCTAATTTCTGAAACATTTTGTTCCCTGTGGAATGAAACTGTTCTTTTTTTTTTCTTGCAAATCTATCTTTAGATTTTTTTTTTGTACACAAACTACTGTACTCTGTTGCAGAAGCATTCATTTTCTCCAACTTCAGAACTGCCTTATTCAACTGTCCATGAATTAACTATAAATATACCTCTTGGTGTGGTTCTTCATAAAAACTTATTGATAATTGATGGGCACTGTTCTTGTAGCTCTTTAGTCCTCAAATATATAAAGGACCCTTTCTATAGCATGAAAAAAATCTAGTTTTGCCATGCTGCAAATGCTATTTTGTACTCTATGGTTGCAGAGTCACAAAATTCTTCTGAGGTGAGTAACATGACATGATAAAATGTTAACTGTGTTTTGAAGTCAATTGTGCACTTTGTGTGCTGCATAACAAATCCCAATCACAATTGTCTGTTTTAATATTTTAAAAAAATACATTGCTCTCATCCTTTACTCTCAGCACAAAATCCTATAACATTCTTTATAAAGTCATGCTTTTTGAGAACAGAGAAAAGATGACTGGTTTTTATTTTGTGGTTCATCCAGGAACAGGCTGAAAGCAAGCATTTTAACATTTATACCTGCCTGGAAACAGTGCAGAATAACAGGAACATTTTTAATGTCTTTTTGGTCAGAAGCATCAACTAGTATACAAACACATTTAGAGATGTTCAATTCTTCAGGTAACTCTTTAGTACACACGGGTGCAATTATATTTAACACAATAGCTTCCCATTTTGTTCCATACACACGAAATCTAGGTTCAAAAAATGTTGACACCAGTTTGAAAGTTCAGTCTGATGTTTTAAAACTTAAATCAAAAATAGTTGATTTGGTATGATATGCCAAAGTGCCTTCTTTGGCAGCTGCACCAGCAACAAAGTTCTTAAAACTGTTTTTGACAAAATATGTGATTAATGTAGTGGATGCTATTGATACAAGATATGGTTTATGCTTTGCACTTTTTTATTTTTTTCTAATAATGTGTGCCAAGTGTGGATCAAAGTTTCTGAACATTTAGTACACTCACTTTCACCACTGCATTCTTATTTCCTAAATAGAAAACCTGTTTTTATAGCATAGTAAATTTGCAGTTCCTCTTTAGCACTGTGACTAGGGATATCTGTACTGTAATTCCCTAAAGCAGGGCCGTGGGCCTGTTAGGAAGTGGGCTGCACACCAGGAGGTGAGCGGTGGTGTCAGGAACAAGCCTGTCCCTGTCACCATGAGTCGGAGGAAGAGCAGCTGGTAGCAGGAAGAAGCTGGGAAGGCGCAAAGACAGAGCCTGAGCCAGAGCAGCTGATTGGTGGGGATCCTGAAGGGGAAACACCTCCACCTATTAGCGCGTGGCAAAGAAGGGTGGAGGGGTGGGCCGAGGAGCGCAAGGCCCGATTGGCTCCCACCTGCAAACCCCGCCCCCATGCACGCAATTGGCTCCCGCCTGCAAACCCCGGCCCCCCATCCTCACGATTGGCTCCCGCCTGCAAAGCCCGTCCCCCCGTCCATGGAAAAATTGTCTTCCACGGAACCGGTCCCTGGTTTCAGAAAGGTTGGGGACCCCTGCCCTAAAGGTAAAATAATTTACAAAACACCCTACAGAATACAGTACCACTTGTACGGTTGCACTTCCCCCTTTGAGGCTTGAAGTAGGACACCTTGCTCTCTGTCCATACATACAATCTCCTAAGTGCTCAATAAACAAAATATACATATCTGCCAGGCTAGAGCTACTGTACTTGCCAAATAAGGGAGGAGCCTAACCGAGGAAGGAAGCCATTTCATTTACCTCCATGGGCAGTTAAAGGAAAGAGAAAAAAGCTGCCATTGCCTTCCCAATCCTGCTTCACATCCACCAGGCTGAAGCTGCTGGCTAAAGAAGGTAAGAATCTCACTGAGGAAAAGAGGTGCCTCCTTCACTTCCAAGTATGCTTTTTTGTTGGGAATGATTTTTGCATGAACAAACACCAGAAATGCGACTCAAGAGAGGTGAGCTTTGATACTTCTTGAATAAAGCACAAAGGTGTCTGGAAAGGTTGTTTTAGAACATGGCATTATTATCAAAGTGCCTTTTTGACACCTTTCTGTACAGTCCTACTTTCAGGAACTTTTTAATAAATCATCACAGATGCTGGGACTGGAGAACAAAACAGGGACATGTACAAGCGTAAGGTCACTGAATGAATCTTGGATGTGATAGCAGTTTGAGCGCCTTTAACACCTTGAGAACAGACCCAAGGACCCCTCCCAAAGTAGTCCAAAACTGTCATTGGAATTGTGATGGAAGCAGAAAGATATAAGCAGAAGGATCATATTAAATACGATTTAATTAAATTATTTTTTTTCCTGACACACTGACTTCCATGTCTTGGCCATTCCTACTTTTCGGAACGTGCTCACCAGCTTAAAGATCCAATGTAATCCTTGGTTCAAAGGGCACATAGTGACTGACTTGCTTTCCTCCTGCCCCAGAGCCAGGAAGAAATCAAGTCAGTATAAATCACATTCCCCCCACCACATGTCCTTATCATGCATCCAGTTAGTGCTATGCTGCCCTCCATACAGCACAGCATTGTAAAGATAGTAATTGGTGGAATTCCCCAGATGAAATTCCAATCCCATCACCAACCACAGGAACAGCAGAAAGGATTTCAGGATGGTGCTTTTACAGTCTACACTCTGTTCAGTCATTTCCCACCCACCCTTATTATTTTTTTTACAAAGAATTATCAAATTATTAAGAAAGCCAATTTGGTGTTGTGGTTAAGGCATCAGTCTAGAAACTGGGACACCATGAGTTCTAGTCCTGCCTTAGGCAGAAGCCAGCTGGGTGACCTTGGGCCAGTCACTCTCTCTCAGCCCTAGGAAGGAGGCAATGGCAAACCATTTCTGGGGGGAAAAACTTGCCAAGAAAACTTCAGGGACATATCCAGGTATTCACCAGGAGTCAAAACTGATTCAAAGGCACCACCACCAACAACAACAACAGGGTGCCATACCAAAAAACCTTGGATGGCACTTAGAAAATCTGCACATTGACAAAATTTCCCTCTGTCAATTACAAGCTGCTTGGATCCACACATATACTACACTAATACATTACAACATCTTAGGTTCTTGGGAAGAACTCAATACGAATAAAGGCCAACATCAGCTAAAGTACTGGCAGATGTGATTTCATGTTGTTGTGTATATAACAACAGCAACTTATTGACATGCTGACCTCTAGGTGGCAGCAAAGGATTAGTTTTCTGTTTCTCTTGGATGCCATCTAGTGGTCTTCTGGATTTGGGCAGCCTAGATGCAACCACCCAATAAGTATTACTGAAGAGCTTGAATTCAAGAAACAGGCTTTGATGTGTGTAAAAGAATCTAGTTACAAAGCATCAAGCACTCTGAAGGTTGATAAGTTGATATTTCCTCTGAAATGTAGTAAATAAAATGGCTGTGGGAGCCAGGGTTTCAGTCTCTCTCACAGCAATATTACATAACAGTACTGCATAACAAGCACAGAGTCCAGGAAATGGATGGGATTGGTCCGAAAACTGACCTGCTGGGTCAACTGGAGCCAAGCAGACCACCAACTCAAACCATATCATCTCAAGATATCTTCCCTGTGTGTCCTTGATCATCCAAATGGGAGGTCTTGGGCTGGGATAAGGGAGAAACTACCACTTCCACATCTGCACACCTAAAGCTGACAGATATAACCAAAACCTTCCAAAAATGTGTATTCAAGGGGCCTGGAACTGAATATTTTACAAACACCAAATTTTGTAATTTCCTTTCAGGAGCGCTTCATATGTAGAATAAAATACAGTCTGATATTAGGATATTCTCTGTTAACATATTCAGAAATGTTCGTCCTAGAATTGTCTATGAAGGTTCTCAGTCATCCAGGTGGAATTCTCTGTAGCTTGAATCATGTCAACTGGATTTCTATTTTCTCAGTGGAAACGTTTTGCTCCTTATCCAAGGAGCTTCTTCAGTCTGAGCAAAGTAAGGGAATCCTTAAATATGTTTCTAGGTGGCTGTGTGACCTTGCACCTGGGGCTAGGTCACGGTTATTTTGAGATGTTTATTTCTAAGTCCCTTTATCATCTAAAGGAGGATCGTTAAGATTACCATGCTGCTGTTGAGCTTGCGAAATGGTCTTAATCTTCCTAGGCACAGAAGACAAAGCAGGAAGGAAAATAGGTGAAAGATTGTGCCTGAGGCCCCCACCTCTATTCAAGGAAGGATTTTCCAAGTTGGCATAAATGGATTCCTTGACCCCTCTCTCAAACCACCTATCTTCTCTGTCTAAAATGTGAACATTAATGTCCTCAAAGGACACTCATTTGAGGACATTAATGTTCACATTTTAGACAGAGAAGATAGGTGGTTTGAGAGAGGGGTCAAGGAATCCATTTATGCCAACTTGGAAAATCCTTCCTTGAATAGAGGTGGGGGCCTCAGGCACAATCTTTCACCTATTTTCCTTCCTACTTTGTCTTCTGTGCCTAGGAAGATTAAGACCATTTCGCAAGCTCAACAGCAGCAGGGTAATCTTAACGATCCTCCTTTAGATGATAAAGGGACTTAGAAATAACATCTCAAAATAACCATGACCTAGCCCCAGGTGCAAGGTCACACAGCCACCTAGAAACATATTTAAGGATTCCCTTACTAACTTTGCTCAGACTGAAGAAGCTCCTTGGATAAGGAGCGAAACGTTTCCACTGAGAAAATAGAAATCCAGTTGACATGATTCAAGCTACAGATCGTCCTAGAATTGTTCTCCAAATTATTAGTGAATCCCTCTCCAGACATTTCTACACTATCTACAGCAGGGGTGGGCAACGTCAGGCCTGCAGGCCATATAAGGCCCACGGGGTCCTGCCTAAGGCCTGCGGGGCTCCCGCCCGCAAACCCAGCCCCTTCCATGCAATTGGCTCCCGCCTGCAAACCCCACCTCCCAGTGCTTGTGATTGGCTCCTGCCCGCAAACTCCAGCCCCCGGTCCGCAGAAATCCCAGAAACCCTGCCCCCGGTTATAAATATCCAAATGGCCCTTGGCAGAAAAAAGGTTTCCCACCACTGATCTACAGGAACTTCATTTACCTATTTAAAGGGAAAGGCCAACATTTTTTGGTTTTGCTGTCTGATTCCTTCACCACAGGTGGTCATGAGAAGCTCTTTGCATCTCATGTAGAAGCAAAGGCATTATTCCCTTCATAGTTTACCATGAAAACACAGTAAGAAAAGCCCAACATAAATCAATTCTGTCCTTTCAGTCATGATTCATTTCTGATTATTTGTGTAATGTTCCCTTTGTAACTTCCAAAGCCTTCTCATTTATATCTTCAGAATAGATAGTATTATCATACATAAGTGATACAGCCATCAAACTATGGCATAGTCAATCTTGGGGGACTCATTTAATCAACACAAAGACATGGCACTTACGCTTTAGTACATAAAGGTGCACAAGTGACCTTTTCTTTCTCTTTCCCAGAACGAAATGAATGTTCAAATGCCAAGACAATTACCACATTCCAATGTACCAGAATATCTGAACATTCAGGCATACCTCCTGAAAATGAGTTGATAACTTCAAGATAACATCACTTCTGCAGTGGGGAGATACACACACACACGCACACACAAACACACACACAGAGAGAGAGAGATACATACATACATACATACATACATACATACATACATACATACATACATACTCCCTGCACATCAAAACAGCTGGGATTTTACATTTATTCAGAATGCAGCCTAAGTTGCCATGGTTACCAACACTTCCTCTCCCCCCCAAAAAAAATCTCTTAAACCCAGCCTACATATATTCCTTCCAATGATTTGGAAAAGCAAACCTGATTCTTCTCACCATCAGCCTTTCTCTTGCAAACTTTGCATTGCCAGTTCTTAAAAGCTGCAAAGGGACTTTCCTCCAATCAAAGATCAGTACTAAGAAAGGAGGTTCATAAGATTTGTTTAATGGACTGATTCAACACATTTGAAGCTGCCAAGAGGAAAATTATTTGGGCCATCCTGATAATTGAGGGAGCGGAAGATGGTTAAAAAATGGAAAAGAATGAATGAATGGATGGATTCTTCCATGCTAAGAATTTTTTCTCAATTTTTGTCCTGGTTGTACCAGCACTGGGGATTTTAAAAAGAAGGCCCTTTTGCATTCATAAAAACCAGAGGGCACAACAGTTGCTGTGCAATTGCAATAACGCCTTGAAATAATTAAATAAGCCCTATCTCTTCCTAATTATTCTCAGTATGTGATCTGGTTTACTCTTCAGTCTTGCCATCTAAAAGCAGCTGGGATCCTTTGATTCCAACAGAGAAAAGCACAGAAAGAGCACTCACCCTATTGTTTATTTCTCATTCAATTCACTGGTTCATTGAACAGAAGGGTGCCCTTGTATACTGACAGTGTAAGTGCTAAACTCTGCATCCATAAGCTCATGAATAGATGGATAAAGTTCTTCATCAAAGCCATTAAGCCCATATGCCTTGTAGCTTTGAAAAAGTCCCAGTCAATAGCAATGATAATAAAAGATGACCTGCCAGGTAGGCTTTGGTGAGAGTGAACATGAAGATTGCAAAACAAAGCAGCTATCCATAATCCATAGTGACTGTGGATTATATTTAATCTTTATTTTGTCAAATGAACCTTACCATTTTGGACCTAGCCATGGTATAAACATGTACTGTCCCAACGATGCTATATTAATCTCATCCTCCACCCATGAATGAAACAGACTTCAGTTTTCCTTGGCTGTATTGATGTTAAAGTAATATTCCTCCCTATCCCTATCCCCATCCCCATCCCAACACTACTCAGGGGAAGCCCTAAGATGTATAAAATTGTAGCAGACTGCCAAGATGCATTGGGTGGTAGACCAGTGGTCTCAAACCTCTTCTTTCAAAAGACCTCTGGGTCTTCACAGTCTGGTCTTCCCTCATGCTTTGGGAGAGTGGCTTTGTAGCTCTTGCTCCTACCATTTATCTTCCAAGTGACCACCAAAAGAACAGCATGCAACAGTTGAAATAATTTATGTAATGTGACCTATGGACCATATATGTACACACATGGTTCTTCCTTCTGCCCTTGGGAGATAGATCAATCTATTTTCTGTTGCAGAGTATTAGCGCCAATGAAATGTAACTTAGCACCACAAAGGAGAAATTAAATCTCACACAAATTTCTCACAAAAAATATTATCTGTTCCTGCATACCTTTCTTTAATCATGCATTCAGTTCTGGAAAAAATCAGCAAAACTATAGGCTTTATTGATTACTAAAACCTCCTTTAAAAAAAAAGGATTCTGTCAGATTACACAATGCTAGGGCTGCCAATGTTCCTTCTAGACCTCAGAGCAATACGTTCTATTGAGTAAAGCAGACACTCACAAGAGATTAGATAAAATAATCTATTTACTCTATATACATACGTAGTACAATACAGTCCAATAACGTCCAACACAGATACAGATGAGAAGATAGTAACGAGAAGAGAATGAACACCAAAACTCCTCTGCTTATATACTTAAATTGACCAATCACGTTATAGGTCAAATCCATTATCTACCACACCCAGCTTAAACTATATCAGCTGTGGTATGAGTCACTTCTTCAACAATGGCTGCTGATAGAATGACTTGCAGAACTTAATGCCTCTCACCTGTCTAATTAATCTACTTGTAAATTCTGGGTATTATACAAACCCCAGCAGATTCTTATTGTATATTTGGTTCCTTATTTTGATGGAAATAATAATAAAAGCACCCCCAGGTAACGATAGCTTAAAATGCTTAATGACTGTCAGATTCTTACTCAGGTAATCAAGCTAGATAGTACTTATAAAAGGGTCAACCCAGAGATTCAGCAGAAAAAAATTATCCCCGTTCAAAAACATTCTTACCTCGAAGTCAGATCAGCTAATAAGAGCACCAAGTGAAAACCCTCCCAATGATAATTTTGGCTTTCTCTTTTAGTGTGTATTTAATTCTTGTAGTCAGTGTTTTGTTTTAATTTATGGAATGGTAGGTAGAGAAAAGTCAAGCTTGTGAACTGAGGGAGGGGAGAGGGAGATTGAGAATGAACAAGCACAGAATTTAGTGAAATTGTTTCATGCTGTCATTCATGTTGTATGGTACCTATTTTAATGGAAGGTGCAAAACTTCCATAGAAATTCATGATAAATTAATCTGATGTCTCAGTGATTACTGATGAGATATATAATTATATATATATTGCATAATATATATTCACGCTAGCTAAAAAATTCTTCTCTTTCAGCTAAGTTTGGTCTAGTGGTTAAGGTGCTGGGCTAGAAACCAGGAGTCTGTGAGTTCTAGTCCTGCCTGAGGCATGAAATCCGCCTGGGTGACCTTGGGCCAGTCACTCTCTCTCAGCCCAACTCACCTCACAGGGTTGTTGTTGTGGGGAAAACAGGAGGAAGAAGTATTTGGTATGTTCGCTGCCTTGAGTTATTTATAAAAATAATAAAGGTGGGATAGAAAACAAATAAAATAAAAATAATGTGAATGTTGGATTGATTTATTTCACCCTACCCAATCCAGTATCATGCATTTATTTATATATACACAAACAATTTGTTTTCTACATTATAATAGTTTTATTCACAATTATTTCAAGTGTGATGGAGAGCCACATATTTTCTCATTGTCAGCATGTTTGTATCTGACCTTAAGATGTAACCAGGACATTTAGAAAGAATAGTTATGTGAAAAGAAAGTATGCATTAAACTGAGAAAGAAACATGTGGAGGAGGTGTGTCATAGAGAAATTGTCTCCTCTGAGTTTACTTTCTGCCTCATTTACGAATCATAGATTTCATAAGCATTTTGTGAGCTAATAAGGCATTTTATCAAACAGAAGCATCAAACAATTAAAATGAACTGTTGCCTTGCTAGGTTTCCTGAACTTGGTTTTAGTTGATAGATGTTTCATTACCCTGATAGGTAACATCGTCGGTACAGGAATGTTGGAGATGTGAGGTTCATTGCAAAGGTTATATATCCTTCTGTCTTCCCTGCTTTGCATGTGCTTGGATGGAATGGTCCTGTGGGCAGATGTTATTTTGCAATGGCTGGATGCCATATTGTTGGTAAGTTATTTATTTGATTGATAAGTTGCTTCCTGTGTAATTGGTGGTGTTGATAGAAAAAAGGAATGTCTAGCATTTCAACATTCCTGTGTTCAAACTGTTAAAGACGTTCAGCTTTTCATGGCAGACAGCCCAACAGCCCAGCATGTAAAGGCTATAAAAGGCAGAGGGTGGGGACTAGGGGACCATGCCTACCAGAGCATTCATCAGCCATTTGGAACAGATTTCATCCATGTAAGATGGAATGAAGCACAGCAGGTAGGCTGGACTACCCTGTTTGCTCCAGTGGAGGGGGAAAAACAATACTTTTGATCAAGGTCAGGAAAACTATGGTTGAAGATACCTTCCCAACAGTTTAGAGGTGGACTGAGGAACATTGTCTGTTCCTGCCATTTAAAATGTCTTGCATTGGAGCAAGCAGGAAGTGTATCAGTCCTAAGGAACTCTCACTTCCTTTTTGGCTAGAGAACAGAAATGACATACTCTGAGGAGGCTCTGTTAAAAAGATTTCCTCTAATAAAATGTTAAGTTAGTTAGTGAGATAAATTTTGCATAGATATGCCCCCCCCCGCCATATTTAAACAAGCTGGATTGAAGTTTGCTTCCTTTCCACATTTTCTGTCTTGTAGCAATCTTATCCTTAGTACATGTTCTTGGATTAGAGCTACCACCTAGGCTTTCTTCTTGTTTTCCTTATATGTTCTGGCTGACTGAGCAGCTGAATCTGTCAACTAGTACAGAAAGAAAATGTGACTGCCTGAAGCAGGACAATTAAAGCTTAAGAGTTTCACCTAGAGGAGAAGAATGGCAGAAATTAATCCTTCACTCTATTTATTCCATTGTCTTATTTACAGTGCAGTAGAGATGTAGTAGAGTAAGGACTACAGCATCCTAGAAAAGAACAAAACCTTTAAAAATTCAAGGGCCATATTCATAGCCACACTGCCAAAAATAAGTTTTGATGCAATTCCTTCACCTTTTCACTCAAATTTCATTATTTTGACTCATTGGCAATAAGGTTGAAACGGAAATCACACATTTTGTGCATATCTCCTGTCAGGATCCAAATATGATATGAGTAGAGAATTCTGCTCTGAATGCTTCTGCTGGTATAAAAGTAGAAACAGGTGATCTTTTATTTCCTCTTCCCTCCTGCAGTCTCCAAGTCACCTCTCTCTAATTTTGAGAGAGTTACCCAATCCTCAGAAATGATTAAAGATTTCCCTCCTCATGCAAGATGAATTTCTGTAATGGGAGAGAAGCATGTCTTCTGTTCCTGTGACACAAAGCCAGGGTACAAAATCTAACAGACTATCCTTCTGACCTGGGAAAAAAAGACAGAAACCAGTTTCAGATTCCCAGTAGATATGTTTTGTATTCTCCATAATGACTGAAATGCACCATTAAAATCTTCTTAAAAAGTAATTCGTCCTCCCACAGAATGTAATAAAGTATAACAGCACATACAGAATGTTTGTATAGAAGTTGGACTGAGATAGGATTACACACATAATCATTGTGTTTCTTCATTTAGCTTCCCAAAACTGGTTTAATATCATGAATAAGATCTATGATAGATAAACACAGAGAATAATATCATTTACAGGATCAGAGGGTTGAGGAATATATACTGTGGAACTAGATTGCATCATGCCTTCACTGTGCAACCAACCAGGAAATTCTCATGTCAGAAAATCTGCAATTACTTAGTATATGTGCTCTGCTTATTGTGAAGAGATGGACTAGCAATCTAGCTATCTGAAATGTTAACTATATTCTGTAGTAGATGGCAATTAAGACTGTCTGCTTATTTATTTAAAGGTATCTAAAATGATCAGCACCTGTGTTGCTGAGCAGCACTTAAAGCAGAGCTTTCCAAACTGTGTGTCGCGACACAAAAGTGTGTCTCCACACACAGTCTGGTGTGTCGCCACACAACCCAGAAGCGCTGATCATCATCAGCGCTTCTGGGTTTTCCCGCGGCGACACACCAACTGCAGTGCGCAAAACCCGAAAGCAGCAGCAACGCTTCCGGGTTTTTGCACACTGCCACACTTCTGGGTTTTCCCGTGGCGACACACCAACGGTGGTTGGTGTGTCGCCGCCGGAAAAACTTTGGAAAGCCCTGCCTTAAAGAAACTGGACAGAATCCTAACACATTATACTATACACTTAAGAAATAATATCAACTTGAAGCATTATGGGAAGTGGATGGGAATTGCTGTCACAGATAATATCATTATTCTGGATAAATAGATAGGGAAAGCTACTTATTCACACATAAGGATGCTAATTAGGCTTAATATTTCTCTTTGCATAATAATTATTGGAGAACTCAATTTTGGCAAATTTTGATGTAAACCTGGACTGATCCCAAATTCTAATAATAAATTCTAAACTGGAAGCTAGTTATCAATTAACCCTTACATTTAGAATCTCTTTGCATGAAGAAAACAGGATACCCTACAGCAGGGCTGCACAGCATATGGAGAGAGGAAAATACCTGAAAAGACCAGACAGGAATTTCTGTAGGCTGTATCTGGGTTTGGGGCTAGAGATTTTCTGCTCCTAATGTAAACACACTATAGTCATGGAGAATAATGGCAGATTTAAGGACATTCTATGGTTACCAGATCAAGCTGAACTCACTGTTTTCTTACTGTGAATCCGTAAACAATTTTACGTTAATAAGTATGCACTCAATTTTACCAGAAGAGGTTGAATTTAACTTTGTATTGTGTAGGGGTGGTGTAGCTTCTGTTCACTTAGGGATTCCTTGAGACACCCAATTTGGTCAGGTGTGCCTTATCTTTTGCATGAAAGTGTAGTTGTGTCATTTTCCATATTGTAAAGTCTATCGAACAGAGCATTCCCATAAATACATCACTGAATTCCTTTGGCTTTCTTTCTAGCTTGCAGCTCGCATGCTATTTTCAGAAAGCAATCCTAATCCACCTTCCATACATTCTAGTGCAGACCTTTCCAAACTTTTAATTTTGGCACACACCAATGGCAGTGGCGGCAGTGGCAGCGGTGCTGATTGGCGGGGGTGCCGCTCCTTACGGCTCCCCCCACCAGCGCTTCCAGGTTTGCATGCGACACACCAGGACACCACAGGCGACACAGTAGTGTGTCGTGACACACACTTTGGAAAGCTATGTTCTAGTGCAGAGCTTTCCAAACTATGTGTCGCGACACAAAAGTGTGTCACCACACAGAGTCTGGTGTGTCGCCACACAACCCGGAAGCGCTGATCATCATCATTTCCCGCGGCGACACACCAACGGCGGCGTGAAAAAACCTGAAAGCGGCAGCAGCGCTTCTGGGTTTTTGTGCGCTGCCACAACGGCGGCACTTCTGGGTTTTCCCGCAGTGACACACCAACGGTGGTTGGTGTGTCGACGCGGGAAAACTTTGGAAAGCCCTGTTCTAGTGTTTTATCAGTTTCATTCTTGGTGCTGCCCTAATGCCTAACAGCGAAACTAAATGCTGGACATCCACAGCCACAAACTCTAGCCTGTATTTCTTATTTGCCTTTGGGTTAGCAATTTTAAGCTGCTATTTTCCTATTGGCTTTGTCACAATATGATTATACACTGATAGCACCATTGATCAATGAGGTATAGGGCTTTATAAAGCATTTGGGGATAACATTACAAGTGGCACCAGAATCTATTTGGGACTGTATATTTCTGTCTTGAAGAAGTATGACTGTATATAATTGGGGTTTTTTATGCTCCATTTACGTTTTTTGTATTTCATTTATGGCCTGATCCAATAAACACAACATGTCCTTACATTTGCTATTGCTCTTCATTTATATAGAGTTATCTGATTATTTGGAGAGACACCTGGATGCAAAGTGGTTCAGTTTGTCAATTATAGCTCCTACTTTCATAAGCTGGACCCCTCTTTGTTCGTCTTGCCTGTTTTCCTCCACAGTAGTTGTGTTGCACTATGGTATTCTCTTTTTGGTTTCTCCCTGAATTTGTTGGATACAGCATTGGAAGGTTCCATTATCTGTCCATCAAGAGCTTTAATCCAGTCTTTGGGTAACTCTGATTTCTTGCATATTCCCTTAAATTGCCCTAAAGTCAAGTTTATCTCTCTCAGCCATTTCTTTTGTGCTTTGGTGTCTTCAATTATAGGTAGTATTCAATTGATAGATAGAAACTTTATTGATTTAGTCATTTGACCATATCAAGAACATAAAACCAATACAGGAATACAGGTAAATACAAAGAAAACTGTAAAACAGATTTTATTTTATTTATTTATTTATTTAATTTTTATCCCGCCTTTATTATTTTTATAAATAACTCAAGGCGGCAAACATACCTAATACTCCTTCCTCCTCCTATTTTCCCCACAACAACCCTGTGAGGTAGTTGGGCTGAGAGAGAGGGAATAAATCATCACCCCTACAGTTAACCCTAATCTGATCTAAATAATCTGTCCCCTTTGAGATGGCCTTTGATATAAAGAGTGCGGTCTTACTAGTAATATGCAGGTTTGTTCCCTGCATATTTTGTTCCCTGCAAAAGGTAAGACAGTTTCTAAACTGTAGTATTCAATTCTCAACTGTTGTATTCAATAGTTTATCAGGGAATGTTTAATCTCTCCAGAATTGTAGTTGGCTGCTATCACCTTAATATTGGAAGAACATTTCTCAGTGTTTTTACTTGCTGCTTGATCCCCTTCTATTTCATTCTTTTTAGAGTTATAATGGGCATCAAAATACCCCATTATAGCTAGGATATGCTGCACTCAGAGTGTGACTGATCTCTCTCCTTTCTCCAGTAGAGTAAAGGAACTAATTTATTTCCACTTTTACACCATATTCATCACCTCAGTTCCTAATGTTAGCTTTTGTAAGAAATGTTTAGCTCCAAGGGACAAACTATTTAGATGGAACGAATATTAGCTTGTATAATTTTTACACTGATACCCTAAGGATATTTTAAAAAGAAAAAAGTTCAATTCATTGCTGCTTCTGCTGTTAAACTGTACAACATAGGAAATGGCAAATCATCTAAGTGCTTTTACTTAAACAGAAAGGGGAAGAATTACTCTTTACTGTTATTGGGGGAAAAAACCACCCTCCTTATACTGTATAGAGTGGATGTGCTTAACCTGCCTCAAACCAAAACTTGTAAAAAGTATACATTTTTTATTTCTCTCTCTCTGTTTATATAATGGGAACGCAGGACCGCCACAACCCAGTGTGCAAATAGTGCCTTGCACAATGATGCTGCATGAGAGGGGCACCAGTGGCAAGGTTAAAAAAATAGTAACAACAACAGCAGGTAAGCATATATGTGCATAGCTGAAATATTTTTAAAAATGGGGAGGGCACTAAGTGGAATTCTGCACAAGGGAGTCTTCTATACCAGCAGTGCTCCTGTGGAAAGGAATTTATGGAGGAAATATATGGATAGTATATAATAACATTTGAATATTAGGCTTAAGCAGCACTTTGGATTCAGTTCCAGAAAGGTGCTTTGGAGAGTGCAAAGGAACAAACATTCATTCATTCATTCAATTTGTACAGCCACCCATCTCAACAAGTGGTGAACAAAATAGCACCTGTCTGAAACTTTTGAGAACAACTCTGTAATCCCAGGAAAATGAGCAGCTGCTTTCAAGAGCTGAAGACAGGTGCTACATTCAAGTCCCGTGTCCTCCAAAGCACCTTTTTGAAATCAAATCCAAGGTACGGCATACCCTATTGATTATTGCTGATGAGTGGCTGTTATATGTTTAAACAAGCACAGAACCACAGAAAATTTGCTGTAGACTTGGGTCTAACTGAAATAGAGAAGGTATCACCTGCTCCCATCTCCCATTGGTTTGAAACAGTTATCAATCAGAGCTTTAAAAAATCTAACTCCACCTCCAAGTGCTTTTAGATATGTGGTTTAAATTGCAATGGAGATGGTGGAATATATATCACTGTTATAAGATCCAAAGACCAGTTCAGACATATGTAAGCAAACAGAGAAAGGTTTTAAGAAACCAAAGAGATAGCTATACCTCAACCCCTGTGGAGGAATGCTGTCCTCTCTCAGCAAATGCTGTTTAATTCAGGCCACAATCGAAACTTATGGTACATATTTTTTTGTAAATTGTAACTTGAAGTTTATCTCCAAACCTTATCTCTCTGTATAGTCGAAGGCTTTCACAGCCGGAATCCGATGATGGTTGTGTGTTTTCCGGGCTGTGTGGCCGTGTTCTGGCTGTTCTGGCAGAGAGAATCTTCTAGCTGTGCTCCTGACCTCTGAAGATGCCAGCCACAGCTACTGGCGAAACGTTAGGAACAAAAACTGCCAGAACACGGCCACACAGCCCGGAAAACACACAACAACCACCTTATCTCTCTCCTTTTTAATTTGACATATTTTACCAAAACTGTCATAGACATAGCAAACAAAACAATAAGGAACATAAATTATATTTTTTACTGCAGTTAAAATATAATCTATAAAAAACTACCCTTAAAAAATCTTTTGTTTCTAGCCTGAAATTGGACAGGCTTGATCCATACAGAAAATGTAACTTTATCTCCAAATATCACATAACCAAAAAAATTAGAGACACTTGGTTTATTTGTTTAATCAACATTTAAAGAACTATAGTTCCAATAATGTAAATTAAAATGCCAGGTGCCAAATAAGCTATGATAAAACAGGACAACTGGCATGGGCAGATGACTGGGATATACCACAGGTCACCATAGAGCTGGATTATTTTTCCATAGTATAACACAGCTTTTCCTTCCCCAAGAATATTTGGCAAATTTAAACTAAACCCCCCAAACAAACCACTAAATCTGGACTTTTAATTTAGGAAACCTACAAACAGATGGAACAATCATTTTGTAATGGGCATTTTAAACAGATTCCGTTTAAACTCTGGTTCCAACATTTTAGTTCACTACACATCTTCTTGAACATACAGTTGCCAGACGCCACTCAGCATGAACACTCTTGATAACTGTGGACTGTACACAGAGAGTGATGAAGGTAAACAGTGCATACTGGGTTACTGGCATACCAGAGGAAAGATGCCTGCTGCGTAGTTTTGTCCTTACATTGTGATGAAAAGTCTACACAGCACTTCAGTGATATTAGACTGATACATATTGATTTCAGTAAAAAGTTAGCAAAGGAGAATCCGGGGAGCCATTATCAAAGCAGGCATTGTGGTGGTAGATGCTCACAAAAAGAACACAGTGGGTTTTGGGATTCTCATTCATCATTTCCAACATAATTCACCAAAGGGTAATCCTTTCCTCTTCAAGAGATTAGGCAAGCAATACACCTATTTATCATTCAGAGGAGGAAAAGGATTTTATTTAATTTTACTTTTTAGCTAGACACTGCTCAACTGATCCAAATGTTATGACATCTTAGCAAAATGTAGTTTTAAACTATCTCTTTGCTCTAAAGTTTTTAAAAGTAGACCTAACAGAATCTTCAAAATTCAAGAGGTGGTAAAAAGCTTATTATTCCATAGGTAAAGGTAAAGGTACCCCCCCGCACTTTTGTGCAGTCGTGTCCGACTCTAGGGGCCGGTGCTCATCTCCGTTTGTTAGCCAAAGAGCCAGCGTTGTCCGAAGACGCTTCCACGGTCATGTGGCCGCATGACACGCGCGGAACGCTGTTACCTACCCACCGAAGTGGTCCCTATTCATCTACTTGCATTTGTATGCTTTCGAATTGCTAGGTTGGCAAGAGCTGGAGCTAGTGCAGGAGCTCACTCTGCACGCAGGGCTAGGGATTCGAACCTCCGAACTTGCAATCTTCCGATCAACAAGCCTGGCGTCTTACCCGCTGAGCCACCACGCCCCTTACTATTATTCCATAGGAAAGCAAATTACTTATTAAGTTATCACTGTGTTGCACTGATTGTTTAAAACATTAATAGCTATTAAGGATGTATCCCAAACATTAATATTAGCCCTTGTAAAGTGTTCATTCTGGGAACATGGGCTTCATTCTACAACATACGGATGTTCAGTAGGACATCTAGACATAGTCTTACACAAAGACATCTGGAATAAGCCATGATAATATAATGTGTGTCATGATATAACTTTGCAGATGAAGCAAATTATATATTTTACACCATTTGTGCTATCATATTATAATGCATGTCTGTCAGCTCTTCAAGGTAGTCCAGACAAGAAGCACAAATCATGGGTATTAACACAACCTTTATTGTAAGGTTACAGTAACAGCATCTTGAAAGTCTAAAAACATTTCTCCCCTCCTTTACTTTTACTTTCCAGAGAACTAGGGAGGGTCCCTCCTGAGATGTTTCCCATGCCCCTTTTCCTTCTGTGGGCTGAGATTTTATTTATTTATTTATTTATTTAATCTTATTTATACCCCGCCTATCCCCTCCCTACTGGAGGGCTCTAGGCGGCTTACAACATCCGTATACATTAATTTATACATCAAATTATACATCATATATTATACCCGCGCGACAAGGAGAGAGGGAGGGAACCGGCTCTTCCGCTGAAGGCATTGGACTGCAAGTCCCAGAATGCCTCGCTCCGCGCCGGCTGCTGACGTCCAGGAAGTTGGTGTCTCCGGATCCGTCGTCCTCCGTCGTCCTCCGCCGACATCACCGCTCTTTCAGGTCTTTTTGGAATCGAGGACGACTCTCCGCTGGACGCCCGCAAATTGCCCCACGTGAGTGGTACCCATTAATCTACTTGCTATATTAGCTTTCGAATCGCTGGGTTGGCAGAGAGCTAGGGCAAGTGACGAGAGCTCACCTCGTCACGCGGTTTCGAACTGCCAACCTTATGGTCGGCAGTCTAACGGCTCAGTGGTTTAACCCGCTGAGCCACCGCGCCCCAATAGATACCTTTTGCATGATGGTTGTCTAGGCTGCAGATCTCCTGTCTCCCAGGGTCATTCCTACAGACCATTATAATGTCACACTGCTTCTTGCTTTCTCCCACTTGCCTCTTTCTGTGGGTCCGGCATTTACTATTGTATACTCTATAGGCCTCCAGTCTATCTCTCTATTACATATTTAACCCAAATAATAACAGAGGTTCTCTGAGAAGATTACAAATAAGACATTTGAAAATAATAGTCACATGTAACATATCTCTAAGTTCCCATTCCTATATAATATGAGTGCTTAAAATCACCAAACACTTTGAAATAAAAAAATCCTTCAGAGAACAGAAATGTCTTTGGAGCTGAAAAATAACAGTTTCAGTGCCAGCAAGTCTCTTTCCAAATAGTTTTCCTAAAAAGGAACGTCAGAATGGAGAGTCTAAGTTCACTTGGCAGGGACATTAAGAAGAGGGTTTAAAGAGGCTACATAGACATTCCACCCTCAGTTCAAGGTTATAAAGGTCATTATCAGTATTTTGTATTGAACTTGGAAATTGATTAAAAATTATTGAAACTAAACAAAATCATGACATCTTAAAGATATTAAGTCCCAACAGCTTTCTTTTCAGTTAACTATAGTTTTCTCTTTCTTTTTTCTTTATTGGCATACAGTACAAGTTTTAGTCTTTTAGTTGCACTTGTTTGAAAATACTGGAAAATATCAGGGCTTCACAACTGAAATACAGAAATTATGGAATAAACCAGTAAAAGGTTTTTCCCATAATTATTGGAATATTACAGCTATTACAACATAATTGTCAAAACAGGTAAAAAAATAATACTTGACTTCCCAGCATTTAGTTTACAAAAAAAAGTTTTACTCATACATATTAGAGTGGTATTTTGACAGTCTTAGCTTTTGAGATAAAGCTTGAATTGGCCCTATATTATCACAATTTGTTGAGCATAGACAATATATAGTATTATTAAATTCATATTATGTTAATAAACAACATAGATTTGAAGAAGGAGTGGGTGCTGACAAGCTGATGCACACTTAAACAACAAAAGTCTTATTGCATATGGAAAATTTACTTGTTTTATAATAACTACGATAGGATTCTTTTTGTATAATAAAAAGTCAAAGTGAAAAGGAATTGTAGCATTTTCCATTATTTTTTAAAACCCTTTACACTTACATCGCTAAACATGATAAATTTCCTCTTCCTTTAAATATTGGCTTCAGCAAGAATTAAAGTTGTATCATTAGGCACATTAATCAAATTAGATGATGAACAAGATGGAAACAAGGTCTTACGCACTGGTTGCACGCAAAGCAAACACTGAATACATGCATGAAGAATCTGTGATGGTTTGTCAATCACTCAAAAACACAGATACAGACACACATACTAATAAATGTCGCTACATTTATTTATTTATTTAATTTCTATAGCCGCCCATCTCAACAAGTGTCTCTGGGCGGCTTACAATCATAAAAACCATAAAACAGTTAAATAATTAAAAACAATTAAAAGTACAAAATAAATATATATGATCACCAAGTAAACAATACATAGATGTTAGTATAGCCAAGAAACGGGGCCCTTAACACATTTGGGCCCCAGGCCCGGGCACATAACCAGGTCTTCATGGCCTTACAGAAGGCCAACAGGGTTGGGGACATCCTGATCTCTGAAGGGAGAATATTCCAGATGGTAGGCATTATGGCAGAGAAGGCACACCTTCTAGTCCCCACCAACTGACATTCCTTGGCTGACAGGATCTGTAGCATGCCCAACCTACGAGACTGAATTGGATGGTTAGAAACAACTGGGAGAAGACGGTCCCTTAGGTAACCTGGTCCCAAGCCATAAAGGGCTTTAAAGGTGACAACCAGCACCTTGAATTGCACCCGGAAGCACACCAGCAACCAATGCAGCTCTTGTAGTAGTGGTGTTACATGTGTCGAATATCCAACACCATTTACTACCCGTGCAGCCGCATTCTGTATCAGTTGAAGCTTCCGAATGCTCTTCAAGGGCAGCCCCATGTAGAGCACATTACAGTAATCCAAATGGGAGGTCACAAGGGCATGAGTGATTGTGAGCAAAGCCTCTCAGTCCAGGAACAGGTGCAACTGGCATATGACCCGAAGGTATGCAAAGGCCCTCCTGGCCACGGCTGGCAGCTGTGAGTCCACGAGGACCCCCACATTTTGCACTGGGTCCGTCTGGGGCAGTGCCACCCCATCCAGGACCAACGATGGAAAAACCTTGCCACCGGAAGGCCCACATACCCAAAGCCATTCAGTCTTGCTTGGGTTGAGTTGAAGCCCATTGCACCCCATCCATTTCATGTTCATAAAATGATGCAGTGGCACACATTTGTTTTAGGATACAGTACACTATGTTTTGAGGAAATGTATAGTATATAGATGGGTCTTACTAAATATCTCTGCAATGTGTGATAAAGTCAGAATTTTAGGGTTTTATCGCCAAAAGATATAGAATCATTCCAATGCTGCTACCATACGAAAATGGTAGTCTGCATTATCAGAGCTGCAATTATACGTTCTTAATTTGAATTTTTCTCTGTCAGATAGAAAAAGGCATATGATTTTTGACATCTGTGAATGTTTTGAATATTATAAGTTATAAACAGTTAATTTAAAATAAAAATATCAGCTTCTGATTTTCATTTCTTTATAAGGTGAGTGAGTTAATTCATAACTGTCCAGGATGGACAGAAATACAGTAATACTGGAGAATGAAATTGCTTGAGCTTAGGTGTCCATAATTTTTGCAAAGACTCACAACTGGCCTTGGTAGGGTATGTGGAGGGCCACCTGCCAAAAAGTAGTCAGATCCAAGACAGAAACTACATCTGATTTAAATTTAATAACCCTAGCATGTATGTAATCACTGTCGTCACTCAACAAACTAGAACTTGGTGGCAATGTTTGTAGGGGAATTGACAGCTCACAGCTGCCCTCAAGTTATGCAAACTTGATTTAATTGGTCAGTAGATTCACTCTGGGGGAGAAATGACTCACACCTATAATACTTTTTTTCCAGGAAAAAAAATGTCAAATTGGCTCTGGGCAAATACATCAAGGTTGCATCCAAGCAGTTGGCAGAGCCACAGTGAGTATTAGCTGTGGTGTGTAAGTTTTATATTTTTTCAACAAAATGTTTTATTGTTTATTGGTTCTGTATTCTTCTTCCTGATTCCCCGAGGAGTCTGCAGCTTTGTATTCTTTTCTTCTTGTTTTTCTTTTTCATTTTTGGGTTCTAATATGTATGGTTGCTTCTTTAAGCCCGTTTGTTTTCTTCCGATTATCAATACATAATAGGAACAGGCAGGCAGTTTCTTAACAAAAGCTTGCTGGACAGTTTCTCCTTCCCCTGGAGTTCATCCATCCAGTTTCTCTCCCCAGAAATTACAAAGCCGCTTGTACCTAGCTCTGTCTAAAACACTGCTGTTTCTCAGTATACTGCACAGGTCAGATGGCTATAATCAGATGTCTGTTTGTGCTTTACCCTTTCTAGGCTCAGTTCAAAGATCAGACTGTAAAATCTGTAAAAGTGTTTGCAGCTTCAAAATGGCTCTTCTCTGGGGGGGGGGGGGAGTATTTGAAGTGAAGCAATCTATTTGGTAGGACACGCTGCCTATAGCATAGTCTCCTCTGGCAGGACCGGTTTAAGGAATTTAGGGGCCAATCCAACATAGCATTAGGATTCCACCCACCCACTCCCACTACACAGCCCTAGATTATTATTGGATATGGTTTCCTGCAAAATGAAATCCCATAGGCCTGAAATGGGGTAAAGCACCAGCTTCCTCACAAGAAGTCCTGAATCTTTTCAGCCAGTGGGAATATAAGTTTTAGCAGACTGCCAATTTTGGCAAAAGGCTGCAGAGGATCAAATGGAAGGTGATTAGTTTTTGAATTTTTACAGACCAGCAAGTAGAGAAGATGGGGAAGTGTGGGGTAGGAAGCTGGAGATCAAATTACTAAAGGAAAAACTCTGCCCAGCTGGGCATTTCTGGTCCTAGACTCAATGTAGGATGAACTTTAATGCACCTGACTATGTCAATTAAACTCCTCCAAGATTCCCTCTCTTTAATGCTGGTGAAGAATCCACAGAGTATTGCTCAATACCTTCAAGAATGAACCTGGAAGAATGAACCTGGAGTCAGCAAATTAAATTTGTCAGTCAAAAGAGAGCCTGCATAATTTCTCTACAAAAGTACCCTAAAACTCTGTAACTGGGTTGGTGGTTTTTTTCCCCTCTTTCTTTTGTTTGCCCAGCCTTCCTTTGATGTTTCTGTTTGTTGGCTGGAAAACCAAAGTTACAAGGAATTGTAGAAATTGTATTTCTACACAAATGTTGACCCTGAAGTTGAAAGGGACAGGATCAAATAAAAGGTTATTGATCTGTGTTGTGAATACTTCTGTAGTTACCAGCTTGTCCCACCACCTCCTGTCAAAGACAGAGGGTGATGTTCCACATGAACCTGAACCAAAAATTAAAGAAGTATCTCGAACAGAGCTTTCCAAACTGTGTGTCGCGACACAAAAGTGTGTCGCCACACACAGCGTGGTGTGTCGCCACACCACCCGGAAGCGGCGGCGCGTGCGTGCACGGCGGCAGTGGCGCGAGATCAGTGCTTCCGCATTTTAGCGGAGGCTGTCGCCGCTGATGCCGCCACCGTGCACGCGCCGCTGCACGCCCCCTGTGCCACCGCCGTGCGCGCGCGTGCTGCCACCACACTGCCGCCGCCACTGGTGTGTCGCCAGCGGCGGCACTTTGGAAAGCCCTGATCTAGAAGAACTACACTGGATATATGGGATATGGTTTATGAACATTCTGTGCATTCTGTGCTTTCAGGGTTATTCATGCTCAAAGCAAAACATGAGCAGAAAGGGAAGGTGCTAGGAAGATCAGGAGAACATGTGGGCCACTGGTATGTGCTACTGTGGGAAGAAAGGGGGCAGCACACACCAATCTTAACCTACTTGCCCCATAAACCACTCTGGGATCTATTTGGATTTTTTTGAGGCTCAAACCTGGAACAACAAAAATGAATGAAGTCTTGTTTCTCCTGAAGCACAACTGACCTGGAATGCTTTGATAAAACATCTGGAATTAATATGCTAAACACAAACACATTTTCCACTTCCATGTGCACACCTATTTGGCACAAAATGTTCTAGCCCACCTGAAAACCCTACTGACCCATTCTGCATGTTGGTTAACACAGAGCTGAATTAGCTAATGGGTAAACTCACCCATCCAAAAAACATACTCTCTGAAAGAAATACCGTACGCTCTCTGGAGTGGATCAACAGAGGCAGGCAGCCATAGCATCTCCATTTTCATGCATGCTTGATCACCCAGCCCCCTTTCAGCCTGCTGCTCTGTTTAGAAGGCCCCCACTTTTCTAGGGTCCAATGCAGCTGTATAAACCAGTCCTGTGCTCAGGATAGCTTGTCTGGCATATATGTCTCGATAACATTTCGGCATAAATCTCTTCCCCCACCACCCCCATTTTCCTCATCCGCTGTGAATGTTGCTGGGCCCTCCAAATTTAGAGATACCTTGTATCTAGTTGGACACTTTAGGAAAATGATGTATAATTTTGAATTAGGTTGCTGTGAATGTTGTCTTTGCTTTCGTTCTGCTGAACAATTTTATATTCCACTGTTTTAGTATTGGTGCTTCATTTTAAATGTTATTTATTGAAAGCTATCCCAGCAACCTATTAAAGAACAGGGTATAAAATAAAATAACCCAAAATAAAGCAGCCAGGCTGAAGGAAACTTGGCCTGTAGATATTTTAATGTAGACAAAACCCCAAAATGCATTTCTGGAGTTATTCTTTATATGTAAAGCAGCCTTTGCAGAACACAGGTAACCTGATGTCATCATAAAGCTCAGGATTATTTCTTAAAAGTCCACATGCTACATATGGGTGGAAACACTCAAATGAATGCATGAAAATTACAGTACATGAAAACAAGAAAGCAAAATTGCTTTCAGCATGACAGGTTATCCTTCAAAGAGAACAAAAGGAAAATCATTTCTGTCTGCAGGGGTACTATAAGCCAAAACTGAACAGGCAGAAGTCCTAATTATGTAAGTGGAGCCTAGCAGGGGAGTATCTAGGAATCCTTATAAAACTTTCTTTATTCAAATTTCTCCACAAATATTGGAGTGCCAAATTACCTATGATAAAAACATAAAAGAGGCTGGTGAATCAGAACATTAATCCATCTAGTCCAGGGAACAGGTGACCCGATGACATTCAAATACTTTGAACTTTTTGTCACTGACTATGCTGGATGAAGTCGATAGGATCTACAGTCCCATCTGGACATTAGATGATTGTCTGTCAATAACCTAATCCAAAATTGTACATCCTTTTCCTAATGTGTTCAACTAGATACCAGGTATCTCTAAATCTGGAGGGTCCAGAAAACCATTCCAGATGTTACTAATTGAAAGATATCATTTTAACGCTCCTAATCCCCTTTCAAGTGCCTCTAAATTAGAAGCCATTGTACATTTTTTGCAGTATAGTCTACATACCAGGAGTAAGCTCTCCAAAGTCTTTTAGCTGGTTTAGATTTAAATAACTATATCCTAGTCATCATGGGAAATAATCGGGGACATTGGAGTCCAAAACTTTTGGAAGGCATCAGGTGCATACTTTTGCCATGCATTCTATATTCTGTCCTGAACCTACTGTTCACCTCTTTCTTTCTAATCTTTTCATTAAACTTCTTTTTAATGAGTTAATTCCTTACCACCTTCCTGGATGCATTGTATCTGCTATTATTATTTCCGATCTTTTTTGTTGAGTGTCAAGTATGTATTGGAGATTCACAATTTTCCTATTTTTGATTTTCACACTTATTCACATTGGCGCACTATGTATGCATAATTTGCCATAGTTTTCAACGTGCATCTTCTCCTCGCAAATTACTGGTAGGCTTGAGCATATTTGTGAACTGATTTAAAATATTTATTTATTTAAATTTCAAATTTTGCCACCGCCCATCTCCCCCAGAAAAGGGGGACTCTGGGCAGTTTACAATAGCAAACACTTTAAAACAATAGAGATAAAAAAACATCTAAAATATAAATACACTATTTCCAAATATAAATATAAAAGTAAGAATAAATATAAAATCCAAGTGGCTAAAAGAGATCTAAATCAGTGAGGAGAGCTCTAAGGTGCCAGCCACCCCCAGGAATAATTACTCCCCTTCCCTCCCCAAGAGAGATGGCAGAGCCAAGTCTTCAGGTTCTTCTGGAAGGCCAGGAACGATGGGACCTGTCTCACCTCTGGGGACAGAGTGTTCCAGAGGGCGGGGGCTACTGCAGAGAAGGCCCACTTCCTGGACCCCGCCAAATGAAATTCTCTTGAATATAGGGTCCGTAACATGCCCTCTCTGCATGACCGGGTAGGACGGGTCGATGTCATAGGGATGACATGGTCCCTCAGGTAACCTGGACCCATGCCATGTAGGGCTATAAAGGTGATCACCAACACCTTGAATTGGACCTGGAAGCAAACTGGCACCCAATGCAGCTCATGTAGCAGTGGTGTCATATGTGCCAATCTTTGGGCACCAAGAACTGCCCGCACAGCCGCATTCTGGACCAGCTGAAGCTTCTGGATACTTTTCAAGGGTAGCCCCATGTAGAGCACATTGCAATAGTCTATATGGGAGATGACCAGGGCATGAGTAACTGTTCGGAGGACTTGATCCAGGAAAGGGCGTAACTGGTACACAACTAGGTTGCGCAAAGGCCCTTCTGGCCACAACTACCACTTGCTCTTTGAGCAGGAGTCGTGAGTCCAGAAGAACCCCCAGATTATGCACTGGGTCTGTCTGGGGTAGTGCAATGACAGTTTACCAGATACAGAGGAGCCATTAACCCACAGTCACTCCATCTTACCAAGGTTCAGCCAAAGTCTGTTGTTCCCCATCCAGACCCCCACAGCCCCCAGGCACTGAGAAAGGGCAGTCACCGCATCACTTACTTCACCCAGGATGGAGATTTATAGCTGGGTATCATCAGCATACTGATGATACCTCATCCCATGGTGACGGATGATCTCACCCAGTGGTTTCATGTAGATGTTGAATAGGAGAGGAAAGAGGACCGAACACTGAGGCACCCCACAGAGGGGTCAAGGGTCGGATCTTTCACTCCCTATCACCGCTGATTGGGACCGGCCCTGGAGGAAGGAGGTGAACCAGTGCAAAACCACGCCACCCACCCCCAACTCCCTGAGCTGCCCCAAAAGGATACCATGGTCGATGGTATCAAAAGCCACTGAGAAGTCAAGAACAGCTAGGATGGATGCACTGCCCCCATCCCGCTCCCACCAGAGATCATCCATAAGCCTGACCAATGCAGTTTCTGTCCCATATCTAGGCCTGAATCCTGACTGGATGGGGTCTAGATAATCCATTTCATACAGAATCCTCTGGAGTTGCAATGCCACCACCTTCTCAACCACCTTCCCCAAAAAGGGGAGGTGGGAGACTGGAAAAAAGTAGGGTCCAGCGATGGCTTCTTGAGGAGGTGGTGCACCAGCACCTCCTTGAAGGCAGCCAGAAACACCTAATATGTGTATTAGGTGTATTTATTATAATTTGTCTTTCTATAACAATACATACCTTCACAACTGCATATCTGCCTCACTGACAGGTTAATCAATTCATGCAGCTTACTATTGCAATCAGTGATGCGTTTACAGTAAAAATATGTTGAACAGACATTATTGTCTTATTCACGAATCATTCTAGAAATGCACAAAAAAGAATAGGTTTGTTTATTCTTCCACATCTTCCATGGACAGCTCTTCCATGAAGCTTTGCTTGAGATGTTCCATTTTGCAATTGTTCTAGCTTATCATTTCTTGCTTAAATATATTCCTTTCTGGTCTATCTACAAATCCCACATTTGAGTTTGCACAATATTGTGAGCCATTCCAGGGATATTTAAGACAATAGAAAAAACTACTGTTTCATTCTATTGTTAGACCTTTCTTGCTAAATTTGGGGAATCAGCTGAGCAGAGAGAGCACTTGAACACAGCAAAGTAAGAAATTTCACATCTTTACTCCTGAAAAATAACTACAGAGAGAGACACATACATAGCTTCTATCCACATTAGTAATTCATAGCATCATTCAGCCATCACTGTGGCAATATAATGCCTATTAATGTTTGACCAATCAGTTCTTGGTCCTTATTTTTACTTACTTTAGTGAGCACACCAATCCCAGAGATCAATATGAATTGGTCAACAATTATTACACATGTTACAATATCCCTGCCCCACATTCAATTTCAGCACAAATTGCACAGGGATATTTGATCACACTACTTTCTCAATGGGATAAAGAGGGAGTGATCTGAGATGATTAGGAATTATTACCTATCTACTCTAAGGAGAACTATGTTTTCACATTAGCAAGTAAAGTAAGGAGTAAGTAAGTAAAGAGAGGAGAGGATGAGCATGTCCTGGTGCTTTCCCAACCCAATTTACAGTCTCCAACCTGTGCTGAAATTCCAATATCTGGAGCTTGCATCACTTGGTCATACCAACAAGACAAACGTTCTTAAAATAGTTACTTCTAATTACTTAGTGTTTTTCCAGTTGCAGGCTAAACATGTAAAAAAGGCATATATAACCCTGAATTTCTGGCCTAGCTGATCCTACTCAAGAATGATTAAAGTAACAGACTCAGTGAAGTAATTTACCCCAAGTACAGGTATAAGAAGAGCTGACGGCCAGTCATGCTCCCACTCATCAGATGGGCATTATTGGAAAGATAGAAGCTAGGGTATGTTTAGGAGATCAAAAGGAGGCAAAGCTCATGCCAGTAAGTTTCACTCTTTGCTGACAAATTTTCAGCACCATTATTTCCTCAAAATTCTATGCTGTTTTCCAGACATTCTTTCCTTCCAGGTTTTTCTCCACTTGTTCTGGATTTTCCTTTGAGATTTGATCTCCTGGGCAGCCATCCAACTTCAGGGTTGTTTCAGAAGAGCCCCACTCACTATCTAACAGTGATCTTTTGCCAAAAGAGGAACAATTCAGGCCATTCCTTTTTACCATGATTTGTTTACCTTCTCCAATTCCTAGCATTTCCTTCTTCTCACACAATGCATCAGTGTTTTTCACACAGGCAATAAAAGTTCAGAGAGAAAAATAAACAGTAGTTCTGACCCTTATAACAAATGTCATGTTATAACTTCCACAAAAACTTAATAGCACGCAGTATCAGTAGGAGGAAAATATTCTGGCTTCAGATTCATATTATTGCTACAAATAAGCATACTAAAATAATTTCAATACAACACTAATGTTTATAATGTGATGAGGCCTTTTAAGGGCCTTGATATAGGCACTGTCTAAACAATTTCTCAGGGATTACTGAAGGCTATAATATACCACTAGGTTGGATAGCCCCACACTGCATGCATGTGTGGGTAGCCTGCCATCTTTACATTGGCCCTATAGGTGAACATGACAGAATACTGGATAGGTAGAACAAAATAGGTAGCTTTGTTAACTTGTAGCATATTAAGACTGAACAAATTTTCTTAAACTTAGTGGCTTCTGGCCCAGAGAATGTTTATGTTAGGGAAGAAATATTCATCATTAAGATACCATGTATCGTGACTTTGGGCATTTTATACACACTGTACATAAGTATGACATTGTCATACCCTTGGGGGATGAGTTGTTCTCAGATGAGTAAAAGGACCATGATAAGGCATTCACATGGAAAGCCCAAACTTAAGCAAAGTGGATAGTGGTGGATCCCTGTCCAGATTGAACCAGAATCCTGATGGATTTACAGCTTGAATTTTTAGTTACTTCTAATCAAGAAGGCAGAGTAGGTTTAAGTTATAGGTTGCCATTTTAGTTTGTGAATGGAAGACGATGGGAATATTACAGAAGAAATACAAAACTACAGATATAAATAATAGGGACAAGGATAAATCAATGGACATATACAACATAAGTATTAAGTCCAAACGAAGGATCTCAGAGAATTGAGTGCAGTGATTGGAATGTGAATAAGCAAGACAGCATTTCATGATTTTGTAAGAAAAACAGATAAAACAATAAGACAGGATTTTATAACAAGCAAAGGGTTTGTCACAACTAATACTCTGTTGTCTTTGAGCATGAAACAACAGGTCAATCTATTATTTTCCCCTAATCATATTCAAGGATTCCTATGTTGAACTTCCAATTAACTCAGTCCTTCAAAATAATATAGATGCTAGGGATGTAAAATAGTTTCCGAATTTCCCAGTTTATATTTCATAAATTCCTATACTTTAACAGCCCCAGAAGCCCCAGACAGTCATTGTCAAGAAATGCAACCAAAGCAATTAATATTAATAGTTTTGTATCATGTATCTAAGTTCCAGCTTAATTGTTTGTAGCCACCACAAGTAGATTCCCTAGGTAGATCTAATATAACAAAATAAATATAGTATTATATTTCCCAGAAGAAAATAAATAGCATCAAAAGTATATCTACCCAATACCAATTTTAGGATTCCCCTGACTTTGCATTCACATCTAATAGATATTCACTCTGTTCATTCCATTGTCATTCTTCTAAAATCATTTTCAAGAAATTTTTAAAGGGTTCTCTTAAGCTAAATCAAACAAACCCGAATGACCATTTTTGTCTTATAGTTTTGTTTGTTTGTTTAATGATATACCACCAAATCCCAAAATCCCTCAGCAGTACACAAGAAAAACAAATGTAAAAAGGAGACATTAAAAACCATTAAAATACCAATTAAAAGAAATACGTAAAATAAAGAGAAATAATTAAAGTTTTCTACAGTTGAAAATATGTACAAAAAATGTGTTGTAAGGGCTTTTTTAAAAATGCAATAAAGATATTAGACCACTCAGCTTTGCAGGAATACATTCCAAAGAGCTGGGGCAACATCAGAGAAAGTTCAACCTTGAGGTTGCCACGAGATGAGCTTGCAGCAACCAAAGGCAAATCTCCCCATAAGATCTCAGTAAGCAAAGATGTTCATGTCCTGAATGTGAGAAAGTCTTAAGCAGCAGTTAAGAAAGAGAGATAAAACAACCCACAAAGGAATTGTTTCTCTAAATGAGGAAACTACTACATTTCCCAGAGAATAAATCCTATTGAATTCAACTGGACTTCTAATAGGAAGGCACAGGGCTACACTACTAGAAACTATGAACATTCTTAGAAGGGCAGTGACAAAGATGTAGCAGCCAACTAGCTCTTTAGTTATTACTTCTTGACCCCCACTGTAACATACACACAGAAAAATCAGTATAACAAATGGGTATGTCAATGGGCAAAAATGGAAGCATCATTTACTATCATCTTCCTTTTTTATAAAGTGAAGTACCACTATTCCACTATTTGTTTTTTTCCCCCAAAACAAAGAAATCAGTATCAGTGGAACATACTAGTTCAGAAAGATAAAATACAAATTAACCACCGTGCAAATTTCAGGGGCTTAGCATTTCTTTTAAAAAAAGAGAAGTGTGATAATGATATCAATATTAGAATGGGGAACAAATTGTTTTAGGTTATATGGTAATGGTTATATGCAACAGAAGAAAGTTATATGCTGAATTATATCTGCAGGGCTCTTTTTTAAGTTATGGTATAGTTTATATCTGAGAAAATAAATATATGTGTATTAGAGTATGTTCACACAATATATATGCATATTCTAATTTACACATTATACTTATTCTCAGTTATAAACTACATCACAATATAGCCAGTTTGGTCTAGTGGCTAACGCTCCAGGCTAGAAACCAGGAGACTGAGAGTTCTAGTCCCACCTTAGGCATGAAAGCCGGCTGGGTGACCTTGGGCCAGTCACTCTCTCTCAGCCCAACCCACCTCACAGGGTTGTTGTTGTGGGGAAAATGGGAGGAGGAAGGAGTATTTGGTACGTTTGCCGCCTTGAGTTATTTATAAAAATAATAAAGGCAGGATAGAAAATAAACAAATAAATAAATAAATGTTATTTGTACATACCGTGTGTGTGTGGGGGGGAAGGGGTTCTGTTCAACTGAGTAGGGCCTCACAGGGAATTACCCCATTTGTGTGATAATGTCATCATGCAAACGCCAAAATTACATCATTTGTATCCATTTTCATAATTTGTGCAATATCATTATGCAAATGACGTAAATGGATGCAAACAGGTGTGTACGTGAATGGATAAAATGAAATAATATTGTTAACAAACAAAATGCTTTCCAACTTTGTATTTTTGAAATAATCTTGTACTAAAATGTAGATATTATCGAAAAGGGTACAGCATTGTTTATATTCTCCATTTGTGGAGAATTGTTCATATATCTCCATTTGTGGAGAATTGTTTATATATCTCCATTCATGGAGAAATTTCCACGAAAATGCATACATGCTGTTTGCAGTTTTTTTTAATGGCAAATTAATACAAAAAATAAGGAGCAAAATGAGACTTGATACTCAGCATTGTAGTAGGGGAATTCAGAATGGGAAGAGAAAATATTTTGAGCATTCATGATCACTGGGCTCTTCTTCCCTTCACACAGTCATCTGATTGGTACAATTACTCATTTGATATTAGGACTTTGAGGAAAAGTTACAGAATTCCTTTCTTGTTTTAAGATTCCTCTCTAAGCTGAGCAATAGTATTCCCAAAAACCAGCAGTGAGGATAAGAAATGGTGCACGAGTGAAAGATAAACTGCTAAAAGGAGCATGGGAACAGTTTCAGGAAGCGCCATTAATTAAATAATCTGACAGTGTTATCAAAATAGGGAGCACTTGCTTCATTAACTCCTTTATCTTGCTTATTCTTTTTCTCTAAAAAATGCACACTGTTTTTGAAATGACCCTAACCCTATAAAAGCTGCCTAGGGAGCAAAATGTCGGCAATTTCAAACTTCCAAAGTAGCCCATGAAAATACCATGGTCAATAGCATCAACACATGCGTTGCAATGGATTTGGATGGAACTTGAATCTCAAAGGGAATTGGATTGATTTAGACAGATCTGGAAGAAGCCTCAATTGAAACAGGGTTCCTCCAAAGAAGTCCAAATGAGAATCTGCACCCTTTCAACACCTAAAACTTTTCACATATTTCATATGGTAAAATAAGTATTTTCCTCTTGCTATATGAGGAAAAATATAGGTAGACAGGTGGATGTGGCCCAGCAGTGTGTATGGCAGCGGCAAACCATCAGCGCTTCCGGGTTTTACCGCAAAACACGAGGCCGCCACCGCTGTCGCCGCCACTATGGACACCACCGCCGCTGCCCCCGCACCACCACCCCCACCCCCGCCATTGGTGTGTTGCCAACGGTGGGAGTTTGGAAAGCACTGCCTTAACCACTACACCAAACTAGCTCTCCATGTTCAGTACTCTTCACAAATCCATAGGAGGAATGGTCAACAGAGTTTGGTTTGATCTGAAAGGATCTGGAATGAAGTACTATTGGGTATTCACTTGGAAAATGCTAGATGTTCAGTGCTTCTGTATTTTCCCATTGCCCCTATTTTACCCCAGATCAGTCATCTACCCCATCTGCAAAGTTATATTAATTTAACAGTACATTAAGCTTGTGCAGACACACATTCACCACTCTTTGAAGATTCAATTTCTGCAAAATTGCCTGGATTTTAAATTGACAAGTGTTAAGTCAGAGCCATCTCTATGTTCCATGTAATTTCTGTATCAGTTGCATGCATGTGTACACAAATGCAGGGAAAATATGTTCATGGGACTATAGTAGGCTGCAGTTAAACTGAAATAAGCACAACATTGTCCATTTTCAGAGCTTTCAGGAGAGTTGGATGTAAAAAGATACATGAAAAATAGTCTTACAATCCCTATTGATTTAAGATAAATAAAATGGAATAAATAATTTCCATTTAATAAAATAATCCCCTTTCAATAGAAAAATTTTAAAAAAATTCTTCCTCACTCACCCCTCCCTGTCTCTCACTTCCCCTTCCTTCCTATTTCATTTTATATGGAGACAGGTAATGGAAAGAGGGAGTTGTGGCAGGGTAACCATAGGAATTAATATTACAGACAATCTACTCAGGTATTACAATTTAGGGTTATACAAACTCCACGATAAGCTTTCTCAACTAAAAAAACATACCCAAAGTAATTGGTCTTTTTCTTTTCTGCAAAGAATATTGACATAACATAGAGTCATATAACAGAAGGATTCAATAGAAGAGAATATATGTAGCTCAGGGTTGAAATGAACAGTGCACTGATGGTGTTACCTAGTCGGGTAATGAAATGTCTGCAAGCAAACAACCAAGCTCAGAGAGCACCAAGGACCACAAGATAAGGATTGGAATCCCCTGCCCACGAATCCAGTACTGTAACAACCCGAACACAGCTGTCCACCCTTAGTTTTTCAGTAAAGGAGAATCCAGCACCCCTCAAAGCAGTCTGTTGCATTGTTGCACAGATCTTGCCATTAGGAGGTTTTTTTTTCCTGATGTCCACCTGAAATCTAACTCCCTATAATTTAAAGCCATTGTTTCTTGTTTTGTCTTCTGGAACAACTCTGAATAATTCTGACCCATCTTTTACATGACAAGCCTTCAAATACTTGAATACTGCTATCATGCTTCTTCTCAGCCTTTTCTTCTCTACACTAAACATACTCAACACTCATACGTCCAACATTTCCTTGTATATATATATTTTTTTTTCCTTCCAGACTCTTATAATCTTGGTTGCTGTCCTCTGGACACACTCTAGTGTGTCAATGTCCTTTCTAAAATGCACTGTCTAGAACTAGATACAATATTCTAGGTAAGGTCTGACCTTCACACAGAATAAAAAAGAACTTGATCCTCTTGGTTTGGATCCTGTATTTGTGTTGATGCACCTAGAAATTCATTTGTCTTTTTTGTGGCTCCATTCAGTACACTGTTGGATCATGTTCAGCTCATGATCTAGCAAGACAATCATATCTTATTTCCATATAGTTCTGCTCAGTATGGTTCTTCATCTCATGCCTTTGATTTTACTCACTCAAATTAGGGCTTTGCATTTGTCTCTGATGAAATTCATCTTGTTAGTTTCTGCCCATTTTTCTAGCTTGCTGGGATCCTCTTGATTTTTGATATTGGCCTCTAAAGTGTTTGCTATCTCCTCTAACTTTCTGTTGTCTGCAAATTTAATAATAGTACTTTCTAACTCTTCATTCAAGTAATTTATAAATATATTGAATAGCACACAATCTAGAATGAAGCCCTGTAATACGCTACTCATCGCTAACTTCCAGTATGATGTGAAGCCACTGACATACACTGAGCATGATTGTTCAACCATCTCTGTATCCATCTAATGATTGCATAGGCCATCTCAGATTTTGGCATCTCCTCTATTTGGATTTCTATGACCGCTTCCATGTCCAGGTACACTATGTCCACTATATACACTATAAACTGATCATTCTATCAAAAAACAAAGTTGGATTGGCATGAGTTGCTTTAGATAAACAGTACCTGCCCTGTGGAACAGCATCCCTCCAGAAATCCAGATGGCCCTGACCCTGTTAGCCTTTCACAAGGCTTTGGAGACCTGGCTGTTTCCCAGGCATCTGGGCCAGGAAGTTTTGTGAGTCTGCTGCTGCTCTGGTTTTTGTAACTTGGGACTCGTTTTAACCTTGGGCATCATGGGTTATATACTGAATTGTTGTTTAATCTTCCTATGTCATCTAGAGTCACTGTTGTCAGATGGGTGGTCATATAAACCATTTAAATAAATAAAATTAAAACAAATCCATTCTGACTTCTGCTAAGCAGTACATTATTTTCTAAATGCTCACAAACCAACTATTTAATAATCTGTTCCAGAGTTTTGTTCAGAATAAACCATAGTTCCCTAGTCTTCTCCCCCCCCCCATCTTTTTGAAGGTAGAAACATTTGCTCTTTTCTAGTCCTCCATGATTTCTTAAAGATCACAGAAAAAGGCTGCAAGTTGACATCCACAAGGTCCTTCCAGACTTTGTAATTGTAACTGATCTGTCCATGGAGATTTAAAGTCATTCATGGTAGTCAGGTATCCCTAACTAACCTTTTACTTACTGTGGGTTGCCATACTCTCTTTGTGGCAATTGTTCTGCTTAAGTACATTTGAACAAAGTTCCCTTTGGGGAAAAGTTCAAAGCAACATAGGAGTTGAGCTTTATCCTCTCTCCCTCACCCTATTATCATCCTAATCCTCCAAGCAGTGAAGCCACCATTTCCTTCCCCCCCCCCCACTACCAATATAACAAACAAACAAGAAACATATTTAATTGCTTTCAGTTTCCCTCACAAGCCTTTTTGTCTTTTATTTTGGACATATTCGCTAATAAATAAATATTAGCTACTTGCTGGCATGTTTCTTTGGTGAACCAGTTTTCCATTTCCTGTGCATGTCCCTCTGAACTTTTATCTTAAGGTTATCTTATCTTAAAGTTCTCTAAGCATTCACAAATGGTTTCCTAAGCTATCTTCCATTTTTCTTCTTACTGGAATTCTATGTGATTGTATTTCCAGTATTTTTTGGAAGTCCCCAGCTCTCCTGTGACCTGAGGATTTATGTCCTTGTTATTCCAACTAATATTTCTCTCAGCTTATGGAAATTGGCTGTCTTGAAATCAAGTGGGCATGTGTGACTATAACTCAATTTCCCTTTCTGTCATATTGTGAAACCTAAGGTTGCAGTCACTTCCTCCCAAAGTTCCCAGTGCTTTTAACCTCTTCAACTAATTCTTCCCTACTGATTACGATCAGGATTAGGAGAGCTGATTCCCTCTTCTCTTCTTCTACCTTCTGGAAAATGACAGAAACAGCAAGGGCACTGAGCAATTTTATTTATTTATTTATTATTTATTATTTAAATTTATATCACCGCCCATCTCCCCCAACAGGGAACTCTTTTTGGGGATCTTTCTATCTTGGCTGGGATTTTTCCAACAAATGTCCAGATAGCTGAAATCTCCCATTATTACTAGGTTGCTTCTCCCTAAAACATCTGTAGTCTGGACCAGGATGGCATTATCCAGATATTCCGCCATGCTTGGTAGTCAATAGCACACCACTACACTAATATGGTTGTTGTTTCTCCATCTTTGTATTCTTATCCAAGTGTTCACAACTGGAACCTTCCTCTCAAATTCCTGCATCTCTATACATGTGTGCATTTCCATCACATATAATGCCACACTGTATCACTTTTTGTTTGCTCTTTTCAAAATGAGTAAGTTATGCTGGTCCCTGATTTCTTGAAGAAAAAGGAAACAAGTATATACAGTAGAAAGTGCCCATCAAAGACTGAACCTCACTGCCCTGTTACAAAGTGGCCAAGCACCTCATGCTGAGATAAATCAGGATTTTTTTCCCAACTATTATACATACAGTATACACTTCATGTCATTTTTCTTTAATGCGTGCAAAATTCCATCGCTAACACTTCAGCTCTTTTCCACTCCAAGCAAAGCAGCTGGAGAGAGAAAAAAATGAAAACATGTTATGACATGTCTTCATCCAGCTGTATGCCTTTCTGCAAATCTTTATGTATTTCAAGGAAGATTCCAACAATGCAGCTGAGTGCTGCACAATAGCTAAGTAAGGTTCTTCAGTGCTAGATTTAAAAAGAAAGTAGCATAATAGGGAGTATTATTAATCCATAAGCACCCAGCAATGCAAATGATATTGGTAATTCCTGCCTGAAGCATTTGTCTAAATTAACAATTGGGAGAAATTTGTTAAGTGCCATGCAAGAAGTCAGACTCAGCGCCTGGTGATTGCAAATAACCATCTTGATCTGTCTTCAACAGTAAATTGTAGCTCTTCAAAGGACATTCTGTAATCTCCCTCATTCCATCCATCCATCTTATCCATTATCTTCCCCTTCTTACAGTATATGTCTTTCAATCTTGTCATGCAAAGTCATATTTTGTAATTCATTATCTGTTCGTATCACATGCCCAATGTATGTGAGTTTCTGGTCAGTACCTCAAAGAAACAGTCAATCTGTTTTCAGTTCAGAATCAAATAGCTTAGATAAAATGGATAATAGAATGATCAAGAAAATATAAGGAAGCTTACCTTTGATTTACTGATCAAGGAAGTCCTCTGGTTGTATAGATAATGCCAGAATACAGAGACCTGGTTATTCTTCTGAGAAACTTTTGCAATGTACATAAAGCTATTGTAAGAAATAAATTTGGAGAAGTAGAGGAGTTCAGAAAAGGAAAAGGGATGAGACAAAGATGCATATTGTACCAATATTTGTTTAGCTTGTTCTGTGTGTGCCTTTGACTCAGTGTTGACTCCTGGCAACAGCCTGGACAAGTCCGTGCAGTTTTCTTGGCAAGATTTTGGAAGTGGTTTGCCATTGCCTGCTTCCTAGGGCTGAGAGAGAGTGACTGGCCCAAGGTCACCCAGATGACTTCATGCTAAGGAGGGACTAGAACTCACAGTCTCCCAGTTTCTAGTCTGGTGTCTTAACCACTACACCAAACTGGCTCTTTGTTTAGCTTAGTTACTACCTATACATTAAGAATGGATGGATTGGAGGAGATGATAACTAAAATAAAAAATGGAAACTAAAGCACTAGCAGTTTGAGTGAGCTAGGTTGCTTGCTTATTTTCTTATTTATTTTGTTTTTATGCTGCTAGACTCAGAAGACAACTCCCAATGGTTTATATCATAAATTGGAAAAATATAGTGACATAAAATCCAGATACAAACACAGTTCTACAATGACAGAATAGGTGCAATGGTGACCATTCATTCCCTAAAGGCCTTCAGAACAGGTCTATCTTTACTAATCTTCAGAAAGCCAAAAATTATGGTGTGAACCTAAAATCCAGAGGGCGACTGTTCCATAATAAACTATGCAAATGACATGACTTTGTTAGTTGAAAGTACAGACAATTTTAGAAAAGCTCACTATGAACATAAAAGTAACAAGTGAAAAATATGGCTTAACATCAAACATTAAGATGAGAAAGGTAATGGCAACAAGCATGCTTAGTGAAGTTAACTGATAATAAAATGTAAAGAGGGTAGAGAGTTTTGATCTCTTGGGCTTATTAACAGATAAGCAGAAAGAGTACACTGGAGATGTCAGGAGGTGATTCCATCCCAGGGAAGAAGGCAATGGCAAGAGCATGAAGGGTAAGCAAAAATAATAATAATTAAAGCAATGGTCTTTCAGGTGATAATCTACATTTATAAAAGTTGGGCATGGACAAAGAAAGAAAGAAAATTTGAAGTCAGTCAGCCTCTAAATTTAATGAATAGATAAATAAATAGTTGTCCAAAATTCAAATGGGAAATTAATGTGTGTTTGGTGCCTCACTTATATGCTGTTCATACTTATAAGAAAACAACTATGTTACAATAAAACCTATCAGGATACAACCCAAAACTTCACTTATCCAGCTAGAAGTGGATTAATCAGAGGGCAATATTTATATTTAAGAGTCTACAATCCTAATCCTTTGCAGATGTTGTGACAATTAAATTCCCTGAGCTCTTATTGAATAAATAATACTGCTCACCCAAGGTAACCACTCTTCTTTCCAATCTCAATGGGACATCCCTCAAGTGATAACTATATACCATTTTAGCCATGTATACCAATACTACAAGATGGGAGCGTTTAATCACAAATGCACTCTGTTATTGTTGGTATAACCATGTCATAAATTTCTTGAAGTATTTAGATTCCTTGTGATATCTATCCATCTAATCATACAAAGCATAAGGAGCCAGTTACAAGGGAGGTGGTTAGGGCACCAGGCTAGAGATCATGAGTTCTAGTCCCGCTTTAGGCACGAAGCCAGCTTGGTGAATTTGGGCCAGTTGCTCTCTCTCAGCCCTAGGAAGCAGGCAATGGCAAACCACTTCCAAAACTCCTTGCCAAGAAAACTGCAGGGACCTGCCCAGGCAATTGCCAGGAGCCAACACTGACTCAAAGGCACACACACAAAAAAATCATTCATAGCAGTCAAAGAACGATAGCATGAATGATCCTAGTTGGCATGTCCTTATCCCAGCTTGTATGTTACAAAAAGCCAAATTTAATAAAACCTGTATCTTCCTGGCAGGTTTTTAAGAATGAATATCAGCTTGTTGAGGTTTGTTCAAATGATTTTAATTAGTATTTTCTCCCATAGGTGACTTTCAAAGGCTCATAGTAGCCTGAAAGAGCAAGTGAGAGAATGATGTTACACATTATAGTCATAATTGTATGCATACTTAGAAGAAAATACTGTTCAGCTCAGTGGAAATCGTAAGTCCACATATTTGGGAGGCCAATATTCCAGCTTTTCTAGTTTGAGAAGGCTTAAGGTTAAGGGGAAAAGATGAAACAAGGCATATAAGCTACAGGAAGCAACCTGTTTACCGGCATTGTGCTTGCATCAAACTGTTTTCTTTTCATATAAAGACGCTTCTTTTTATTTTCTTTGCAAACTCAAAGGACAAAAGAGCCCTGCTGAGGAAACTTATTGCAAATGTGACACCAAACAGCAGCTCAGAATCTAAAGTGGCAAAAACCACCATGTCAGAATTAGTAAACAGCACCAGAAAAAGTGTTTGATGCCCTCCCAGCCGCTTGTTAGCATTCACGTCGGTGCAGCTGCTGTCTTCTCTCTCAGACACTTTGCAAGGAATGAAAAGGAAAAGAAAGAGCCATTTGTTTTCCTCCTCGGTCACCACTAGGGACTCTAGAACTCTTTTCAAACTTCCTTCAGCATCTTGACACTTGACAGGCTCAGAGAAAACAGGCCTGGTGAAGGAGGCCTGCCACGGAGCAGGCAGAGTCGCTGTAACAGGGCAACCAGCAGGCCAGGCATGGGGTGGGATGGAGGGGAAGAGCAAGAGGTATTCAGACATTGTGCAGCTCAGTGTCAAGTATGCTACTTCAAGCAGGGGGGGAATATCCAGCAGAAGGAGTTTCGATGAAGCTAATTAACAGGAAGATAAGGAGCCACCAAGAAGTCCTGAGGCAAGGTGAGGCAAGCCCCCACTCTCCCGGCCTTCCAGAAAGGAGTGAAGACCTGGCTCTGCCATCTCACATGGGGTGGGAGGTGGAATAACCAATCCTGGGGGTGGTTAACACCCTGAAGACGCTCCTGTAAACAAAGACCTTTTTAACACCCCTATCTTGGATTATACTTTTGTTTAAGAACATGGTTTTATTGTATTGTATTTTAATGATTATTTATTCTGCTTTTATCCTGGTTTTATTGTAAACAACCCAGAGTCACTCTTTGAGTGAGATAGGTGGTAGCTAAATTTGAAATATAAATAAATAAATACGTTTGGCTGATCTCCCCCAGACTCAGTCTGCTCTGTTTCATAGCAACCATTTCAGCAATTGGGCGAGACCACTGGCTGAGCTGAATGCTCCTTGAGGAAGACTTCCTGGAGACCCTGTGCACCGTATTCTTCCAAGAGAGCCAAGTGAATGGGGGACTTAACATAAAACCACAGCTTTCTTCCCTTAAATGATTTTGTTCTGTAGCTTCCATGGCCACTGGAATTAAGGCCTGGCAAGGCAGAAATGAAAAGACTGGTAGAAAACAAGCAGCTAGGGCAAATGGCGGAACAGTTTTTAATGTCTGATATAACCCTCTTCAGGCAGTAAATGGCAGCATCCCCTCAGTTGGGTTGATTTCAAAAAAAGGTAAGCAGGATTGGACATATTTGGTACTTAGAGGTGAAAACATCAGGAAATCCCAGGGCTGTAGGAAACTCAAAAACTTATCTTGAAAGAAGGCAGCAACAGACCACCTCCATATTCTTGCTGGGGAAAGTACATGCATGTATTCATGTAGTCTTGGGCTTCCATATCTGGACCCTAAAAAAACTGAGTGATCACTAGATGGCAGTACAGAATTCGAGTTTTGTTTCTCTTTGCTGCCAACCAGTACTCATCCAGATTTTTGCAGTTCATATGTGATATTATTAATCTTACCAGCAATCGAGTTCAACTCAATGGTGTTTTTAACTGTGACTACTCAGACATTAGGAAAAAGCAAACATGGAAAGAATAAGATAATGCATGCCATAGTCATCACCTTTTTAAATCTCATTGCCTCATCTTGATTGGAAAGGTCTGCAGTGCAACCACTGGTAGTCTTGCTGGCTCTGAATTCCTGATCTCACAGAGACTGTAACAGTCTCTATGGAAGTGGGGATGGAATGTACAGTCCTTCTTCTTCCCCCATATAGTCTTACACTTGATCAGAGATTAGGAAAGCTAAAGAAGCAAATTCTCCAGTATTTGTATCAGACAGGGAGCGAAATGTGAATGTAGACTTGGAGAAAATTAGTGTGATTTTGTAGAAAATGTACAGCTTAAGTTCAGGCATCACTGAAGTATTTCAGTAATTCCCAAATAGGCTATTTAGGAAAGATGATTTAGGATACAAACCTGCAAACAGTTAAGGGGCTTAATCATATACAACAAGAGCTGAGAAGTAGAGGTTCTCCAGATGTTGCTGAAGGACAATTCCCAGCAGCTCTACTCTGCACAGCCAATAGCAAAAGACGAAGTGGTTCAGCCACAAATAGGGGGCAGGGCGCATTCGGTTCCCACCCTGGGGGATACTACTTCTACTTGAAAAATATACTTTACCACTATTTCATGAATCAAAACATGCATTACAAATACATTCAAGTAAGCTTCCCTACCACATAGAAATGATCTTCATAAATATTCTAATGAGCATGACTAGGTAGCTGTTCCTTTATTGTATAGTAATCACATTACAAATTGTGAGAAACTTTATTTTATTTAAAAAAAAAAGTCAAGTATGTTTTCTAGATTCAGGAGGTTTTTGTATGCAGCAAATTCATTGCTTTAGTTTGGCATTTCTTTCTTTTTTCCCTTGCTTGTTTGAGTGCTGACAGAAGAGTGTGTCTCTCAAATACAGCTAAGTGATGGAGCTCTTCAAAACTGCACAGTAGGCCTTTTGCATTATTCTGGTAAATTTACCTGTCAGAATGAAATTCCTCACCCTGAAATCACAAGGCATAACATTAAGCCAGATGGACTTTCATTTTAAATTACACACTGGTAGCAAAAAATAAAGAAATATCTTGATTCAGCAACTATGCTCTGAAGTACTTTCTCCTTCTTATACTTCCTAAAATGAGCCCTACCAACAGAGGCATCCGCAGAATCCGATGGTTTTGTCAGAATGATACAAGCATTGTGATGCAAGCTCTAACTCTTATATGTACATGCAACATTGTGACACGTATACAAAAGGGGCAGAGCTTGTGTTGTGACACCACAATGTTTTTCATTTTGTCATTTGCCCTCCTTGACCCTCCCTGGGATGGCCCATGTCTATGAATTCTTCCAATAAAACCAGAAGTCTTTATAGCAACATTTGACTCTTCCATATTAGGCCTTGCCTTACATCCACTGCTCCATTCTTTGTGACCTTCCTAACTTTAGTCCCAGCCTTGAAAAACCACTCCAGTACTTTGTATAATGTGCAGGTGCCATGCCACCAGGCATGGTTTCAGTATAGCAGATAACTGAAATGAGTTAATTTCAAGATCAGTTTGTGATGTTCTTAACCTTGGATGTTAGACTGAAAGGAAAGAAGAAATAATTGAAGTATCAATTATATGAAAAGACTCCAAAAGCAATGTAATAAAACAATGTAATTGTGTCCTATTAAACCATAATAAAAACCCAACAAAGATAGAACATAATTTGAATATGCAAACAAATTTGCAAGCCAATTCTTGCATAATTGGCTTTATAAATTAAACAGATACTTAATTAGCAGAAAAAATCAGGTAATTCCAAGGATCTTATAAATTCTTCATCAAATGGGGAGCCCCCAATCAGCTGGTTGGCAGAGAGCAGTTCAGAATTGGTCATGTCTCCTCTAAACAGCTAAGATGCAGAAATGTAGCTAAGATGGCAGCACCAATGAAGATCTTTTACCAGTAGATGGTAATGGTGGCAAGTTCATCATGACTAGGTTTCCTGGCTACATGGAGGTAAGGACCTGGGTATACCTACCCTTTGTGTTGAGGGGAGGTTGGTTGACTAGGTGCTAGTACTGGCACTGGGTGTCCTATGGATAATATGCAACATCCCTCTTGAGACAGTAGCCATCTTGCCCCTTTCATGCTCCAGCAGGACTTGGAGGACTTGGGGAAGTGGGAAGCTGGACTACTTTTTCCATCAGGCAGGGGCTCCAGATTTTTACATCTGTGCTGAGAATGAGTAAGAGCCTCTGTTAAGGATTACTTTGTGTCAATAAGAATGGCAAAACATATTTCTCCACTCTTACTGCATCCAGAGATTGCTGGTCAGTAGCCTTACAGTATTTAAGGAAACTCAGTAGTAGCAAGGTTGCTGGGAGGACTATTCCAGGCATCTGTCAGATAACATCTCTCAAATCCACTCCGAACTGGAACCCAGCTGTGCAGGTCCTAAGACATTGACTGAGCACTGGTTAGCTGCGTTATCTGAAATGAGTTTGAGCCTTTTAGTCCTGAGGAAGTGGACAGGGTCCTTTGGGCTGTAAGCAGTCATAGATCCATATCCCTTCGGGTTGGTTAAGGCCTCTGATGTCAATCCCACTATGTAGTCCAGACCAGAAAATCAACTCCACATGAAAACTAGAACTACAGTTTATTGAGATAGGGTATAACAACATAATCTTGCAATTCTGATAGTACTGTACCTCCCTCCTTCTTACACCCCAGTGAATCAGGAAGGTGTTTACTTGAGCCAAATCTTATCTTGTTTCCCAGGACTTAAAAAGTGTAACTGCCCTCTTTGCCTAGGTAATAGTTCTTGCATATTTCTGTCATAGTCTACTCTTTACATCTGGGGAGGTGACATGTGGCTCAATCGATGTGGTGAACACACCTATGAGAGAGGGGGTGGTTCTGCTGGTCTGAAGGAGGCAATGGTCCAGCATCTCCTCAAGAAAATACTGCTGGTTCTGACTTCCGGTGGGGACATGATTGACTGAACAGCTGTGCCCACGGGCTCAGCAGGCAGAACTGACAACGCGGCAGTTTTTTCAGGCTCAGGCAGGTTTTTTCTGAAGCCCAGGAGTGTTTCTCCAGAAAAAGGAAAACACCTGCAATCACCCCATCTGTCCGCCGGATGGCTGCTTGCAGCAAGAAGATTGCAAACAGTGTTTGTGCTTGACTGGTAAGAGCTAGCCAGGAGGCTGGGATGTCACCATTTCCAAGCCACGCTGTAGCCTTAAAGGGACACTAAGACCGGACACCCCATTTCTAAATCACCCAATTTATATTTCTTTTAAGTATGCGTACCCTAAGAGAGGCTTTCTACAGCAAGGAGAAGCAGGTTCTCTTGGTGCTTATCGTTATTTTTGGGATCAATTTTTTTAAAAAATTCTTTTTTAAGTTTTGGACTTTGTTTTCCCTCCAAATATTAAGGAGGACTGAGAGTAAATAATTGTCTCCCTGTTATTATTTTTGTACTAAATTTGAAGATATTAGCATTTTCCTACATGTTGAATCCGCTGTTTTGAACTTTCAGTTTTCTGCTTCTACTTTCCCTGGGGAACTGTCTGCATACCTCACTTTTGCTTGTGTAAACACATTCCAGAATTCTTTCAGAAATGTCTCTTCTAAGAGTGAGATCGGGGCTTCTGTTGAAATGCTGGAGTAAGATCGGATAGTCGAGTTGAAGAAATTAAAGGGAGAGATCAAGTTGCAAGCCATAAGTGAAATTGATCTTCTGATGGAATGCCATGGAAAAGAACGGGTTATTATGTATGGGAGGTCTCTTGAAGAGAAGTTGGAGTTTTTGAGGTGGGCAGTTGGGCTGTTTGATTTTTTAAAGAAAAAAGCTCTGTGCGTATTGTGATATATAAATGCTCTGGTTTATTTTGAAGTGGGATAAGGGTTCAAGAATATTTATCTGGATTGCTTTTAATGTTTGGCTGATTTCATTTATCTAACGATTTGGATTAAGATTATTAAGGTATAATAAAAATAATAAATGTTTGGTTTTCAGTTTAATATGATTAAGATTATTAAAATTGTTTTATTATCACATACAATGACAGACAATTTATATGTTTTTAGTTTGATCTTTATTATAGTAGACAGGAATGTATAGAATAGTAGTAGGAAGGAAATAATTAAATAAATGTTATTTTGGGGGGGGAAGTTGATTAGGAGGTGTGTGTGTGTGTGTATTTAATACAAGGGGACGGAGCAACTGTATTTAGTGATTTTTATAATGTGCCAATTGAATGATTTATAGAAATAATGTGATTTGGTTTAATATAGAGTAAGGGATTGATTATGGAAAAATTTTGTATATCCTTGCTGTTAAAAGTCGGAAGTCACCTCTTTTTGTAATTTTGAAAAAAAATTCTCTTGTGTTTCTACACTTTTTTAGTTTTTTCTTTTTTTTCCTTTGTAGTTTTTTGTTTTTCTGTAGCTTTTATCTTTGCTTGAAACTTAATAAAATTATTATATATATGTAAAAAGAAACTACTGCTGGTTCCAAAAGAGCTGGACAATGTTCATCCAGTCTCCACCTTTTTCTTTTTAGGAAAGGTTGTTCAGGAAGTGGTTGGGTTGCAGTTTCAAGAGCCCTAGAAGAAATGTATTATCTAACCCCTTTCAGTCTGGTTTCAGATCTGGATATAGCACCTCTGTCTTATCTCCCCTCCCCTCAATCATCTTTTCTGTAAATTAAACATGCCCATGTCCTTAAACTGTTCCTCACAGGATTGAAGAAATCTTGGTTTAAACATCCTTTAGCATCTTGGTAGCAATCCTCTGAATTTGGTCCAATTTGTCATTTTCTTTTCTGTGGCACCCAGAACTGAACACGGTCCTCCAAATCGTTCTGACCAGGGCAGTGGAGAACAGAACAATTGCTTCCTGGGCAATTGTTCCTGTTAATACACTCCAAAATACCCTTTAAGCAGCTGTATTAGGAGCCCTCAGATAGAAAATGCAGGTTGGAAGATAATTCGGAATAGAAAATCTGTCTGCTGTTCATTTCCCCTGTCACACCTGAACACAGCCTTACAAGTTCCCAAGGGTGGGAGGGAGGAAGAGGAGGAGCCGGTTTAAGTTTTGTGACATACATTCACTACAGCGTCTGGAGTCATAACTTGGCTGGAGTCCCTTGCTAATTACCTCATCATCCATGATGTAAAATTAAATTGCTTGCACTGGATTAGATGAGTAGTGTGCTGGTAAGGGGTGGCTGTTCTCCCATCCTATGCTATCTTCCCCACCCTTTACAAGGAGACAAATGAGACAGGACTTTATTCCCCTTATGAAAGCAAAGAAATGCGACTCATAATGATTAAGGCATTTCTGCACTAGCTGAAAAACTGGGGTTTACTAGCCCACTTATTAGAAATCTTAATAGAGGACTTTGTGCATATCTTTCTCTCAAAAGAATGCTGCAGGGTGAACAAAGAAGAATACAAGAGACAAAAGAGATAAGTGTCAATATGCACAACTGTGAATCTCCATGGAGGAAAAAGATATATGATAAATTTTTAAATATACTAATCCCACACCAACTGTTCAAATGGCAATTTGGGGGCTTTAATGTTTTTAGACACACATCTGAATAGTCAATTGCAGGAGAAATTAAAAGCAGTATTTTTCCACCCTCTGCCAACTCAGTGGATGACTCACATCATAGGAGATGTGATGCCTTGACAGTCATAAAAGCCTGAAAACATGACACAATTATATAACTACTTCAAGATTTCCTAAAATCATATAGTTAATGTCTATGCGGCAAAGAAACTTTCAGTTTTTTAAGACAACAGATCGACTAGGTTGTGACCCTATGCACATCTGCTTAGGGGAAAGTCTCAAATAAATGGGATTAATTTCTCTGTATTTATTTATGCATTTATTTGAAGTGTCTCTCAATTTTTATCCAGTTTGGATTTCATTATGGATAACCTTTTTCGGGTTGTCACGTTATTTGTTTTTATGTTGCCATTCAGAACATGGGGGGGGGAGGGGTTGTTTTGTTTTTTTTCAAGCAGAACAAATTGCTTACAGAAATGGGTCCATTTGCTCGATTGCTTGTGTGCTTAGTCTTCCACAATTAAGAGCACAGGCATCTGGTAGCATGACAAAATCACCTTCATGCTACAATTGCTATTCAATCAAATCTGCTTAAACCTGTGCATGTTCTCTACACAGAACTCTCAGCACCACTCTTGGGAGGCAGAGAGTGGGAAAGAATGTACATCCCTGGTAGCCATATGGGAAGACATTCACCACCTTGGCATGGTGCTCCTTCTGCTGCCTCTATTCCCACATCCCTTGCACAAAGATAAAAAGCTAAATATCATGCCATTTTAAAAGTTTAACTTCCATGTCTTCGGTACTCACTGATATTCTCAGGCTTATTGTCGTATTCTGAGTTTGAGAAGGCGGCTATGGGGAATTGTGAGACAGGCACTAGAACAAGCACTGAGTGGACATATTTTTGTTGCCAAGTCTAAGAGTAGATGCTTCCACGGTCATGTGGCCGGCATGACACATGTGGAATGCTGTTATCTTCCACCGAAGTGGTACCTATTCATCTACTTGCATTTGCATGCTTTCGAATTGCTAGGTTGGCAAGAGCTGGGGCGAGTGCAGGAGCTCACTCCGTCACGCGGGGCTAGGGATTCTAACCTCCAAACTTGCGATCTTCCGATCGACAAGCCTGGCCCACATGACCGTGGAAGCATCTTCGGACAACGCTGGCTCTTCGGCTAACAAACGGAGATGAGCACCGGCCCCTAGAGTCGGACACGACTGCACAAATGTGCGGGGGGAAACTTCACCTTTACTAAGAGTAGATGAAGTATTCGTCTTCACAGCCAAAGCACCTCACTCATTTTTATTTCTCCCTGAAAGAAAAAGGCTTTCAAGTGGCAACCTCTGGCTAGGAACCTAGCATTCCTTCTCACTTTTTTGATCAATTTCCCCCAAGCATGCTGCTTGCCCTAATGGGATAATACTCTATAAAAGGATTTCTTCTCAGAATCCAGGTTCAGAGGTATGAACTACAGACTTTCAATTCAAGGTCACTGGCTCCAAAGGCTCTCATACAGTACACTCACTCTTGGCTCAGGTCTGGCCGTGAAGCTGGCACCAGAGTTGCTTTTCAACAACTCTGCTTCTGGTGCAGTCAATCTAAATCACCTGGCCACCAACCTCCCTTGCATAAGTTGGACTCAGCCCCAAGTCTGTTGCTCTGAGTACCTGTCTGAACAACTGCTTTTAGTCATCATAAAAATAAAACAGTGATAAATTAAATCAAACAAAAAGGCAGAAAAGAATCAATATTAACTCACAAACAATTTGGAAGGGTTGAAAGCCTGGAGGTAGGAAGAATAGAAAGGCTCACCAAGATGAGCACCAGGCAAATCTCCCTGTGAAATCCAGTCCAAAGGAAGGGGGCCACCACTGCAAAGGCTTTCTTCCTGGTTGCCAGATGGTTTACCTCAGAAAGCTTTAACAAGCATGTGGTAATGCAGTCCTTCTTGTGTGTTCCTAGCTGTTGTTGGTAGTGTTGAGGCCAAAGACAGTTTTGTCACCTCTACAATATAGCTACATCTGTAACAATTTACATTTAATGTTGTTTATGCAGGCGAAGCCTTGGTACCACTAGTAGTGGCAGGATTATACTTGTAAATACTCTTCCTTGTTTTATTTTCTAAACTACTCCCCTCTCTCTTTAATCCTTTATACCTGTATGTTCCTTTAACTCTTTGTACTTCCTAGCAAAGCTCTTTCACAAACCCTGATGGTCACAAAGCATGCTAAAGAGGACTGAAGAGATTGACTAATTAATTCAGTTAGAAACTACTGTTATCTGTAAAATACTTTGACAATGAAAAATTCCCCATCACACTATTTGCTTTTACATAACTGTCACATTAAAAGTATATTACTAAAAAAAAAGAAGACAACTGTCCTTTGCAACCTTTTCATGGTAATAGTAGCTCTTATCAATCTGACATTCTAACAAATGTCCCCTCTAAATGTCAAGTACAATTTCCTAAGTGACAAAAGAAAGAGAATGCCTTTTTCCCCTTGTAAATATAAGGGAATGAATTTTTCAAATAAGAAAAATAACTATTCCTCTCCAAAAGCCATTCAAGGAAGTACAAAAATGTTATTTGGGGAAAGGGGGAAGTGGTTATTGAGAAAATAAAGATAAAATAAAATTGAGAAAATAAAGAGAAAATAAAGAGAAAATATCAGATAAAATTGATACAAAATTTATTTATTTATTTATTATGTTTTCAGTATATTACTCCAGTGTTTATTGCCAAAATGCATAACTCTTATTACAAAAACAAAAACCTGCTGGAAATGCAGTAAGCAGATTGGACCACTTTTTCATACTTGGTGGCAATGTCATAAAACTCAACCATTCTGGAAGATGATTCATCATAGAATGAAACAAATTTTAAATATCAACTTTTTTTTTACTGCCAACTGTTTTCTGTTAAGCATTACTAAGCCCTACATACCTGTAAAGTATGCAGAGTTGGTTTTGTATGTGATAAGAGCTGCAAGGTAAATTATGGAAATCACACACAATTCCTTGTTTAGAGGAACAGCAGACTAAGCTATGGGACATTGCATTGATGTCAAAAATAATCTCATATTTAAAGAAACCATGAGTCTGATTTTAATTTAACATGGAAACTATTTATGGACCATAATTCTGCACACCAATTCATACCACAATTGAAGTTTGGGTCTGTTTTAACAAAGACCTTTAAAATATTAGATTTTTCCTGATTGGTTATAATACAGATAGACCCTTTATTAATTGTTTACTCTGATTGACAATTCTTATCTCATTGACTATCTTTGCTAATTGATTTAATTTTAACAATAGTTTTAAATTGCTAAATATAAGATGACCTTTATATACAGTATAGTACTCATCTAATATTACTCCAAAATTCTCATTTAATTTTACTATTTATAAATCTCTCTTTTTTGTTGTGATTCATTTCTTTTTTATTGGCTGAATTATTAAATAGCTGTTAAAATAAAATTTCAAAAGAAAAAAGAAAATTCTTTCAGCTCACCTGCAAATAATCTAAGTGGTGATGGAGAGAAATTCATTTGGTTCTTATTTTTATACAAACATACCAATTTACATTTCTTAAACCATTACATAACTAATCTGCTTTTACTTTTAAAGAATATATTCTTCTCCAATTTTTAAATGTATTATTTCCATTTATTTCCATAAAAATAAAATTGTTGCAAACTGTGGATTAAGGGAAAGCAGGCACAAGTATGTATACATATATGAGAACAATACTGTATATGAAATGCATTATTTTAAATGATATTTCCATGTAGTTATATATATATATATATTGGGAGCCAATTTGGTGTAGTCGTTAAAGGAAATGGGCTAGATAATACAAAATAATGCACATATTAGAAGAGCTATATACAAAACCTACTTCTCTACCATGTCTAAAAAACATATGCATAATATTTGAATCCTAGTTTTGGGGCCTATATTAGGTCTACAAGATTTGGGCTGCAAAAATCCAGATGGCAGTAGCAAGATACAGAAACCTCTAACCCATTGCTATTTTCTAATTCTTGTTTCTAGATTTTTGCAGCCCAGATTTGCTATCCCTAATCTAGTCTGGTAATTAAACAGCCAGTTGTGTTCCAGTCTTCATTCTAAAATAGAATGCATCTGCAATACTTCTGGGCAGTTATTCATAATGGTTATTTTTAGTAGATTTTGTAAATCAGAACTTTCTAACCCAGATGTTAAATCATCCATTATATTATCATGGAGCAATCAGGATCCAAATAATGAAGCAAAATTTGATGCAAATAATGGCTCCAAGTCTTGATACCTGCATGATTCTCCTGAATCATATGCAGCATACTTTAAATACTTGTTGCTGGGTAATTCTCATCAAATAAAATAATCTTCATTCTGTCTATCATTCTGAACTTCCCAAATGCATCTGATTGGCTACTGCGTGGCACAGAATGCTCAATTATGAATTATGGTCCAACAAAATACTTTTCTTCTGAATTTTTTATCCATGATTTAACATGTGTTTGGATCTCACTTTCAGATTGTGAAGTGATATAAACAGAGAAACATTTCTTTGTCACCTTCTGAAGTTGGCCACCTGATACTCTCCAGATATGTTGGACTATAATAATTAAAATCCCTTGCCATCTGACATCTTAACTAGGGATGATGGGAATTGAAAGACTAAAGCCTGAAAGGTAACTAGTTCTTTTAACTCTGTTTACTTTTCTTCCTTACAGCTCAGTATGGCCTTCTTTATACCAGAGCAAGTTTATCAAAGATGTAAGTATGTGGCTGTTCCAACAGCCCACTATTATTCAGGTTATATTCTTCAATTTGGGATTGCATTTCTAGTACAAATAGATGAAAATGAAATGCATATCTGAAATAATGAACAAAGTTTCCCTGATCTTTAATGGACTGATGTTCTTGGCTCCAAGCAAATTAAGCTACATTGGTACATGTACCTAATTAAGTAATCAGTTGTTAAGAAACTACCTTATGTTTGGTTAGAAGAAATTCAAGCACTTGAATTTGAGAAGCAAATGTTCCTTCTGCTCGATGACATTTCCAGGTACAATATCATGCTGAATTGTCGCAATACCTAATGGTCATGAGGCACGCATTGTATCACCTGTGGTGCTTAAAAAGTCCACCTAGTGACTTCCTTTTTCGCCCTTCCCCCTCCACTCAAAGGTCTTATCCTGGCAGTATTCCGTTTGAAATCACCATTAAATAAGATAATTGATGCTGAAGTGGTCCTTCTCTGGGTCAATGGTACGTTAAGGATACCAAGATCATGTTATCTAAATAATATTAATAAATAGGGCAAGGATTCCAAATAACAGACATATAAAACATACATGTCTGTTATTTGGAATTATTTGGAATGGGAAAAAAATGTTTGCAGACCGGGTTCACTCATGAGAGAAAAAAAGTACTTAGACTTTTTTTTTAGGTTATGAGGTTTAATATAATAAAATAAGATCAGTACGTATATGTGAATCCTCCAGGTTATAGTTCTGAAAAGAACACATGTATCATTAGCAAAATTTGAAGTTAGCAGCATTTAGGATACAGTTTCTAATATTTAATTAGACTGTAACCAGTGAGAGAAATAATTTTTACTACATGTCCATATTACGGGAGCTGACACCTGAGGATGGGGAAAGCTAAACTATTCTACAAATTCTTTGGCAACCACTGAACCTTCTATTGAGTTTATTCACAATGTCCCATTGTCCAAAGTTTGTACAACTCAGTATGGAGAGATATTGAACGGAAGTACAGATCTTGTACAAACAAACAAAAGAGAGCATTTTTATCTAGCATGCTGTCATACTAGGCCATTGATAAAATACTGTATATACACTTCGGTGCCAGCAACGTCAAAATAATCCTTTAAAGTTTTGCTGGACAGCGTTCATTTTTAAAAGTGTACAGCACTGAATGAACACTTCCTTCCCCTTTCTGCTGGAGGATCATCTCAGACCAAGTGTAACATAATTTATTTATTATTAAATTTCTCTACCGCCCAACTCGTGTATAACGACTCTGGGCGGCTTACAGATAATAAAAATAACAAATGCCGAAAACATTTCAATATAACTATAAATATAAATACAAATAAATACAAATATAAAATACAAACTATAAAATATAAATATAAAATTCAAGATGGGAGATGAGATCTTATCCTTGGCACCCTCACAGTATTAACCACCCCCATGAATAGCTGTCCCCCCTCCCATCCCAGGCAAGGTGACATAACCATGTCTTCACTCCCTTCCGAAAGGCTGGGAGAGTGGGGGCCTGTCTTACCCCCGGGGGAAGCTTGTTCCAAAGGGCGGGTGCCACGGCAGAGAAGGCCCTCCTCCTGGACCCTGCCAATCGGTAGTCCCTCATGGACAGGGTCCGTAACATGCCCTCTCTGCCTGACCAGGTGGACAGGTCGAAGTAATGGGGTGAAGCAGTTCCTCGGGTAACCTGGAGGTAACCTGGATAATATAATCCTCAGGTAACCTGGATAATATAATCCTCAGGTAACCTGGATAACATAATCCTTATGAATGGATTCTGCTACGAACACTTAAAAACTTGACTATGGGCTTCTTTCCTAGGTACTTTTTTTAAAGGAAGCTGCAGGGATTAGGGAAGCAGCTAAGCAAGGGCATGTTGCGATCCTCCAGGTTTTACTAGTGTCTGGACTGGTGCCTTTTAACTAGTATATAAGGTAACTGGAGTTTAGACTGTGCAATGAAGTGACCATGTTTGCTGATAAAACCAAATTGGGGGTCAAATCAAAGAGAGATTGTGAAGATCTCTCCCAGCTCACTGAACAGGTGTCAGAATGACAAATCCAATTCAGTGTAAACAAGCATAAAATGATGAACACAAAAACATCCAAGCTTCATCTGTATATTATTAAGATGTGAGCTACAGGAAACGGATTTTATGATTGTAGTGGACAATTTGATGAAAACATCAAGCCAGTGTGCAATTGCTGAAAAAAAAAGGAGACCAATTCTATGCCTGGAATCACTAGGAAGAGAACTGGAAATAAAACTGGCAATAACGCCCTTATACTAACCTAGGAAGAGACCAGACTCAGAGAATTGTGTATTGTTCTGGTCACTGTGCCTTAACTAGGGTATTATAGACCTTGAAAAGGGGCCAACAGTATCAAGAAGTTAGAGCAGTTCTCCTCTGAGGCAAGGCTACAGCAGATTTGAGCTTCTAATGAAGGAAGGTAAAGGGAAACATGATAGTAGTAAATAAATAGTATATGACAATTTTTTTTTCTTTCTCCCACAATGTCAGAACTTGGGATCATTCATTGAAACCAAATACAGGGAGATTCAGGACCGACAGCCAGCCATACTTTTTCACACAGCACCTAGTTAAATTGTGGAATTTGCAGCCAGCACTTTTGGTAATAACAGCCACCTTGGGATGGTTTCTGGACCAGCTCATCAGACTATCAGTGCAACAAATGTTGATGGCTGATGGCTACTTCCTAAATCATAAGCAGTGTGTCTTAAATACTGTGTCCTGCTACCCCCCCCCCCCCTTGAATACAGGCTTGTGAGCTTCCTGAAGCAATTGGTCACTGTGTGATACAGAATGCTTGAATAGATGGGCCTGCGTGGGCCTGATCCGCTTATGACTTTCCCAGCCTTTTAAAAGCTGCACTATTCATTTCTTTCCCTTGTTATAGACTTAAAAATGCCTGTCATGATGTCTTTCATTATAACCACTTGAGTGCTCTTGCACATTAGATTAATCTTCCTTTTTTTTTTTTGGTAAGTCCTTTGAATTTCTCCTGGCAGGAATTCCAAATGCAATGTTTTAACTGGTTTTGAATGTTCTTCCTTTTTCTTCTTTCTACAGGGGAGGAAAGGGGAGAAAATGACCTTGAGTGAGATTATTATTACACCACTACTGAGAGCAGAGGAATAAATTAAAGTCAGGCTAAAATACTTCTTTTGCAGGCACCAACTTTTCTCCTAGCATGCCCTTTCTACCATTTAGACCTAACCTGAAAAGGAGAAACATAGCAGGTGAAGGTTTTCCTGGTCTAAAGATAAAGCAACAGTACCTGTTAAACAGTACCTGTTACCTATCATCTGTTAAAATCTAGCATCTGAGTTAGCTATCTGAACATATGTAAAAGCTACTGAAAAAAAAAGTTACCAATTCTATTTAGACCATTTATGATTGTATAGAAGAGATCAATCTTCCACTGTATTCTCTATGACTATTGGTCCTCTAAAATAAGATGGAGAACCTTTCTTTCAAATAGCTAAAATGAATATACTTGTTTTCTGATAACATGGTTTGGGAGTAGAAGAAAAGCATCTCCCAGTAATACTGCCTTCATTAATATATGTCAAGAGCCACTGCATCCCAATCTGTGTAAACAGGAATATCTATTCACATTTTGATGAATCTGCATAGGTAATAATAGTGAGTAATGCAGCTAAAATGCAATTTAATCTACATAACAGATGCATCAGTGGTATGAAAAGGCTTGTTGCTAGACAATCAGATCTCACTGTGAAGAACTTTATCTAAGTTTCTACTCTGAATTCACCACCATTCCTCTCTTGAATCGTTTTCCACTTCTCTGCTAATATATAATTCTGCCCTTAGATGACTTGGGGTATTTTTCTTCAGAGTTATATCCTGTCCAACTCAAAATCTAGCTGACCACTAAATGGATCTACAGCATGAGAAATGAGTTGTGTGTTTCACATACAATCTATCCTAAAATGTGAGTTCTTTTAATGCTAGACTAGACCAGAAACTAAGAAAAGGGTCACCTCTTGAAAAAGAATTGGAAACCTTACCTGGCAAGACTCTTAATTTATGATTCAAGCTTTAGTTGATTAATAAGACCAATAAATCATTTAGAGCTTGCTGTCCTGCTTAATAACATGGAGTTTGATTGAATGTAATACTAATGGGAAAACTACAAGCAGTGGCATTGTACAGTTACTAGTGCTTACTGGTGCACAAGCACCAACAGACTAGCACTATGAAGTCTAGCATAATTAAATAATTATTGTGAAAGCATGTGTGCAAAAGCTTGCCTGATGGTGTGAGAAACCAAGCCTGTCTCTAACTGTAAGGTAGCTTTCTTGATGCATCTCAGAACTGTAAGGATAGCTCTTATAAACTTGGACTGGACAGTTTCCTGGGTATCAACCTTAGTAAAAGTACAAATCTGAACACCATAAAGAAGCTGAGAAATAACCTTAGCAAGAAAGAACCTTAGCAAGAAGCCCAGAGTCCCCCTTTTGGGGGGAGATGGGCGGTGATAGAAGTCGGATAAATAAAGAAAGACTTAGCAAGTAAGAAAGAAAGCTGCAGGAATAAAATGTGCTCCCTTTGAATGGAAAAAATCTCTAGACAGCTGAGGAACTACTGTGCATTGACCAACACTGGCCCGATAGGAGAAATGTGTGCTCCAAGATTACTATTCTCATCCTTATATTTTAGACACGAGTAAGAATGGAGAGACAAATACAAATATGTCCACGATCACTAAAAAGGTTTTTGTGCATACTCTGGAATTTCTCCAAACACTAAAAATTGAAATAACAAATTTATCTCCCAGTAATACTGCCTTCATTAATATATGTCAAGAGCCACTGCATCCCAATCTGTGTTAACAGAAATACCTATTCACATTTTGATGAATCTGTATAGGTAATAATAGTGAGCAATGCAGCTAAAATGCAATTTAATCTACATAACAGATGCATCAGTGGTATGAAAAGGCTAAAAATCTTAAAATAATAATAAATCTTAAAATAGGTTCAATGAAGTTTGGTATAAGCTTTACAATAAATTTGTTTTTAAAAACACAATAATGTCCCCCCCCCCCAACACCCTTTGAACAAACTAAAATCCAGGCCATGCCTATATGTGTGACGTGGCTGTGTCCACTTTATATTATCACCCCACCCATTGTGGCATGATTTAGACAGCCTTGGAGATGACCTTAGGGAAACTAGGCAGAGACAAGATTACATACACAAAAGCATAATTCAGGCCCAGGAAACAGCAGAAGCATGAAAAAGAAGCTCAGACTGAATCCTCTCTAATTCATTATACTATAAGAGAGAGGGAGGAGGAAACTCAGTCTGGCTTTCGAGATTTTGTTACTATAGCCTATCTCAATAAAGTACAGTTGGAGTCAGACTTCTGGAGTCTGTTTCCTGACCTGGCCTGGCCTACCTTGAAGGACTAACATGTTACACTTTTAAAAACTATTAAGCATCTCATCTAGTCACTGAAAGATTGTCCATCTCCATGCTAAGTGTGTTCTTTAGCCCAACCTCACAATCTCTTTCTCTGCAAAATAATGCCTCTGGTCAACTGGAAAGTATCCCAGATGACAACCACAATGCCATCTCCCCTGCCGTGGGATCACAGCTGATGTAGCACCTGAAACCTGGATGGGCACACCTCTGAGAGAGGAACACCCTTGTCTTCATCTACCAAGGTCTCAGTAACACAATCCAGGTCTGCTGTCTCATCCACAACAAGGTCATGGATCAGAGGAAAGTTCCGGAGCCCATTGGGTTATTCTCTTCCTTTTCTTATAATAGTTTTCCCAATAGTAAAATAACACCCTTCTTTTGTACTATATTGTTTCTCTATCTCCCATACCTGTTGTCATGCGTCCTTATATTCTCTTTGTTTATAATTATCAGTAGGATCTGTTCTAGGACAGCTACACTCAACAGATCCTGGCTTCTCAATGTTTCTACTGTGCTCCTTTTTGATTGAAAATCTATACCCACTGAGCAATTCACATTGTTTACATGTGGCATTTTTATCCCAGACATGTTATATCTAAAAGGAAAATGATTGGTCTAAAAAATAATCCTGCAGACTCCAACATAGGCTTCAGATATTTCTAGTGCCTCTACTGCAAGTATGAACTCTTTTGCACAATCACTGTACTATAATCACTTCTAATATAAAAGGTTTAAGTTAAATCAGGCTATTGGAAAGCAGGGCTCTTAAGGATGGTTTGCAGTAGCTGAAGGGCTTGTTAATTGTTTGGTTGCTTGAGACAAATGTGAAATATTTTTGGTGGCATGGGAATAAATGTATTAATAAATTAAACCCTCCCAGTGCTGTACTTAACTTCTTCAGATAAATAAAGGCACAAAGCCTTTTTTGCTGTCTCCTTTTTCTCCTATTACATCTTCCAACACACCAAATTCCTTCTGCATCTTTTACTTTTCATCCATCTACTTCACATGAACTCAAGTGACCCAGACTGAAAAACCAAGACCTCTTCCTCAGCCAGCATACATTTACACAAATAAAGATTCCTGCATGCTTCTATACACTACAAAATCAACTGTATGTCATCCTTATCCGACTTCTGTGTCATCCTTATATGACTTCTGTGTCACACAAAATTGTCACTCAAGACCCAAAATCTAATAAAGCATTACTCTTCCCCAGGCAAAGGAAGGACCCCCTCTTTCTCCCTCCCTCCCTCCCTCCCTCCCTCCCTCACGCATCTGGTTCTTCTGGCAGGAGAGACGGGTGAAGTATATGGACTTTCAGATGCTTTTTTTCCACTCATGTCTTTACCTACACACATATCTCTCTATAAAAAAAACATACTTTTCTATTTTTTAGCCTACAGTAAGCCCATGAATATATTTTCCCTTTTTTTTTTTTTTTGCTTCCCTGCAGTGTCATTTTGCTCACTTTGGGGTGGGTGGGGGAAGGGAAGGGAAAAGAGAAACACACCCATGTGAATCCAGGGAAATTGAAACAATAAATCGTATTATTCTGCCCTTTCTATAAGGACTTGCTTTTAAAATACATTAGCCCCATACTGCAGGATTACCTGGGCAGATCAGATGGATTTTATATCATTTTACTCCTTTCCGATGTAAAGTACCATCTCAGGGTGGCCAACTTCGGGGTAGCTGCTGTGAAAATGTGGCAACAAATCATTCAGTGTGATGCTGTGGATGGGATGAGCTCTCATTAAAGTTTAAATGTTTTACCAATATAAGTTGGTTCTTTTATTATAAATAAAAATGTATGTATGTATGACATCTTCTTTTACTAGTTTTCCTCAAGAAGGCCCCCAACAGTGCAAGAAGCATCCCTTGGATATGAGAGCCCCCTCATCAAATGGGAAGCCTGCCATCTATAAACTGCTTTAAACTGCTTGGCATCTGACTCATGGAACCCATCAGTGTAAATGCCATTTGCCACAGCCACTAGCCTGCTTCCTTCCTTTTTCCCAGTCCACAGACTCAGGACATCATTCATTCATTCATTCATTCATTCATTCATTCATTCATTCATTCATTCATTCAGATTTATATTACCGCCCATCTCGTCGAACGGAGGACTCTGGGAAGTTCACAATAAAAACCATGATAAAACACAATAATAGTCAGAACATCAATAAATAAATATAAAATCCAAGTGCAAAGATGTTAATACTAAAAAGGGTTTCATGGGATCAACCAGCCCCAGGAGGAGCTGTTAGCATTCCCCTCCCATATCCTCATGGCTCCCGTTACCTAAAGAAACATGGTCTCTCCCACCACTGTTGTTGATTCATCACACAGTCAACTGCCAGTACTCCTACCAGCATGAAGAGATCCACGTTATCCACAATGTGTTAGCTAATTCACTGATCTCATCCAGAGCTACTTGCAGGAGCTCTCACATAAGTGGTATTCACCAGTAGCCTCCATTTTTTAGCCTGTTCTTTTGTTTTCATTTTTACTATTCACACTGTGGCAAACAGCATCTTTTCTTTCTCCTGATCACCATAATGCTGGACAGCAATCAGGGTTTCTTGCAGCAGATTGATCTGTCCAGTTGCAATGAATTATTTTTGCAAATCATTCAACTTCCCTGGACTGACTGGCCTTGACATTTTTCCAGCTTTTAGAAAGTTCCTAGCAGTTTGCCATCTTGGTTTCTTCTTCACAGCAGATATATACACTTCATAGTATTTCTCAATAGTTTCATTTTGTTTAGGCTTGCAATGCCATCCATTATCATGTCCATACTTCCCCAATTAGAGACTGGCAAGGCATACCATGTTAACAGGAGCACATAGTCCAGATCACAGGAAATAACTATTCCACTCTACTCTATTCCTGGGCACCATCATCTAAACAGAACAGTAACAAATTGGAGCAGGATCAGAGGAGAGGTACTAAGATAGTGAGATTCTTGAAACCAAACCCTATGAGAAATGAATATGTATAAGAAACCAAGTCCTATGAGGAATTAACATGTATAAGAATCGGGGCATGTTTTGCCTAAAGAAGAGAGGCTGGAGAGTCATATGATAGCATTCTTCAAATCTAAAGTTTTCACACATAAAAAGATAAAATGTGGGTGTATTCTCTATGCCCCAAAGGGCAAAATCAAAACCAGTTTTAAAACTACAAGGATGTATGTTCAGACTAGATCTCAGGAAGGAACTCCTGTACAATTGTGCAAGCTGTCACCCCATGGAGCAGGCTGCCACATAAAGTGTAAATCCACTTATGGATTTATCCCTGGAAATATCCCTGGAAGTCTTCAGAGGCTGGATGGTCATCTATCTTAAATGCTTTAATGGCTTCTGCACTGAGCAGAGGGTTGGACTAGATGATTGCTAAAGTGCCCTCCTATTTTATGATTCCATGCATCAACTTTTTCCATTGCGAAGTGTTCATCCTAGCAGTGCCTTTCATTGGTAAAGTACTGATTGCTGTATCCCAGAGAATTACCAATACCCTTTGGAATGGTGCTTAAACTGTGCAGGGGTTTGCCGAGTCCTTATTACCATGAACATTCTCACTTTTTAATTTCTAGTCTCATGTCTGACATAGAAGAAAACTAGTAATATGGACATCATGATCTAGATTTCAACATACTTCAGAAACAAACATACATGTTATTAAGTCCCATGGAACTTAAAAGAATTTCCTTGTCAATCGTTATGTAAACGTAAACTTTCACGATGGTTTTAACTGACTGGTGAATATTTCACTTCTTATAAATGAATGAACAATTTGCAGTGAATCCTTAAATGGCAAAGAAAGCGACTGCTTGAACCGTTTTTCAATGCATACCAATTTTATAATACCAGTGTTTTTCTAGTTTATAGAACCTATGTTTACATATAAAACAAACCTGAATTAATGTCTGAGACCCAGTGGGTTGTAAATAAAGATTTACAGGAGACAAGTGAATTTCCACAGAAAGTATCTATTCAATATAGGATTTAATTCGTGCCAGGATACAGCAAGATTTACCCTTTGTCTAAAGCTTAGTGCTGCAACATGTGAAGACAAAATAAATTTAAGAGTCCTCTTAGGGGCACAAGATCTCAAACTTCATTTGCCCCATTATTCGGTTCTACAGACAACAGCATTATATGTATTTCTTAAATTGTATGCATATGTGGGAATATATCTGGGCACATTCATGCTTATGTAGGGCTTCTCAGAAGTTAAGCATCTGCAGTCATAATTGTTTAGCTGCTATTTATCCTCGCCTGCAGCTACATCCATATAAACTACTACTCCACAAAACACTGACTGATTGAGAGGCATATTTTGGGACAGTAATATTTGAAAGCAAACAAACAAAAAACATCAGCTATAAATCATGCAGCTGAAACCAGAGTTATGCAGTATGGAACTAGATCTTCTTGCAGATTGCAGAGCAGAGCAGTATAGTGCAGTGGTTAAACTGTTGGACCAGCAACGGGGAGACCCAGATACATGTCCACCCTCACCTACAGAAGCTCACTGAATGACTTTGGGCCAGTCATTCTCTCAGCCCAACTTACCTGACAGAATTGCTCTTGTAGGAAAAGTGAGATACAGGAGGGAGCATTATGTACACCATCTTGAGATCCTGAATGAAAAATGGGATAGAAATCTAATAGATAACTAAATGAAATTTCCCTGACATCTCCTTATATCCTGACATCTTGAAAGTCTGCTCTGAACAGTTGGTGGATTCCCTAGAATAGTGAGAGATGTGCTGCTAGGACTATAAAGGATGGATGAATTGATGATAATTGCCTCCCATCTTTCACAATGGATCTGATTCATTTCCACAAATGCAAGCCCTTCTCTTTGCAGAAAAACCCCAAATCTGGATCCAATCCAGAGTGTCTGTGTTTAGACACTGTGTCTATTTCTGTCGATATTATCTGTATTAGCCCTTGGGGGTGAGGGGAGGCATCCTGCTAAAGTTCAGCTTGTGAACATTTCTGAATTAATATTTGGCACCTCCACATAGGATTGGTACCCTGAAGAACTGCTGACAGCTTGTAGAAACAATATTAGGAAAGACAAAACAGTTATCTTGTCCTAAGGCACTTCCTACATACTTAGATAAAAGCTGCTTTAGCACAGGAAGTATAGCCAAAGCTAAATACAAAGCTATTTTGTATTTGATCAGTTCAGTTTCATATTCAGAGTGGTCATTTCATGACTACCACATCCATGATGACCTCCATGTTGGATGTGCACTGTGTCCTGAAAAAGAAATAAAATCGCACCTGCTAAAGCTTCCTGTCTTGGAATAAAAGTCGTTCAGTTTAGTTTCAACTATTATTGGTTTAACAAAATGCTAGAGGGGAAGGAATGAGGCTCAAAGCAAGCAGATCCAAGCCAATTTTCATTTGCAAGTGCAAGTCTTGCAGTCTTTTCTAGAGGCTTTTTCATATTCCATATCTATTGCATATGAACACTTTTAGAAAAAAGGTTTACCAAAAAAATTGGCTGGAATTTAAAGAATTCAGTAGGAACACTCAAGCATGGTCACAAGCACTGTTTCTCATTTGACTTTATAAAGCCCAGATCTTCACATTTATGGCACTTCCAGATGACCAGCTTTTCAGTAGCCAAGAAATTAGAAATCCTCTGATTCCACAATAAAAATGGCACAGGCTATTCTGACTATTTTAGGATACCAGGATGTTCTAGGAACAGGTATGTTTACTTGTTTGGTTGTCCTGCTAGAGAGCCAACAGTCAATCACAACTTATCTTTCTGGTCAACAGTTCAGCCCAAAGGTATCTCATTGAAGAGCATGTTTCATGCAGAATTAAGGAAAATCTTTCTTTTGTAAAATGAATATTAAACAGAAATTCCACATGTTCATGATGGTGGCAAGATACGAATGAGGTTATATTTTAGCCCAGGGAGGTAAGGCACGCTCATCTTCCTCTCCAGTATCTACAAAGAACACCAAAAGCTCACATCTTAGCAAAATACTGTAGCATCTGCAGTGGTCTTTGCTGCTTGTAAACTAGAATTTTCCATCTGACAAAATTATTCCAACTGTAACAGGAAGAAACCAGAATTCAGAATAATGGTTAAGCCCTCCATAACAGCATCATATAATTCACTGGTACTGAAGTCAATCCATAATCAGATCTCCACCCCATTTGAAAGCACTTTTAGAAAGCCCCTCCAAAATTTCTCAGTGGAATTGGTATCACTTGGTGAGTACACATAACTAACTAGGCATTGCAAAATATGAGTAACAATGGCCCTTTTTTGTTTGTTAGTTTTTTTAAAAAATAAAAATAAAACTAGCAATGGGGAATGGGATACTTCATCCAACATTTTCTCAGTTTGAGCTATCTTTTCAGGAAAAAAAAGTTAAGAAGTAATTGCATGCCATATTTTCAGGTAGTTTTCTGCCACAACTGGCAACCTGTTTGCTGTCATACGAAACCATGTGATTCTTCAATTCCTTTTTAAATGTGTGAAGATTTCAAGCAACAGCCAAACATGCATTGGCATGGAATCAAACAGCTCCCCTTCTCTGTGTAGTGTTTTAGTTCAGCAATAACGGTAGTTGCAATTATCAGGTGAATGAAACAGAATTGGCATCCATGGTATAGGGAACCACCTGTCTCCCATAGCATCTGCCTGGCTGATTCGATCCTGTATGGTTGGCACACTCCGGGTTCCTCTGATTAAACAATGCCATCTATCGGGATTCCAGACGTGTGTCTTCTCGGTAGCAGGGCCTGCCCTCTGTAAGGAGGTTCCCCCGAAATCCGGATGGCCCCAACTCTGCTGTTGTTTAGAAGAGTTGTGAAGACCTGGCTCTTCACCCAGGCCTTTGGTGAGGGAAAGGGAGACCCCTTGTTTCATCTTCATCGTGCTTGCCATCTTTTATCTTTATCTTTTATTGATTTTATTGTAATTTCTTTGTCTGTGTTGTGTTGTTGTGAACCATGCAGAGTCATTGAGACTAGGGTGGCCTATACATTTAATATATTATTATTATTATTATTATTATTATTATTATTTATTTATTTGCACTTATTAAATCACCCACAGAACTCTCTTCAATCCTGCTGTAGCTCTGAGACAGTCAATCCTTTTCTAGTGTTCCCCCACCTACCCACCCACTTTGGAGTCCAACCAGAATTGCCCTGGAATCAAAAAAGAATAAGCTAAAATTTGGCCTGGATCCAGCAAGCCCAGAACTTCACACACTGTTTTTTTCTTTCCTCTGAGTACTTGTTCTCATATATTTATTTCCAACCTTTTAATGTTATTACTTAGTTCCTCAATAAATATCTCAGACGTTCTTGGGGGTGGCACTCATGTTTCTCCTTGTTCTCTGTAGTGTGATACAAGGTGAAGACTTTCCTTTTGAAAAATGTCTATCCAGTTACAGTTTTGTTACTTTCTCTTAAATATGTTCTACAGTGAATACTGTCCATTAATGGGGTGCAAAATCCAGCCTACAACAGATTCAAAGGATCCTTGCCCATGCCAGATCCAAGTACTGCACACCATTATCTGTATTTACTAGAACAAAAAGAATTTTATTTGCCAATGTAATCCTACTTACACAGAAAAGACTTGAAACCTCATATTACAGCCAGCAAATGTACTGAAAGGAAATAAACCTTGAACCAAAGGAAAGCAGTAGTGAGAGATTTGTATTGATCAGAAAGACCTTTGCATTTAGTTTACAATAAATACTGTGCAGTAGAAAACATAGGTCTTCTGTGTTTTAATTAAATCCACTAAAGACACATTTCAGCATAGGCAATCTGTTTAATACATCCCAAGTCTGCTGCATAAGAGATGTTGGTTTCACTAAGAACCAGAGAACCAATGCAATATACAACATCAGTCAACAATGAGCATAAACACTTTGTCCCACTACAGCTACTACAAAAAGTAAAAAAAAAAATTGCCCCTAAGAATGAGGTTAGCTGATCCAGGACTTCCACTATTTCATTTGGGAGAAAAACGCTCTCCACAGCACAATCCAAGTCAAGTTTTCGTGAGCTGAATATTAATGGGCTGCTGAAATTAGATTTTTTTCAGCCTATTTTATGCACAGAAATCTGTATACAATTTCCTACCATTTTGAGGCAGAAAACATACAAAGATGGTTGTGTGACCCTTAAAAGTGTCTTAGCATACTTACCCCTCCCCAAAACGGGAAAATCCCAAATTCTCCCTCCCTTGCCTGTGACATAATGTCGTAATACTTTAAATAAGTGTTTCTCAAACTCGACAACTTTAAGATGCGTGGACTTCAATTCTGTTGTGATTAGGCGAAGAACAGCGCTGAGCCTCGGAATTAAGCTCTAGATCTTTATTGTTCTACCTTACACAGAATCTTGCCAAACTAAGCCACACTAAGCAGTTCTCTGGGGAAAAACCCCAGGCACTCTAAGGCAGGTCCGGTCTAACCTTCTTGGATGGGTGCCCAAGGTCTTTGAGGCTGTGAATATGCTTCTCACCCTGGTAGGCGCCCCCTCCTCCTTCGCCCGCGATCTCCATAACATCAGTTTCTCCCTCAGAGACACATTCCATCACAAATTCCCAGAATTCCCCAGCAATGCCACACATCTTAAAGTTGCTGAGATGGAGAAACACTAGGCTAGTCTCTATTTGAACACATCCAGAGAAGGAAAGCTCACAGCTCCTTCAGTAATTTATTCCTTTGTTGAACTGTTCTTATCTTTGAGATTTCTTCCCTAATGTTTCACTGGAAATCTGTTTTCTTGAAACTTAAAATCAGGGATGTCCAAAATTCAGCCATTTGGGAAATCAGAGAGTTCTCCATAATGTACTGTTCCACCCTCCTCTGCCAATCCCCAGATCATGGCAAACTATGGACTACACTATTCAGTGGTCACATTTGGCAGTTTTCCAGAAGTAGCTCAAGATGCCCTGGGTGGGGCCCAGCCCAAATGCATGCCTAGTTTGGCTGGAACATCATGTCTGAAACACCTTGAACTCCTTCCAGCTCAGTGGGTTTACTTCCAGAAACCACCAAACTGTTCCCAGAACAGCATGGTCTCCCATCCCCTCAACATCTTCCCTCCCAAATGCCTTCCCGTTAGTTTCAATGGAGGATTGGTAGGTAGGGAGAATATTTAAAGAGGTGGGAGAAGACTCACAACTACATTGGATTAATTTGGAGGTTTTCAGCTGAAATCCTACACCATAGCCAATTCAAGGATATCAAACAAATTCTGTCCTTCCATAAAATCATGTCTGATGAGAATAATTATAGGATCAGGGGAAGCTCTGAAGGTGGCACGGAAGGTTGGCCTCTATTGTTAATGTTTGGATTGCCTATTCTACACACACTGTACATCTTTTGTTTTTGTACTACTCATTACCTAGCCAAAAATGCATGTACCTCTTGTACAGACTTAGCAGAAATGCAAGATAAATTATCAGTGCCATTTTTTAAAGTTCTGTTGTCCCTGACTCATCCAGAGACATCATTTTCTCTAAATGTTTGATGCTTATGAATATACTAGTAAGAGTATGTCCTCTGTTCTCTCTTCTATTCCTATTCAGCAAGGTCTCACAGCATGTGACAAGTCTATGCAAAACCTGTATAAAGCCCAGGGACCCAAACTTTCTGGAATCCTTGATACATGGATACAGCCTGCATCTGTACAATTGGTATGGCTTGATCCCTACATTTTCATTCAGTAAGCAGGAGTCCTTCCATTTGGGGAGCCTGTGTGGGTAGTAGAGTCCTTGGTGCTCTCTGAGCCTTGTTGTTTTCTTGCAGACGTTTCATTGCCAGGCTAGGCAACATCTTCAGTGCGAAAAGGGAGTGGGACCTGCTCTCTGTTTATATACCATGGCTTGTCCTGCCTGTGTTGGTGGGGGTGTTGTTCTCTCCTTGGTAGTTCCTTGATTGGGCTGTTGTTTGCTGCTTGGTTGATTGACTGAGTTAATAGTTCCTTGATTAGGGTATATTGTGCTCTTTGATTGTTCCTCTGATGCCTGTGTGGGTAGCCTGGCTCAGAATTTATGCTGGGGAGTTATGGAAAGAAGGGGTGAATTGAATAAAATCTTGGTGTCTATCTCCCTATTACTACACCATCAGATACTTATTCACTGTTACAATACAGTGAATACAGAAGAAAGAGTCAAAACTGAATAGCAATGGTACAAACTAGAAACGGATGGATTTTTTTAAACAAAATCCTTCCAAGTAGCCTTGAAATTCAAGCAGCACAAAAATTGGCTTATTCTAAAACAAGCACATGAGGCAAGGAACACACAGTATTCACCATCTGGTTGACAAAGCCTGTATTTAATACAGTTTATCTTAATACTGAGCTTCTTCTAGCATACTGTGATAATACAGAAAACTTTTCTGGGGCAGTTTCCACATCTAACCTAATAGGCTTTTACTGACATGGGAAACCTTCAGCATGTGGTATACAATACATTATACAATATTGCCATTGGATCAGCTTTTAAGATGTTAAAAATGCTACTTCTTTTATTCTACTTCTCTCTTCTCATCACCAGATGAGTGTATGCATATGTGAAGGGTGTGTGCATGTGTGTACATATGCATTTAAAGATTTAATTCTAACCACAGGTGAATATACTCCATTAATACACAGCTTGTACCAAATTAACCTTATTTTTTTCAAGAAACAGGCAAAATGATAGTATGTAGATTAGTACAGTTCTTAACATGAAATTCTGCAAGGAAAATAATGATTTATTTCCTCAGTATATCCAGAGTTCGAATGCATACTATTCAAGCACAGGGCATGCCATATCTAGCTTCCCTGCCCTCATTCATTACTTTTGTGAAATACTCTTTACGAAAAGCTATTAGTCTATTCATCACATGCCATTTTGCAGACTTAGAGTTGCAAAGTATAAAGACATAAAGTGTGAATAGATGAGAAAATGAAGGAACTTGCATTAAAATGGTGATGACCTGATTTTATTCAAGTTCTCATGATCTATGATTTTGTCTGTATATCTGGAATCTTTTAATATTGAAGACATACAAAATACTTATGATTATTTTATTAGTATATTCTTTGAAATATCAGATTAAGCAAATGTCTTGTAGGTGCAGCATTCTTTGCTGGGATCCCAGTAACTAGAGATTTTGATACCGCTGAGTAATGAAACTATAGTTCATCAGAGGTCTACCTTTGGTCCTCCTAACATACCCGAGTCACAAGTTAACCATTGTACATCTCATTAGTGTTGTACCTTGCATGATGACTTAGATTGCAATCTGAGGCACATTGGAGCAGAAGTTTCCTGCCACGGACATAAAAAGTTTCAGGTTGCACATCCACAGCCTTAAGACACTGGTAGCAGGAAAACTGTGTCTTTGTTATAGTCTAATGTCTGGGACAATTTCTTAATGATAAATCAAGGTGCAAGGGAACAAAAGGGTGCAAAATGCACAGAAATATTCATTTCAGGAGACAGGAGGACTATACATAATCTGATTGGTTTCTTGTTTATTCTAGCTGGATAAAACGAACAAGTTATTTTCTTATTTCATAAAGGGCAAGGTCTACATTCAAATTAATTTTACTAACCCAGTATTTAGTGCCCTGGTGGGTTCAGGAAACTGACTTTTCTTGGAACTAGAATGTTACATATAGATCCTCTGCTAAACTTCATTCTCCTGTAGGAAGGAAACATGGATAAATTAGCATCTGTCTGGCAGCAGAATCCCGGAAGAATTTTCATGTCTCATAATACAAGCTATACTGTATTAAAAATAAGCAAGTAACAGATACAAGATTATCATGCTCCTTTCCTATGATAATTTGAGTGGACAACCATCATCTTACACATTTTTTTTCAGCAACAGAGAGTTAGATTGTCCAAAAAGTATGAATGCAATTGTTTTGCCTGAGAACTGCTTGCAGTTTAAGGAAGTTATTTTTAAAACCCAAATACAATGACTTTGGCTTATCCCAACTATTGAGTTCATGACTGATTTCAGTGCCAGCTCTTGAAAGGATGATAACATTCCATGCTAACAAGATGACTCAGCAAGCTGAAGGTATGCATTGCATCAGCCCACAATATTTGCACTTTTGGTAAATAATCTTTTAATTTTTTTCCTGTTTAGCATTCCAATGCAGCCTTGCCAGTTGTCATCCCAGCATGTTCAAGAGAACAGGCAGAATTCATGTGTGAACTACATAGGACCTCTCTGAAGCAAAAGTCATCCGGCCTGGAGGACTTCAGCAGCAGGAGACCCAACAGACTGATCAGTCCTGAACTTACTTTAACTGCCTTTCTTGAAGTCAGATTTGGATCATTCATTTTGGGATCTTCATTTTGCTTACATTGTTGCTGAGAAATGTTCACTGCAGCATCACATTACTTTGGTTCATATCATTGCATAGACTTTCCATAGCAACGCATTTACAAGTACAGGATTATGAAAAGGTGAGGTTTTATATAATTCTTTAAGCAATGTATCCACCACAGATTGAGTTATAGCAGTTTTGGTGTTGTTGAAATAGGAAAAACATACCCACCACCATACATATATATGTATGTATGTATGTATGTACTGTATATACTGTATATACACAAACACACACGAATACATACAATCATAGGCAACAATGAGACTTACTTTGTTTTCAGTTATTTATTCCAATAATGCTGCAGCGAATGTTCATGGTTTAGCTAGTGTACCCTAAAACTTGGCGTAAAGCTGCATGCTTGTCAATACTGTCTAGCTTGGTTTGGTGGATAGTAAACTATAAATTGGTTGAATAAATGTTAGCAGTATTCAGAGTCTGGTTGGGTTTTCAAAGATTTTATGCTTATGACTTTGGAACAAGTCTAAGAGAACTCAGTGAGACGAGTAATACACACAATTAATCAGAAAATTAAAGCCACATAGTTTTAAAATATATATCTAGTATTGTTATCTGTGAAGTATGTATCAATTACTAATAGCCAAGTGAGATCACAGGATAGAAAAACTCTCAGATCACATGCTTTCATAAGATACTTTGGGACCCTCATAAGAGGTTGGAACTACAGATAACTACAAATGACAGCACAATCATTATTCTTTTTTTTCATACAATATAGCAGCTCTTTCCAAACTCATATAAAAGCCCAGTTGAGTTGAAGACAACTCAACCTCAATAGATGAAAGCAAAAACAACCAAATTTCCTGAGTTACTTTCTGACCACTGATATTCTAAATAAGATATCTGGTATCATACCTATCTATATTATTTACCACAGACCTGCAAAAGAAGCCAGCATTTAAATATTCATGATAAGTGTTTTAAATCTTTCCCTCAACCTCCCTAAAATGTGCAATAAACAAACAAACAAACCAAAGGGATGTACAGAAAACAAATCTAAACCCACAACTAGATTGGACTATCATATTCCAATGCAGCAGTGTGAACTGCAGGCTGGCATGTTGCTTTGTGAGGATGAGAGGAAAAGGCATCTGTGTTTACAGTATCTCTTTCTTTCTTTTCCTTCCCCTCTTGAACCTGTTCAGCAAAAACAGTCACCAACATTCACAATAGAAATGACAGCCAGGCCAATCAAAGCATCACAACATTTAATTTGTGTTCTAACAGAGTCTTTTTATTAACTTTTATTTTTTATTGTGCAAGAGTCTTTAAATAAATGAACAAACCTTTCCACTGAATAGATGAAATTGGCTTTGAAGTAGTTCTGCCTTTATTGACAAGTTGATATCCAACTTCAATATTGTATGGATAGATGTGCATTGTTTGTTGTCAGTAATCATGATTCCAGGTGATATTCTTGTATGTGTGCATGCATGTGGGGACATTCTGCCTGTTCATATATATCATCTCACATCCAGTTGACAGTTATCTCATATGGCATACAACAGACCAAATCTATGCACCAAGAAAAAGCAAGATATTCCCACAATTCTAACTGAAAAAGCTTGTTCCTGAATTAATAGAATGCTTCTCACTTCTTTGGAAAACTAGTGTCATGTCTGTATGCTAATCAACATACGTAAATGAAGGAGCCTTGGATGGCACCACGCTGTAATCACATTTTACCTCCAAAAGAATAATTGCAATGTAGGGAGGCTAACTGACTCTCAGATTCCTCAGAGACAACACCTGTAAGTGAAGCAAGCCCCAGAACTTGTTGAAAATTTAACTTAAATCACCAGATCTATCACAGGAGATGATCACGTCCAACATGCTGACTTAGGTTCACATACCAACATCTCACTTTTCACACACACCCACACACACCAGAGAGAGATGGAGAAAGAGAATGCCATGAAATTTGAGTGTGATTAGCCTCTTTCTCTACAAAGGATAGTACACAAAAAGAAATCAGAAATAAATCTGAAACGGTACAAGGGAAGCTGCACTAGCAACCAACACATCTTTGATCACACAAAATGTGTATGATAAGCAGCAGTTTCCAAACCCTGACTAATTTCCCTCTTGCTATCAATCTGCATTGACGGAGAGTATTAGGAGCTGCTCTCTGACCCCACATATTCATTTTAGCTGAGCCGGCTGAAATGCACAAGGGGGGAGAGTGAATACAAGGACTCCAACCAAAGTTATTGCTAGATAAGAGGGGGCTATGGGGAAAGGTACAGATTATACACTATTTTCTCTAGAAAAAGAGGGCACAGAACACCTCCACATCAAGCCTCCAAAATACTGCTTTAATCCACCATATATCAGCACCTTGCACGATTATTTTAAAGGTGTTGAGATAGAAGATAGATAGATAGATAGATAGATAGATAGATAGATATAATAGACGGGTTTCCCAAGACATTTTACATGACAAACGCTTAACCCTACAGGCAACTTTAGCGTGTGATCAAGTGCTACCCATTCAACATCGGGCGGGGGGAGGGAGTACAAAAAAATAAGAAACATTTTTTAAAAAGGAAAGGAGACGGTAGTGAAGATCTTGGACTTACCTGTCCAATAGTCGCCCCTGAAAACTTCTCCAATGAAAATGGAAATTCCTCTAGTTCCCCCGGGGATCTTTTAAGTTGCCTCGGAGCACAATAATCTGTGAGTTTTTATATGGTCCATTTACTAATCATCCAGCTCCAGGGAGGGGGGCGGGGAGGGAAAAGGTGTCCAAGAGACTTTGCAAAAAGTAAGTCCAGGTTTCAAAAGCAATCGGAAAAAGGAGGGAGGTTGAAGAGGCACAGAAACCAGTGGCCCGAGAAAGAAATTCCCCCCGTCTGCGCGGTACACCTAGCTTCTCGCTCTCCAGAGCGGGAGAGCAAAGCTGTCAATGGTAGCTTCCAATCGCTGCCGTCTTATGCTGCAGATGGTACATCTCGCTCCTACCTTCCCAATTGGGCAGGCGGTTCAAAGAACAGGGAAGGCAGCCGCCTCGCCGCCCCCCCCCCCCCGGAAAAAAAAACAGGTGGACTGTCAGCCACTCACTCACAGCACCTGATCGATCAAGAGAGGGCCGCGGCGGTCACCAGAGACAGCTCTTTGCAGGGTGCCCGGGATTATGGCAAGGTTATTAATCTTGCTTTGCTGCATCCCCCTCCCACCCCTTGCATTCAGCCGCCTGCATTGAAATGATTGCCAGCTCTGTCTCTGTCCCTCTTCTACTGCATTTTTGCTCAGCCCTCCCTTTGCTGCAAGTGAAACACAGAGGAGGGAGGAATACTAATAAGGTGGTTAGCTACAGTTTCTCCAAGGCATTCTACATACACTGTGGATGTGCGTTAGTTCTGTGCCCAACTGTGCATGAGAACAGGAGCAGGTCTGGTGCCTGTGTGTTGTCTGGTGCATGGATGGAAAGCGCGTGCAGGGGCTTCATTTGCACTTGCTTCCACAAAGCTGTTTCCCCATTTGCCAGATGCAGAATATATTTGGGATTAGTTCCCTTCAAGAGGACCAGAGCCTGGGATCTTACTCTACTGATGATGTTCAGGAGACCGAGCACTCAATTCCCCTCCACCCCCCACCCACCCCCCAAAAGCCCAAGGCCCTGTGCTGGCAGTCAAAAGAAAAAGACATCTTCCAAGAGGCAAAGAGATGAAGTTAATCAATAGGGCTCTGAAAAGTCCAGGTCAGTATATGCTCTAAAATGTCCTCTTACGAACCTAGAAATTAGGGTTAATGGCAGTTCTTGAAACCATCAAGAACATATAAAGATTACAGGTTCTTTCATTATGGAAATAACATTGGAAATCACCTGGGTGAAGAAAGGGATTTTAGGCGTGGTCTGCAAGCTTCCTTCAGCCCCCTCCTCTTTCATTCTTGACTGGTTCTCCTGGGTGTCGGTGAGGCATTCTCTTTTCTCTTTCTTGTCTTTTGTGGTGCTTTCTTGTCCCAGCACCACAAAAGAAAATAAAACCAGGGATGTGCATTTAGCTTGGCGTTCCAAGTGCAATGCAATGCTTTTAACGACAGGCCTTGCAGCAAAGGAAAGAGGAGTATAAGAGGTTGGCTAAGCAGCTGCTCTCCCCAACACTCTATTCATCTGTGATCATCCATGTACAAATTCATCTATAGAGCTGCACTCAGTGGAATTTGCTCTCTTGGACTATGAAAACCGACTCTATTTGTGCCAATGTTCAAGCAGGTAAATTCCTTTTGGCTGCAGTCCCAGATACATCCAGCAGGTGCTGCTAGTTATACCTCAGCCAGGAAGCAAAGAAGAATAACTTACTGCAGGCAAGAATGGACATTATTCAAACAAATTTAGAGTATACACACTGATTTACAGTAGTTTCTTTGGGCTAAGGTGGGTCAGACTGGATTTTATCATATTAGGAATACATTATTGCAGATTAGGAAAACAAGTGACCGCCAAATATTCTGGACTTCAGTTCCTATCAGTTTCAGTAAATTGGGCTCGTGGCAAAGTCTTGTCAGAGTTATAATCCTAAACATCTGTTTGGAAAGCAAGCTGCCTATTCCTGTACTATTTTATCCTCTAAACCAATAGGATGGATCATGAACCCAATGTCTTTTTTTCCTAATAAAACATATCACAATATTATGAATAGAATTGAGATACTAGCTGAGTAAGGCTGGATTATGCAATATATTGATTGGAAAACATTTGTGTCTTATGTAATTTTGTATGTCAATAACTCTCTTTTCCTACAAGGAGCTAAAGATGATGCACATCCCTCCCTACTTTCTAGTAGGTTAAAATGCCATAGGTTAATATCAACCAGTCACCTAATGTGCATCATGGCTGAGTGGAAGTAAGAATTGCTCTAATTATTAACCTTCCCTGCCTTTTACATATGGACCATGTTAATGTTCGCAAGCCCTTCGTTTGCTGCTATCAGGTTTTATAAGCTTGTCCAAGACTAAGATGATTTGGAACCTAGTATACACACTCAATTTCACTCTGTTTCTCTGAGTAGCATTGTCTTTACCTCATACTCCGTAGCTGCAATGAAGGAGCACCATCCCTTCTCAGAAATGTCTCCGAAACAACCAACAGACTGCTACAACCACACAGCATCACTGTAGCACACAAACCAACTAAAGCCCTCCAAAATACATTAGGCAAACTAAAAGACCCAGTAGCCCAAGAAGAAAAAACAGGAGTCATCTACAACATACAGTGTGAGGACTGCAGCAGCCACTATGTAGGACAGACAGGCAGAAGACTAGCAGAGCGCATCCATGAACACCAACTAGCAGTCAGAAGACACAATGAAAACTCCTTAATCTCACAACACATGGACAAACTCAACCATAGTTTCAACTGGGGAACTGTGACCATCCTAGACCAAGCTAAATCCAAAAATGCTAGGGAATTCATGGAAGCCTGGCATTCAGACAAATCAGCCATCAATAGACACATAGAGGTAAACCACATTTACAAACCATTCACACCATTCAAAAGAGATATAAGCAATAGTAAGTAATAAAAAAGAGTAAGCAATAAAAAAGCTAAGAAGGAAACAAAAAGACCAGAACACATCCTGTTCAGCAGCCTACACCCAGATAAGCAGGGATTAACACCAGACAAACAATCAAGCAGGAAACAATACCCTAATCAAGGAACTGCCAAGGAGAAAACCACACTCCCACCAACATTGGCAGGACAAGCTGCTGTATATAAACAGGGAGCAAACCCCACTCTCCCTTCCACTGATGATGTTACCTAGTTGGATAATGAAATGTCTGCAAGCAAACAACCAAGCTCAGAGAGCACCAAGGACTCCACAGTTCAATCCTGACCTTCATATATTCTCTTCTATTGGAGCATCCTTTCTTTTTGAAGCAAGAAACAGAAGTCATAATTGGGAAAACTATAGAAAAAAGGAGAAAAAACAATAAAATAGGATTTTCCTCTTCTTTTGAATGCAAAACAATGTGAAGGCAGCAACAGAATTAATGTTCCTCCATACCTTAAGTTATACTAAGTTCCAATTAAAATAGACAAAAATGAAAACTGTATAACACTGGATTCTATCTCATTCCTCCCCAGAGAATATACAAACTTTTCTGTGACTACAGGTAAGGCATCATTCCTTTATCACAGGAAGAAAAAAATTACTGAATGAGAATGGACTTGTGCATGTTGGATTTTTCCCCTCCTCTTTCTTTCTTCCCCCCCGCCCCGCCCCCCATTAGGAAGCCAAGTAAATAACTTTTCACTTGTGCTAATTATGATATTCAGTCTTGGAAAGAAACTGTTCTGGTCACTTTGGTTACCAACTTTAGCAAACAATGGCATTGACTGACAGCATACCTTGACGGGTAGATTTGGGCTTTCTTGAGGCATACAGACAAAATATTTGGTATTATTATATTTTTATCACACACACACTGAGTTGGGATGAGAGAGAGTGACTGGCCCAAAGACACGAAACCAGCTCTCATGGCTAAAGCAGGCCTAGAAATCAGTCTCCTGGTTTCTAGGCCTAGAAATCAGTCTCCTGGTTTCTAGGCCAGCCCCTTAACCACTACACCAAACTGGCTCTTTTCATATTCATCCCAGTTCTCCACTAAGGTAATGTATGGGGAGAACCTTTTCACTTTTTCACCATTTGATTGTGGCAATATCTAAAAAGTCAGTTTTAAGCTTAGTAAAAAGATAAACTGATAGCCTAAACAAATGAAAGAAGTAGATCATCACCACACGTTTACATACAGTTATGTACCCTATGTTATTCCTGTTTACTATAATTCATTCCTGATTAATTCAACAGAACTTGATTTCAAATCAGCAGGGTATTTGGCTTCCTCTTGTTATTTTGCCCATGAGTTGAATATTCTTCATTCTTTTTTATGTTGTACCATGACTACAGCTATGCCCAATACAAAACAGAGAATATTATTCAGCTTGAAACTGGAAGGTAATACCCAACAGCTGTCTCCTCTCCTTCCACTGGCAGAACTGAGAGCATGGCAAATATTATTTGCCCTGTTCCATTCTTAGAATCTGCTTGCCATGGTGGATTTTGCCATGGTGGATTTTGCCTGAGGTTCTAACCTATCAAGTCATCAAATGTTGTCCTTTATTAGCTAATCTCCTTAGCTTGATACCATCTGCAAATCTGATAAGCATTCTTTCCATTCCATCTTCTAAATCTTGTATAAAGGTATTGAAAAACACAAGTCCAAGGATGGAGCCCTAGAGGACCCACTCAACACATCTCTCCAAGATAATGCAGAATACTTTACGACCATCCTTTTAGTGTGGTTATTGAATCAGGTGGAAATCCACCAGACCTCAGTACCATCTAGCTGTCACTTGTCCCTATCTTGTCTATAAAGTGATCATAAGAGACCTTATTACATGCTTTATTGTGATCAAGCTATACTACCTCAACATAATTCCCGTAATCTTCCAAACTAGTCACTTGATCTTAAAAAGAAGTAAGATTAGTCTGATACAACTTGTTCTTGACAAACTCATTCTGACTCCACTGCTTGCAGACGTGCTACTTGACAATTTCTTCTAACAGATTGCCAAGTATAGACACCAATCTAACTGATTTATAGTTTCCTGGGTCCTCTTTCTTCCCCTTTTTTAATATTGGACTATCTGTTCTTCTTCAGACTTCTGGCACTTCACCAGTTTTCCTGGAGTTTTCAAAGATTATATTCAGCAGTTCTGAGATCACTTCTGCCAACTCCTTCAACACCCTGGGATATAATTAATCTGCTTCTGGAGACTTGAACTCATTTAAGGTGGTGCAGTGGGTTCTTATTGTACTTTTATTAATTTTGAGCTGAGATTTCTCAGTCATGTTAGGAAGGGCTCTTTTCCCTTTCTGAGAGAAGATATTTCCTTATTATTTTTTCCCCATGTTGCCTGACCTATAGCCTCCTTGAATCTTATTTTGAACATATCCTCAAATCCTTTTTATTACACTTTGCATTCCTCAGTAACCACTACTCTGAGTTTTATTCCTTCTGATTCCATCATGACAGGCTTGAACTACCAGTTTCTATTCCTCCTTTGTTATCAGCCCCTGCTTCCATTTTCTTTTTTTAAACTAATATTTTTCTTAAACCTTACAATTAAAAAGATAAAAATACAAACAAAAAAATAAAGGAATAAAAATAAAAAAATAAAAAGTGCAGAAAAGAAGGAAAATAGAAAGAAAAATAGAAAAGAAAGAAAAAATAAGAATATAGTAAAGAAAAAGAAAAGAAATATGTGAAGAAATGACTTCCCCCTTCATCACAAGTATAAACAATTTTAGTATCTTATCACCTTCTTTTAAAATACAGCAAATGATCTCTTCTTCTCATATCTCATCTCTTATCTACAGTATAAATAAATCATTAAGGCCTCATTGTTCAGTCCTTCCATTAAGGGTTACTAGAGATAACAACATATCTACTTTAACCTTGAATAAACCAACTTTATATTCCCTCCTTTTACTTTTAACAATCTTGTTCTTTAATCCCTTCAAATAATGCTCGAGAACTTGATTTCTTTTCATTTTTTCTTTGTCCCTTCTCATGAGATTCCTCAGAGCTTTAACAAGTCTTGTTTGTAAATCCAACATAGGAAAATTATCCAGGTCACTCTCTTGGTTTGTTATTTGTATATCCCTTTTAATTATTAAGACATCAGCCAGTTTCTTTTGTATATCCAGTGTAGCATTTTTTCCCCTATTATTCTTGTAGCCTGTCATTTTTAGATCCACTTTCAAATCAGTCTCAGTCTTGTCCGGTAAAACTTGTTTCTCTTCCGTAGCATTTTTTAAATACAGTCTATCTATTGTTCCATTGTTCACAAATATGGCAGGATAGAAAATAAATAAATAAATCCAATGTTAAAGTATTTTGCTCCATTCTGTATTAGTAAATCAAATTTAAGTGCTCTTCAAAACAACAGTATTTTCCCATATGAAGGATTCTTATAATTAATTTCAAAATCTTATTTCAAATTTATGTGGCCCTTAGTCCATTTGTAACTTTCCAAAATCAAAATTCTAATCACCCTTTTGCTGTTTATTCCAAAAAAAGAGATTTTTTTAAGTCCTTAAACTTGTATTTAAAACTTCTTTCACTAAGAATTGAAGGAAACTCACCCAGTGCTATAAAAAACTTGTTGATCCAAAGTTTCCTAATAGCTGAAAAGCAATGAAGAAGCAATTTCCAAAAGTGATTAAGAAATAAGGCTCGGTGAACTTTATGTCCATATAGGCTGCATTACGGCTGTGAACTTGGTTGAAATCCCTCAACTCCCAGCTGCTCAACTCATGAACTAGCCACAAAAAACTCAGTTCCTGCAGTCTACTCATGAGGAGTGGCTGTCCAGAGTACAAGTGGACAATCTCACAATCTCTCCTTTTTCTGGAGAGACTTCGCTGGCCAGAATTCACCATCTGGCCGTCAATCTCCGCCGCAATGCCATCCCCGCTCCTTCAGGGACATCTGGTTTGCCATGAATCCTCACCAGAAGTCACCTTGCTTCCATTTCCTATGCATCCCTTCTTCGCCTCTCAGCATGATATTCATTCATTCAAGCTTCTTACACCTTTCCCCATGTTTCTTTTTCATGGGGATCACTTGTGCTTGTGCTTTCATTATGTTGTTTTTCAGGATCTCCCATCCCTCCTGAATTTGTTTCCAGTAGAATCTAAAGCCATGGGGTGCTGCCTACCTTCTACTTGAGTTCATTGAAATATGCCTCCCTGAAGTCCAAATACTACACAAGTCCCTGACTTGTGTAGCTTTTCCTCTCCTAATTATCTTGAACTCCAACACAATGTGCTCAATTTCCCTTAAGCTGGCTGACACTTTTAGTCCATAGACTTTTAAGTGTGAGGACTTTGCTAGATTCATTAGAGCATAGCTTTCCAAACTCTGTGTCGCAACACTTTAGTGTGTCACAACACACAGCTTAGTGTGTCGCGAAGCGGCGGTGGCGGTGGCATGCACGGCGGCAGGGCAGGGGCATGCTCAGCGGCGGTGGTTTGTATGGCGGCGGCGGCAGCGGCGCACCATCAGCGCTTCCGTGTTTTAGCGAGGCCGCCGCAGCCGCTGTGCACACCGCCACCACGCGCCCAACAGCACCACCGCCGTGCATGCTCCCACCCCGCGCCGCCGCCGCTGCCGCCATTGGTGTGTCACCAATGGTGGTAGTTTGGAAAGCACTGCATTAGAGATTGTACAGAGAGATTTTGAAAATTGGATCTAAGGTAAGCTCTGAAACAACAAATGAAAGATACATTTATGGACATTATTTCAAATAATTAGTTCTATAGATTCATGCATGAATGAATCAGACCTTATTTCAATATAATAAATTACTGAATGTAAAATGGTTAATATCTGTGGGACATGAAAAGCTATGAGTAACAAAAAGCAGAAGGTTGTGTTTCGATGCTGTTTGTGGAGGTGGGTAAGGTCCAGGTCAAGCTAATGCATGAGATGTTTAAAGTATTCATTTTTAAACATTATTTTGATATGAATTGACCATTCTAACAACACCTTAAAACATAATCATTGAACTGAAACTTAATTGGTTAATTGGCTTTTGGATATTCTGAACATTTCAATGTCTGTCAGAACATTAGAATATAAATGTGCATTTCAAATTGTATTCTTTTCTTACAAAATCTATTTCAGAATAAATATTGACCTACATACTAAGCTGGGAACACTTGTCCACATTTTTTTTAAATCACAGATTAATGCAGAAACTGGGATGGACCTATAGTGAACACATACAGAAGTGAGATGATCCTAAGACAGGCTGATTCATTCATTCTAGTTAACCTGCTTCTATTATTGAGGGAAAAAATTGTCAAGAGTGATTTGGTCTACCATAAGGTGTGCAGATTTCATCAGATGGGTGGCCACAGCAAGTTTAGTAGATCATATTGAGGACTTCACTCCAAGACAAAGCCAGGACCTAATATGGGAAAGAGGATCCAGGTTTAATTTAAAATTTAAGGTTTGAAATGGGACCTTGACCTCCCCAACCCTCAAAATGTAAATAAAAAGCCAACATGAACTCCACCCTTCTGGGTATGCTCTGGAGCTCTAGAAAGACGTGCTTATGGGCCATATGCAGCTTACAGGTCACATTCTAGCATTATAACAAATCAAACAAATATGAAACAATACATAGGTTCAGTAATTGTGTGAAAACAAAATTATAAATGGATGAAAAAAAAACCCTGCAAACCTCGTTTGTTCTCTACATATGTAGAGCTTTGGGTTATTTCCATTCATAGCAAGTATGAGTGATACAATAAGACAGCTAATAATCTGCTGAATGTAATTGCTGAACTTGTCTATTTTAGCATTCAAACATTTCCCTCTTTTTGCCTTTTTATGCCCTATTATCGCATACTTATTATAACTAAGGGCATGGCCTGTATCTACATTAGGGATGTGCCAGTAACTATTCTCCAAAATAAAGGCAGAGCAATGACAAAGAAGTGGTGGGGCCAGGACAAAAATTACATTTGATTGAAAATAGTATACATTAGTGAAATACTTTTAAAGTGGTTATCTATCACTTTCCCTAGCAACTTTTAAAAGGTTTTAGAGGTGATACTTAAGGCTTGGGATCCAGATCCAGATCTTACATTGTATGTTCCTGGATTACAATATGGTCATCAGATGATTCAATTATCACATTGATTCGGTCACTAATAGCTTCTTGAAAATTAGGATCACATTCTAGCCGAGAGAAAAATGAAGTGAGAAGTCAGAAAAAAACTAGGCCTAATAAATAAAATTTTGCTATTTGCTACTCCATCAATTTTTTGAAATAAAATAATAAAAAAAAAACTTGAACCAACAAGGGGCAGAGCTGTAAAGTTATTACCTGAAGGAACTTTTTAAAAAATGACTGCCACAATCATAGGAGGAAAGCAGAAACAAATCATTTTGTATTCACACAATCTTGTGAACGGTGAGTCTTGGGAATAAAATCATTATATGATGTAGCAATGCCAGAGATATATTTATTCTGCTTAACAAGCCTACATTCCTTTATTTTTCACTCTTCAAAGAGAAAAAGAATCAATTCAGCTTCCCCCCCCCCACCCCAGAGAGATTGAAGCAATCTGCCTGCTGTCCAGCCCTTTATTGAATGTGTTAATATTACATACTATATAAGCTGGGGGGGTGGAGAAGAAAAGCGGAAACACTTCTTCAGCTGAGACAGAAAAAATCCAATTGGTTATTCCCAGTCTACAGATACATATTGATGATTTAGAACTGCAGGAGCAACTGAGGGGTATCATCCCCTCCTTCTTGACAGAGACCTGAATGTGATTCCCCACTATGGTTCTGAACACTCATATTAAGAAATAAAACTGACTGAACTCATTGGAACATCTACAAATCACTGTCTGCTAAATGAGAATGCCTGTGAAATAGTAATCCGTCCCAAACCTATCCATTTTTTATTCAGTAATAAATCTCAGGCGGGGATTTACAATGGAACATATATTATATATGCTCCCTATTATGCATACTGTATATGATTACAGCATATTCTGTTGCAGGGCTTTTCAAACTATCTTCCATGAAGCCACAGGATTCTCTGAGAACTTGATGAAGTTCTAGGAGACTCAGTGGGGAAATAAAGTTCACTCAAATGCAATCAATTTTGTATCGCTAGAGCTTTGCCTCTTGATCTGGAGCTCTAGGATTTTGTTTTGTTTTAACTAACAGGTTCTGGGGCCTTGACAAGTTTGTAAACCCTGAGTCTATTCCAGCCTTCTCCAACATGATGGCGTCAAGGAGGAGGTTTCCAGGTGATAAGGCTTTCCATCTACATCTTTGCATTTGAAACATAGCAGGGATTAAACAGACTGACTATTAGAGTAAGAGGGATGCTATAGGGCACCTTTGTGCTGTGAGTCTGTGGCACTCGGAAACAACCAACAGTCCAACTGAATGCTCTTAGAAGAGTTCAAAGCCAATAGATGAGCTCAAAGTCAAGTTCCTTCTTCTAGCAAGATTTGCTACTTACAAATGGGAGTTCCAGTATGCAAAATACAAAATATAATGATTATGTGTGCCTTCAAGACAGTCTTGACTCCTGGCGACTGCCTGGACAAGTCCCTGCAGTTTTCTTGGCAAGATTTCAGTAGTGGCTTGCCATTGCCTGCTTCCTAGGGCTGAGAGAGAGTGACTGGCCCAAGGTCACCCAGCTGGCTTCGTGCCTAAAGTGGGACTAGAACTTACAGTCTCCCAGTTTCTAGCCTGGTGCCTTAACCACTAACCAAACTGGCTCCCTAGTTTGCAAAAACACCTTGCAAAAGCAAGAGGAAGCTGTGATTTGGTGTGATCCACATGCCCAGGGATAAGACTGATTGAACAGATGTGATGCCAATTCATTCCATAAGTAAATCTGAGCCCCTGTTTGGAAGTGCTGTCAGTTACCAAGTTGCTGTCCATTGCATGAGAGGAAGAGAAGTGATGCACTTGTTGGCTCCATCCTTTCAATCACATTTAATTACCATAATACTTTATTTCTAAAAGGTATTCACCATGCCTTCAGTCATTCTAGATTTATTTATTTATTTATTTATTTATTTATTTATTTATTTATTTATTTATTTATTTATTTATTAGCACATTTATATGGCCACCCATCTCATATACATGACTTTGGGCGGCTAACAGTTGAAATAAATAGGAACAAAGTAAAACACAACCAGTGATTAAAAACATAAATAACTTAAAACAGCATAGAATAGCAGCTGAGAATAATTGAACACCGCTGTTCTATTATGGGTGGGTAGGGTAGGATCCAATGTCCATAAGAGTTCAGGAGGGATGGGAGAACTTAAAAGCTGACAAAATGAAGGTACAATCACAAAGTGTGGAAAAAATTGGAGACATCTGAGCAAGCAATATGGCCACAGAGGGAGTTCTCTGATGAGCCAAGGTAGAAAAGAAAGCATACTGAACAGGGAGGAGGAGAAGGTAAATGAGGAAAAACACAATAGGCTTTCATGAATGTAAAATTGAAGCCTGTGAGTGCTAAAGACAAGAAGTGTTTTTTGGCTAAGTTAGGAGCAAAAGGAAGGTCATGGAAAGAATCAGTCATTGACTACTTAGGAAAGATGGTGAAATGATAACATGCGATGCAGGGGAACCACCTATTCCTGTTTTGCCTGTCTTCTCCCAGAAGCAGAGTTATAATGAATTGGACATAAGCAGAATAATTAGTATAATGAGAGAATTGCAACCTCACTTACTCACAGGAGTGTCTCTCCCCAGTGGTATCTACCTGAACTGTTTGCCCCGACCCTGATGGCCTTTCGTTGTTGTTTTTTCATTCAGTCGCGTCCGACTCTTTGTGACCTCATGGACCAGCCCACGCCAGAGCTTCCTTTCTTGCCATAAAGACTATTATATTAAAAATTCGAGTTAAGTACAATGTTTCAAGTTAAATACACAATGCTACTTTGTGTATTATATTTAAGATGTTTTAGTGTATTTGGAAGTGTTTCTTAAGTGTTTTATATGCACAGAAAGGTAAAATACAGTATATACTAGGAAAAGCGTTTGACTAACTGATGCTAAATAACTGTTCTGTTGTTGTTCAGTCGTTTAGTCGTGTCCGACTCTTCGTGACCTCATGGACCATAGCACGCCAGGCCTTCCTGTCCTCCACTGTCTCCCGGAGTTTACTCAAATTCATGTTCGTTACATCGGTGATGCTATCTAACCATCCCATCCTCTGCCGTCCCCTTCTCCTTTTGCCCTCAGTCTTTCCCAGCATCAGGGTCTTTTCCAGTGAGTCCTCTCTTCGCATTAGGTGGCCAAAGTATTTGAGCTTCAGCTTCAGTATCTGTCCTTCCAATACGCAGTCAGGGTTGATTTCCTTTAGGATTGACTGATTTGACCTCCTTGCAGTCCAAGGGACTCTTAAGAGTCTTCTCCAGCACCACAGCTCGAAAGCATCAATTCTTTGGCACTCAGTCTTCCTTATGGTTCAACTCTCACAGCCATACATTACTACTGGGAAAACCATAGCTTTAATTATACGGGCCTTTGTCGGCAAGGTGATGTCTCTGCTTTTTAATATGCTGTCTAGGTTTGCCATAGCTTTCCTCCCAAGGAGCAAGCGTCTTTTAATTTCATGGCTGCAGTCACCATCTGCGGTGATCTTGGAGCCCAAGAAAATAAAATCTGTCACTGCTTCCATTTCTTCCCCTTCTATTTGCCAGGAAGTGATGGGACCAGATGCCATGATCTGGGTTTTTTTAATGTTGAGTTTCAAGCCAGCTTTTGCACTCTCCTCTTTCACCCTCATCAAGAGGCTCTTTAGTTCCTCTTCACTTTCTGCCATTAGGGTGGTATTGTCTGCATATCTGAGGTTGTTGATATTTCTCCCAGCAATCTTAACTCCGGCTTGTGATTCATCCATCCCAGCATTTCTCATGATGTACTCTGCATATAAGGCAGTGATCCATGAAGGGGATCCTACTAATTAGGGTATACCAGTGTCTCCCATCTTGATTGGGTCTCTCACTCTGTGTGTGTGTATGTGTGTGTGTGTGTGTGTTTGTGTGTGTGTGTGTGTGTGTTTGAGCATTACTGAGATTTGGAATTCTATTCTGACCAAGGATTAGTAAAACAGCTGTATAACTTTAACAGAAAGAACAGTTTATTTAAGGAAATACAAGACAGAAGTAGGCAACAAGCTTTGTGCATTCATGCCTGTGAATAAAGGAAAAGGATGACCTGAGATTAGCCATCTCATTAACAAAGTCAGCAGAATGAAAAACAAAGAGAACACAGAATAATTCTCTGGTTCTCTATTTACACCCCATTGCCCCTTTGGATTAGTAGGTTCTGAGATATTGAAGAGTCAGTGTCACTGAAGCCACACTTGGGACACTGATTAGAGGTGGGACAAATTTGGTTCTCACCTCAGTTTGAGAAAATGAGTAACTGCTCTGTTCTTCGGCTCAGAAGCATGAAACTGTTACTCTTTGTTGAGTGCTTCAACTTTTTTTTTTTTAATGAACAGCAACAGAAATGTTTTGGGTCCAATTTCTAGTATCAGTATTTTTTTTTTTTAAAAAAGGGAATGGTTCACCAGGCATCAAAGGTGATTATCACAGTATATAAAACAAAGTGTATAAAACAAACAAATAACTAACTACACAGAAGATAAAATAAAAAGTAAGGCGAGGTATGAATAAAACAATTAATCATCTGAAACATCCTTGAGATATTCCTACAGATGTTGCCCAGTCTTTAAAACATTCTTTTTAGAGATGTGTGTGATTTTTCCAGTATCCAATGAAGATCATTTCATTTTTCTCATGTACATTTGGAAGTGTTTTAGAGTTGTTTAGATTTTTGTATCTGTTTGCCGTTGATGCTGTTTCAAGCCATTATGTTGTGCAGTTTCCTAGTTTTAGTGCTGGTTTTATCTTCGATTTATGAAGTGCTGTTTTGTTGATTTAGTTTTATTATGTTGGAGGTCTTTTCTTGTGCTTTTATTTATCTGTTTACTGTCCAAGAACTTCCAAGAAGACTGAAAATGAATGAATGAATGAATGAATGAATGAATGAATGAATGAATGAATGAATGAATGGAAAAACCTCTGTCCCTAGAGAACTACTGCCATTAAGAATTATATACACATACACAGTTTGATTTGCTGCAAGGCAACTTTGCTACATTCCCACCTTTGCTCAGTAACCAGCTTCCATCTGTCCTTGGAGTAATAAGTAAACAAAATCTTTGTTTTTCTTTTCAAAGTTCAAGTGTATGTTGGAAACAAAGGAGGCAAGTGCTTTAAAATATAGCCTGTTCCACATACTTTAACCTGAGATCCTAGGTTATCCAGAAACATGTTGCTGATGTTTTATTTCTCTAAGTAGTGTCAGTTTGTTTCTATTGCAGAGATTCCCAACTTTTCATGAGTAGAAAGCTGTCCTTAGTTTTCGTACAGTATGCTAGGGGGTCACCCTTCAAAAGGTGGTGGGGCCAGGCAAAAATTAAATGTATATACATTTCATGGTGTTTAATATTTAATTTATACTAATACTTAATAATGTTTTCCCTTCTGTGAGTAGGTGGTAGCATCTGGCTGGTCTGATCTGTCTTCTTCTGAAGGAGGACCAGGCTTGGTTTTAATTCATATGGGAGATCTCCAAGAAGACAGGTGCTATAGAGAAGAAGTCAAAAAAGGATCTCAGAAGGCAATTGCACACCACTTCCATATCCTACCAGGAAAACGAAACACATGGGTCCATGAAGTCACCAGAATTTGAGCTCAACTTGAAGGCAGTGCCTGTTTTTACCACATTAAATTGACAACTTGAGCCTTGTTTTTAGAGGTCTGTAGCACTCAATATGCCAACAAATTTGGAAAACTCAACAGTGGCCACAGGAATGGAAAAGGTCAGTTTACGTTCCAATTCCAAAGAAAGGCAATGCCAAAGAATGTTCAAACTACCGTACAATTGCGCTCATTTCACATGCTAGCAAGGTTATGCTCAAAATCCTACAAGCTAGGCTTCAGCAGTATGTGAACTGAGAACTACCAGAAGTGCAAGCTGGGTTTCGAAGAGGCAGAGGAACTAGAGATCAGATTGCCAACATTCGCTGGATCATGGAAAAAGCAAGAGAGTTCCAGAAAAACATCTACTTCTGCTTCATTGACTACATTAAAGCCTTTTATTGTGTGGATCACAACAAACTGTGGCAAAGTCTTAAAGAGATGGGAGTACCAGACCACCTTACCTGTCTCCTGAGAAACCTGTATGTGGGTGAAGAAGCAACAGTTAGAACCGGACATGGAACAACCGACTGGTTCAAAATCGGGAAAGGAGTACGACAAGGCTGTATATTATCACCCTGCTTATTTAACTTATATGCAGGGTACATAATGAGAAAGGCCGGGCTGGATGAATCACAAGCCGGAGTTAAGATTGCCGGGAGAAATATCAACAACCTCAGATATGCAGACGATACCATCCTAATGGCAGAAAGTGAAGAGGAACTAAAGAGCCTCTTGATGAGGGTGAAAGAGGAGAGTGCAAAAGCTGGCTTGAAACTCAACATTAAAAAAACCCAGATCATGGCATCTGGTCCCATCACTTCCTGGCAAATAGAAGGGGAAGAAATGGAAGCAGTGACAGATTTTATTTTCTTGGGCTCCAAGATCACCGCAGACGGTGACTGCAGCCATGAAATTAAAAGACGCTTGCTCCTTGGGAGGAAAGCTATGGCAAACCTAGACAGCATATTAAAAAGCAGAGACATCACCTTGCCAATAAAGGTCCGTATAGTTAAAGCTATGTTTTTTCCAGTAGTAATGTATGGCTGTGAGAGTTGGACCATAAGGAAGGCTGAGCGCCGAAGAATTGATGCTTTCGAACTGTGGTGCTGGAGAAGACTCTTGACAGTCCCTTGGACTGCAAGGAGGTCAAACCAGTCAATCCTAAAGGAAATCAACCCTGACTGCTCATTGGAAGGACAGATGCTGAAGCTGAAGCTCAAATACTTTGGCCACCTAATGCGAAGAGAGGACTCACTGGAAAAGACCCTGATGCTGGGAAAGACTGAAGGCAAAAGGAGAAGGGGACGGCAGAGGATGAGATGGTTAGATAGCATCACCGATGTAATGAACATGAATTTGAGTAAACTCCGAGAGACAGCGGAGGACAGGAAGGCCTGGCGTGCTATGGTCCATGAGGTCACGAAGAGTTGGACACGACTAAACGACTGAACAACAACAAAAAATGGGGCTTTGGGGCTTTCTTTTGACCCTAAACCTACAACTGTGAACCTCTTTTTTGTAGATTTTGAGTTTCTACATGAGTATCTACAACAGGAGATGCTTCCAAAGAATGAAGTATTTAAGTCTGTTGTTCCTTCTCTCAAACGCTCAGATTTGTAGTGCATGTTCAGAATATAAATACATATGCCTTATCTTCATGTGACTTTAGGGCATCATGACAAGGACAGAAATCATTCTGATTGCTGACTAAGAGGAAATAAATTTTGGCTAGAGAAGGGCAGACAAAAATGCTGAAAAACAAAATTAGGAGTGATATCTAACGATTCTCTCTCTAGAAAGATTTTTGAGATTCGGTTTGTTACAGGGCTTTGGACACCCTGAAAGAAAAGTCCTTGACAGTTTTAAAGTTAATTTAGATTACGTGTGAAAGAAACATTTCATTTAACCACAGGGGCTGAAAGTTTTTCTGTGATCTTCTGTTAGGTATGGACACAGCAGAGAGTGTAAAAATAAAGTGTGAATCCCATTTCCTTTTCATTTGTCATAGGTCTGGATCCTATGGCTGCATATGTAGCCCACACATAATAAGAGCTTGTGGCAGCCTCCTCTTATTCCAGAGGTGGTTATAAATGTGAAGTGGCTCTTATTCTTTTTTCAGCTACAGCATCTGACAGTATGAATTGCAGTACTTGCATTTTGGAATATAATGCAGCCTACGATCATGAGAGTTACTGCCCTCATTTACAGCAAAACCTTCTTGCCTTTAATAGTCACTTGACTATTAAAAGAAAACCTCTTTCCCCCACTGCTAAGTTTCCATGCAAATGAAAACATGTTTGTTTTGCTTGTTCTTGTTTTCCTTGTCATACAACAATTCACAGGCTTTCTGCCCCATGTGAAACTGTGAAAGTACATATTTCACACTCAGACTAAAAACAAATTGATGCTGTTTAGGATGATCACCTAATCCAAGATAAAAATCCTCTTTATGCATTCTGGAGAATGTGTGAATGTGAACAGTGCATAAGGGAAGGAGGCTGCATGTGCTGAATTCCCATCCAAAGACCTCAATATGGCATCCATCCCTATCTGATCCCACTTTCCTGGGCATAGCCCACACAGCATCAAGACACCTCACCACACAATGATGGTTTGGAAGAATTAGAGGAAAAGATTGAAAACTGGAAATAGATTTCTTAAGCTGATTTTATTTCCAACCTTTTTATCCATATAAATCCAGCACCTTAAGGCCGCAGTGTGAAAAGATCCTGTCTTGCGCACAGAAAGCATAAAACGAGTCTTTTAAATGTGTACAGAACTGTGTATATTGTGAAACACACACTTGTAATTGATAAGACAACAAACCTAGACTTGCAATTTAAAGTGAAAAAAAAACTGATTTGCTGAAAAAAATGATGAAAGACATAATAAAACAGTACATATTGCAGTGACATATACATATCTACCAATTTTGGTAGGGCAGGTGTAGCTGATAGACTCGCTGTATTATTGTTAACCAACATTGATCACTAGAGGATCTGAGTCTGAGAGGAAGAGCAACAGCTGGAAAGGGCTGATATTTTAATGAGCTGTTACCAGAGTTGGGTAGTTTTTAGAGATGTAAAAGAAATGCTGTATTTTAGGAGAGCAAAGTGGTGTGATCTGCCAAAAAAGGACTCCCTCATGCACTGTTACAGAGTAATGAACTCATTCCCCTAGTGTTTCTCACTCTCCATGCAAAAAATCACACCAAGAAGCATGCAGTTGGCAAACAATGAACATCTGGAAAAAATACAGACAATAAATGTGTATATTAGGACATTGTGCTGTGTCTTGAAAAACATATTTTTGGAAAGTTGGCCACAAAACTATAAATATTAAGGAATGTTGGATACCAAACTTTGCGAATTAAGGAAATTGTTAATTGAGAATGCAGGTTTCTGATTAACTGATTGACAGAATGGAATAATAGAAGAAAAACCTGAATCTGTAACATCAACTGGAATTAGGTTGATCCATGTATCTTACACCTGCTATCTAGTATCCAGTTTGGTCTGCCGCATAAAATTAGAATGTATTTCTCTGTGATTCAGTGAGAGGGACTACTGTAGCTTGATTTCCATCTCAAAGGCAAATGTTGCATTGTTTAAAGCAGCTCAATTTTGATGTTTATAAAGAGCTATTATATCTTCAAACTTAGCAGGCTTTCTTCTCTCAGAAAAAAAATATTTTGTTTCTACTTATATGTTACATGTCTGTGATATGATAATGAAGATGATGGTAACAATGACAACCCAATTTCATTTTGTAGTTTTTGTTACTCTTTTTCCAAACTCTACTACTTAATCCAAAGTATGTTTGTTTGTTTGTTTGTTTGTTTATTTATTTATTTATTTATTTTATTTAAAACATTTGTATGGCTGCCCTTCTTAGAACAAGAACTCTGGGCAGCTTGCCCAGAGTATAAAAAGTGACATAATCTCATTTCAGTTTCTGAGCCCTGTTAACCTTTTTCTTCTTTTAGAGATAATTTGATCTAGGTTTGAATGTCATGGTTTTAGAACAGAAATATGTAAAGCCTCCTGGAGAATCTTTGCATGTACACATTTTTACAAGCATTTCCCCTTAAGTTTATTATGGCAGGAGGCAGAGGGTGGGCTGCCCTCAGGGCAAGCGACCCTGGTGTTTAATACTGGTGTCACATTCCAGCCCCCTGTTCTCAGCCCCAAAGCCTGGTCTCTGAAGCCGTGGAAGCCCTAGCCCCTGGCTACTATTACTGAATGCCAGGTCAGTAAAGCCAACATCAACCATGAGTTCTACCATGAATGAGAGGGCCTTGGACTTCCGGTGGGAATATGGCAGTCTGAACAGCTGTGCTTGCTGGTTCCGCGAGCAGAACTGACAATGCGGCAATTTCTCTGAGGCAAAAGTGGGGTGCAGCTTTGTTATTTGGGGCACTGACATAGACATAGCCAGATGTGAGACCCTTTTTGTAATAGTGGGCCATAAGAAACAGTTGAGCTTGCTGCTCACCTAACTTCCCCCTGCAGTGTGGGAGTGGCCCTGGCTGAGTTCTTTGACCCCATGGCTGAGTTGGTGGTGGAGTTCCTCATATTGATGGTTCTGGGGGATTTCAACCTGCTTTCCTTGGGCCCAGAATCTAAGGTAGCTCAGGAGTTCATGGCCACCATGGCATCCATGGATCCCATCCAATTTATTAAGGGCCCAACTCATACTGGATGTCACACATTAGATCTGGTTTTTGTCTCAAGGCAATAGCATCATGAACCAGAGTTGGGGGATATTAACCTCAGTCCCTTGGTTTGGATAGATTGGCCCACCCCAGACCACTGATGGACCAAGTAGGGTTTCAAAGGGAGATTGGGTTTATTCCTGAGGCTCTGGTGCATGGTTCAGCTGAGGCCATGCACCAGAGCTGAGCCCTCCTGAATCTCTTGGTGGCTTTTGATAACATCAGCCATGGTATCCTTCTGGACTGACTTCAGGGGTTGGGAGTGGGGATCACTGTTTTCTAGTGGTTCTCCTTCTTCATGGCTGGTTCCAGTTGATGTTGGTAGGGGTGAGAGGTCCAGCCCTAGGCCCCTGTTATGTGGGGTGCCTCAGGGCTCAGGTAATTCACCTTTCCTATTTAACATCTACATGAAGCCACTGGGTAAGGCCATTTGGTGGCATGGCATTCAGCAATAAATCTGCATTCCATGAAGGGCAGGTGATGCCATTCAGGTGTTTTCTTGGTGCTTGGAGGCCGTGAGGTCCTGGATGGGGAAGAATCGGCTGAAACTCAACCCTAGCAAGACAGAGTGTCTTTGGGTTTTTGGCCCCCAGAGTCTCATGAGTTGTCATCTTTGACTCTGCATGGCCTAGCACTCCCCTGCCGCTGAACAGAGTTGATATGCAATTTGGAGGTATTCCCGGACTCATGGCTCCTGAGTAGGTGGCACATTCATCTTGTGAACTAATTGTGCCCATTCCTGGACCGGGAGGCAACCATTTCCCAACTGGATTACTGCAACATGCTCTACATGGGGCTGCCTTTGAAGACCACCCAGAAGCTACAACTGATCCAGAATGTGGTGGTCATGCAGTTCTGGGCACCCCATGGTTTGCCCAAGTTACACCACTGTTGTACTGGCTTCTAGTTACTTTCCAGGTACAATTCAAGGAGCTGCTTATCACCTTTAAAGCCCTGAATGGCATGAGACCAGGTTACTTGCAGGACAGGTTACTTGCCTATCCCTTACAGTATCTGCCATTGCACCAGGTTGGATAGGGTGGGTGCCCTCCATGTCCCTTCCCTTAAAATTTGTCATCTGGTGGGACCTTGGAGGCATGCCTTCTCTGTAGCTGCCCTGCCCCTTTGAAGCGGCTTTCTACCCAAAATTCGGAGGGCCCCTACACTTTTAGTCTTCCAGAAGGCCATGAAGACCTGTCTCTTCTGCCAAGCATGAGACTACGATGGGGATGAGCCAGTGTATGTAGAGTTGATGGATGTTATGGCACTGTAGTGGGAAGTGTGATGCTCCTTTGAATGGGTAATATAATTTTATTGGTTTATTGGTTTTGTTGTGAGCTGCCTAGGATTATTGCATATAACATAGGCATCCATAAACATTTTATAAATAAATGAATACATTTTGTACGGGGTTTGTTTGCAGTTTTCTTCGGGGCACACATTTTTGTGACAAATGCTTCACCAAATTTATAGGAATGCGACTCCCAAAGGAAAACTGTGTTCTGATTTGTGTGAATAGAAAACAAGCAGGCAAACTTTCTCCCATATGCCAAATAACTACGCCCCTGCAGCCTGACCCTGGGCATCAGTAATTGCCCTTAAATGTTTTATGCATAGAACCGTAGTGCAACCCTGAGCCATTTTAAACCCAACAATTCTGCTGTTGAGAGAATTTGCAGTTCCACAGCCATCCAGCAGAGGGGGGAGAAACACAACACTGGGGGGAATAATTTGCATACATTTTACATTATAAATGGACAAGTAAAAGAACTAGACAGAAGCAAAAACATGCCAGAAGCAATGAAGTTAATACTCTTATTTGACTCATATAGAAATAGGATTTGGCTGAATCTCTGTGAAAGTGGGAGAGACAGAACAGAAAAGGAATGGGTATGCATGGGCAAGCTTCTAGACATGATATGTGTATTGTGAAACTGTAGGAGAACATTAACACTTAGGAATCAGAATAAATCACCTATGGATCTTAAATGAATAACCCACTTCTCATAGCTTTTTGGCACACTTGCCACTGCCAGGGCCTGGCGAGAAGGCTCTTTTATTTTATTTATTGGTTCCTTCCATAGCATTGATTACTAAGATGTCTGAATTCCTTAATGAATTTATATTCAACATTATATCCTTTCAGTGTTGGGGGTGGGGAGGGAAAATCATTTATTTTTCAGTGTAAAACCCACTGTATTAATTGAGCATTCAAATCTGGCTCCTTGTCTTGTTTCTCTTAATTGATGTGGTGGTTTCTCTTTGTAATGCAGGGCCCATAAACTGATCAAATTAGTGATCCATTAAAAAAAATAGCAAGAACCACAACCCTAAGCCAAAAGAAATATCTTCGATTACGAATTAGGAACTGAATGAGAAAGCCAGACCAAACAGAAAAATAAGAACTATGAAAGAGAGAAAATATTGCCAGGCAGGGTGGGGGTGGATTTCGAAAAAGGCAAGATGGCATCTGCAACCATAGGAACACCCTTTGTGTGCAGTGTGTGACACATGTAAAAAGGAGGGGAGCTTCATGTGCTTGTGGCCACCATCTTGATTTTTTACCCCCCCCCTCCAAAAGCACCTGCTAGCAGCTAGGGACCCCCTTTTCCAACACATACACAGACAACTGAGGCTATGTTGGTCTGAATTCTCACAAGTCTTAAGGATCACCACCACTTAAAATAGCAATAGCTTCAGGTAGATAGGATCCCTCTATATTAACTGGAATCTAGAATGAATTTAAAGGTAGAGCTAGTAGAAAACAATGGTTTGTTAGCATGTGGGTAGACCTGAGGATGGAACTCAAATTTTGGCCAGAAATAAAGCAGGGATCTATTTTGCTAGGTGTCTGGGTACTAATAACAACTAGGCTGCCTTGGGTATTTTGTAAACGGGATTGCTATTGTATTTTTACGTTGCTTATTTTAGTTTTACTTGTTTTGTGTATTATTGTAAAGTGCCTTGAGTCACATCAAGTAGGTGGTCTGCACATTTTTGAATAAAGAGAATCAGCTTATAATTATTGGCAAAATCTATATAGAATGTATTGGGACAATCTGGTCTCTGGGTTCAATTCTACATGCCAGGGCTACTCAATAATACCTTTAAACATAGTACCATAGGTAATGAATTGTTTTGAACAATCTTTCGGTTGTGGGAAGGATTGGTATGAGAAATCTGTTATCCGGATTTCCTTGCAGTTTTAAACATTATCACAAACAGTTAACAAAACTGTTCTTAAAAGAGATCCATTTTAAATTTTGTTGCACCTTAAGTGTAAATTTAAAGCAAAATGTTGCTTACAGTGGGTAGAAACTACTGATTGTGACCTGTTTGTTTGTTTGTTTGTTATTTTATAAAGAATATCTCTCAGATTTGAAATCTTTCCCAAATTGAGCCAAAAAATCCCATTCATCATTTAAACAAGATGAAGATAAGTAAAAAGAAATATGTAAACATCATATTATACATGAGCTACTGGAAAGCAAAAGATAGACTTGGTGAACAATTAGCAACTTTCACTTCCTGCCTAATTTTATGTTTGTGTGGACTATATGTTTTGAAATGTTGACCCTTTAAGCTGTTCGTTAAACATCCTCCTCCTACAGAATGGCAATGGAGAAGAAAGGAGATCTAGAGAAGGTATTATAAAATGGTGGTTGGCGGTGTGGATAAAGAGCTACTTTTCTACTTACAGTAGCTCTTTGAACTAATTTTTAGTTTTCTATTAATTCATCTCATGGGCTGAATTAGGTCTACTGAAATTCATTTTCATTTGGAGATGCCAGGGTTTGAAGCAGGGACCCTCTACATAGAAATATAGCATATGTTCTCCTCTGCATTACAGGCCCTCTAGCCGCATCTATATCACTCACAATTATGTGTGTATTATATTTTAGAAAGCTAATCCATATTATGATGATCCAAGTCTATGCTCGAACCACATATGTAGAAGTAGAACAGTTCTATGGTGAATACCAACATTTTTGTTGACACAACACCAAAATAATAGGAGACTGTAAAATAGCATATAGAACACAGCTTTCCAAACTGTGTGTCGTGACACAATACTGTGTCGCCTGGGGCCCCCAAGTGTGGGCTGGGGTGGAAATTCTTCCCATGCATCAGCTGAGTGGCGGAAAGCTCGGCAGCGTGCGTGCGCGGGGAGGCTTTTCACCTCCCTGCTGGAACCGAGGGCATTTTCGGGGTCCCCAAAGCCTGCCCTTTCGAAGGGGCAGCAGCAGCAGCAGCGCTGCTTCAGCTGAGCGGCGGAAAGCTCGCGTGAGCATGGGGAGGCTTTTCGTCTCCCTGCCGGAACCGAGGGCATTTTCGGGGTTCCCGGACTGTACCCTTTCGAAGGGACAGTCGCTGCCACCGGAGCAGCAACCTGGAAGCACCGCGGCTGGCACTTCCAGTTTTTGTGCCGCACTGGCTGCGGCGCTTCTGGGTTTTTGTGGGCCGGCCGTTGGTGTGTCGCCAACGGCAAAAGTTTGGAAAGCCCTGATATAGAATAATGCCTTGGTTTACAAAATGAATCAGATGACAAATTAATAGAATTTTGCCCCACCACCACCACCCAAGTCTACAGCAAATACCTCCTTCCATCAACAAAAAAGATGACTCTACACCTGGACATCAATAGATGGACAACACCAAAATTAAACTGACTACATACTATACAAGCAAAAAAACAAAAACAAAAAATGGAGAAGCTCTACTTAGTCAGCAAAAACAGAATCTGGTGCTGACTGTGACTCTGATCATGAACTCCTTACAAAATTACAGTCTAACTAAAGAAATGAAAATTGTTAGGTCAATAAGATAAATTCTCAGCATATTTCATGTGATTATGAAGTGAGGGTAAAGAAGAGATTTAATGGATTAAATCTGATAAACTGAGTGCTTGAAGAACTCTGGACTGAAATTCATGACATCATTATAAATGAAGCAAACAAAAATATTCCAAACTGCAAAAAGTAAACAAAGGCAAAATGGCTGTGTGCTAATACATTGAAAAAATAGAGATATCAAACTTTTACCCAACTAAATACTAAGTTCAAGAGGAAAACAAGAAGAGGCAAATTATTCCTAAAAATGAAATACCAAGGAATATAACAATCAAATGGGAAAATTACAGAAATCAAAGTGTGCAAACAATAGCACACTAAGACATAAAGAAGGCAAAGATTTACCTGATAAAATAGATATGAAACAAACATGGTATGAATATACTGTAGAAGAATTATACAAAATTGTAGAAAAGATTCCCAAATCAATAATACATATGAAGGTTAATCACTAATCTAAAGCTGGACTTTGTGGAAAATGAATTTAAATAGGCCCTAGAAAATATTTCTATCAACAAAGCTTCAAGAGTTGATGAAATACCAGCATCATGGTTTAAAATCTTGTAAGATGATGCAATTAGTGCTACTTACAGGTTGCAAGCAGTATAGAAAACATAGCGGGGGGCAAAGGACAAGAAAAGTTCAATGTCTATTCCAATACCAAAAAGGGTCATCCTAGAGAAGGCCTATTTATGGATCATTAAGAGTCAACACCAACTTGATGGCACATAATCAATCTATCAATCAATCAACATAAAAGGGCAGTTCTAAAGGATGCTCAAAATACTGAACAATTGCACTTATCTCACATGCTAGCAAATCAATGCTCAAGATTTTGGAATTGAGACTACAATAATAAATGGAACAACAACTGCCAGATTTAAAAGCTGGATTCAGAAGAGGCAGGGGCACCTGAGATCAGATTGGTAATATCCAATAGATAATATTAAAGGGAAACATATTTCAAAAAGTTACATATTTTTGCTTTATTAGGTATACAAATATTTTTGACTTTGTAGACAACAACAACAAATTGTAGATAGCCCTTAGAAACATGGGTGTGCCAGGCCACCTCATCTACTTATTGAATAATTTGTATATCCAGAAAGCAGCAGGTAGAATGGAATATGGAACATCTAAACATTAACTAACAACTAAAACTGGAGAATGAGTGTGCCATAGTTATATACTTTACTGTCAGCTTCTTTAAGTTATATGCAGAATACATTGTGAGAAATGCTGGACTAGAATAAATAGAAATTGGAATTAAAATTGCTAGGAAAAGTATCAACAACCTCATACTGTATATGCTGATGATATCACTTTGCTAACAGGAAGCAAGGAAGATTTAAGGAATCTCTTGTTGAAAGTGAAAGGCAAAATGCAAAAGCAAGTCTGCTTCTCAAGATTGAGAAAAAAACCACCCTAAGATTATGTCAACAAGTAATGCAATTCCATTGAAAATATGTGGAAAAGAATCTAAAGTACTTTATAACTTTATTTTCCTATAGTCAAACATTCACAGGGATGGAAACTATGTCCATGAAATGACATTTGGGAGAAAGGCTAGAAAGTACATTTTATTTATTTTATTTTACTTTATTTATCAAATTTATATGGCCACCCATCTCACAAAAAGTGACTCTGGGCGGTGTACAACAATTAATTAAAAACCATAAATATATAAAAACAGACATTATTAAAAATATAAAACAATCATTAAAATATAGAAACCACACTGCATAGGAGAGAGTGAATATCGGCCACAGTGATGGAGCCATCTTAGAATTTCACTGGTTCCCTGGGATCCCCAGGCCTGATGACATAACCAGGTCTTGAGGGACTTCCTGAACATTAACAGGGATGGAACTAACCTCATTTCAGGGAGGGGGAATGTTCCATAAGGTGGGCACCAAGTGTAGATCCCTAGCAGACAGGATCCACAGCATGCCTTCTCTACCAGATCTGATGGGACGGGCAAATGTAATCAGAGAGAGGCGGTCCCAATGCCATGAAGGGTTTTAAAGGTTAAAACCAGCACCTTGAATTGTACCTGGAAGCAAACTGGCAACCAATGTAGCTCAAGGACCAGAGATGTCACATGTGTTGTTCTGGAGGCTCATATAACCGCCCATGCTGCTGCATTCTGCACCAGTTGAAGCTTCCAGATACTCTTCAAGGGCAGCCTCATGTACAGCGCATTGCAGTAGTCCAATCTGGTGGTGACTAGGGCATGAGTGACCGTGAGCAGTGCCCCCAATCTATAAATTGGCGCAAGTGTTACACAAAAAGTATATCAACATCAGTTGTGTTTCTCCCACATTGTACTGTTACGGTGCCTTAGCAGAGCAGTGTCAGGGCACCTATTGGCTGGTTCCCAGCAGTCCTTTCCTTTTGTTCCCATCCAGTGTCATCTATCAGCAGGATAATCAGCCATTTATCACTCTCTTGAATGTGTGGCAGGGCAGGGTTGGGGTTTCAAACTTTGTTTATTTATTTATTTATTTATTTATTTATTTATTTATTTATTTATTTATTTATTTTTCCTGTCCAGGTCAAACTTTACTCTGCCAAAATGTAGCCACTGCCACAGCTTTGTCATTAGCTTGCTGTAGGTCGTCGACAGTACAAGGCTCCAGCAGTAATCAACACAACATCAGGTGCGCTGAGTCTTGGGTTTCTCCGCATTCACATAATGTATTGACATCAGCCAACAACCCCCACTTAAATAAATTTGTCTTCCACCTTGGTACCCCCACCCTCATCCTGTTCATTGTCCTCCAAACTATGGAAGGGAAAGTATTTCCAGCGGCCATTTCTTCCTTTGGTAAAATACTCAAATCGGTGAGCTCATTCCTCCATTTACTTATTTGATTCTGTTCTTTGGCCCCCTCTAGGGTATTAGTTCTTGCCATAAAGCTCTTTCTAGATTTAAGTCAACGAATTGGGGGAGTGTATCCTCTCAAAGGGTGAAAGTGAAAGAAGAGAAGCAAAAGCTGCAGGTGGGGTCCCTCCTTGTATCGTGATGCAAAATCAGTTTGCAAAAGTGAGGGACCGTGGCCTAGCTGGGTGTTTATGAGCAAATAAACAGCCAAATGTCTGTAGCTTGAATCATGTCAAGTGGATTTCTATTTTCTCAGTGGAAACGTTTCGCTCCTTATCCAAGGAGCTCCTTGGATAAGGAGCGAAACGTTTCCACTGAGAAAATAGAAATCCAGTTGACATGATTCAAGCTACAGACAATTCCACCTGGATGACTGAGAACCTTCATAGACATAAACAGCCAAATGTGTCTTTGGCACTGGGGAGAAATTTGTCCCCATTCCACTTGCATTGCAAATGCTTCTGTGGCTTACTGAATGAATGGATTTCAATTGTGCTTACTCCCGAGGAAACTTGAGTATAATTGGAGGTTTGGTTCAGTAACCAAGAATATACATGTATCACCAGGACTGCCATTGGTGAACATAAATTGTGTGTGTATGTGTGTGTATTAAAATCCTGGTATTAACATATATGCACAGGGTTAGATCAAGGCAATGGCTTGGCTCTGGAAAAATAATCTGCGCAACCTCTAGATAAGATCTATGAAATCATCTATGAAATCCTGAGAGATTGACAGTCCTGTCAGAGAAACAGAAGATCAATATACCTATTTCAAACTGGCCCCCTCTATGAAAAAGTCTGCCTGAGTGATCAGAAGAGCTGACTTGAAATACAAAACAGAGAAACCCACTCTCCCAGTGCTGTTGTGCCTTTGGATATTTCTTTTCTGAAGCCAATTTCTGCCACAAATCATTTTGATCAGGCAGTCCGCGGGCGTGCACGCGCGTGTGTGTATGTGTATGTGTGTGTGTGTGTGTGTGTGAGAGAGAGAGAGAGAGAGAGATAATATCAGGATTCATAGCTGACAAATACAGTATATCAGTCTCCTAGGGATTTGAAAGTCTAGGTGTCCAGTCCAAATTTTGAAAAGGCCACAGAGGCACAGTGGCCAATGGCCAGGTGGACAAGGGGGATTTCCACAGCCAGTTTGCTGTGGCAATTAAAGCTGAGCTAATTGCTGTCCCTGACCACACATCATGTGCCAATTTGTATCTGAAGTACCCTATATTGTCCACATGGGAAGTTGTGTGTCACAAGCAGAAGGAGAATATCACTTCCCAATTTTAACAACTTAAGACAACTCTAAGGCTGGCGATGAAATGGAAATAACATTATGAAGATTAGTCCCTCAAAAATGGTTAGCAAAGTGTCTTTATGCTGTGGCAAACAGTGTGTGTGTATGAGCTCTATCACAAATCCAGCAAAATGTTAAAGTGCAGAGACATCACATATTGTAAAGGATATTGTTTTCCCAGGTGTAACATATGGCTGGGAAAGCTGGATCATCAAAAAATAAAAGTACAAAGAACGAAGGAAAATTGATGCTTTTGATTTGTTGGAGGCAATGGTTGAGAATATTTTGGACTGCAAATAATTCAATACTAGATGGAGCAAAGCCAGCCTGATCATTGGAAGCACTAATCCTGAAGCTGAAGCTGATCTCTGTGACCTCTAGGATACATAGTCTAGTATCCTAGTCCCAAAGGGCATTTTAGGCTCCTGAGCCTTGGAAAACCACCTCTAACTATTTAAAAGTTGTATATGCAAGCCTTCTATTTTAACTGAGGCCCACAGTTCATTCCAGCTGCTGTTAAATTATTTACAGCTAAGGCTTATGCCCAGTTATTATACAGAGCTCAATTAGGGCCATACAGTAAGGGAGCAACACTAGAGAAAGTCCAATCCAAATTTCTGAAAACTTTTTCCCAGCTTCCTCACTGTGGCCCAAATAAGGTGCTTTATTGAGAAGCAGTAGTCACAGGGGTTGAATCTGGCCTTTGGATTATTATCTTTAACTTTTGTTTGAAATTATTGTATAGTCCAGCTGAATTGGCCCCTTTAACTATAGTATATGATTTTGATTCCATCCTGGAAAGGGGCCATTCTAGGAAATCACATATTATGGCTTTTCCTCTTTTGCCAACTAAATTTTGGCAATTTTGAGCATGCCAACTCAATTTTGTAACAAAGGATTCTAGATGTAGAAGGTCAAATGGATTGTGCAGCTTGCCCTTGTGATACATTCATTAACAACTGTAGCTTGAATCATGTCAACTGGATTTCCAGTTTGAAATCCAGTTGACATGATTCAAGCTACAGACAATTCCACCTGGATGACTGAGAACCTTCATAGACATATTCATTAACAACCAGATTCCAAAATACAAATCAGCCAGTTATCAGGACAAGATCATGGTTTCAAAATTCAGAAGAGCTTTCACCCTGGCTTGTTTCAATACTTTCCCCATGGCAGTGTTGAAAGAGAAATACTGGAAAATCCCCTTTGCTAAACGATGGTGCCCCTGTGATGCAGGTAGAATAGAAACTGCAACCCATGTTTTGTTATACTGCCGATTCTACATGGATACTCATTTGCAGCTGATTTCCCCTTTCCTCTCTAAATTTCCAGACATTCTGATTTATTCTACTTACATTACCTCTCCTTGTGCTGACAAAGGGGCATCCTGTTTCCCCAGGCAACACTACCTTCGATCCTTATCTGAAGCTGTACATGAATTATTCAATTACTTTATACTCCTTTTTGTGTTCTTTGTAAAGCCATATAAGATATGTACTAATAAGTCCCAGTGCTTTTGGCTCTAGCAGGCAGGGAACCCAGGGATTGCTGTAACTTTGCTAGCTTAATCAAGAAACTGGTTTGGGTTTCTCCAATCATTTGGTTTATTTCCTCAGGTGAGTTTTTGCCACCACAATCTATAGAGGAAGCTTTCCATTTCTCCCACCGGATATCATGTGAAATGGGGCAAAAAGGGGATTTTAAATCTGTAAAAGTTGCATAAAGAGAGGTTCAGATTGAGAAGAGTATTTCTGTACTAAGTGTTGCATACATTGGTCAACTTTTTTGAAACCATCCTGCTCTTCCACCAAAAGTTGTTCCTGCTCCAGCCAATCATCAAGCTTCCACTGTAAGTGTCTGCTGTAAAGCTTGCTGATGATGCTGAGCAAACTTATTGGTCTATAATTTGAAGGATCCTCTCTGTTGCCCTTCCTATAGATAGGCACTACAATTGCAACATCCCAATCCTTAGGAATTCACCTAGTCCAATCAATAACCGTAAACAGGACTGCTAATCCAGGGCCCCACCAGTCTACATTCCTCTTTATTAAATTCAGCAGAATCTAGTCACATCCAGGAGCCTTCCCCAGTTTCAGTTGGACAATCAAATCCACAACTTCACGCAGGTAGGTCTGTCAGCTGGATAAATGTCTGGTAATATCCGCCTTGCTGTATAACTGCTTGAAATGTCTTTCCCCATGTTTCTGGAAGAATAAAATTATTCAAAAGGGATAGATCCATAGTCAAATAATCAGATACTAAGCACCTGTCAGAGTCCAGTTTGACTCTGACTCTGACTTTGAGGAAAACGAAACTTATTAGAGAAACGAAACTTACCCTATGCAGCAACCGACAAGAACTCGTGATGGACAGGTGCAGGTTCAAAAGTGCAACACTCGTGATCAGTCTTGTGATAGACAGGTGCAAGACTCAGAGACGCCAGAGGAGCAGGTGCAGAGCAATGGACCCGGGAATGACCCAGCAGCGCGGGAGAATCCTGAGAAGCTGATTGGTGCTCCTGACTTACTCCCTAGTTCAGCACCAATCAACAGGAGAGCAAGGCGGGCAGAAAAGTGTGCCAAGGAGAGGGAGTCCCGATTTGCTCCCGAGGAGAGAAGGCATGCTGAAAACAAGATAAAAGGCTGAAAAAACAAGCAACAGATTGCCGGGTTCAACCATTCTACTGACCTAACAGCATCTTCAGGAGAAGCCCAGCCAGATTCGTCTTTGAAGTCCTGTCCTGTCACCACTGAAGGATCAGAGCCAGATCTTCAACTAATTTCTAAATTGACTCCAGCTGCAAAAGAAGCCCATTTCACTTCAGCATCAAGAGGGGTCAGAACGTTAGCTCGTAGTTTCTCAGAAAACCCCAGTGGGAGAGCTTCAGTCTTTTCGGGTGATTGTCAGCTAGCGTCTTCGGCTTCACAGCGTTTGCCAGCCTCGTCAAGACAATGCTCCACAGCCACAGCTAAGTACCTTGCTCTCCCTTTTATGACTTGTTGTGTCGGTCTCGGGCCATCTCGTTCTGTCATTGGGGGGCTTCCTAGTTTATTGTACCCTGCCCTGCCTGGCTTACAGGCAGCACTGCCTAGTGATAGTGGTTTAGTCTGTCTTGCAGTTCCAGTGCAGTGGCCCAGAGGCACCAGTCCAGTATGCCTTGCAATTCCAGTCCAGTGTCCCAGAGGAACCAGTCTAGTTCGCCTTGAAGCTCCAGTCCAGTGTTCCAGAGGTTCCACTCCAGTCTGCCCTGCAGTTCCAGTCCAGTATCCTAGAGGAACCAGTCCAGTCTGTCTTGCAGTTCCAGTCCAGTGTCCCAAAGGAACCAGTCCAGCCTTGTCAGCATTGATCCCAGTGATCCAAGAACTAACCTCGAGTCTCCTAGTCAACATTATCTACCTAGCATTTTGATCCAGGACTGTTGCTTTACTTGCTGCTGAACTTTTGCTAACTAACAGTTGTGTTACTGCATAGCTGCTTTACTTGCTGCTGAACTTTTGCTAACTAACAGTTGTGTTACTGCATAGCTGCCTACTATCAAGTGCATCTTGTTGATCCAGTACTCTTCAGCTGTATTAATGGACTTATACTTGTAAATAGTTTTTATATAATAAAACTATTTCTATAAAGTTCTGGTGGTCATACTCCGAACAGAACAGCACCACAAAAGAGTGGAGATCTTATTATTAACAAAATGGAAGAGGTGGAACCATGCTGCTTTCATGTCCTTCCTCTTCTTTCATTGCAGGAATTGTTTATACAGAGCCTTTTGTCTTAAGAGCTTTTGAGCGGAAAACATTCTGGATGGAATCTATACAACCTACAGTTAGCAATAAATGTCTTTGCCAACTTGCATTCTCAATCAACCATGGTCTGGAGGGTAAAGCCTATATTTTATGATGGTCAGAGTGCTATGTAGTCATTAATTATTGAGGTTCAGAAAGAAGTCTATCATACTCCAGCAAAAACAAATTAACTGATTCCGCTGAAAGTATTAGATGGTGAATTATCTGCAGAAAGTCAGAGCTGAGATGTTCTGTGGCACCTTTGTCTAAATGTGCAGCCATTTAACCTGGTAGATTCACCTTGTGGAGTGTAGATTGGAATGATACAGTCTTTCCACTTGAAAAAAATAAGAAGGAAGATGTAAAGGTGGCTGTTAGTGGGAGGTGATCACTATCAAAATATGTGTAAACCTCAAATAAATCAATAAACTGAAAGAAGTTTCCAGACACAATTACATAGTCAATCAGAATCGTGTTATTCTCTACCCAGTGAGTGAGTTCTGCTGGATGATCATTTGACAGAGAGCTGTTTAAAATGTGCAAGTGAAGTTGATAGCCATCTCTGAGAAAGTTCTGCAATGTTAAATTTTTAATCTTGTCCCTCAGGTCAGGTAAGCAAGAACAGTATAAGGCATATAAGGTATTTTCATCTCGCCCTTGTTTTCTTGTTGTTTATTCATTCAGTCGCTTCCGACTCTTCGTGACTTCATGGACCAGCCCACGCCAGAGCTTCCTGTCGGCTGTCGCCATCCCCAGCTCCCTCACGGTTGAGTCCGTCACCTCCAGAATATCATCCATCCATCTTGCCCTTGGTCGGCCCCTCTTCCTTTTGCCCTCCTCTTTCCCCAGCATCAGCTTCTTCTCCAGGGTATCCTGTCTTCTCATTATGTGGCCAAAGTACTTCAGTTTTGCCTTTAATATCATTCCCTCAAGTGAGCAGTCTGGCTTTATTTCCTGGAGTATGGAGTGGTTAGATCTTCTTGCAGTCCAAGGCACTCTCAGAATTTTCCTCCAACACCACAGTTCAAAAGCATCTATCTTCCTTTGCTCAGCCTTCCTTATGGTCCAGCTCTCACAGCCATAGGTTACTATGGGGAATACCATTGCTTTAACTATGCAGACCTTGGTTGTCAGTGTGATGTCTCTGCTCTTAACTATTTTATCAAGATTTGTCATTGCTCTCCTCCCAAGAAGTAGACGTCTTCTGATTTCCTGGCTGCAGTCAGCATCTGCAGTAATCTTTGCACCTAGAAATACAAAGTCTGTCACTGCCTCCACGTTTTTTCCCTCTATTTGCCAGTTATCAATCAAGCTGGTTGCCATAATCTTGGTTTTTTTGAGGTTTAACTGCAACCCAGCTTTTGCACTTTCTTCTTTCACCTTCATCATAAGGCTTCTCAGCTCCTCCTCGCTTTCAGCCATCGAAGTGGTATCATCTGCATATCTGAGATTGTTAATGTTTCTTCCAGCGATTTTAACTCCAGCCTTGGATTCATCAAGCCCAGCATGTCGCATGTTGTGTTCTGCATACAGATTGAATAGGTAGGGTGAGAGTATACAACCCTGCCGTACTCCTTTCCCAATCTTAAACCAGTCCGTTGTTCTGTGGTCTGTTTGTACTGTTGCTACCTGGTCATTATACAGATTCCTCAGGAGGCAGACATCTGGCCCTAACCTGGCATTAAATCACTTCCAATCACAACATAGGCTAAAGGAAAAGAAGACAGTAATTCCAAAATGTCCAGTTGCCATAGTGCCCTTGTCTGGGACTTACATTTTCCAGGGGACAAATAGACATTAATGATTAGCTAGGTGACTTGCTGGGCACACATAGCCACCACCATAGCATAGCAATTGTATAGAGAAAGCTTTTCAATTGCCACTCCTAAAGTGGTAGACACCAGCAGTGCAAGTCCTCCAGATTGGGTCTGCCCATAAGAAGTGGGATTATGACTTCAAGCACATAACCAGTCATTACAAGCACTTGTCATGCCCATGTTTCCTGGACTAAGATTATATCCTATTTAGATAGGTAAGTGAAGGTAGAAGCATCGCTGATGTAGGACTACCATCCTGTGACATGATAGATCAATAGGTATAGCACATGCTGGTCTTCTACCCATCAGTTCAGATCAAAAGCCAATGTCTAGGCATTCTCTCACACATCTTGGGCCTCAACTGTGGGGTGGCAAGCATCTACCTGAATAGATGGGTACTAGTTTTGGTTGGGTATCAGCTGGGTTTCTTCCCCCACCTGTGTGGGCTACTATTCCAGTACAGGATATGGGTGAACAGGTCTTATTCCTGTGGATTTTTCATTGGTATTAGTCTGGTGCTCTTTTTGGCTTGGGGATAATATTTCCATCTCAGGGCGTGGCTTGGAAATGGCAACAGATAAGAAATTATCCTGGTCAAAGCAAATGCAGGGATTTGACTGGTGCAGAAGGAAACTCAGAAAGTCTCAAGTCAGAGTCTTCCTCAGCAACAGCATCCTGCTTTCCCAATGAGCCCATTGGAGGGAAAGGTAATGATCAGTTGCCATATTGGCCATATGCTTCGCCAAGTCAATCTGTAATGGCAGCTGTGTGTGTCAGTTTTATTTGTAGCGTTTACATCCTCAGTCAACAGGGGGATTTTGATTTTCTGCTTGTCCCAGCAACTGCTTTAACTCTTGGAGGCACTCAGGAATTTATGCTCTTCCTTATACACTTGAGATGTAGACTTCTTCAGCTGTATTAATAGAAAGGAGTTTGGAAGGATAATCACTCATTTCCATGGATACCTTGTGGTCAGTCACATTCTGCCGGGCTCTATTTGGTGTTTTTTTTTTGGTTTTTTTAAGTAATAACTGGCCAAGGTTCACAGTCATAAAAGACTCTGCTAAACCTTATGGAATAGCTGTGTGAGAGTTATCTCCCCATCTTTATCAATTTAAGTGGCAAAGAAGAACATTTAAATGTAAGTAAAATTCTCCGTGCATAGGAATGACTAGGCAAGAACTGAATAGATTCTGGGTTTGGAGATATAACTCCAAATGGCTTGTTTTGTATTGCATTTAATGACCATGTAATCACTTTTCAGTGTGACTCCCTCCCTTCATTCAGCCATTTCATCTCCATTTGAAGTGCCACCCATGAAGGCTGTAACATTCTTGAAACCTTAATGTCTGAATTAGGGGAGGGTTTCAAAGAACTGCTTGGTATTAGCTTTGATAGATTGCATCCTTCCTTTTCTCTTTTGCACTGCTGGATTACAGGTTCTTCAATGGCAAGCCTGTGATACAAGAATAGAAAAAAATATTTTTACACTTTCTGCCATTAAAAGACATGCCCTTTTCAAATATTTGGGGAGATGCACTCTAGGGAGGAAGGGGGGGGGGACAGGCAGAGCTCTTCAGGGATTTAACTTTCTTTCCCCTCCGAGTTGGAGATTCTAAATATGGGGGAAATTTGGAGTTGCGGTTCTTCCCTCTCCTCAAAACACTCAACCTCTGTGCCCATTCAGAATCTCCCAGAGTCACTGGGAATTGGGCAGCATGTTGTTTTTGTTGTTGTTATTATCTATTCTGTGTAAAAAATAATGAGGTATTCACATCAGGGATTAGGAGGGAATCCATCCTTATTTGCTTTCCAGCCTTGTCAGCACAATGCAAATTAATGTGTGGGTTAGTTCTGGAACTTTTTATGTGTGCGCTATTTGACATAGTTGGTATAAGTTGGTAGGAGCTGCTGCAATGTGCAGGAAAGTAATTTGTGTTGGAGTTCCTCACAGAGGCTTTTAGCACAATGTCATCTTGCTCCTGCCAAAGGAATCTTTTTCCTATGGTCTCAAGGGCAGAATAAACTCCTTCTGTCTCTTCAGAACCCATAACCCAGGCATATGCTCCTGAAGAACCATCAAACAGGTAAAACTTGGATCTTTGCCAAATGAGGGAACAATAAGAGGAGTGCACTGAAGAGCAAAGCTTCAAGGCTAGGCTCTTTAAGAGTAAAGATTTATTCAGGATTTGGGCCCTGGCATGTTGCTTGACTATGCTGTATGGTTGTGCCTGTAACTGTACAGTATGGCCTCTGGTCTTCTGAATCCCTATACCGAGCATTGACTCTGCTCTCTTTTCTTCTGCTTGCAGTGTTCCTTGTGTTCTTGACTTTGGCTTGTATCCTTAGTGAGTAGGACAAACCACCATTCTTTAAAAGTATAACTTAGATTGCCAAGTAGAGCCCAGAAACTTCATAGTCCAGTGCTTTGATGGCAAGTATGTCTACCTGAACAATTCTAATAAATCAATGTTTTGCAACACTTTTTTTTCTTCTCTAGGTTAGTTTTTTGTTCCATTTTGTGGGGGTGCCCAAATGTTAACAACATTCCAAATGTGCCTATAAGGCTAAAAAGATTGGGGACACCTATTTTAGACTTTACCAGCTTTTTCATTTTTAACCCTAACCCTAATGAATTATTTAATGGGGGAAAGGATTTCAAATTCCTTCACATGAACTATATCTTAATGAAAATGAAAAAAAAGTTTCATTTCCTTGTAACCTGATAAGGCAACATTTCCCAATATAGAACCCTTTTTAAATATTAGACTAAATACAAAAATTGTCCAAGCATCATGGCCTATAGCTTCCTAGGAATTACAACTAAACACATCTGGAGAACACCAGGCTGAGGACAGCTATATTTAAGTATTTTAGCTTTTATACTCCTATCCTTTGAATACAATTGGATGACATTCTACAAATAGAAAAGTACAATGTAACAAAAATTAAAGTCAGATATACTACAATATGTTTTGTGATATTATGACATTGCTAATTTATAGAGAAATATTTGTTATAATCCTACATTTTTTCTTCACAGAAAAATCATGTAACATTGCTGAACTGGAAAAAAAGTGTCAAAATTTTGACTTCATGGCTGAGCTTAGATATGAATTCAGATTTTATCTATAAGCACATGAGTCACTGTGACATATAAAATATTACCATATAAAATATAGTGAATATTGACCAAAAAAAAATTATTTTTCCCATTTCACTTTTTAAAGAAATAGAATTATACTTTGACAGTAGGGCCCAACACGCTTTACAATACCATTACTTGATATTTACTATTGGGTTTATACTGACAATGAGTTTTATTTCCACTCAGTAACAATACCGCTTAACGAACTGCTGGAGAGGGTCACAAGTTTTATGCTTCCGTACTTTAACAGCACCAATGTTACTGCAATTATTGCCCTGTTAAAATTGAATGTGCTGGTGTTCTGAGAACATCCTTTATGAATAAAACTATTGAAGCATGTTCATGTAATGACATAAGCCGTCAATATCTTTTAAATGACACCCCCTCTTCCCATAGAAACAATAGGATGATGGAGGAGGAGGAGGAGGAGGAGGAGGAGGAGGAGGAGGAGGAGGAGGAGGAGGAGGAGGATGAGGATGAGACAACAATTAGGAAAAGTGTTTTATTACTGGCTAAAATGTCTATCAATTTCATTCTTAATATAGTGATATTCTCTTCCATAATTCAACATAATGTCATTGTCCATGTTGCCACAACCAAATACAATTTTCATCCCTTCTTGGATTTTGTGATGAAGCTAGAAGCATTTTGGAGACTCCTTTGCACTAAGCCAAAGAGAAATTTGTTCACCTCTATTCTTTGTGTCATTTTTTGTTCTATCATTGACTAAAAGTGGGCTGCTTGCTTGGCGTTTCTTTCTTGATTTTATATATGTATTTCTAGTAATATCTGGTTTAATCTCCCTCCCTTGCCTTGGTCATGAATGCATACTAACTATGCCTAGCATTTGAGGGGGTTCCTTCTGGTTCAAATGTCATTGTTCCTATGACTGGAGATCTCAGATTTCTTCTGAATCCCTGAGTCCTTCAGCTCAGGTTCCTATGAAATTGCCTCAAAATGAGTCCGAACACTGTATAGACAATCCTGGGCTAATTGAACCAAAGTCTCAGGGGCCTTTACAATGTTAGAATAAGGTCTTTTTGAGACTGTGTCGGGTACTGTGCACCAAGGATTGATTGACTAATTGATTGATTTGCTTCAGTCTTTATGCGATTCCAATCCTGAGACTTAAGCAGCTTAAAATCATCAAATACAAAGGAACCACAAAACAACAACAGCAACAGCAACAACAACAGATAATATCCAGCCCAGTGTGGCTATACCCCAGAAGTAGTATAACCTCCTGTCTCATCCCCACATGCTCACTGGAAGAGCCATATTTTCACAGTTCATTAAAAGCTTAATAAAAGCTTGAATATCTGGGTGTACACCATGCCAGAATAGGGAGGCCATAACCAGGCTTGACAACAGGGTCCCTGAAGATGACATTGTTTCAGTGCAGTGGAGGGACCCTCAGCAAGTCTTCTATCCCTGATATTTCAACCCAGAGTAGGCATTCTCAGAGATATCCAGACCCTAAACAACATATGGCTTTAAAGGTGATAACTTTTAGTACCTTGGATTGCACCTAGAACCTAATTGGCAGCCACTGAAGCTCCTGTAGTAATGGTATTATGTGAGTGAACTTCAGCATGCCCATAACTATCAAGGCTGCTTCATGATGCATCCACTGAAATTTCCAAATGGTCATAAAGGGCAAAGTAAGAGATTGTGAGGAGGCTGAGGAAAACAATGGGAGGATTTCTGGATATAATCAAGCACAGTAGGAAAAAAACATCTTTAAAAAAGGTTCATTTAAATTGGAGACTAGGACAAATTACATTGAAGCACAAATTGATTTACAGTATTGACAACACTGGAGGCAAAGACAGGCCTAAAGAGGGTGGGTTACAGTCCTTCTTTATAGACTTATGCAAATTAGAGTAAAGCAGCAAGGCATTTCATGGGCTATAATACATCATGTGCCTAGTGAGATCAGTGAGGTAATTAAGGTGTAACTATGAAATAATGGAGCAGGACTACAAAGTCAATTGGGTTTTTTCTAAAAAACCAAAGTATCACAGTGTGACTGTTCTTTTTTTAACTGGACGTGTATTGTGCTTTTTCAAGGGTGGCAATTGACACGGAAACAAGACAGTGGAGGCTTTTATGCTTTTTACTATATGCAGTGATATTATTTACTGTCAGGGCCCAGACCAAGAACGATTCCGAGTCAGTGAGTTCCAACTCTAGTTCTTTATCGTTCTCACCGTATGAACAGAATCTTGCCAGACTAAAGCTACTCTAACTAACCTAAGCACAAATAAACCAGGAGACTCTAGGGCGGAGCTACCTTGAACCTCTTAACTTTCCCAGCAACAGTGTCTGGGCTGTGAATCTGCTTATCTGCCTGGAATGAGTTCCCTCCCTGGGAACCAGCGGCAGTGTTGGAATCCACCACATCTATAACACAGTCCCAATATTCACCTGATGTCAGGTTTCTTCCCTCCCAGAGACCATCCCGCTCTAGCTCTCCTGCTTCCTCTCCTTTTCTCTCCATCTCCCTTCCTCATTCCTGGGAGAGGGAGAGAGAGAGAGAGAGAGAGAGAGAGAGAGAGAAAAGGAATGGGCTGGAATTTACTGAGGTGTGCTATGATAATTATGTTTAATTATAATTAATTAAATTACTTACTTAATTAATTAAATAAATAATTATAATTATGATAATTACATAATTATAATTATGTAATTTGAACCCCTCAGCAGAACACCTACTGCTTCTCCATTGGGGGAAGAATCTCAGGGTCTTCTGCCCAGTCCTTCCCCAGAGACCAGGGCTTCTCCACCAACAGCTGATCCCCTTCTTCCCCTCTGGGTTCTTGGGCGAAGCCACCGCCTGCAGCCAGCTGGGTCCCTACTTCCTGTTCTTGGGTCAGGCAGAGCTCTCATCCCTCTGGGCCTTCAGGTAAGCCACCTTTGGACCTTTCCTCTCCCTTCCCAACCAGGAACCAACAAATTCTTTGCACGTTTAACCTCTCTCCAACGTCTCTCTCGAGCCACTCCATTCACTCCATGCACAGAATTTTTCTCTCCTCTCCTTCTCTCTCTCTCTCTCTCTCTCCAATTTTTAGGTTAGACTGGCAGCATGTCCCCCAGCAACTGAGGAGGTGGCAGTCCTCCCAGGGCTGTAGTCCCAAACACCTACTGCTTCTCCATTGGGGGAAGAAACCAGGCTGGACCAATGGGACTGCTGTCTCGGCATCTGAACATACCAGCTCTGGCTAGCAGCAGGTCAGCAAGTCAGCTCATCAGGACTCATGACAGTGCAGCTGCCCTTCAAGGCCAAAATTGAGCTGCTTTTTTTCCTTTTACAATGGCTGGCTCACACAGCAGAACAGTGGCCAGTCCAGGCCACTAAAACCCAAATGTCACAGAAAGAGACAGTATCCTGTGAAAAAAATCTTTCTAGGAAGTTATTTTCTTTTGCTTTCACAGAGCTCTGTTTGCCTCCTAGTACCTTTTCCCAGCTTATCACTCGCTGACCTTCTGAATACAGGTAGTCCTCTACTGAATTTGAAGAATTTGATTTTTCCCTACACGTTGAATCTGCTGTTTTGAATCATCAGTTTTCTGTTGCTACTTTCTCTGTGAAGCTGCCTCTTATCACTTTTACTTTGGTAAACACTGCCAGAAATCTTCTATTAACTCTTACTTTTGTCAGTTAAGTATCTAGGGGGAGGCATAATCTACTGCCTGTAACATAGAGAATTTTAAGCAGACATTCTCAGAGCTTTCTTGTGAGATCAAACAGATTTTCTCTGATTCATGTCAAGCTATTATGCAAGATATTTTAGAAAATATCAGCTTTGAAATGTTTCACCTGGCTGGAGATGTTTCTACCAACAGCGAAATTGAAGTTTTTGTTGTGTCTGATGATGATGACTCCCAGAGTCCCTTGCATGGGAGATGGGCGGGGAATAAATTTGAATAATAAATAAATAAATAAAATAAAATGATGACCAGATTTTGGTGTTGAAGGAGTTAAAGACACAGACCTAATCGCAAATCACAAATGCTGTTGTTTTTTGGTGGAATGTTATGGGAAAGAAGAGACTTTTCTCTGTGGGAGGTTTTCTGCTCAAAACTCTGAGTTTCTAAGGGGGACAGTTGGGCTGTTCGATTTTTTTACGAAAAATGCCTTGTGTGCATTATGGAGATATGTAAATGCTGTGGTATATTTTGAAGTGGGGTAAAGATTTAAGAATGTTTATTTTGACTGCTTTTAAGGCTTGTATGATTCCATTCCTTTTTAATGATTCGGATTAAGATTAATTGGATTGTTTTTAAGTTTTGCTTGTTTTTATTTCTTTTTAATGATTTATTAAGATTTATAAGGTATAATAATAATTGTTTGGTTTTAGGGTTAATAGGGTTAAGATTTTTATAGAATTATTAATTATTAAAGTAGACAATTTATAAGTTTTTTTAGCTTGATTTTTATTATAGTAGACAGTAATGTACAGAATAGTGGTAGGAAGGAAATAATTTAGTAAATGTTGTCTTTGGGGGGAGGGAGTGGATTAGGAGGTTTATATATTTCTTTCTTTTAATATAAGGGGGGAATAATCATATTTAGTGATTTTTATAATGCGCTAATGGAATGATTTATAGAAATAATGTGACTTTGGTTTGATATAGAGTAAGGGTTTGATTATGGAAATTGCTGTATATTCTTGCGGTTAAAAGTCAGAAGTCAACTCTTTATGTAATCTTTAAAATTCTTTTTTTCTTGTGTTTCACACTTTTTAGTTTTTTCTTTTTTCTTTTTGTAGTTTTTTATTTTTTTGTAGTTTTGATCTTTGCTTTAAACTTAATAAAATTCTTATTTAAAAAAATGAATACAGGTAGTCCTTGCTTAATGACCATAATTGGGACCAGAATTTCAGTTGCTAAGTGAAGTGGTCATTAAGCAAATCTGACCTGATTTTATGACCTTTTTTGCAGCAGTCATTAAGCGAATCACCGCAGGCGTTAAGCAAACCACGTGGTTGTTAAGCAAATCATGTGGTTCCCCATTGATTTTGCTTGCCATAAGCCGATCGGGAAGGTCAAAAATGGTGATCACGTGACCATGGGACATTGCGGCGGTCATAAATGTGAACTGGTTGCCAAGTGCCAAATTGTGATCACGTGACTGTGGGGATGCAGTAACGGTTGTAAGTGTGAGGACTGGTCATAAGTCTGTTTTTTCAGCAGTGTCATAAGTCCTAACTGGCACTAAATAAATGGTTGTTAAGCAAGGACTACCTGTATTTTTATGGCTGAGCTGGCAGTTTTAGTTTCCCTGGGAAAGTCTTTTTGTACAAGGGATAGTTGCTTAAATTGATACCATAGAACTGAGCCAGTGGTTTGCTTTCCCTGGAAGGATGTTTTTGGGTTAGGTTAAGGTTGTTTTAGTTTGACCCCTAATATTTTCCTTCACTTAACAGATGGGAGAGTTTGTTTGTGGCTTATCTAATAAAGAACAGTTCAGTCCAGATTGCAGAAAATTTGGGGAAAGCATTTCAAATTTTTCAAACAGTCTCTACTTTAACGAACTTAAAAATAAAATAAAAGTGGGCTGGCACTTCCTAATTCTGTTTCCAAGATTCTATTGCATACCCCTGATTTTTGCATTAAAACTCTGTGTAGATGTACCCTGCTCCAACGGGCCTCACAGCTTCCTGTAACAATAAGCCAGATGTGAGGTGACAAGGGCATGAGTGACAATGACAAAAGCCTCCTTTTCCATGAATGGGCACAACTGGTGCCCAAAATGTAATTGTGCAAAATCCCCTTGGCCATGACTTCTACCTGGATTCTTAACTTAATTCCAAAAAGACTTCCCAGATGCAACCAGGTTCCTTCCAGGGATGCATAATCTCATCCAGAGCTAGAGGTAGACCATCTCTAATCAGTTGGCTTCCAAATCCATGGTATTCTGTCTTTCTGGGATTAAGCCTAAGCCTGATTTTGTTGGAGTTTCTGTGTAAAAAGCAAATGGCTTCTTCACTGTATGTTTACTATTTCTCTGCTTTGAGTTCCCATAACAATCCACTGATAAACTGCAGGTGGTTGCCACCACGTGATATGTTATGGCTATCCAGAATCAACTCTCTCATGGGAACCTTTTCCTGGAGGAGAGACAATGTGCAACACTGCCATCTCGTGGCAATTTATATTATGTGCAACAGGCTTTAAGTTTTAAACTTATGTTTCTGTAACTCATGACCCCATGTTTTCCTCCAATCAGAAAGCTGAAACAAGTGTATATCTCAGCTGTGAACTATGGGTCTATGCTTCTTGACTTCTGGTCCTGTTGCCATGTTCCTGTATGTATGTTCCTATGTATAGCCATACACGCCTGGCTGTCTGTGAGGCCATGGCATTCTTCACATCTGCTGATGGAACCAAAGGAACGAAACTCTGCTTATGGTTTGTTTTTCCTTTTTGCAATAATGTAACTCTGTCTGCATTTATTGCCTTATGCTACAAGTTAACAACTTTTAGCCCTAACTGCTGCACTCTGTCTGTTTTGTTTACTCTGCGCCTGAAACCCCATAAGCCAGCAATATCCCACAGATTTAACACATTTAGACCCTACCAGCCTCCAGACATCAGGTCAAGACCTTTATTGTATCTCCTGCCCAGCCAGGAGTCAAGATGTAAAACTGGGTATCATCTGTATACCTCACCCTGTGCTGGTGAATGAATTATTTCAGCAGCTTCATGAAGACGGTAAATAGCTTTTTGGACCTGGATGCAAAAATTTGCTATATTTCTGAACAATGACTATTTTTTGCCATTTACTATGTTCATAATTTGCAGCATTTCCAGCTTGAACAGTAGTAATGTAACATTTCTGAGATGGATATTCTCTCCAAATACATTGAATTACAACTCTTGAACTCCTGATGGGGAATTTTAGAAAATATTGTCCAAGATATCTGGGAATTTGGGGAAGGCTACACTAATGCCTCTCCTGTCAGCAAAGCATTTTCAGTCAGTTTTTCGTTATTTAAATAGGTATTTCTGCTCACAGGTTCCTTCCTCATTCCTAATTAAATGAAGGAAAGAAGAAAACATTCACTTAACATTTTCTCAAGTAATTAACAAAAGATAAAAGAAAAGGTTTGACATTCTATTGATGACAATCAAGGCCTAGTGGTTTTTCTCATAAAGCAGTGGCTTACAAGGTCTTTATATAGTGTTAAAGCACCAGCTATTTCCAGAAAAAGATACACTAATCAAGTTAAATTATACTAATAGTTTGAAAAGAGAAGTCTAATATTCCCTTACTTATCAGCTTGGCTGTAAGCCTTTATTTCTTATATTTGTAGGGAGATTGAGTAAAAGCCATATGTCACTAATTTCTGACTGTATTTCCCTACTTATGGCCTGTAAATAGGTTCACTCTGAGATGGGGGGAAAGGCTGTTGAGGTTTTGAATAAACAAATCATTTCCCTCAGAAAAACAGAAGTTGGTATTGGATAATGGATGGCACTGAACAAAATTGTCTCATGCAGTTTGCTTTCCTGCAGCTTAGATTAACCTGCTTTAAAACATGGAAAAATAATATGCCAAAATTAGAACAAGATTAAAAAATAAACAATTGAGATGCAATATAAATGAGAGGAAACTTGAAAGGACAGCATTTCCCACAATTCCACTGCTGTGACAGATTCAGTAAACTTTTCCTTGACATATCACTAACAGTCTAAGACAAGCTTTCCCCACAACTCCTGCTAGGCTGCCTCATCATGGCAGGGGGTGGGTGCCTGGTTCGGTGTTTCTGGGAGGGGGGAGCAAAGAATGCAGGGAGTGTACACCAAGAGTATATCCTCCCAGGAGAGTCTCCCAAGGCATAAAGGTCAATCCCAGCTACCCAGATAAAACAAGCACACAACAATATTGGGCAGCAGCTATATAGGAAGATGACAGACCATCCTGGAGAATGTAGTGTATCTATATAGTGGCTAAGAGTCAAAACCAAGTTGATGGCATGTAATCAATCAATCCATCCATCAATCAGACAAGCTTTATAGTGAAAGCAGTAGTGACACGTGGAACCTGTTCCTCTCTCTTCCTGCCACCACTCTTTTGCTCCTCCTCAGTACAATTTTATAGAAGACTGCATGAGCAAAGCAGAGCCATGACATTGAATCTCTGGGCAAATCCACATAAAGATTCCACATCAGTTTGAAAACAGCTCCAGATCTCAGTGTTGCCATCTGTTCCAAAGCAGCAAGAGTGGACAGCTAACCCAAGAGGCTCTCCTCTTCTGCTTTACCAGGAAGCTGAATACCACTCCCCTGCCCCCCCCCCAAGCATCTGATCCATGGAGTTGTGATAATGGAGGCTACCAAATAAAGCAGAAGCCTGACAGCTTCTATCAACCTATCACTGTGGATCAAGTGCTGCAGGTGATCTTTGGAATAGACAGGGATTTTCCAGTAAGGCAAGAAAAGACAGCCTCTTCTGCTTTATTGGGGATCAGGGTTTGACAGATGGCCAAACCCATGGAAGTAGCTATCTGTCAAAACTTGCTCCTCCCCCATACTGAGACCCAACCCATGTTAGGTCAAGAGATTCATGGATGTTTTCTTTTCTGGTAGGATATTTCCTGCAGTCTCATATTAAAGCTGTATGGACATCACTATTTGCCAGCTTCACTTCTGAGGCAGATTGTGCTGTCAGGAACAGAGCAAATTATACCCACATACTTCCTCATGAACTGGGAGAAAGTACAGAACTAGATGAGCCATAAGAAGAATAATAGTTTGATTCAGACAAGTTTTAAAATTAAACCCTGTCTCCCAATCTTACAAGATAAACTATTCATGGATATAGCATGAATATATAATATAGCACAGCGACTATTCTCATGTAGCCCATATTCTTTCTCTTCCTACAAACATTAAATGGGCTATCACTCAAAGTACCTTTCTCTTTGTCAACACCTCTGAATAACCCTTCCTCAGTAGTACGTATACCTACTGCTGTTGCTCTAAGAGCCACAGTACACTTCCAAGGAGAAAGACATTGCTTCTATAAAAGTCAAAACTAAAAGTAGCAATAACAGCATTTTGGTAGCTTGTGTAGGCCAAGTGGCACTTACCCACTCAGGTCGGGGACAATCGCAATAATTTATGTCTGGTCAAAAGACTTTTGTTGCCTGAGTGTTCCTAAATAGTCAAAGCCAGCCAACTCAGACTTGCATGAGAGTAAGAATTCTAATTCGGAATTAGAATATTAATTCTGGCAATTAGAAATATGCCTAGTCATATAATTGCCTTTTCTCTTCCCTAAAACAAAAACATGTGCAAAAGAGACCCCATCATTTAACACTGAGTTGTGTTAAAACCGGTGGTTATTGGTCAAACCAAGGAGTGGGTTCCATTCCATGTTCCACCTTGACAGATTGCTTTGGATTATTCTCCTATCACATTCTGATGAGATGTATCTCTGCTCTTCAATCTAGGAGGAAAGTGGATAAATTATTACTTATTACTTGCTCATAAGATGTGCTTGAAAATGAAAAAGGATTAGGTTCTTTGTACATTATTCAGGTGTGCTTAGGAATCCATATAGAAGCTCAGTTAGAATTACGTACGCATCCAGATCCAGCTTCATTCTGTTGTAGAGAAAGAAAAAAAATTGAGGAGGAATGGAAATCCTTCTTATTTCTTTAATCAAGACCTAATTTATGTAGGAGGCTGCAACCTTGATTTTACATCAGTCCCATTAATGGTACTAGATCTCTACTGCTACCAATATTATTCACTCACAGCTCAGATTTTTGTTCAAATATAGGATGTACAGACATTTGTTCCTATGAACCAAAAATAATTTGGTCATTATTAAAATTTAATATTCAGGTGATTGAGTTTCCATATTGATGGAACAGCCAGCCTCCATCAGATCAGCCATACTTGGAATGGTTCCAAACAAACCATCCACCTGCAGAACTGACAAGGGCATTTATTAAAACGTCCTAGGCCCATACATCAGGGCAAAATGAAGTTTTGATAGGACTGATGTACAAATATATTGTAGCAGACATGTTAAAGCCAGGTACAATTACAGTTACAACATACACTGTCCTGGAGATGGGCGGTCATAAATTCGAATAATAAATAAATAAATAATAAATTTATTTTTAATAATAATAAATAATAATAAAGGACAAAGAAACCTACACCCCAGTAAACTCCAATCCGATACAGAAACTTGACAGCCAGGTCAAAAGAATCCTCAACGACCTAACCAAGAAAGGTCAAATCAGTAAAGAAGAACAGAGGCGGATGAAAAGCAGTGGACCTATCATCCCACACTTCTACGGACGCCACAAAATACACAAGCCTGACATACCACTCCGTCCAATTGTATCATTACCAGGCACCCCCACATACAACATAGCTAAAGAACTTACAAGAAAACTTGGGCATCTCACAGAGGGGAGTGAATACTCTATCAATTCCCCACTACAGTGCCTCCAGAAAATCAAAGACATAAAAATAGATGAAGATGAAATTATGGTGTCATTCGATGTCACTGCACTCTTTACATCCATAGACCAAGCACTAGCGATTGAATCCATGGCAGCAGTTCTACGTAACACACCCGACCTAACAAGATACACCAAGATCAAAATACCCAGAATCATGGACCTCATCAACCTCTGCCTCACCACCTACTTTCAGTTTGATGGACAAATATTCCAACAAATCAAAGGAACACCTATGGGATCACCACTCTCAGGACTCATAGCAGAGATAGTAATGCAACGTCTAGAAAGGATAGCACTCCCACACATACAACCCAAAGTATGGATCCGGTATGTAGATGACACCTTCGTCATAATAAAAAAGGATCAACTGGAGGAAACACATGAAGCCATCAACAACATCTTCAAAGGAATAAAATTCACAAGGGAAGAAGAAAACAACAACACACTACCCTTCTTGGACATCTTCATCAGTAGAGGAAATGATGGCATTCTAGAAACACAAGTCTACCAGAAATCTACCCACAATAACCAAGTGCTCCACTATCAAAGCAATAACCCAACCTCACACAAGAGGAGCTGTGTAAGAACACTATTCAGACGAGCACAAACACACTGCAGCAACCCAGAACACCAGAAAAAGGAAACAGACCACTTATATAGCATCTTCCAGCAAAATGGATATCCACGCAACTTTATCAAAAAGTGCCTGACCACTCAACCCCCCACAGCAAAACCAACAGAAGCTATGAAAAGGATTACACTGCCATACATCAGAAACATCTCAGAAACTACTAATAGACTGTTACATCCACACGGCATCACTGTAGCACACAAACCAACCAAAACCCTTCAGAACATTGTAAGTAAACCAAAAGACCCAGTAGCCCAAGAAGAAAAAACAGGAGTTATCTACAACATACGGTGTAAGGACTGTAACAGCCACTATGTAGGACAGACTGGCAGAAGACTAGCAGAACGCATCCACGAACACCAACTAGCAGTCAGAAGACATGATGAAAACTCCTTAATCTCACAACACGTGGACAGACTTAACCATACTTTCAACTGGGAAACTGTGAGCATATTAGACCAGGCCAAATCCAAAAATGCTAGAGAATTCCTAGAAGCTTGGCACTCAGACAAAGCAGCCATCAACAGACACATAGAGGTTAACAACATTTACATACCATTCATAAGAGACAATAGAATAGCCAGAAGACCAGAACACCCCTGGGCCAGCAATCAACAACAAGATATGCATAGATTAACAGCAAGATTAGCACTAGAGGAGCAATCAAACAACACAATAGACCTTAATCAAGGAACTATTAACTCAGTCAATCACCCAAACAGCACACAACAGCCCAATCAAGGAACTACCAAGGAGAGTACAAGACCCCCACCAACACAGGCAGGACAAACCAGGGTATATAAACAGACAGCAAGTTCCACTCCCTTTTCACACTGAAGATGTTGCCTAGCCTGGCAATGAAACGTCTGCATGAAAACAACAAGGCTCAGAGAGCACCAAAGACTCCCCAAATAATAAATTTCTAGTTCTTTGTTTTAAACCACTTATTTCTGGTAGATTTGAAGAAACATGAAAACCAAGTATTCTTCTACTTGTGTGTGCCAGCAAATCATTTTGCACTATGGTGATATGCAGGCACCTTAGTTTGTAGACTTTGCATTCAGGAAGAATAAAAAAGTTATTAAAGCCAAAATGAAGATTTCTGCAGTATTACAAGAGAAGTCAGGGCTAACCTGGAAGATATATTAGAAGTACATTTTATTTATTCATTTATTCATTTATTTGGTAAATTTATATAGCCGCCCATCTCACATACATGGCTCTGAGCAGTGTACAAAGTTAAAAAATACAAAAACAATACAATAAAATAACCCCAAAAAAAAATAGAAACAATAAAAAACATTAAACACCCCACTCAAAAAACACTGCATAATCTATGATAAAGTGCACTCAATTTACCTATAGCCACTTTCCAGGCTCCATAATCATGTTACCAGATCCCCAGGCCAGATGGCAAAGCCATGTTTTCAGGCCTTTCTGGAAGGTCAATAAGGTCGGGGCCAATCTGACCTCAGGGAGAATAATGTTCCAAAGGGCAGGTGCCATGGCAGACAAGGCTCTCCTCCTGGGTCATGTCAGATGACATTCCTTCATGCATGGGACCCACAACATGCCCTTGCTGCTGGACCTGATGGGACAGGTAGATATGATTAGGGAGAGGCAATCTCTCAAATAACCCGGCCCCATGCTATGTAGGGCTTTATAGGTCATTACCAGCACCATGAATTGAATCCAGAAGCAAGCTGGCAACCAATGTGGCTCACGGACCAGAGGAGTAACATGTGCTGATCTAGATGCACACATAACTGCCTGCGCCACTGCATTTTGTACCAGCTGAAGCTTCTGGATGCTCTTCAGGGTAACCCCATGTAGAGCGTGTTACAGTAATCCATGTGGGAGGTGACCAGTGCATGAGTGACTGAGCATAGGGCCTCCTGGTCAAGGAATGAGCAAAACTGCTGCACAGGCCCTCCTAGCTGTGACTGTTACCTGCTCATTGAGCAGGAGTCATGAGTCCAGAAGGACCCCCAGATTACACACTGGGTCTGTCTGGGGCAGTGCCACCCCATCCAGAACTAAAGATAGTAAATTCCCAGATCCTGGTGGTCCCCAAACCCAAAACCTCTCAGTCTTGCCAGGGTTGAGCTGAAGCCTGTTGTTCCCCATACCAACCACACAGTATCAGGCACTGAGCAGGACATCAACCGCATCACTTACTTCACCAGAGGCTGAGATATACAGTTGGGTAACGTTAGCATACTGATGATACCTCACCCCATGGCTACAGATGACCTCACCCAGTGGCTTCATGTACAAGCGGAAAAGTACTGAACTCTATGGTACCCCAAAATGTAGGGGCTGAGGGTGGGACCTCTCACCAACTGGAACCAGCTACAAAGGAAGGAAGAGAACCAGTACAATACAGTGCCTCCCACCCCCAACCCTCACAACTGGTCCAGAAGGATACAATGGCCGATGCTACTGACACTTTGCCACCCTTACCACCACAAGGTAGGCCTTGATAGTGGCTCTAACTCATGTTCAGTCAAGTTTGTTCTTTGTTGATCTCCAGCAGTGCTCCAGGTGTCTCTTAACCCACTTCATCTCCCTCTACTCTTCCATAAAGCACAGAAAACAATGGGATCTTAGAGAAGAGAACAATCCCCAGCTCCCCTTGGAAACCATATGGGTCCATCAAACACCAGGGGTGGACTGATCGAATAGGTCCTGCCTCCCTGCAGTGGGGGTTGTGCCAGAAAATCCTATAACATTGCCACTCAAATCAACCAAATCAGGTGTGTGACCACTGTCCCATGTTGGGCCCTGGATGACCTGGGATAGGCCCATGGCTGTCATGGTGGCCATGAACTCCTGAGCAACCTCATACCCACTCCTAGAGAGTACAGATTGAAGTCCCCCGGGACCATAATTCTGGGAAACTCCACTGCCAACCCAGAAATGGGGTCAAGGAGCTCAGGCATGGAGGTCACTATGCAGCAGGGAGGCTGGTACAGTAGCCGAGCCCAAGTTAATGCACAAGGTCTCACATCCAGTAATTTGTGGAGCAGTGCCCCCTAAAAGCCATTAGGGACTCCTACTAACTCAGAGCATTGGCAGATCTAGCTAAATATTATCTAAGTATCAGTGACTTTCTGAGATCTAAATAGATGTGCACCCACATCCTCTCCAGTGCAGATGGCAAAGATTTCATGCAGGACCTCATGCTTTCTCATTATTCTCTGTCACAATGTTACAGAAAGCATTTCTGTAAAGCATTTGAAACCCACTTTCAAATACAGAAGAGCAGGTTGAGATTCATTCAATCTTTTGTTACTGTTGTGGAGAACCAAAAGGATGGCAAGCCCTGCAAACAGTAAGGATTGGTGATATAAATGATTTTTTAAGTTCAACCCAACAAAAATACAACAGACTTTCTCAGTGGGTTCAGAAGGATATGCTATTCAGCTAGATTTACCAATGTTCTAAGCAAAATGATGGAGGAAAGTGATTGACTCATTGCCTGCTTGGTCAACAAATATGTATCTTTCCAAATTATTTGGAATGTTTCATATCCCTTCTTGCAAAATTCTCCAGCTTTCTTGGAAATAATATTTTTCTGTACTCTAGACCTTATGAAAAAATGTTTAAAACCTCTTAAATAATTTAAATTATGGGATCCTTTGTCTTGGCACATACTGTTGCTGAGAACTATAATTGTATGTGAGACACTAATTCTAAGAAAATTAATACTGACTGTTTGATTAATGGCAGCTAGCAAAGGTCATGTGTGTTTCCTGAGAAATCTGTTAAAGCTAAAATAGTAGACTTTTATCCATCACTTTCCTCATGATATTTTTATTCAGAATCAGCTGGAAAAGATTATTCTGCAGTTTTGTCTAGAGGTGTCAGGTTTTTTTTTTTGCCAAATGCTAAAAGTTTATGCTAAACTTTCTCAAGATCTTTATTCCAGTGTGCCCTAAAACTATTACATTATCCACCCTCTCATATTCTTTATTTATTTGAAATAATTTATATTTATCTTAAGTGCAAAAGCTCTCCATTGACAATTTCAGGATAAAATGCCAGGTAATAAAAATTATACAAATTATATTGCACTATAAACAGTAATAAAGTCTACAAACAATAGAGATTAAAATTTCCAGCTTGGACAGTATGAAACGTAACACATATTTGCAGCTGAAGCTAAGCATAATCCCATAAAAACAGTCAGGAGTCGATTTTATGTAACCTTAGTTTATTAATTAACAGAGATACTTCCAGTGGAATTTAACAAAACAAAACAAAACAAAACAAAACAAAACAAAACAAAACAAAACAAAACAAAACAAAACAAAACAAAACAAAACAAAACAAAACAAAACAATGATTACTGTAATCCTAATCCTATTCCATAAAGCACAGAAAACAATGGGATCTGAGAGAAGAGAGATGCTGCTTGGGTGTGATCTTTTCCAAGGCCTCCACTGCCCTTCTATTCCAGGCAACAACCAAGGCCTCAGCCAGACTGTGCAGCAAACCATCAGGAACAATCCCCAGCTCCCCTTGGAACCCATCTGGGTCCATTGAACACCAGGGGTGGACTGATCGAATAGGTCCTGCCTCCCTGCAGTGGGGGTTGTGCCAGAAAATCCTATAACATTGTCACTGCTCTGCTCTGACAAGAAAACCAAATCAGGTGTGTGACCACAGTCCCATGTTGGGCCCTGGATGACCTGGGGAGTCAGGAGTCAATTTTATGTAACCTTAGTTTAGTAATTAACAGAGATACTTCCAGTGCAATTTAACAAAACAAAACAATTATTACTGTAATCCTAATCCTATTTTATTAAAATAGGATGCACAAGGTAGTTAAAAAAGTTCTCTCCAATTTTTTAGAAGGCCTGCTAGAGGTCAAAAACTTGGTAGAGAGACACACTTTGTATCCCACAGTAATCACTGGCCCTTATTGTCTGTGTGCATCTGCAGACCTCTTATAATCAGTCTTGGCTTTGTCCAGCTGCTCCTTTAACATTTCATGAGCAGCTTGTCACTCTTTGACAAAGTCTGCAGCCACCAGGTCTGCTCCCTGTTGCGAGGAAGTGGGCAAAACCTGAGGATTAAACCCATAGAGTGCTTGGAAAGGGGACATCTTGGTTGAGGAATGCACCGAATTGTTATAAGCAAATTCTGCCATGTGGAACAGGTCTGGCCAATTGTCCTGGTGATAATTGATATAACATCTGAGATACTGTTGCAATATCTGATTAAGTTTCTCAGCCTCGCTATTAGTGGAAGGATGATGCGAAGATGATAAGTGTATTTGGACCCCTAACGACTGAAAAAGCGCCCTCCAAAACCTGGAAGTGAATTGACAGACTCTGTTGCTGATTATGCAATTAACCATGCCTCTATGCCTAAAGACATGGTCCAAAAACAACTATTCTGTTGCTTGTGCAGATGGAAGGCCTTTGCAGGGAATAAAGTGTCCCATTTTTGTAAAACAGTCCACCACCAATAATATGGAAGTAAAGTCTTGGGCCAGTGGCAAGTCAGTGATGAAATCCATGGAGACGGTGTCCCATGGATGGGGGTGTGTGGGCAGGGGCTGTAAAAGTCCTGCAGGTTTCCCTGTGACGCGTTTGGCACATCTACAGGTGCAACAAGAGGCCACATAAGTCTTTATGTCTGCAGCCATCTTAGGTCTCTGAGAGCTCTATGCAGGGTTTTGAACACTCCTCCCTGTCTGGCCGTTTGGCTGTCGTGACAGAGCTTTAGCATCTCTTCCCTCAAAGGGATGGGAACATAACACCATCCGCTATGCCAAAGAATCTCCGCATCTACCGTGAATTGGGAAACTGTTCCTTGCCAGGTCCCCTGGAGGTCATCCAGTCTAGCCCTCACATACGGGTCCTGCTGCTGCTGAGTTTTGATTCTTGCAAAGAGATCCTCTGCCTGCCTGTTGGCTGCTACGATCTCTGTTTGGTTCCCCTTGGGAGGCCGCTCAAAATTGTGAGGTTGTAAAATTCTAGCCTGAACACTTTGGTGGGATGCTGAATCAACTTGAGGCTGGCGAGATAATGCATCAGCCAAACGATTCTGATTGCCAGGCAAGTAAGAGATTATGAAATTGAAACGGGAAAAAAACTGGCTCCATCTGACTTGGCATGGAGTGAGCGATCTGGTGTTTTGTAAAAGTTCTAAATTCTTATGATCTGTGCAAACTTTTACCGGAAAGGTCACCCCCTCCAGCCAGTGTCTCCACTCTTGGAAAGCTGCTTTATTTGCTAGCAATTCCTTGTTAAAAACATCATAGTTTCTCTCTGCTGGTGACAGCGTGCAAGAGAAAAAAACACAAGGAAGCATCCCCTCCCCTTTTGTGTTCTCAGCCTGCAGAAGTACAGCTGCTATTGCAACATTAGATGCATCTGTGTGGACAATGAATTGCTGCTCTGGGTCGGGGTGTCTTAGAAGAGGTTGGGATACAAAAAGTTGCTTAAACTCTTGGAAAGCTGCCTGCTGCTGCTCACCCCAGATGAACCTTTTTCCTTTCTTTAAGAGCTGTGAGAGGGGCCGTGCCTTTTCCGCATATTTGGATATGAAATTTCTATAGAAATTTGCAAATCCCAAAAATCTCTGTACCTCCTTCACATTGTGGGGAGGGTTCCAAGAGAGAATTGCCTGGACCTTTGAGGGGTCCATATCTATGCCTTCTGTGGAAATTCTGTAGCCCAGGTAGTCCAATTGAGTTAAATCAAATGCACACTTCTCTAGCTTCGCAAAAAGCCTTCTCTTGTTTTCTCTTAGTCTTTGTAAAACATTGTGGACATGGGTTATATGAGAAGTTGCATCATCAGAAAATATGAGGATGTCATCGAGGTAAAGGACTACATACTTATCTAATAAATCTGAAAAAATGTGATTCAATAATCGGGAAAATACAGCTCCACAATTATTTAGTCGGAAAGGCATGACCAAATATTCAAACTTACCATATCTGGTATCGAAGGCTGTCAGATATTCATGCCCTTCCTTCATTCAGATCAGATTGTAGGCATTTCTGAGATCCAACTTTGTAAAAATGCGTGCTTTTTGTAAGCGATTGAGCAGGTCTGATATGAGAGGAAGCGGGTAGTGGTCTCTAATGGTAACAGCCTTGAGTGCACTGTAGTCCTGAACTGTGCACATGGGAGGCTCCTTTCCTTCCATCTGAGCTGAAGGCGCGAAGGGGTCTGCCTTCTTTGGTACAAAGAAGGTAGGAGCAGATGCTGGGGATGTGGGTGGTTGAATGAATCCTTTCTTGAGGTTTGTACCCAACTATTCTTTCAGGGTAGCTAGCTCCTTGGGTGACATAGGATAATGCTTCTTTGCTGGAATCGTGGATCCTGGTTTTAGGTCGATAGTACAGCCGTAAACCCTATGGGGTGGGAGTGCTGTAGCCTCCTGTAGCTGTTTGGTGAAAATATCTGTGAAGTCTACATACTTGGTTGGCAGCTGTGCCCCACTGGTCTCCAATACTGCTGTCATTGTTGGAGAAGGTTAGGTTGCTTGCAATTTATGGTGCTGGCAGTCTTTTGCTGGGAAGGAAATTGCTCATGTCATCCAGTCCAAACAGGGGTTGTGAAGCTTTAGCCAAGGCGTGCCCAGGATTATAGGAACTTGTAATGATGCTGTGACATAAAGCTGAATCCACTCAGTGTGAGCTCCATTCGTTAGCTGAATTGGCTGTGTGCAGTGTATGACTGGGCCTGCTTTGAGGGGCTGACCGTCAATGGTTTCAACTTCTATGGGACGTGGTAAGTACAGTGTCGGAATATCCATCTTTTCCACCGTTTCTACATTTATAAAGTTGGTGGTGGTACCAGAATCAATGAGAGACTCAAGTGCGACTTGTCACTTGGAGTCTATGGTTACTGTGACTGGAATCTCCAGAATGAGCTCTTCTTAATTGCTGGAGGGCCTCTCTGCGGAGCTCTGGGGAGGAAAGCCAATGAAGTTTCCCTGGTTGGAGACAGAGGAAGAGGCAGGTCTCTGCTCTGCCACTTGCTCGGGTGTTCTTGCCGGAGTTGCTTGGCCTCTCACAGGACAAGCCCTTACTATGTGACCCAGGACCCCACAATAAAAGCAACGGGCTCTTTCTCACTTTCTCTGTCTCTCAGCATTGGAAATTAGTCTTCGTGATGCTCCAATTTGCATTGGCTCCTCTGCCCCTGGGTAAGCAGAAGTGGCAGGGAAAGCTGCAAATCCTGGAAGTGCTGCTCTGAATCCTGCTCTGCCTCTCCCCGGCTGGAGCTGCCATAATTCTTCCAGCCTGGCATCTATCACTACGGTCAGCTGGTATAAATCCTCGAAGGTTGCTGGGGTTCCTTGCCTCACCAGCTTGCTCTTAATCCCTTCATCAAGCCCTTGTTTAAACTAATCTTTTAAGGTGATCTCATTCCAGCCCAAGTCTCCTGCCAACAGTTTGAAATCAGCTATGTAATTTCCCACTCTCCTATTGCCTTGTTGGAGTTTTCAAATTTCCCGGCTGGCGGTGACTTTGCTGGTCGGGTCATTGAAGTGGGCTCTGAAATGTCCCATAAAATTCTGGTAGTCGTTTAGAATTGGGTTGTTGTTCTCCACCATTTGGATGGACCATCTTGCAGCTGATCCTTTCAGTAGGCTTAAAATAAAGGTGACTCTGGTTCTGTCTGTTGGGAATTCAGCTGGTCGGCTGTCGAAGAACATGGTACACTGACTGAGGAATGTTCGTAGTTGCGCAGCCTCTTCCCCAAACTTTTCTGGCAACCAGCCCTGGGACCTCAGGACGACTGGTGGGGGTGCTGCTGCCAGGACTGGCTGCAAAGCGGCTGGAGCTGGCTGCTGTAACTGCTGCAGAATGGCTGTTTGTAGTGTATTGACCTGAATATTAACCTGCTCCTGGTGTTGCTGCAGAGCTGTCGCGAGCTGCTGGATCGCCTGTCAGAGTTCTTGTGCCTCCAAAGACATTCTGCAAAACTTCTCCCTCCCTCTTTCGATGGGAGTTTGGAGTTTAGCTGGATTGATGTCCTGACTTCAAGTGAAGGAACACGCTGAGACTTGGTGTAAAAGCTCTAGTGTTTTATTGCTCTACTCTGCTAGACAGAATCCAGCTAAACTGAAATGAATTAGTGATGCTCAGAGAAAAGGCCCATGAAACTAGGGCGGTGCCTTCTTTAGCCTCTTGGGAGGAAAGCAAAGCGATTCAGTACTGCGCATGCGTTTATCACCTTGGAGGGAGCCCCCTCCTTCTTCACCAGTTATCTCCCTGACACATATGCTAAGCCCCCCCAAATTATTTTTGATCAAAAATGCACATTATTAAAATACAATAGAAGTCAAAGCCTAGAGATTTTCTTTAAGCATAATTTGCATGTGCTCAGCTGATCTATTTGTTTGTTTGTTTTAATTATTTGTGATTTTAAGAAAAAGTGAGGCTTGAAAGATAGGGTTTAGATTCAAGATCCAAGCATGCATAGAATAATGTGAACAAGCTTGGGGTGAAACTAGGCTTTGGTTGTGCTTATGGCATACTAGCTAAAATGTGCCAACATTTGTAGGAACTGTCCTTAACATGGCTATCTCTCCCTCCATCCCCACTCCTTATTTAGCTAGAATTAGCAGAATGGAGCCATGGTTGAAACTGTTAGAGAAAGCACCTGGCTGCACACTTATGTTCAGAGTATACAGAGGTTTGACAGTAAGGTAGCTGGGAAGCCTTTGGGAGATTTCAGTGCAGTACATTTTCTTTTTACAACTGGCTTTCCATTACATAACTTCCTATCATAACAGATTTTCAGACCACCAGCCAGATGCAGATAAATGCAGGAAAACATGAACGGGAGAGTGCTAGCAATTTATTTCCCATTATTTCCTTCTAAGGTCAAGTGGGAGGTGAATAAATTTTTGTTACTCTACAACTGGTGGAACTCAGAGTGAGGAGCACTGATTGGATTATGTAGTTTGTATTCTCCTATTGGTCAGCAGATGGGAATGAGAGTGGGCACTGATTGGATTATTATGGGTTTTTTTGTGTGTTTGTGTTTGTAAGTGTTCGTTGCACTTCCTGGCAGTTGTTAAGATGACTGTAGGTTATTTTCAACCACTTTGTGGGAGATGGGGTATTAGGTACCATTATCTGTCCATCCAGCATGGCCCTCAGATCTTCTTGGAGTACAACAGGACTGTTCCTGTTAAAACTTGCTTAAGGAACAAGTTCTTTCAGAGCTCAAATATGTTCCTGTGCCCTTGATTATTCTTTGATTTCTAAGAGTCCATCTCTTGATAGCCAACTTAACTGAAAGAAACATCCCAGCAAATTCTTAACAGGATTTATAGAAAGGGTAAGGGATATGGTTATTATAATATAATATATAAATAACTGTATTATTTCCACTTTAAAACTCAATTTATGCTTCAGTTTGTTCAGGCAGAAATTTGGGGGTTTATTTATTTATTAAATTTAGATAGCTGCCCATCTCACGAATGTGACTCTGGGTGGCGTACAGCAAAAACAAAACAATAAAAACCCATCTTAAAATAACAATCAAAAACAAGAACCATACATATAACATGGGAACGTGTTTAAAAACTCATACATAATAAAGCCATCTTGCGGGCTCCCTGTTGCCAAAGGATCTCCAGGTCTGTTAAAAAAAAATGTTTTGAGGGCTTTCCAGAAGGCCACAAAAGTTGGGGCTAACCTCACCTCATAATGCTCCAAAGGGTAGTGCTATGGCAGAAAAGTCTCATCTCCTAGGTCCCGTCAGATGGAACTCCCTAACAGATGGGACCTGGGACATGCCCTTCCTGCCCTTCTTTTCTGGTGGAGGGGTGTCAAAAAGATAGAAGTGGTTTGTCATTGCCTTCTTCCAATTTTCTTTTATTCCCCAATCTAGCCTACAGCAGTGAGATTTTCTGGGGGTCTTCCTTCCAAGTAGCAACCAGGTCCAACCCTGCTTAGCTTTTTTTAATATCAGCAAAGGTCAGCTGCAACCTGCTCCAAACTGGAGAGGTGGCTGCTGGTTCTCATCTCTTCACTCATTTCAGGTGGCTACCCATGACTCAGTCCTAGCTCTTTTTTAACCCCCACAATCACTTTGATTATGGTGCTGACTCCAACTGACAGGGGAAAAAAAGCAGTTTCGGGATGTGTATAAAGAAAATGGCTCAGCCAGAGGCTTCAGAGCACCCCTCGGGCTTTGAATCAGTAGAAGTAAATAACTCTAAATGAGAATAAGATAGTTTCACTGTGATTTGCACAGGAGACATAAAAAGCTGGAGTATGGAAAGGTTGTTGTGCAAATCAAGCTGAAGGTAATTGGGCACTGTGATACATATCCCATCCTTGCAGCAGATGGTATGAACACTAGGCAAGAATAGTAGTGGAAATCGTGTCAGCATGAGCAGGATTTTAAAAAGCTTTATCTAATTAGCAGATGCTCAGCCTTCTTGATGGGTGTGCAGCTTGAACAAACCTATAGAGCATTCTAAGACACAATTCCACTTAGATCATAAGAAAATTAAGTTTCTCCAGCAGAGAAGATTAAACTCAAGCTTGGTATGTGACAGTGAATAGAATTGTTAACTGGAAATATAATCTAAACAACAGGCAGACATCCTTTCCTTTGAACTTTGGTGACACTTTTAAACAAGAGAATTATCCTACAAACATTTCCACTGCAGTCTTTTTTTATTATTATTATTTCTGGTAAATTGTATTACATTTGACATTCCTCACCCAGGGGAAAAAAAAGTACATTTTAGGATGAGATGTACAACTTACATAGTCTTTGAAATACAGTATAGAAACTTGAAAGCCTGACCATCATTCAGTGTTCATTTGGATATCGACTAGCCAGCTAGCACAAAAAAAGGAGGAACTAACTGCATGTTTTTCTTCCGAGACGACTTGGTCGATGAGGGGATGACGAAAAATCTTTTTATCATTAATTCAAAAACAAAACATACTATGTAATAATGATAACGACTCTGAGGAACCCAACTGGGAACTGAAATATTTGCAAAAATTTGAAAGGTACTGAATTTTTTTTATTTATCTTGTGACTGAAAATTCTTGAAGCAAAAGTAGGTTGTATACCATGAACATGAAATGTATGTATTTGTGTAGATTAGTGTTTGTGTGAAACTCTTGATTAACCTAATTTCCGAGATTCCAAATGTGAAATCTGTCAGGGTTCACAGTTGAATCCTGCCATTAATTGTGTAGTGTTAGTATAAGCTTGTGAACTGTGAGGAGGGCGTGAGCTGTGCCAATTACAGTGTTGTGGTTTTCATTGGAGACTGTGGAATGCGGCACCAAGGTCGGCCACCTGCTGGAGTCGGAGGCCTGAGAACGGAGAGGGAAGATTCTGGACATTGACATAATAGGTGCTGTGAAATTGGTGCGCAGGGGGGAGAGTTAAGTTAGGGCTGTTTAGCGGGAATCCGGCATTCGGATCTTTGGGAGTGTTCCAATTTACATGTATTCTTAAAGCTTATTCTGCATTGCAATGTAGTGCATTGAGAAGTGTTTATTGGGGCATTGAAGTTGGAGTCATTACAAAATCATATGAGCTCTCAAATGCTATTTCACTTAAGTTTCCAAATGGTATGAAATATTGAATATTATTGCATATCAACTGCTATAAATTTAAAAAAGAAAACTGGTGAGGTCCAGACCTGATCTTCAGACATCTTGTAGAATACAGGCTACACGTTGACTTCACTCTTATGTTATTGAATTTCTATTTCCTCCTGGCTTCATCCATCTCCTTCAGTAGTTGACCTGCACAATATTAACTGTTGTAACTGGGAACTCAAAGAATATCCAACACTGAAAGACGTAAAAGGGATTTGGAGAAAAACAGACTTCAGCCCTAATTATACTAGATTTAACATTTATATAAATACAGTACATATCCTCACCATCCTTTGTTTTTAGGCAATTTCCTGTTTTGGGGGTGAGGGAAGTCGTAACAACATTAATTTCTTCCTAAAGTTCTTAAAAATCCAAATATTGGATTCACCCAAACTGCACACCTAATTAAAGTTCTACATGAATGTTGTCAAGCAACCAGGTAGACCCTAGGAAGTTTGCTAGATTTCGTGCAGGAATAATCATATTTTTTCTTTAAATCTTGCTCTATTCTGCTGAACTACCAGGAGATTATGTTTTAAAACCATGATTTCCCCTAAATATATTCAGTATCTTTTACTTCAAAACAAAGTAAAGTTTATCAATATCTTATCATAGTGGATTCTGTCTACCAAAAGCACTTAAAATAAAAGTGGCTTAACCTTATCACTCCAGCAAAGGAGTTCGTTACCTTGTCGTGGTGCTGGAGCTTGAGCACCTCAATGACGCCATGAGCTAAACTGTGAAGGGACACACAAGATGGGAAGGTTATGGCAGAGAGGTGAGACTAAATACGATCCCTGGGGAAGGTAACGGCAACCCACCCCAGTATTCTTGCCATGAAAACTAAATGGATCAGTACAACCAGAGATACGTTGGTATACCATTGGAAGATGGGACTCCCAGGTCAGAAGATGGTCAAAATGCTACTGGGGAGGAACAGAGGATAAGTTCAACTAGCCCCAGATGTGATGACGCAGCTAGCTCAAAGCCGAAAGGACGACTAGCAGCTGACGGTGCTGGTGGTGAACAACGAATCATATGTTCTAAAGATCAACACACCATAGGAACCTGGAATGTAAGAATGGAAGGCAAAAGGAAGAGGGGCCAACCAAGGGCAAGATGGATGGATGATATTCTGGAGTTGACAGACTCGACCGTGGGGAAGCTGGGGATGGCGATGGCTGACAGGAAACTCTGGCATGGGCTGGTCCATGAAGTCACGAAGAGTCAGAAGCGACTGAATGAATAAAGAACAAAAATTTTAGTGAACTACATCACAATTTTAACGTAGCATTAGTTGCCACTGGTTGTCTCATAGTCCTTCCCTGAAAGCTGTAGTAGACCACAGTAGCAGATCACTTTGGAAATACAACAAAGGCAAACTGACAGTACTAAAATACATGCACATAGCAGGGGAATGCCTCCTTTGAGATCCGTATCTGTCAGTTGTAGTGTTTAAATTAAACTGTCATCTTTCCTGCTGCATATGCTTATGAGCTTAAAAGTGCCCTTTAGAAAACTGTTTTGAAAAATAGCATAAGGATTTGATGTCAGCCTACTGCAAATATTTCTAATTCATAGCAGATTATGAAGGGATAATGAAGAGATCATATTCATGCATACCAAGCTTGAAAAATGAGAAGAGAATGGCATATACTCCTTAGATCTCATCATTTATTTTATCCTTATATCCATATTATTACCTCCATCATGGTCCCAAGACTGAACCAACTGATAGTTGGAGTGTGTGTTTTCTTCCACACGCAGAGTATCAGAAAGTGATTACCTTCAGAGACCAATAAATGACGTTTCATTGTAGTAACTTAGTTGCAGTTGTATTAGTTACTCATTCAAACAGATACTATTTACAGTTCTCTTCCAGATCCCTGGAAGCGTTACAATTCTTTCATCACTCACCAGAAAAGATAAGTAGCAGAAGCAAACAGAGTATAAGCAAACAGTGAGCAGGGCGATGCAGGCAGGCAGGTTCTTTTATACTCAACCTGGATCACGTGCTGCCTGACCTTTTAAAGTTTGCAGGTGTTTACCTAATAAGATTTGTGACTTATTCCTCAGAGAATAATACACCAACACTCCTCTTATTATGCTAGAGGTGTAAGTCGCAACCCATTTTTTTCAGTTAACTCCTTGTGTTTTACTGCAGCAAGGGGCTTTGTTAGAAAATCAGCAATCATGTCTTTTGAGTCACAATACTTTAACACAATTTCACCTTTGGCTATTAAATCCTAGAAATGATAGCATTGTATGTCAATATGCTTAGTTCTGTTCTTACAACCCTCAGACTGAGCCATATGAATACAAGCCTGATTATCTTCAAAAACAGTTACAGGCTGATGCAATTCCATGCCTATATCTTTTAACAATTGTTTAAACCATACAATCTCATTACAGATTTGTGCCAGGCTATAAAATTCTGCTTCTGCTCTAGAAAGAGCAACAAGTGTCTGTTTCTTAGAATGCCAGGCAATTGTTGAGCCAGCATATTCTATTATAGCTCCATAAGTTGACTTATGATCATTTAGATCTGCTCCCCAGTCTGAATCGGCATATGCCTATAAGTCTCCTGTCCCAGAAGCAGAAAGCCTCAGACAGTAATCCTTTGTGCCTTGCAAATACCTAAACAGTCTTTTCAATGCTGCTTTTCCAGTATAAGTTGTTTTTTTACTTGTCTGTTTAAAATTGAAACAGCATTAGAAATATCTGGATGAGAATGATTTGCAATGTACAATAAAATTCCAGTTGCAGATTTAAACCCATCTGCCTCAGATAACTCAAGTTCTCCCACCTCCTTCTGGAATTCAGGAAGCATAGGCATTAAGACTGATTTACATTCCTGCATATTGAACTCCTCTAGTAGTCTCTTGATCCTATTACTTTGGTTCATAAAAAAATTACCATCTTTTTCTCTGTATATTTCCAAGCCTAAGTAATTTGTCACTATGCCAAGATTATTTAACATAAAATTGTTCTTCATGTACGATTCAAAATCATGTTGCTTTTTGTCTGATGAAGTAAGTAACAGTAAATCATCAACATACAAACACAAAGACATAAAATGTTGTCTTTCTTAACATAAACACATGGATCTGCTTTTCCTTTTTCAAAACCAAAACTTTGCAGTGTTTCATCTAATTTTAGGTTCCAGCAGCAAGCTGCTTGTTTCAAACCATAAACTGATTTTTGTAGTTCACAAACCAAATTTTTTCCTTGTTCAAAACCAGGTGGTTGTTGCATGTACAATTTCTGGTCTAATTCACCATACAAAAATGCAGTTTGAATGTCGTAATGATAAACTGACATCCCTTTTAGTGCAGCAACTTTCAACAACAATCTGATTGATTCACCCTTTGTAACAGGTACAAAAGTTTTGTCAAAGTCTAATTGTTTTCTTTGAGAAAATCCTTTAGCAAGTAACTTTGTTTTGTATTTTTGTATTTTTGAACTTCCCACTAGCATCGTTTTTTAGTTTGAAGACCCATCTACAACCCAGACAACATCCATTGGGAGGCAGATTAACTAATTTCCAAGTTTTATTTTCTTTCAAGGAATCTAATTCCTGTTGCATTGCATCATACCAGCATTCTGTAATCTCAGGTGGCATATCATTTATTTGCTGTAAAGACTCTGGTTCAGAGTAAACATGGAAACCTTTAACCATATCCACCTCAAAACGTTGAGGAGGAATTCCTTTATTACTCTTTTGTGATCTGCAAGGTATTACAGGGCTAACAGGGTTAATATTCTGTCTTCCCTCACTTTTCTGAGTAGCATCTGTCTCATCAGACAGATTTTCACCTTGCTCCTGTTGTTTAATGAACTCATTTGGCAAAGAATCTTGTGGAATGTTCTCAGCAAGTTCTTGTCTTTGCCCTGGTTTGAAATCAACTTGCAATCTGGAATTTATTTTTTCCCAGTTTTGTTCTGCAAAGGAAGAACTTTTGCTAATTATTAATTTATCACCTAATATGAACCTGTAGCTTCTTTGCTTTGTTCATACCCAACAAAAATTGCTTTCTTTGTTTTGGAACCTCCTTTTCTTTGTTGTTTTGGTACAAAATGACTGATAACGCAGGTGTTATACCATGTGACACATTGTTTTGGCTAGTTCCTTCAGGCATCCCGTGAGAACCTTTCCCAGAGGAGAGACAATGTGCAACACTGCCATCTCGTGGCAATTTCTATTATTTGCAACAGGCTTTAAGTTTTAACATTATGTTTCTGTAACTCATGACTCCATGTTTTCCTCCAATCAGAAAGCTGAAACAAGTGTATATCTCAGCTGTGAACTATGGGTCTATGCTTCTTGACTTCTGGACTTGTTGTCATGTTCCTATATGTGTGATAGCCTATACACGCCTGTCTGTCTGTGTAAGCCATGGCGTTCTTCACATCTGCTGATGGAACCAAGGAACGAAACTCTGCTTATGGTTTGTTGTTTTTCTTTTTTGCAGTAATGTAACTCTGTATGCATTTATTGCCTTATGCTACAAGTAAACACTTTTAGCCCTAAACGCTGTGCTCTGTTTGTTTACTCCGGCCTGGAACTCCATAAGCCAGCATATCCCACAGGTTATGGGCCCAGTGTGGAAGGTACGCTATTTGCTGCGTTGAATCTGGCTGTAACAGGGGGTTTGTTTTTGAGGCGAACTGAAATATTACTTGGGTAGAAACATTTTGTCTATTAGTTTTTGACAGTGAAACAAAGGAATTTTCACAATAGGATAAATGACAATTAGTACCAGAATCTAACATCCAGAAATCAGAATCATATTTTTCATGAATTTGTGCAATATGTGTTGTTTGAAGAGCCTTCTTTTGTGTTGCCTCTCTGTTCTTTTTTCCTGTCTTTCATTCTTTGGGCAATAAATTACAGTTTTTCTGTAAATGTCCAGCTGAGCCACAATTGATACACCGGCGGTTGGCTAGAGCTGTTACCTCAGCCTGATTGCCCTTCCCTGCTTTTCCATGCTGTAGCTCTTCAAAACTGTGTGTCGGGACACGTTAGTGTGTCGGCTGCAGTGTCTGGGTGTGTCACGGCTGCTGCTGCCTCCGAGCCCTGCCAGGATTCTGTGCGGGTCCTAGTGCCTGCCTTGTGCCTTGCTGCCTCCAAACCTGCTGTGATTCTGCGCAGGTCCTAGTGCCTGCCTTGTGCCCTGCTGTAAGAGTGTGTCGCAAAATGATGCCCTGCTGTAAGAGTGTGTCGCAAAATGATGCATGTCTAAAAAGTGTGTCACCAACATGAAAAGTTTGGAAAGTGCTGCTGTAGCTTATCAGAAGAAATGGGTGGAGACAAACACCATTCCTGTCGCTTCTCCCACATAGCAAGTAGCCATCCAGAAACATACGAAGGAGTAAGTTCAGCCTCGAGCATTGCTTCCAGGGTGCAAATTAACGTATCCCACGTTTCACTCAGTGAAGATAAAATAATGTATGCTTTTGTTAGAGGTGTAAACTCCATTCCCCTCTCTTTCAATTCTACAAACAGCAGCTTTATGGAGTTTAAATGCTCAGGTGGGCTGCCATCCTCCTATAGATAAGCTTTGTAAAGTTTTCTAGTTAGGGAGACCTTACTTCCTGCTGTTGCTTTTATATGCAAATCTCTTAGTGCCTCCCAGAGTTGTTTTGCATACTGCAAACCACACACATTCACTAGCTGAATGTCTTCAACTCCCAAAATAATGATGCTCTGGCATCCTCATCCAGCATCAGACATGCATTGCTGGGATTTGCTGGAGTTGCTTCACCAATCAGAGCCCATAAATCTTCCCTCCGAAGGTACATTTCCATTTTTAAACTCCAGTTTATGTAGTTAGTTTCTTACAATCGCTCGAGCGGCATTCCTAAGTATTGATAAGCAGCCATGGCTTCTATCTTTACAAAGCACCTCGTAAATTCCTCTCTGCAAAGCTTTTCTGCAAACATATTGACTGCTAGAAACCCCAGATAAAACAAACTCCGCTTGCGATGTACTGCTGAAGGCTTTCACGGCCGGAGTTCGATGGCTGTTGTGGGTCTTCCGGGCTGTGTGGCCGTGTTCTGGAAGTTGTGGTTCCTAACATTTTGCAAGCATCTGTGGCCGGCATCTTCAGAGGGCAGGAGCACAGACAGAAGATCTCAGATCACTTCTGTCTGTGCTCCTACCCTCTGAAGATGCCGGCCACAGATGCTGTCAAGACGTTAGGAACCACAACTTCCAGAACACAGCCACAAAGCCCGGAAGACCCACAACAGCCATCAAACTCCACTTGCCTTGTTTACTTGTCCTCAGATGCAAACAAACTGCTGAGCTGGTCTCTCTTTGTGCTTTCTGGGCCCATAACCTGTTGGAGTGTGTGTTTTCTTGCACACACAGAGTATCAGAAAGCGATTAGCTTCAGAGACCAATAAATGATGCCAGTCATTGTAGTAACTTAGTTGCAGTTGTATTAGTTAATCATTCAAACAGATACTATTTACAGTTCTCTTCCAGATCCCTGGAAGTGTTACAATTCTTTCATCATTCACCAGAAAAGATAAGTAGCAGAAGCAAACAGGAGTAGAAGCAAGCAATGAGCAGGGTGGGCAGGCAGGTTCTTTTATACTCCTCAACCTGGATCACATGCTGTCTGACCTTTTAAAGTTTGCAGGTGCTTACCTAATAAGGCTTGTGACTTACTCCTCAAAGAATAATACACCAACAAAAATATCATTTTTTTCTGTAACAAAGGCTAAATATGGTGATGGCCACCTAAAACAGATCTTCTGTCTCCACAAAGCAACAGCAGAAAAACAGTTAAAGGAAAGAAGAGGATAAGGGCAATAAACATGAGTACATAAAACAATAGTTACTTTACAGATAAACAATGAACCAAGATAAAAAATATTCAATGAAAATTTGTAATAGAAATTGATATGCCCTCTGCTAAAACATATATATTCAGTTCAGCTAGAAAGCCTCTGCCTTTCTCCTTTTGATGCAGTGAAATAGGGACATATTAAACTGATTCTGCAGTTACTGCATTGGCTTACAATTACTGTGGGGGCTCATTTATTGACTGGCTTTTTAGGAGGCAAGAATTATTCTGTATCAGGTCTGTCACTTTTCCTAAGTCCATACTATCTCCTTTCTGCTTCATTCTCAATTAAAAAAAATACCGCATTTATATTCTAATACACAAGGTGTTTTTCCTCCCCAGAAAATGTGTTTTCTGTATGTATTTTGGCACCTTTTGGAGCTGAAAGTTAAAAGACTGCAAAAGCCAAAGGACTGCAGAACCCAACAGATAACTGTTTTAGGTATTAGACTGAAAAATCTAAAATAGGTTAAAAGTGCAGACTAAAGAAGCATTAATTGTTAAGGTTTTCCATGACCTAGAAATCACAAACATTAAAGGTTGGCTCATATAAAACTCAGCCTGCTTACATTTTTCAGGGATAACACTGAGCAGTAGGGCCATATCAAATGCGAAGAGGACATATTTTACAAGGCCAATCCCTTTCATCACTGCCCAAGTGGTAATTAACAACTTCTCCTACAAAGTCCAGAGTGGTTACAGTTTTTCAAGCAGAAGGAGAATTTCCCTTTGGTTCTGCACTACTATAGAATGCATTATTTTAGTTAATATTCTTTGTTATTTTAAATTGTTTATGTCACTGAGATTGTTTGATATTCCTTTGGAAGTAACCTAAAACCTATATGAGGTGGTACATATATTTTAAATAATCAATCCCTTTAGATGCTTTTTAAAATTATTTTCCTTCTTTTGCTTCACTTCTCTCCCCCCCCCCCCATTTATCCAGTTCCTTCATTTTGACACTTAATTAGCCCAATGATTCACATATGGTTATTCTGATTCATGCACACGTTTACAATAGTGTCACATTTGTGAGGATCCAGAACTGTTCCCATCTTAGAGTATACGATGTTGATTTAGAACCAATCTCCAGTTACTGAAGCTCCTGTTCCAGTAAGTTCTGTGGAGGAGGCATGCATTTGGAAACTGCAATGTTAATAGTAGGAGAAGATTGATGACTATTAAATTTGGATGTCTCAAAAAATTATTTCATTAGCAGATGTAAAAAACAAACACTATACTACTACTAAGGTACTGTACAGCTAGGCCAGCCTTTCCCCAACTTAGATAACCATCAGATCTGAGGACTTCAATTGCCACAGCCGAAAGGAACTCCAGATTGGGAAAAGTGACTGTAGCAATCTAATAGAAAGGCAGCTAAATTACCTTGATTGAGCTATAGAGTTTAGCATGGAAGCCCTGGTTTGTACTTAATTGGAGGAACTATGAAGGGAAGCCAGGGATGTAAGCTAGACTGGGAAATTGACAAAATATCCTGGAAGAAGTCAGTGGCACAGCACTTATTTATCATGCAAAGAAAATAGCATGGATCTGTTCATGCAAATCACCAAGAGCTGAGCACAATTCAGATGCAGCTTCATTTCACTTCCCATCTGTAGAGTTCTGCTTGCACAATACACTCACTAGGATTAGAGAAATTTGACTCTGTTTCCTCTGAATTCAGTTTATGAGTAGCATGGGAATAAATAGTCCTAAAATCTAAATAATATTTTTTCTCCTTTCCCATCAGTGGGAAATTCCTTTTAAATAAGGGTCTCTTCAGTCAATGTAACCAAAGTAATTTTCTTCAGGACTTAACTCCAAGTATTAATACTGATATTTTTTTTCTGAATAACAAGAGAAGAGGGTTACCAAAGTACATAGCAGCTTTACTGCTTAAACCATCCTGTAAGGAGCAAACACTACATTTGCTAAAACAACTGCTTTAATTTCACTAAAGTGCAGAAATATTTGATTTTAAAAAATCCAAAATTATATTCCTAGATCTCATATAGATTTCATAATAAGTTTTTGTTAACTTATCCTAAGTGTGTATGCTTGATGTAAAACTGGCTTTTATTGTGCTTGTGATATACTGCCCAAAATATAGCACAATTGACCAATGCTATCTTTATCATTAACAGGGAATGCTACATATGGTACAGGTATGAATAAGGCTGGTAACCTAGTCTACTTTTTCTATGTTATTAAAAAGTGTTACATGAAAGCATTGATTGACCATAGCCATAATGACAGGTGGCAGTCAATATCCATGGACTCATCTGGTGATTGTGACCTAGAGCAATTGTAAAAAAACAAAAACAAAAAAAGGGGAGGGGAGGGGAGGGGAGGGGAGGGGAGGGGAGGGGAGGAAAGGAAAGGAAAGGAAAGGAAAAGAAAGGAAAGGAAAGGGGAAAAAAAATATGCTGCATGCCTGTGAAATGAAAAGAAAAGGAAATTAAATGATCTGAATGAACATGGATTGATCTTGTGAAACTGCATTGATAAACCTAACCGCCCAGGATCCCTCCTTGTGAGGGAGATGGGCGGTAATATAAATATGATAAATAAATAAATAAAATAAATAAAATAAATAAATAAATAAATACATGCAGGGAAGTGAAATTTACATTTTGAGTAGGAATGAAAAGTCCAAAAAGTATGCAGTATCAAAAGGTATGAATGAATGCCAACTAAGTTATTGTGAATGTATATGAATATAGGAATCTGCAAGTTGGTGATAGATGCATGCTATGCTCCAGTGAATGGTTAAAATGGAAGAATCAGAGATGAGGTTTGGGAAAAATTGTGCAACATTTTGAACAAATACAATCTAGGGGGAAATTTTCTTAGGTAATATGAATGAAGAGGTAGCAACAATGTATTATAGTATAGAAAAAGCAAGAAAGGAAAGAGGATGTGGAAACTCTTGGACCAGAGTGAAAAAAAAAGATGTTGCATAGTGCCATAGAAGACTGTGGACTTACACTAATGAGAAGTATGAAAAATGATGAGTGGAATAATGAAGTGAATGAGGCTGTAGATGAGAGGAAAATTCATAAAAAGAATGATTGCTCTAAAAATAAAAAAGGGTGAAAGAAAGATATTGTTGAAAATGTATATATAGAATAAGATAGTTGCAGAGAATGTAATCATAGAGAGCAAGGAATGTTTAAGATTAAAGGAAGCAGAGATGTAGAATGGTTTTGTTGGAAGGAAAATGTTTGGAAATGGTTAAAAAAGGCTAAACAAAGAATCTCCAAGAAAGTGAATAAACATTAAAATTAAAAGTGATTATATTATTTGGGAATGCTGAAAAAGTATTTAGAGATTTTTATGGGAATAATAATAATCATATGTCAAAAATACAGTTGAAAGAAATATATAAATATTGGTGCAAAAATGGATGGAAAGAAAGTGGTAAATGCTATGAGAATGATGAACAATTATAAGACTGAAGGAATAGACAATGTAACTCTATAAATATAGAAATATTGATGTGGTTGAATGATGGAATCGTTATGCAGCTTGTTTAACGTGTTTGTGAAGGCTGCATTGTGTCTGATGTTTGGAGGAATGCTAGTACTGTTCCTCTATACAAAGACAAAGACATCGAGAGTGAATGCCAAAACGACTGGGCAATTAGTTTGCAAAGTGTGCCTCAGAAAGTGTTTGGCAAATTCCACAATGTAAAATGTGTGGTGGGGGGAGGAGATGGTAAAATTATCCAGACTGAAACAGGATGAAAATTGGGTAAGGAGAAGAGGTACAGTAGTTGCACTGGAAAACGAAAGAAAGAAAAAGAAAGGAATGCAACAGGACGGAGATGTGATGTGCAGTAGAGGTAGAGGTATCTAGCTGGGAAGAAAAGAGAAGTCTTGTTTAGGCATTACATAAGGGTTAAATTCCCAAGGCAAAGAGCTCCTCTGAAATACTAGTTAACCTTAGGCAAATTTTCAAAGGAATCCATGTGTTGCATCTTTGAAGTGTGCTGCTATTTCTACTTCTTGCTCATTCCACAACAGCTTCTACGATTCTTATTAGCAAATATGAGATAATCCCTACAATTTAAAAATAATTATTTGGGTGTATAAAGAAGAATTCATCTTCCTATTAGTAAATATGGTACTTCACAAAGTTGCTACTGAACCTCAGAGTATGCTGGCACCCATATGTCCTTTGAATAGAGTTTTTTGGCATGTATATTTTTGCCAGCAATTTAAATATTTGGCATTTAATATACCCGTTTTTGTGCATCTTTTTTGAGTTAGAGAATTTCACAAAACTCCAAAAGACAGAATTCCACAAAATGTGCTGTAGGTGATTGGCTGTACCTGTGGCAAAATGGAGTAAAGTGTAATTTTGTAGTCCCCATAACAGCAATATTCTGCTAGTGTACCATTGGTATAGCTCTTCTTCTGATCCAGTGTTAGTGAAGTATGAGATTGCTCTGCACTTCTTTTGGATGAATGATTGTGTTACAGGAAATATTATCATAATAGGCTTTGCTCCAGCACCCTCAATTCATTGTAAAATCTCCTTCCCTTGAACAATATGTGTAAACATTATCAACTTTCAGTATATATGGGGAGAGAGGGAGCACAGACATCACAATGTACAGAGAGCTGCATTATTTCATTTCGATAGTCTTGTAAAAGCATGTAGGGAGTTTGCCATTTGACCAATATCTGTTCATTTTCCATTATAAATACCTGAAAAAAGTTCTTCACAATAGGCCCATTCAGACTTCCATCTAAGCACATGAAGAGCTGAGTGAGAGGAAACAAAGGTCTTTCTGGTCTTCCTCTAGCTTTCATGTGTTCAGGCACAAGATCTGAAGAGGAGTTGAATAGGACAACACAAGGACAATGGAATCTGGGACCAGCTTTACTTGGATTCAAGATCACACTTAGAACTCTCCTTCATACCTCTCACAAGTGACTCCTCTTCAGTTCTCTTGCTTAAACAAATGGAGTTTGGAGAATGGGGGAAGGACTCCCTGTAAAGCGCAGTGTTCTCACCACTTTGCACCTTTCACATGTTCAGGAAAATGTCTGAAAAAGGCTACTAGATAGATCTCATAATTAAAGAATGTAAGACCTGCATTGTCTACAAATGGCTTCCTTCCATTTTGTCCTATGTTGCCCCCATCTATAAGCACAAGCAGCACAAGACAGGCAATGGATAAATAAAGAAGACAGGATTCAATTCCCCACAGTGACACACTCTCCTCATCTCCCCACCTGTGCTGCTGATGTACGATTTATCAGCTGTAAATCTCCTCTCTGCCAGCAGCCCTCAAAAAAGGAGAAAGTGTATATAAGGCTACACACCAAAAGGTTTTAAAAAGCTGAAATCAATAAATCAGATTTTTAAAAACATAATCAGACAAAGGACATCAGGATTATCTCTTTATGTTTTGTCATCCCCATAGTGTTCTTGTGAGAGCCAGTTTAGTGTAGCAGTTAAGGCATCAGGCTAAAAACCAGGAGACCATGAGTTCTAGTCCTGCCTTACGCAGAAAGCCAACTGAGTGATCTTGGGCTAGTCACTTTCTCTTAGCCCTAGGAATGAGGCAATGGCAAACCACTTCTGAAAACCTTGCCAAGAAAACTGCAGGGACTTGTCCAGGCAGTTGCCAGGAGTCAACACTGACTTGAAGGCGCACGCATACACACACACAGAGTTCTTGCACTATTTTTTCACCTACTTTTTCTCCTTTTCTACACAACTTTTTCCCTGATCCTTTAATGTTTCATTTTGGTCTTCACACCTGCAGAAATTCACAGAGACTGACAATACAGTTAACTGGAGACATCGCTGGCCTCCATATTAATTTTTAGAAAGTAGCACAGAAGAAACCACCAACATTCCTTTCAACATATTTTTATGTTCCTACATTTTCAACTTTGCTAATTTATTCTGTGTTCTCTGTCTTCTTATTAAACTACAAATCAACTATTAAGAATTGACATTTCTTATTTTAACAGTTTTTAACGGAACAAGCCTGCCCTTAATCAAATCACTAGGTTAATATTTACTACAACTTCCCCATTCTTCCAGACAGAAGTATAAGAGAGGTTTTTGTCCCATCCTTTTTGAGTTCTCCATTTGATGGGATCTTCCATACATAGGCAAATGGAGATCTGTGTGGAAGGAAGGAAAGAAGTCCAAACCCTTTATTCAGGCCATAATGCATTGGGCAATAACACCTCATAATGAACAATTACAAGTAGATAGTAATCAGACTGATTTTGTCCACATGGGTACAGTTGTGTCTGTCCATGGGAATTTCACTGATGCATGTACCTCTCTTTCTAAATGGGACATTAAGTAATCCATTAGCAGGAAAAGAAATCAGAAAGCTATTCTTCAGCAGGCAGACTCCAGTAACCTCCTTCTCCCTTGTTATGTGCATTTAGTGGTAGCATCAAAAGAAAAAAAAAAGAAAAAGAAAAACAACTAAGTCCAGTTCACACCATTCACCCTACCAGCATTACAAGCATGAAGTTGATGAGTTGTGAAGTGAGCTGATTAGGGATTTTTGCTATTCACCACAGCACCTGGTGGAACAAAAATGCCTATTGGTGCATTGCCAAGGTAGTCACTGGACCTTGAAAAAGGGTGCCTCAGGAAATGGAATCAACTGGGATAAGCAAATGGAACAGAGTGGCAGAATAAACAGAAATAAATGCAGATGCCACAAGAGTTGCAGATTGTGATTCAATTGCAGGGATTCTCTGCTAGGGGAAAAATGGGAGCTATAACTCTACGCACACCATTACTTCCTTCCCTCCAAACACATCATTACTTTCTTACCCATTCAGTCAGTCCCAGACTTGAGTGCACAGAGGTATGAACGAAAGTACTAGGCTGTACATCAGCAACAGTTCCTACCTTGCACTGTTATTGAAGTTATAGAAATATTTTAGGTTTGTTCTATGTGTATAGCATAGATGACAATTCATTATAGCCTTTTTAAAGGCATTAATCTAACTATTCAGAGGCTTTCAAACTGGATAGAAAATTGAGCTACACACATAAACTGGTCTTCTACGTTTTAAAGTTTCACGTGGTCAATTTGGAGGTTGTTGCGTGTGTGTGTAAAATTATATATGTCCAGGAAAACCTACCCACAGGAAGGAAAGTGACTGGCTATTTCTTTTCTGGAATGGAAAGGTGGGAGGGCATAGGAACAGTGAAATTATCCAATAGGAAGATGCTGTCCACATGAAAAACCTTGCAAGCTGTTGCTAATATGTCTGGTTCTAGATGAGATTTTCTTAAACTAGCTTAGCATCAAGCCAGCATGAGCACAAGGCAGGTTTGATTTAAGGAAGCAGTGCAGGTAAGCCCTTAGTATCAGTTCCTTGGATGTTAAACAATTGCATTTGCAGGTTCTCAGAGCACTCCCTTCATTTTCAAAATTACTTCACATTCCTTCACATTTGCGCAGTCCTTCTGAGCAAATATAAAAACATATTTCTGTAATGCTTTGTATATGCTCAGAAGCTGATGCTGTCTTCTAATAGCCATCAGAACAGCATCTTTCTTTCTTTCTTTCTTTCTTTCTTTCTTTCTTTCTTTCTTTCTTTCTTTCTTTCTTTCTTTCTTTCTTTCTTTCTTTCTTTCTTGGCAAAAACTGTTGAAATAAAGCAAAGCAAAGCAAAGCAAAGGTGACGTTTCTGTCAACTACTCTCTGCTAAAACTGTTTGTTCCCCTGATGACTATATTCAGAATTTGCATAGGCCACCTGGAAAAAACTGGGCTGATAAAATGGGGAAAACTCCCTAAGCATCCTTGCCATACAGTCTTCTTTTTTAACAATAAAATTCAAGATCATATACCTGGGTTTTCAAGGTGATCTTATCTAGGCACTTGGCCTATGACTGTGCTCCTTAGCTTCTCAAGATCAAGGCATTCAGACCTTGAACTCTATGCTTCCATGGAGGACTTTTAAAGATATAGTTCAAGAATTTCTTGTCTATGCTAAGTACCAGTTCTTTCCTCTTCAGTAGAGTTAGGTTATTCTGGTGTTAACTAAGCATTTAAATTCTCCTGTGAATTCTTCTGCAAGACAGCTGAATTCTGATAAACCAAGAAATTCTTAGCATTAAATCATGTCATATTTTCCATTGTATTCCAATTGGGTTCATTTGTACTCAACAATTCTATCTAGAGTTAAATATCTATTATGAACTCAATCTGAGGAATGTGGGGTCAGCTGTCCTTGAATAGCAAATTGTAACATTGCACATTACCATGGCAATACTACACATGATTTACCTGAAGAAACATAGGACATGTATTATTTTGTGTATAAGTACTGTTAAAGAGTATTTTAAGTAGTTAACTATTATGTATGCACCAAGATGTTCTATATGCTTATAATTTTATGTTAAAAAATCAATTTGTAAACTCAGCCACAACTCCCAACTGCTTCCAGCTCTGGATAAATTTATGTTACAATTACATACCATTTGACATCCTGCTGCCAATATTGGCCTACAAAAGAACAATTCCCAAATTTACAACGAGTCCCTGCTATAACAATCCTCACAAGGGTAACATTGCAACTCATTACCTTACTGATACTATAAACAAAACTGCTTTGTTGCTAATATGCCAAATTCAAAGTCAGACACAGTGAACAGATGGGCTTTGCAGTGTACAACAGAAGTTGACAATATTTCAGTGTGGATTTGTGGGAGTAGAGTTAAAAGTATAGGAAACATGTGTCTGAACAGAAAGACTGAGCAGGCTTTGCTACCTGTCTGAAGCAGTGGTAAGCTGGAAGAAGAAGAAGAAGAAGAAGAAGAAGAAGAAGAAGAAGAAGAAGAAGAAGAAGAAGAAGAAGAAGAAGAAGAAGAAGAAGAAGAAGAAGAAGAAGAAGAAGAAGAAGAAGAAGACTCTGCTCATACAAGGGCAAGAGTCCTGTTTAGCTACTGGGCTAAAGCTAATATCTAAGAAGGATTGAGCACTAGCAGCTGATTCTGCTGTACCATCCCTATTTGTGCCTGCCATAGCCTTGATACCTCCCCATCATTTTCGGATGGCCCCTGCCCTTTGGAACAATCTTCCCAGGGCATACAGTTGCCCCCAGCTCTGCAGGCCTTTAAGGTCTGGTTCTTCTTCCAGACTTTGGAGTTGTAGAAGTTTTCAGTTCTGTTACTTAATCTTTGGTTTGCCTTACTCTACTGTGATCTATGCATAACAACAACAACAGCAACGCCAGCAAGAAAACTTTCAGAGTTTCTGTTCTAACATCTGGCTATCAGAATTGTCTTGGAACTGTTTTTCCTAGTACCCTGGAGCTCATCCTCTTGTTCCAGTAATCATGGTATGAAGATGCTTCACAAACCATTTTTAGAAGACATAAACTCATGATCTCACTTTCAGCTCATCCCCAGCTTTAAGATTTAAAGTAGTGTTTCCCATCTTCTTCCAAAATATTTATTGCCATACAAATTATCTGTGATACTCATTGATGATGGGATAAGGAGCTGGAACTACCCAGATCCTATTAGCTGCTTTAGCCTGTTGTCGGCATATCTCCTCTCCTCTGGTCACTGAACACTGACCTTGATGTCTATTTTGGCTTGGACTGCTGAATAGAAAGGGCCACCTGGCTCCTGCAGACAAATCTGTCTTTATAATGTTTGCTTGGCATTGCTCAAGCTCCTTGTACACATGGGTTCAGCACTCTTCTGGAAAAATGTTAGATCTGTTTTTAAACATACATTTAGCAGTTTTTTGAAAAAGTACTAGATTAGGAAAAAAATGGACTAGCACTCCAAGTCACTGTAAATTGGGAACAAAAGCCAGGTTCTACCCAACGTTTGTTCCTGGTTCTGTCCCAGATGACAGCCTGACAAGTTGTCTGCTGCTTCACCCAACAAGGGGTTTAACGAGGTGATAGGTTTGACTGCTGGAGGAGGGCAATGCCATTTTATCTCAAACACAATTTTGTGAACTCCATAGGCTACTTGGAGTTGCTGCTGGCCATGGCCACTCAACACTGCTGTGCCCTTGCAGCATTCACTAATGTTGAATATATTGGCACTGGGATGAAACTGACAGATGTTTTACCTGTTTGTCCTTTTAGCCTCAGTTGCAGGTTGCAGGCGAAGCCAAGAGGCATGGGCCATTTCCCATGGGTTCTGCCTGGCCAGTATGTATAGTTTAGATGTTTTTATATTTATCCTTTTAATATGGTTCTTATTGTAAACCACCCAGAGTTCCCCTTTTCTGGGGGAGATGGGCGGTGGCAAAATTTGAATTATAAAATAAATAAATTAAACAATGTCATTTATCAAGACCCAGGAAGCATGCCTTCTGTATTATGGTGCCTGCCCTTTGGAACGACATCCCCCCTGAAATCCATGTGGTTCCCATTTTGTTGGCATTCCAGAAAGCTTGAAGACCTGGTTGTTCTCCCAGGCCTTGGGATGAGACAGATGGGGCCCCTTGAGTGTGGCTGTTACTGTTGTTTCCTATTTCTATATTGTGCCTGGATGCCATCTTGTCTTAGCTTTGTACTGATTTTTATGTTACTATTTGTAAATCACCCAGAATCAATTGGAATTGGGCAATGTCCACACTGAATTAAATAAATAAATGGGCTGAATTGGGTGCTCCTAACCAAGGCCATTCAACCCAAAACCAACATTCTCTTCCAGACTTATCACTTGCTCCCTCCTAATTCATCTGGCTCCTGATTGAAAGGTTGCATGCACAGCAGAGGAGTGCAGGATGAAAGAGAAGAGTGATCCCGGGAGAATTTCTTCATGTTTCAACTCCCATCCTTCTGTGTACACTACCTGTCAGCTATTTTTCAGATATGACACATGTTTAAACAACAAGGCCCAGTATTCTTTCAGATCACTAGATCCATGTTCAGAAATATCCTGAAGAGTAAGGAGAACTACGTCAGTTACTTGGACAACCTGAAAACTAGCTAAAGCCTCCATCAATAATAAGCCCACCACATATTAAGGACATCAATTGTTGTCAGGTGACAATGGGTGGATTCCCTAATTTCTACCCTTAAATTCTCCCACCTTAAAATGTTAAGATCAACTCTAGTCACCAGCTTCATTACTAGGCAGAATGGAGCTTGGGCATTGGAGTAGTGCAAATAATATGGGCATGTTTTTCTGCCAACTCAGGAACAGAAGAATGTACACTAACAAGCCTTTGGGCTCTATCCAAGAACATAGGCCCACATCTGATAGCTGCACCCTGAATCTTAGAATGTGCTTATGTTTCCTTTATTAAATAATTCATATTCTTTTCTCTGTGTTTAGTTACAGGGACAATCAGAGGCACCGCCTTACCAATTTCATCCTTATTGGGAATCTTCAGACACAAGTCCTCCTGGTGGTCAGTGTAACTGAAAATATCACACTGTGAAAAAAGTAGGGAACTCCCCACCCCCCAAGAGGAGGCGTAGAAGTCTTGTAAAGCCCCGTACATGGAGGCATGACATAATATAATAAATACTTCGGACCCCGTCTTTAAGGGAGTTTCACTTGGTGGGGTCCAGAAGGCCGGCCTTCTTGGCAGTGGCACCTGCCCTTTGGAACATTCTGCCCCCAGAGATGAGGCAGGCCCCGTTGCTCCTGTCCTTCCGGAAGAATTTAAAGACCTGGTTTTGCCACCTCGCTTGGGATGGGAATGGGAATAGTTCCTGTTGGGGATGGCTGGTGCCATAGAGCCCTTTTAAAATACCATCTTATTGCCTATTGGATTTTATACAATATTTAACTTATTAGTAATTGTAATGTTTATAGAATTATATGTTTTTATATTTAGTTATATTTATAAATTTTAATTGTTGTATTTGTAAACCGCCCAGAGTCCCCTTTGGGGGAGATGGTGCAGTGATAGAAGTTGAAAAATAAACAAACAAACAAACAAACAAATAAATAAATAAATAAATAAAACATACGTATCTCTCTATTCTGAGAGCTTAAGGGAAGGTAGACTATATATGCCATTCTGCTAGACTCTTGTATGTGTGTAATCCTTTCTTAATTACCTCTGGACTCACACTAGAAGGATTAATATGATAGTAAATTTAGAGTTAATCAAAACAATCTAGTTCAATTAACTGTAGCCCCAAATAAATTACATTAACAAAACCATATTCAAAAATAATAAGGATTTTAGGAAAGATACCAGCAAAAATATCTAGCACAATGTACTTACATATCTAAATTAGGAGAAATGAGCATGAAAATGTTGTATAAATTTTCTTGCAAATTGAAACAAAACTTGCAAGCGGATGTGGAACTAGGATAAAATAAGTATAAGGTGGACAAAATGGTAAGGAATAATATTGCACTTGACAGATTTGTCCCTCCATATAGTTCTCTAGTACTCCTTCTTCACAAAAGAACTTACCTTGTAAATCTCCCTGTAGATCTTCCTACTGCTTGGGGAATTGGGGAATGCAAAAGAATTTACTCTGAATAGTCTTAGATAATCTTAGCCAAGCAGTCCTTCCATTCCACTTAATCTACTCTTCTCTCCCAACTGTACAGTCAGATTGAATAGGAAATTCATCTGAAAGAAGGGAGGGGTGCCAATGCCAACATTCCCTATTGATCATTTCTTTTTCTGTTTGGTCTGTAGCCTCTTGCCCCTTTTTTTTCCTGGAATTTATAACTGTCAAAGGTTAGGCTGTGAATTGCACAAGAATCAATATAGTTATAGGTACAAAAGATGTGAAAATCCCTGACTACAAATCCCACATAGTTAATGGATGGTGAGAGAGAGGAAGCAGAATTTGATCTGGGTAGAAACAATCAGCATTTTTCAATAGAGCTATATATGCTTGGTTGCAGTTGGAGCTAATCAGTGTTTCTCTTGCTAAATTAACTGGTTTGCAAAGGAACTAAGCTGTGATGCAAAATGCTTTTTCTTGGCTTTAGCAAGCACACACTTGGGCTACAGACTACAGACGTTTTTGAGCTGCTGAAAAAATGCCCTTTATAAGAGCTTAGCAAATTTGTAATGCAATTGTTCAGATGCACATCCTTTGCAAGTAGGGCATATCTGAGTTCTCTCCTGTCCTGACAAAGATTCTGTTAGCTTCCAGACACATCCTCTTGAGCTTCTTTTTTAACTCCCTGTATCTATGTATTCTGACACAATAAAGCTGCCACTGGTGAACCTTCATTTAAAAAGGTGAAGATACTTACACACTGTCTGTTCCCTTCACTTTTAATGAGAAGATACTCTGGGGCAAAATTCTAGGACAATTCTCTGTGGATATATGTCGTGTGGGAATTATTTTCACCTGTCTCTGGCATGACAAGCAAGAAGATGGTACTCTGCCAGGCACTTGCTGTAAATTGCCTAGTTTATTAGAATACAGCCAAAGGCCACACTTTCTTCTGCATTACAATTTCCTCTTCATTAAATAAAGGTTATATTTGGGGTGGGGGTGGGGAAGTTGATTAGGAGGTTTATACAGTGTGTGTGTGTGTGTGTGTGTGTGTGTGTGTGTATTGTTTTTTTCTTTTAATATAAGGGGAGGGAACAACTGTATTTAGTGATTTTTATAATGTGCCAATGGAATGATTTATAGAAATAATGTGATTTTGGTTTAATATAGAGTAAGGGACTGGTTATGGAAAATTGTTGTATATCCTTGCTGTTAAAAGTTGGAAATCACCTCTTTTTGTAATTTGAAAATTTTCTTTTGTATTTCTACACTTTTTTAGTTTTTTTTCTTTTTTTTTCTTTGTAGTTTTTTGTTTATCTGTAGTTTTTATCTTTGCTTAAACTTAATAAAATTCTTTTTTAAGAAAAAAGAAAAACAATTTTCTCTTCAGTTTGGTAAAATTTGGTTTTGGTAAAATGAAGGCTTCCCTTCTTTCCTACAACTGACTACTCAAACATTATGTGAAACTGTCATGGAGGACGCACTGCTTTTAACTTATTTATATCCATCCCTAAATTATCTGTCTAAATAATCTAGCACGGAATCTAGCTTGCTGGCCCCAAAAGTAAATCTGGCAGTGATATAGCTCCTAATAAAAACAAATGGACATGTTAGCTAGGGCTTAAAGTCTCACTGGTTTCAGCAGAACTTACTGTTGACTAAGTATTCATAGGCTTGCATTTTACAGTAAATCCCCCTTAGTTCAGCCTCGTTGGGGATGGAACCAATTACTACTATTATTATTATTATTATTATTATTATTATTATTATTCCACTAATTGTGTGTCACAGCTGATGTTGGCCAGTTTTCTTCTTCATTATTTGAGGTTTACCCAAGGGCTTGGGGATCATAAAGTAACATCTAATTATGTATGTGGTACCCAACAGTGCTGTTGTTTGTAGCTGGGCTGTCATAAGCTGTTACTTTTTTTTAATAGTAATTTTATTAAAGGTTATAATTGCAATAGTCAAAACTAATGCAAAGTAAAAGAAAGATAGAAGAATAAAAAGAGTAGAAGGTGCAGAAAACAAAACAGGAAAAAATGGAAATGGAAATGGAAATGGAAATAGAAATAGAAAAGAAAGAAAAGTAAGAATATAGTAAAGAAAAAGAAAAGAATACTATATATAAAGAAGTGACTTCCCACCTTCATCACAAGTATAAACAATTTTAGTTAACTTATCACCTCTCTTAAAATACAACAAATGATCTCTTCTTCCCATATCTCATCTATTATCTATAAACAAATCCAAAAAACATTGTCATTTCAGTCCTGGTGTCAGCAAAAGTCGAATAAGGGTTACCAGAAATAACAACATATCTATTTTAACCTTGATCAAATAAACTAACTTTATATTCTTTCCTTTTACTTCTAACAAGCTTAATCTTTAGTCCGTTCAAATGATGTTGTAGAACTTGATTTCTTTTCATTTTTAAATTGTCCCTTCTCACGAAATTCTTCAAAACTTTATCAAGCCTCTTTTGTAAATCCAATATAGGAAAATTATCTAGGTCACTCTCTTGATTTATTGTTTGTGTATCCCTTTTAACTATTAAAACATCAGCCAGTTTCATTTGTATGTCCAATGTAACATCATTTCCAATGTTATTCTTGTATCTTGTCCTTTGTAAATCCACTTTCAACTGTCTTGATCTTGTCAGGTAAAACTTGTTCCTCTTCTATAACAACTTTTAGACACAGTCTCTCCATAGAGACAGATCTCTCTGCTATTAATACTAACTTCTGAGTCCATTTTTCAAAAATATCCTTCAATATGTCCAATGTTAGAATATTTTGCTCCATTCTGTAATTGTAAGTTGGGTTTATGTGTTCTTCTCCTTTAATTGTAATCTTTAGTTCCCTGTAGTGTCCAATTTTTAGAATCTTTTCTTATTTTTTTTTTAAAAAAATCAAAACAAAAGCATTTTGCCACAGGAACGATTCTATATAATTAATTCCAAAATCTTATTTCAAATTTATTTGGACCCTTAGTCCATTTGTAACTATCTAAAATCAAAGTTATAATCACCCTTTTGCTGTTTATTCCCGCCCCCCCCTCCAAAAAAAAAATTAAGTTCTTAAACTTGTAGTTAAATCTTTCGCTAAGGATTGAAGGAAACTCACCTGGTGCTGTCAAACTTGTCAATCCAAAGGTTTCTAACAGCTGAAAAGTAGTTAACAACCAATTTCTGAAAGTGATTAGAAAAGGAAATATGCGAACGTAGTGTCCTTTCAAAGGCGCTGATTGCGGTTTGAGCAAGATGGCTAATCCCTCATCTGCCAGAGCTCTAAACCCACTGGAGACCACAATCTTGCAGTCTCTTTGTGAGGAGGTGCTGTCTGGAGCACTTGTGGGCAATCTCAAGTCCTCTCCTTGACTACTCACCAGCTCTTCATTCTTTGCCGCAGTGTTGTCAGCTCTGCTTTTTGCAGAGCTGTCTTCAGTCCACCATTTCTTCCTCCAAAAATGGCTGTTGTAATTTGTTCCAAATTTGGTGATCCAAATTATTTTGCACCAAGTACCCTAATAACAACTTCTTCCAAATTATAGGGATATCACTTCCGGGCCAGACTGGCAGCTCGACAAGTCAGAGTTTTTCAGAGTGTTGAAAACCTGGCTAGCTTTTCCCTGTTTGCGGGGGTCTACTGAAAGTATAAGACCACCAGTGTTTCTCCCCGGAGAGGGGAGAACCAGAAGATTGCTCACTGAGTCATTGGGAACTGCCCCCTCCTGTCTTTTTCATTGTTTTCCACTGTGGAAGAGCAGGGGGGAAGTGGAGGAACGGTCGGAGGAGTAAACTGGCTCTCCAGGGAATTGTAAGTCTCCTAATAGAGAGACACTAGGGCAAAAAGCCGGCTTTTAGACCACTTTTATTTTATTTTTTCTTCTGGATTATATTGTCTTATTATCTAAGGTCTGTCTTCGGACAATGCTCAAAATGTTGGCAATTTTTGTGCTTTCTTTGCTGTAATAATTATGGTGGAAGTATGATGGAGTTTATATTTGAAGTACAGTGAAAACGTCTGCAAATTGTTTTTTTTTACTTTATTTTTCTATGTTACTAGAGTGATTCCTGCTCACTTGGAAGTATAAGAGTTTTTATTGAACAAATTATAAGGATATCTATTTACAAATCTTTATATTTGGTAACTTTTTCTAATTCCTTATCATCTTGGAATGGCCACATCAATTAACCAAACATAGTTTTTTCAATGGCATTAATGTGTTGCCTTCCAAGTAGCAATCAATCTGAATGTTAAAATTGTATAAGAATTTTTGCTGTGTTATTTTCAAGGACTGTGAATCCATACTTTTAACATAAATGCCAGTGTAATATCTTCCCAATACAAAATGCCTTTGTTTTGCTTTTTTTTTGTAACTAGTCTCTCTGATTTTGTTGCATCCAGTTATACTGTATAGTCAACTATTTCATCTTTATCTCAGCACAACTGGCATTTACTTTCCAAACTGGTCTTCTATTTTTTGCCTTTATGATATTTGTGCATAATACTTGTTCTTGGACAGCAAAAAAAATCATTCCTTCTGTTGTTAATGTTGTGGTTGTGGTTGTTGTTATTACTATCCTGCCTTTCTATCTGTGAAAACACTTAAAAGTGAATACAGTCTTTGTAAACATTCTCCATAATATTTGTCTGTAAGTTAATATTCATTTTTGTTTTGATTTTAAGTTTCAACCATACAGCAACATTATGAAAAGTACAGATTTTGTTATCTGTGTGCATTCTAGTATATTTGTCTAAAGATTCTGAAGGACAAATTCTGTTATCTAACCACGAAATGTGTTGTTGAATGTAGACCTTTGTTTTTCCACTCTTTGTAGATGGATGGATACACAAAGACCTTTCCTGGAAAAATGCTATAGCACCACAGATTTCAATGCATCTATGATTCTAAAAATCAGAAGAAATCTGGTGACACATTTTCAGACTAACAAATTTGATTAAAAGGCATAAGCTTTTGTGAGCTACAGCTCACTTCATCACCCTGTCTCTACCCCACTCCCTGCCACTGAATCCCAATTTAAATCCTACATCATTTTAGCAACTCTATGCATCTGATGAATTAAGCTGTATCTCACAACAGTTTATGGCTGTTAATAAAATTAATTAGTCTGAAAAGGTGTCACTAGATTCCTTCTGAGTTTTGGCTACTATAATGGTTCTCTCATCCTATAATGTCTATGAATCTTAGTGAATGCATTCAAATTCTTCTTGAATAAACTGCTCAGACTTCCAATTCGAAGCAGCTAATTAGATGAAAATGAGAAAAAGTGTGAGATATACTGTAGAGTTGTGATTAACAGAGGAAAAGGAATATTTTGCCAATCTCTCTTTTACATAATAAGATCTCTCTGCTGGATAGTCGACTAGTACTAATGAATAAATCAATCAGTCAATTAATCAATCAATCAATCAATATGGGGTGAGGATTTTTTTCTTCTCTGCTCTGCTGTTGATGAAAACCTAGAAAGGGACTTTGTTAATCTTTGGCTTAACCAGTAAATGCAAACAGAGAAGAAAAAGTGTGGGAAAATAATAGCTGTTATATTTTTTTAAAAAAATACCTTACATAAAGTCTCTTCAAAAGAATCAGCAAACACAGTTTGGGAAAGAAATGAAAAAGGTCTACAGATTTCAATAGCACTAGAAGAATATAAGGCAGTGGTACCTTGACATAGAGGGGCGTGGTGGCTCAGCGGGTAAGACGCCAGGCTTGTCGATCGGAAGGTTGCAAGTTTGGAGGTTTGAATCCCTAGTCCCGCATGACGGAGTGAGCTCCCACACTCGCCCCAGCTCTTGCCAACCTAGCAATTCAAAAGCATGCAAATGCAAGTAGATTAATAGGTACCACTTCGGTGGGTAGGTAACAGCGTTCTGCGTGCGTCATGCCGGCCACGTGACTGTGGAAGCATCTTCGGACAATGCTGGCTTTTCGGCTAACAAATGGAGATGAGCACTGGCCCCTAGAGTCGGACAAGACTGCACAAAATTGCGGGGGGAACCTTTACCTTTTTACCTTGACATAACACAGCAGGTGCTAAAGGAAGAAGACTTACATAGCTTCACATCAGAATTGCAACAAAGCACTTGCAGATGTGTGAACCAGGCTTGGCTGATATTCTCTCTCTGTGAAAACTACTTAGAGAATTGCAGTTCTTTTCCAATTGCCAGTGTACCAACCCTCCTTTCTTTTAGATATCTTCCCAACCAGTCCTTAAACAAAAGGAGAAAAAAAATAACTTGGTGCCACCTTTAAAGAGGTGAGGCTCTATTTAAGTCATTAAACTCTGCACAAAAGTTTAATCGATTTCTGAATAATATATCAACTCTGGGTGCTCTTAATCTTGGAGTAACATATTTCAATCCAGAAGCATTACTTTGTATTTATCTTTAATGAATAATAAATGGGGGAATGATATTCACTGATTAAATATTCCATCAGTAACAGACCAAAGAAATCATGTTCAATTATTAATAAGCTACACATTTTGCTTGTCAAGTTCAATTGTCTTTTGACGTGAATGGCTTCTTTTCCATACCATTTTTTTAAACAGCAGGTGAATTCTGCTAGTTAGGCCTTACACTACATCTGTTACATAAGATTTCCATTATTCTGGTTTATTCTTTTTTATGTTTATTTTTATACAGAAAATGAAACAGTTTATAACACAAATGTCATGGGGGTGATCAAACATGATTATTTCATAAGCTGTAGGTCAGCTTCACAAAACTACCAATTTGTAAGATGTACATGGAATGCAGTGGCCTATAAATTGTATCAGTTCATGTGTTTGTGTTTGTTTATTTATTTGAGAGCTAGTTTGGTATAATGGTTAAAGCACCAGACTAGAAACTGGGAGACCATGAGTTCTAATCCTGCCTTATGTGTGAAGCCAGTCATTCTCTCTCAATCCTAAGAAGGCAATGGCAAGCTACTTTTGAAAATCTTGCAAGAAAACTGCAGGGACTTGCAGTTGCCAGGAGTCAACACTCACTTGAAGGTACTATATATATGTGTGTGTGAGTGTGTGTGTGTGTAATATTGTGTAGGTGTGTGTCTATGTCTATGTATAAATCTAAGCAGGAAAATATGCTACCCATGTACTTCATATATCTTATTTTTATTTAAAAAAGTGTCACTGATAAAAATTAGGTCCTTTTTTTCAACATTTGATTAATTTAGTTGCATTATGAAATGGCATATAAACTGGTTGTTTCTGGAGTTAAATATTTGCAGTGAATAACACTTTCCTTACATAGTGTTTTGTTTGGTGAAAAATATTGTTTTCACTAGAAACTAAAAAGTATCTTCAGCAGTCACAGCTTTTTCTGTTGCTTTCAATTTTGTCTGGTATAAGTCAAGGAGAAAACAACAGATTTTAGCATGCATAAAAGCCTATATACTTTATAAACCGTTAGCTGATTAATTCACCCACAAGTGCTTATCTTCCCCAAATTAGATGTTCTCTTCCATTATCCCTGGAGATTCTGCATGTATTAATTGTTTCCTGCTCTTTATTGCTAGTTCAGGCTTAAACATAAAAGATAACCAAAACGCTCATGGAAAAACAGAGCCTTTTAGCTTAGGAAATTCATTTGTGAAAGAAGGGAAAAGTAAAAGGTAAAAATGCATATGCAGGCTTTAAGAGATGAAGAGGATCTTTGGTCTCTTGGTTAGTTACTTTCCCAAAAAAGAGGGGGGCACAGAAAGTTAGAGATGGGCATTGTGTGTTTATAGGATCTGAAGCAAGAACAAAGTGAATCCTTGAAGGAAAAGGATTTAGTCTGGAATTAGTGACCTCATAAACTTAATTTTGAGTGAAAATAATCTAGAGAATTACAATGTTATTTAGAATCTGCTTGCCTTTCATTAAAAATTCCAGACTTGATTTCCAAAATATCTGATTAGTTTTGAATTACTTGGCAAGGATTAACTTCAGAATCTAAAGTACAGAGCAAAGAATATGGCAGCCCTTGCTTTGTTTATTCAGTATATCAAGCTTGTCAGAAGAGGTAAGGGACCTCTATTATCCATAAGAATAATGAAACTTAAGAAAGAAAAGAGCATCAGTGCTAAGACAGGAAGTCTAATGGAGATATAAGTGTTCATTCTCAGCACCAATATCCAAGTATCAGGTGAAAAACAGCTAAACAGTGAATAAAGAGAATTAGTGTTATTGCAGAAAGAGTCCAATGAAAGCTTATCGGAAAAAAGATCTGATAATACAGTCACAGCAACATGCACTTACTTTGTCTATAGACCAAGGTGTTGGACAGAGTCAGGGTAGTGTTTGTTTTTTATTTCAAGCCAGCAGGGCTGATGAGGGTATCTGAAGATTCTTTTTGCAGCTCCTTGTTAATGATGTGAAGAAGCATCCATCTTAAGCTAGTGAAATAGTTAAGGCCACCCAGAGATGGATTCCACAGGAAGCTACTGTAGATTCTATGCAAATATATCTGTCATTTAAAAAATATTTTATATATATATAATAATCATGCAAATGCAAGTAGATGAATAGGTACCACTTCGGTGGGTAGGTAACAGCGTTCCATGTGCGTCATGCCAGCCACATGACCGTGGAAGCGTCTTCGGACAACGCTGGCTCTTCGGCTAACAAACGGAGATGAGCACCGGCCCCTAGAGTCGGACACGACTGCACAAATGTGCGGGGGGAACCTTTACCTTTACTAATTATTTTATATATAATAAAAATATTATTTATATTTTATTTGTCTACAAAATTATGCCATTAGTTTTAGAAATGATTCTTCATTTATACATGAACGTCCTAGTTGTGATTAATCCATCCTCAGTTGTCTTGAATTAATTGTCCTAATCACAAAACTATTAAGGATTAAATTTTGTTCCTAATATTGAAGCAAGTCATGTATTAATTAAAAACCAATCTCAACAATATTCAGATAACTGTCTTCATGAATAGTATCTTTAAATATTAATATATTTCTATTTGCCCAGATTTCCTCTTTTTATCTGTTTGTTATGAACTGTGACTGTGACAATATTTCTAGACTAAGTCTGTTAAATTTGTCCCACATTTTCTATCTTCTTAAGATTGAGAGTTACAATTATAGCCATATCAAGAGTAAAAATGGAGCAATAAGACATATTTCAGGGGGCGTGGTGGCTCAGCGGGTAAGACGCCAGGCTTGTCAATCGGAAGATCGCAAGTTCGGAGGTTCGAATCCCTAGCCCTGCATGCGGAGTGAGCTCCCGCACTAGCTCCAGCTCTTGCCAACCTAGCAATTCGAAAGCATGCAAATGCAAGTAGATTAATCGGTACCACTTCGGTGGGTAGGTAACAGCGTTCCACGCGCATCATGCGGCCACATGACCATGGAAGCGTCTTCGGACAACGCTGGCTCTTCTGCTAACAAATGGAGATGAGCACCAGCCCCTAGAGTTGGACACGACTGCACAAATGTTCGGGGTGAATCTTTACCTACTAAGACATATTTATGAATTTGAACAATTAGATTTTACATTTCACATGTCAGATAATTCCTTTTTATCTATCTCACAAAATAATAAATATTTGCTTTTCTATACCACTCTACTTGCTACTCATCCAACCTGTATATTTCTCAGCAAGTAATTTATTTTTAAAAGGTATATTTATATTTTCAGAACAATATTCCACAGTCTTTAAAAGATTCTGAAAGGTTCAGTGGCAGAATGTCCATTTAACACCCTTGTACATAAACAAACACAGCTGCACTGTTCTCATTCCATCACATGTGAATGCTGTATTTTCTCCATTGTTTTTTGTCCATTGAAGTCAATAGCCCAGTGGAAAACTAAAATACTAAAATAACTCTGTGTTACTACTGTGAATCAAAGCTACCAGTCTGACTTAAGATTTCAAATACTGAATCATATGTTATAAGGGATCATGTCCATATGGAACCCAGGGCAAATATCCTTATGGCCCCTTGCAATAAAGGTTCTTTTTCTTCCTTACTACAAATGTAGGTTTTTTTTATAGTACGTCTTCTTTCTTAAGACGATAGAAAGAATGTAACACATAGACATCAATTTCTGAAAGATTTTTGGTCTTAAAAAATGGAAAATATATTATTAATGTTTGTAAATGAATCAAACTACACTGTTTGGTATAGCAGTTAAGGCATCAGGCTAAAAACCAGGAGACCATGGGTTCTAATCCCACTTTAGGCATGAACCCAACTGGGTGACTTTGGGCCAGTCATTGTCTTTCAGCCCTAGGAAGGAGACAGTGGCAAACCACTTTCAAAAACCTTTGCTGAAAAAAGTTCAGGGACTTGTCCAGTCAGTCTCCAGGAGTCAAAAACTGACTCAAAGTCACACACACACACAAACAAATCAAAACAGTTCTAAAGTATATAAAATGAAATAGATCAAACAAACAAGCAAAAATATTAGGACGTGTTATTAAACTTATGCCCTAATTCACTCCTAAATCGCTGGAAGAAACATTAACAATCTTAGATATGCAGATGATACCACTTTGATGGCTGAAAGCGAGGAGGAGTTGAGGAGCCTTATGACGAAGGTGAAAGAAGAAAGTGCAAAAGCTGGGTTGCAGTTAAACCTCAAAAAAACCAAGATTATGGCAACCAGCTTGATTGATAACTGGCAAATAGAGGGAGAAAAAGTGGAGGCAGTGACAGACTTTGTATTTCTAGGCGCAAAGATTACTGCAGATGCTGACTGCAGCCAGGAAATCAGAAGACGTCTACTTCTTGGGAGGAGAGCAATGGTAAATCTTGATAAAATAGTTAGGAGCAGAGACATCACACTGACAACAAAGGTCCGCATAGTTAAGGCAATGGTATTCCCTGTAGTAACCTATGGCTGTGAGAGCTGGACCATAAGGAAGGCTGAGCGAAGGAAGATAGATGCTTTTGAACTGTGGTGTTGGAGGAAAATTCTGAGAGTGCCTTGGACTGCAAGAAGATCAAACCAGTCCATATTCCAGAAATAAAGCCAGACTGCTCACTTGAGGGAATGATATTAAAGGCAAAACTGAAGTACTTTGGCCACATAATGAGAAGACAGGATACCCTGGAGAAGAAGCTGATGCTAGGGAAAGTGGAAGGCAAAAGGAAGAGGGGCCGACCAAGGGCAAGATGGATGGATGATATTCTGGAGGTGACAGACTCAACCATGGGGGAGCTGGGGATGGTGACGGCCGACAGGAAGCTCTGGCGTGGGCTGGTCCATGAAGTCACGAAGAGTTGGAAGCGACTGAATGAATAAACAAAAAGCCATTTTAATAAGAAGTTAGTTCTTCCAACGGGGCGTGGTGGCTCAGCGAGTAAGACGCCAGGCTTGTTGATCGCACGTTTGGAGGTTCGAATCCCTAGCCCTGCGTGCGGAATGAGCTCCCGCACTAGCTCCAGCTCTTGCCAACCTAGCAATTCGAAAGCATGCAAATGCAAGTAGATTAATTGGTACCACTTCGGTGGGTAGGTAACAGCATTCCGCGCGTGTCATGCGGCCACATGACCATGGAAGCGTCTTCGGACAACACTGGCTCTTCGGCTAAGAAACGGAGATGAGCACCAGCCCCTAGAGTCGGACACGACTGCACAAATGTGTGGGGGGAACCTTTACCTTTTTTTTAAGTTCTTCCAACATGGCACTTTTTTTATCATGGAGTTCCCATTACTCTTAAAATGCTAAATGTGGCTGTTGGTCCAATCTTTGCATTAGTAATATGCAAATAATATTTTATCGATGGGATCTACTGACATCCTAGCCCATCTTTATCCTTTGATGTTTCTAACACTCACTCCCTGCCACAAATATTTGGATAGTCTTGGTGGTTTTACTTGAAAGATCACCTTCCCAATCCCATCTAAGCTAGGGGAGATCATCTTGGCAGGGGTGGCTCTCCTCATGGTTCATTGGTGGAGATGGCTCAGTGATAAAGTCCTCTCCCAGCTAAGGACAGCTGACCTATAAAGTATCTTCTTTCAAAATGTCGATGAAGGTTCTCAGTCATCCAGGTGGAATTGTCTGTAGCTTGAATCATGTCAACTGGATTTCTATTTTCTCAGTGGAAATGTTTCGCTCCTTATCCAAGAAGCTTCTTCAGTCTGAGCAAAGTTTGTAAGGGAATCCTTAAATATGTTTCTAGGGTGGCTGTGTGACCTTTCACCTGGGGCTAGGTCATGTTTATTTTGAGATGTTTATTTCTAAGTCCCTTTATCATCCAAAGTATCTTCTTTCAAACAACTCTTGAAGACATGCTTGTCCATGTTCAGAGTTAACAGGTTCTCCAATATCCCACTATCTTTTAGATTACACTTTAAAATGAACTTTAATTGTATTATCATGGTTTTATTTTCTTTTTATGACAGATGATTCTCTTGTTGATAATTGCATTATTCTTTTTGGACACTTTCAGGAGAAAAAGTGATAGAAATAAATGCAACAACAATGGCATCAACAATAGCATAATTATTACTACTCTGGGTAGTTTTACTTGATGAAATTACTGGTTTCACTGCATGGGAAAAAGGCAATTGCTTTTAACAAAGGAATTTACTTATCTCTAATAGGTGCACAATTCTTAGAATGACTATTTATCAATGAATCTCTTCGCTATGTAGAGATTTAAATCTGGGTTTCTCCATTCCATGGCCAGTGTTGGAATTATCAACATATTGGCTCTTAGTCAAGGGTCTAGAGATATAAGTAAGGTTATAGAAAGCTGTTTTAATGGATTTCTGGGTATCTAAGGAACAGACCCTTCATGGATCACTGCCTTGTCGTGGTGAAGGGGCTTGCGTAACTCAATGAAGTCAGGTCAAGAAGAACAGGTCATGACGGAGAGTTCTGACAAAACGTGGTCCAAAACTGGAGGAGGGAATGGCAAACCACTCCAGTATCCTTGCCAAGAAAACTCATGGACAGTATCAAAAAGCTAAAAGATATGAGACCGGAAGATGAGCCCCTCAGGTCGGAAGGTGTCCAAAATGCTACTGGGGAAGAGCAGAGGGCAATTCTGAGTAGCTCCAGAAAGAGTGAAATGGCTGGGCCAAAGCCAAAAGGACACTCAGTTGTGGATGTGTCTGGAAGTGGAAGGAAAGTCCAATGCTGTAAAGAACAATATTGCATAGGAACCTGGAATGTAAGATCTATGAATCAAGGTAAGCTGGATGTGATCAACCATGAGATGACAAGATTGAACATCGACATCTTGGGAATCAGCGAACTAAAATGGACAGGAATGGGCGAATTTAATTCAGGAGAATATTATATATACTACTGTGGGCAAGAATCCCTTAGAAGAAATGGAGTAGCTCTCATAGTCAATAAAAGAGTGGGAAAGGCAGTACTGGGGTACAACCTCAAAAACGACAGAATGCTTTCAGTTCGAATCCAAGGCAAACCATTCAACATCACAGTGATTCAAGTCTATGCCCCAACCACTGATGCCGAAGAAGCTGAAGTTGACCAGTTCTATGAAGACCTACAACATCTTCTAGAACTAACACCAAAAAAAGATGTCCTTTTCATCATAGGGGACTGGAATGCTAAAGTAGGAAGTAAAAAAATAACCGGAATAACAGGCAAGTTCGGCCTCGGAGTACAAAATGAAGCAGGGCAAAGGCTAATAGAGTTTTGTCTAGAGAACACGCTGGTCATAGCAAACACTCTTTTCCAACAACACAAGAGATGACTCTACACATGGACATCACCAGATGGTCAATACCGAAATCAGATTGATTATATACTTTGCAGCCAAAGATGGAGAAGCTCTATACAATCAGCAAAAACAAGACCTGGAGCTGACTGTGGCTCAGATCATGAGCTTCTTATCGCAAAATTTAGGCTTAAATTGAAGAATGTAGAGAAAACCACTAGACCAATCAGGTATGACCTAAATCATATCCCTTATGAATATACAGTGGAGGTGAGGAATAGATTTAAAGGATTAGATCTGGTAGACAGAGTGCCTGAAGAACTATGGATGGAGGTTCGTAACATTGTACAGGAGGCAGCAACTAAAACCATCCCAAAGAAAAAGAAATGCAAGAAAGCAAAGTGGCTGACTGATGAGGCTTTACAAATAGCTGAGGAAAGAAGGGAAGCAAAAGGCAAGGGAGAAAGGGAAAGATATAAACAACTGAATGCAGAATTCCAGAGAATAGCAAGGAGAGATAAGAAGGCCTTCTTAAATGAACAATGCAAAGAAATCGAGGAAAACAATAGAATGGGGAAGACTAGAGATCTCTTCAAGAAAATCGGAGATATCAAGGGAACGTTTTGTGCAAAGATGGGCATGATAAAGGACAAAAAAGGCAGGGACCTAACAGAAGCAGAAGAGATTAAGAAGAGGTGGCAAGAATACACAGAAGAACTATATAAGAAAGATCTTAATATCCCTGATAAATACGATGGTGTGGTCACTGACCTTGAGCCGGACATCCTAGAGAGTGAAGTCAAGTGGGCCTTAGGAAGCATTACTAACAACAAAGCTAGCGGAGAAGACAGTATCCCAGCTGAGCTATTTAAAATCCTAAAAGATGATGCTGTTAAAGTGCTGCACTGAATATGCCAACAAATTTGGAAACTCAACAGTGGCCACAGGATTGGAAAAGGTCAGTTTACGTTCCAATTCCAAAGAAAGGCAACGCCAAAGAATGTTCAAACTACCGTACAATTGCGCTCATTTCACATGCTAGCAAGGTTATGCTCAAAATCCTACAAGCTAGGCTTCAGCAGTATGTGAACCGAGAACTACCAGAAGTGCAAGCTGTGTTTCGAAGAGGCAGAGGAACTAGAGATCAGATTGCCAACATTCGCTGGATCATGGAAAAAGCAAGAGAGTTCCAGAAAAGCATCTATTTCTGCTTCATTGACTACGCTAAAGCCTTTGATTGTGTGGATCACAACAAACTGTGCCAAAGTCTTAAAGAGATGGGAGTACCAGACCACCTTACCTGTCTCCTGAGAAACCTGTATGCGGGTCAAGAAGCAACAGTTAGAACCGGACATGGAACAACCGACTGGTTCAAAATTGGGAAAGGAGTATGACAAGGCTGTATATTATCACCCTGCTTATTTAACTTATATGCACAGTACATCATGAGAAATGCCGGACTGGATGAATCACAAACCGGAGTTAAGATTGCCGGGAGAAATATCAACAACCTCAGATATGCAGACAATACCACCCTAATGGCAGAAAGTGAAGAGGAACTAGAGAGCCTCTTGATGAGGGTGAAAGAGGAGAGTGCAAAAGCTGGCTTGAAACTCAACATTAAAAAAACCCAGATCATGGCATCTGGTCCCATCACTTCCTGGCAAATAGAAGGGGAAGAAATGGAAGCAGTGACAGATTTTATTTTCTTGGGCTCCAAGATCACCGCAGACAGTGACTGCAGCCATGAAATTAAAAGACACTTGCTCCTTGGGAGGAAAGCTATGGCAAACCTAGACAGCATATTAAAAAGCAGAGACATCACCTTGCCAACAAAGGTCCGTACAGTTAAAGCTATGGTTTTTCCAGTAGTAATGGATGGCTGTGAGAGTTGGACCATAAGGAAGGCTGAGCGCCGAAGTATTGATGCTTTTGAACTGTGGTGCTGGAGAAGACTCTTGAGAGTCCCTTGGACTGCAAGGAGGTCAAACCAGTCAATCCTAAAGGAAATCAACCCTGACTGCTCATTGGAAGGACAGATGCTGAAGCTGAAGCTCAAATACTTTGGCCACCTAATGCGAAGAGAGGACTCACTGGAAAAGACCCTGATGCTGGGAAAGACTCAAGGCAAAAGGAGAAGGGGACGGCAGAGGATGAGATGGTTAGATAGCATCACCGATGTAATGAACATGAATTTGAGTAAACTCCGAGAGACAGTGGAGGACAGGAAGGCCTGGCATGCTATGGTCCATGAGGTCACGAAGAGTCGGACACGACTAAACGACTGAACAACAACAACAACAAAGGAACAGAATGGTTTTTTTGTTCTTGTGGCCCTGCTACTATTATTCTTAGATACGTATGTCTTTATCTTCTGATAACATCCATCTCTCCAGAAATTCTCTAATGGCAATTCCTACATCTCCACTTTTTGCCTACATCTTCTGTTTGGGACAAAGCCACAAACATATATTTATACAGGCAGTCCTCATTTAGCAACTGCAATTGCTTCTGCTGAAATGGTCGCTAAGCAACATGGTCACTGAGCGAACTACATGACAGAGAGAGAGAGAGAGAGAGAGAGAGAGAGAGAGAGAGAGAGAGAGAGACTGACTCTGCAAAGATCACTGGTTGCTGCCACCTCATTTGATAAAGTACTCTCGTGCAGCAACACCAGTGTTACTCTCAATCTGGTGTCTGTTCTCAAGTGCAGAAATTTGGGCATAAGTGTGTGCATTGGTTGGAAAATGATTTTTTAAACTACTATTTATTGCCCTCATATCTGTGAACGGTGACTATCCAAGGCAGTTGCTAAATGAGGACTACCTATATTTCATTTGAGTGATAAGTATTGGCTCCAGAAAACACAGAGAGAGAGAGATCTGCAGTGCTGACGATCTGATATTCAAAGGTGTGGCCCACATTTGTCACTCGACATTCATTTACATTTTTTAAAAATACATCTGTTCCCAAAATAATCACAATTTTATACTGCAGTAAATATGCTTGTTAATCCAATGGAACAAAGTGGAAGATTAATTGCATTAGAACGAGAGTCAGGAGTATAGCATCAGACCTACAGGAATCGTTGTGACATCTGGGCTGCCTAGGATACTTTGAGAAGCTTTCAAAAACTTAGTTGAGAAAATAAATGGAATGGCCACCCTGTTCTATTTGCTTCAATTATCACCAATAATTGAACACTCTAATTGAATAGCCACTGTGATGTAGTGCTTAAGATGCTAAACTAAGGCATTCCCACTGTTGCTGTATAATGTTTGGTGGCTGCAGTTCATGTTGCTTCCTGAAATAGATAACTCTGTTAAACCTTTCATGATCTTCACTTCATCCACTTTGAATGCTTGTACACAAATGCCCTCACCAGTAAGGTAGAGTCATTGAAATAGCTGATGCACGGGTAGGACAGCTGTTGCTTCTAATTAAGGACTTGCCTATATGAACTGAGTTGCTATACACAACTAGTAATATAAAGCTGGATTTGATTGGGTTCAAAGACATTTCCCAAAAACTATCATTTATGTCACCCACTGTACCAAAATGAAACAAAATAAAAGAGTTGGGTTAAATTAAGGCTTAGTGAGAAAAAACAGTTACATAGGAATTGAGGTGGAAGTTAATTCAAATATGCTTCAGTTCCTGAGCCATTCTACAGAAAAATTGCCAGAAATACCCAATAATGTTGACAAACCATGTCAATAAGCTATCTAATATTATTACTTTAGGTAGTACAGTACCTGCATATATTATTAGGAAAGCTGTCCTAATGGGGGAAGATCTAGAAAACAGGGTGTTAATAGATACAGTACATTCAGAAGTGTGAGACTTGAGATCACCTCCTACCATATATCTATGAAGGGATAGGGATAAACACTGGATGAAAATGGGACTTGGGGAATTAAACCCAGTTAAAAGAGCTTCTATTGACAGATGTTTAAATCACATAAAATTCAAGTACTCAAATGATTTATTGGGGGAACTAGCAAAACTATAACAAAATCTTATGTTTTTACCTCAAAAAACTAGCAAGGCATAAAGTGAAAATTAACATGGGAACTAAATAAGAATTTTTAAAAAGTTGTAGCAGAGCAGAAAACAACCAGAAAAAGAGTGTTTTATTAATGAAACTTTGCTAGAATCAGGCGCTTAGCTGGTAGATTTAAATGGAACTGGTGCTGCAGGCTTGTGATTACTTCAGTTCACTGTGACCATAAAGAATGGAGAGCAAGATTTGTCTGAGAATGACCTGTTAGGGCAAAATAGGGTGGGGAAGGGAAAAGGTTTAGTAATTATGGTAAAGCAGGGAAATGAGTCCAAAAGGGGATGTTGAAAAGAAGAGGATCTTGGAGACTCTGTATAGAGGCTTGTCTCCTACCTTTAAGCAGTATTTGTCAGAAAAGAGAAACAGATGAATATAGAGAAAAATGCCATACCTCAAAGTGATAAGAGGGAAAGTGGGGAAGGTTCTAACAGAGGGTAGAAGTTCTACATACTGAAAAAAAGGGAAGGATCAAAAGATTACTTGTATTAAGAGTCTCATTGGACCAGTCTAGAAAACAGCTGGAGAAACAAGTAGTCCGGGTCTATGCCACAAAATAATAAAGGAGTTGAAAATGGAATAGCCACAGCACTGCAGAACTCTGGGATCACTTTCTCTATCCTTCCTTGGTTATGATCTCGCTGCTATAACATGCCCTTGCAATGCTGCCTTTGAGAAACTTCCTGCAACCTGCTTTCTAGATTTACACAAAGCAACAGTGCTTTGCTTTGCTTTGCAAAACTACCTTGACTGATTGTTGGAGTGCTCTCCTTCAAGGTGGTGGTTCTACTTGAAAAAGTAAGGCATCTCCAGTTCCGGTATTTAGGTGGATCCCCTTACCGTAACGGCTTTGCTTTATCAGGAGTGTTGGCAGGAGTGTCTTTCATGCATGCATGGACAGAAGACCATCAAAGCCCAGTGAAGTCTATTCTGGTTGTTGAGCAGCTTTGAACGGTCACATCAATTGAAGCAAAGTGGGACTTCTCACACAACTCTACCATTCCCTCTTCCAACAAAAAGCAGATAATTTGGCCTTTTGGAGCAGGAGGCAGTTACAACTCTATTTGTGAAAAGCAGGAACTTTCTTGTCCCACTGGAACTAACCATCAAGACTTCCATGTAAACAGAAGTCTGTGATTCTCTCTGAATTTCTTTGGAAAAGCTGGTGGAAATGGAAATAGAGCTTTGTATACTGAAACATTAACTTTTCTTTTCTAGGAAGAGTGTGGGTTGCCTAAAGAGAATACTTGGATGAATACCAAATTGCTGAACATAGAAGATTGCTGGTTTAAAACATTCACAGAAGGCACTTCTACTGACTGGCAGCAAAGATAAATGAATTCAAATAATTTACACATCTCTATATCTAGTTAATGAAGATTATTACACACAAGGAATATCTTATTTCTGATGCAGCTCATCCTTCCAGCACTTTCATACCGCTGCCTATAATATACCATCAGTTCTTGTAAGCAGCCAAAACTGCTGGTTGCACTAAAATAGGCTTTTTGGTGGGGAGGCACATATTTCCACACAATTCTCCTCCTTTTTGCTTTCTGTTGTTTCTCCTGCCCACCCACCCACGCACACACTGCATTCCAGCATGGGGATTGAAAACTGAAGGTGAGACACTGACATGTAGGATCAGTGGGTTAGGTTTGCTTTTCATTGAAGAGGATTTGTGAACCCAGAAAATTGAGGTGTGATATTGGTCATATCTGAATATAAATTTCAGTTCCTTTAACTTTTATTAAAATGGTATGATAAATAAATTTGCTCCAGCAAAGGAGATCATTACCTTGTTGTGGTGCTGGAGCTTGAGCACCTCAATGAAACCATGAGCTAAACCGTGAAGGGACACCCAAGACGGGAAGGTCGTGGCAGAGAGGTCAGACTAAATACGATCCCTGGGGAAGGTAATGGCAACCCACCCCAGTATTCTTGCCGTGAAAACTAAATGGATCAGTACAACCAGAGATATGTCGGTATACCATCGGAAGATGGGACTCCCAGGTTGGAAGATGGTCAAAATGCTACTGGGGAGGAACAGAGGATACGTTCAACTAGCCCCAGACGTGATGACGCAGCTAGCTCAAAGCCGAAAGGACAGCTAGCGGCCGACGGTGCTGGTGGTGAACGACGAATCCGATGTTCTAAAGATCAACACACCATAGGAACCTGGAATGTAAGATCTATGAGCCAGGGCAAATTGGATGTGGTTATTGGTGAGATGTCAAGATTAAATATAGACATTTTAGGTGTCAGTGAACTGAAATGGACTGGAATGGGCCACTTCACATCAGATGACCACCAGATCTACTACTGTGGACAAGAGGATCACATAAGAAATGGAGTAGCCTTCATAATTAATAATAAAGTGGCTAAAGCAGTGCTTGGATACAATCCAAAAAACAATAGAATGATCTCAATTCGAATTCAGGGTAAGCCATTTAACATCACAGTGATCCAAATATACGCCCCAACCACAGATGCTGAAGAAGCAGAAGTAGATCAGTTCTATGAGGATCTGCAGCACCTACTGGATAATACACCAAAAAGAGATGTTATTTTCATTACAGGAGACTGGAATGCTAAGGTGGGTAGTCAGACGACACCTGGAATTACAGGCAAGCATGGTCTGGGAGAACAAAATGAAGCAGGACATAGGCTGATAGAATTTTGCCAAGACAACTCACTGTGCATAACAAACACTCTCTTCCAAAAACCTAAAAGACGACTTTATACATGGACTTCACCAGATGGTCGACACCGAAATCAGATTGACTACATCCTTTGCAGCCAAAGGTGGCGGACATCTATACAGTCGGTAAAAACAAGACCTGGAGCTGACTGTAGTTCAGATCACGAACTTCTTATTGCAAAATTTAGAATCAGACAAAAGAGAATAGGGAAGACCAACAGATCAGTTAGATATGAGCTGACTAATATTCCTAAGGAATATGCAGTGGAGTTGAAGAATAGATTTAAGGGACTAGATTTAGTAGATAGGGTCCCGGAAGAACTATGGACAGAAGTTTGCAACATTGTTCAGGAGGCGGCAACAAAAAACGTCCCAAAGAAAAAGAAAACCAAGAAGGCAAGATGGCTGTCTGCTGAGACACTGGAAGTAGCCCAAGAAAGAAGGAAAGCAAAAGGCAACAGTGATAGGGGGAGATATGCCCAATTCAATGCAAAATTCCAGAGGTTAGCCAGAAGAGATAAGGAATTTTTTTTAAACAAACAATGTGCGGAAGTGGAAGAAGACAATAGAATAGGAAGGACAAGAGTCCTCTTCCAGAAAATTAGAAACATTGGAGGTAAATTCCAGGCAAAAATGGGTATGATCAAAAACAAAGATGGTAAGGACCTAACAGAAGCAGAAGAGATCAAGAAAAGGTGGCAAGAATATACGGAAGATCTGTATAGGAAGGATAATTATATTGGAGATAGCTTTGACGGTGTGGTCAGTGAGTTAGAGCCAGACATCCTGAAGAGTGAGGTTGAATGGGCCTTAAGAAGCATTGCTAATAACAAGGCAGCAGGAGACGACGGTATCCCAGCTGAACTGTTTAAAATCTTGCAAGATGATGCTGTCAAGGTGATGCACGCCATATGCCAGCAAATTTGGAAAACACAAGAATGGCCATCAGATTGGAAAAAATCAACTTATATCCCCATACCAAAAAAGGGAAGCACTAAAGAATGTTCAAACTATCGAACAGTGGCACTTATTTCATATGCCAGTAAGGTAATGCTTAAGATCTTGCAAGGTAGACTCCAGCAATTCATGGAGCGAGAATTGCCAGATGTACAAGCTGGGTTTAGAAAAGGCAGAGGAACTAGAGACCAAATTGCTTTAGACTATTCTAAAGCCTTTGACTGTGTGGATCACAACAAATTGTGGCAAGTTCTCGGTGGTATGGGGATACCAAGTCATCTTGTCTGCCTCCTGAGGAATCTGTATAATGACCAAGTAGCAACGGTAAGAAGAGAGCACGGAACAACGGACTGGTTTAAGATTGGAAAAGGAGTACGGCAGGGCTGTATACTCTCACCCTACCTATTCAACCTGTACGCAGAACACATCATGCGACGTGCTGGGCTTGAGGAATCCAAGGCTGGAGTTAAAATCGCTGGAAGAAACATTAACAATCTTAGATATGCAGATGATACTACTTTGATGGCTGAAAGCGAGGAGGAGTTGAGGAGCCTTATGACGAAGGTGAAAGAAGAAAGTGCAAAAGCTGGGTTGCAGTTAAACCTCAAAAAAACCAAGATTATGGCAACCAGCTTGATTGATAACTGGCAAATAGAGGGAGAAAAAGTGGAGGCAGTGACAGACTTTGTATTTCTAGGCGCAAAGATTACTGCAGATGCTGACTGCAGCCAGGAAATCAGAAGACGTCTACTTCTTGGGAGGAGAGCAATGGGAAATCTTGATAAAATAGTTAAGAGCAGAGACATCACACTGACAACAAAGGTCTGCATAGTTAAAGCAATGGTATTCCCCGTAGTAACCTATGGCTGTGAGAGCTGGACCATAAGGAAGGCTGAGCGAAGGAAGATAGATGCTTTTGAACTGTGGTGTTGGAGGAAAATTCTGAGAGTGCCTTGGACTGCAAGAAGATCAAACCAATCCATACTGCAGGAAATAAAGCCAGACTGCTCACTTGAGGGAATGATATTAAAGGCAAAACTGAAGTACTTTGGCCAGATAATGCGAAGACAGGATACCCTGGAGAAGCAGCTGATGCTAGGGAAAGTGGAAGGCAAAAGGAAGAGCGGCCGACCAAGGGCAAGATGGATGGATGATATTCTGGAGGTGACGGACTCAACCATGGGGGAGCTGGGGATGGTGACGGCCGACAGGAATCTTTGGCGTGGGCTGGTCCATGAAGTCACGAAGAGTCGGAAGCGACCGTAAAATTTTAACGGTGGATCCGTAAGTGGCTATAAAGGCCAATTCTGGATCCGCACAACCTCCCACAATGAGGGCCTAGGTTTCCGGGTGGGAGACGGTCATGATGAGGGTTTGCCTGACGTGCCTTCCTTTTAGCTCTTTTCTCCTTTTCGCCCTCTACTTGTGCTTCTTCAAAGTCCATAGCGCCTTTAATAAAGGCTGACCTCCAATTGAAACGCTCATGAGTTAGGGCTTCCCAGTTCTCAATGCTGATATTACATTTTTTTAAATTAGCTTTGTGAGTATCTTTGAATCTCTTTTGCTTTCCACCAATATTCTGTTTTCCATTCTTAAGTTGGGAGTAAAGTAGCTGCTTTGGAAGACGATGGTCAGGCATTCGAACAACATGACCGGTCCAGCGAAGTTGATGTTGGATGATCATTGTTTCAATGCTGGTGGTTTTTGCTTCTTCTAATACGCTAACATTAGTCCGCCTATCTTCCCAAGTAATTTGCAGAATATTTCGGAGGCAGCGTTGATGGAATCTTTCAAGAAGTTGGAGTTGGCGTTTGTAGAGGGTCCATGTTTCACAGGCGTACAGAAGCGTTGGTAGTACAATGGCTTTGTAAACAAGCATTTTGGTCTCGATCCTCAAACACTCTACGCTTCATTCGGGAGAAAGCTACATTCGCAGAGTTCAGGCGATGCTGAATTTCAGCGTCAATGTCGGATTTTGTAGATAGATGATTGCCGAGATAAGAAAAGTGGTCGACATTTTCTAGTGACACACCTTTAAGCTGGATTGATGGCGCTGCGGAGGGATTGGTTCGAACTTATGTGTTCCCAATGAACCCTGTGAGCGAAGCCGTCGAGAGTCATGTACTCCTGGTAGGGTCACCCATGGCGGTAAGGTCCAGGGGGAGGAACCAGACAAAGAACGATCCAAGAAAGTCCTCAACAGCAGAACAGGTTGAATAAATAGGGTGAGAGTATACAACCCTGCCGTACTCCTTTCCCAATCTTAAACCAGTCCGTTGTTCCGTGCTCTGTTCTTACCGTTGCTACTTGGTCGTTATACAGATTCCTCAGGAGGCAGACAAGATGACTTGGTATCCCCATACCACCAAGAACTTGCCACAATTTGTTATGATCCACACAGTCAAAGGCTTTAGAATAGTCAATAAAACAAAAATAGATGTTTTTCTGAAACTCCCTGGCTTTCTCCATTATCCAGCGGATATTGGCAATTTGGTCTCTAGTTCCTCTGCCTTTTCTAAACCCAGCTTGTACATCTGGCAATTCTTGCTCCATGAATTGCTGGAGTCTACCTTGCAAGATCTTGAGCATTACCTTACTGGCATGTGAAATAAGTTTTGTATTTTTATAAAATTTGTGATCAGAGTTATGGAAAAACCAAGAGATAAGTTTGTAGTAAAAACGTTGCTTTATTTAAAACAAAAACATAGGAACAAACCTTGAATCTTCTTCAGCCAAAGCATGGCATGGTTGATTAACATAGCCATTTAGATAGCAGAGAGCAGAATGCAGAGAGAGAACAAAGGACAAAAGGCATTTACATTTTAAACCTTTACCTGACCAGCCTCTGAGTGGACAGGATCCACCATGTGACTAAAACACCTAGGCAACAGATTCCCAATATGGGCAAAGCTCTAACAGCTAATTCTGATTGGTCAGACACTCTCAGACTGGCCGGCACCTGAAAGGCAATAACATTCCTGAGTGGGGGGTGAACATGTGCTCCCTGAGCCCAAACAGGAAAAAAGTTTTGAGGCCTGGCTTTTTAAAAACTCAGCCACATATTCTACAGACATAAAAAATATATACAACACTCCCCTTTTTTTATGACTAGAAAGAATATGGAAACAAACCCAGCTTGGTAATTAACTCACTGTGCCTACTGGCAACTAGAGGCTTGGTTAAGATATCAGCCAACATTAATTTAGTATCACAGTATTTCAAAACAACCTTTTTCTTGGCTAGAAAATCTTTAACAAGATGAAAACGCACATCAATGTGCTTTGTGCGGTTTCTGGAACTCTCAGATAAAGCCAAATGAATACAGGCTTGATTGTCTTCATGAATTGTTACAGGCTGGCTTAAAATGACTCCAATGTCTTCCAACAATTGAGTAAACCAAAGTACTTCATTGCACAGTTGTGCTAAAGCATAGAATTCGGCTTCAGCTGTGCTGATGGCTACTACAGTCTGCTTTCTGGAAAACCAAGCAATAGTGGACTTTGCAAACTGAATTACACTTCCAGAAGTAGACTTCCTATCACTGAGATCTCCAGCCCAATCTGAATCACACCAGCATTCTAACTTTTCTTCTGTGTCTGTAGCAGACAACCTTAAGCAAAAATCTTTGGTGCCTTGCAAATAACGAAACAGCCTTTTTAACCCAGACTTTGCAGCAGATGTGGGATTTTCCACAAACCTGCTCAAAATGGACACACTGTTAGAAATGTCCGGACGGCTGTTGTTTGCAATGTAAAGAAGACTGCCAATGGCTGATCTGAAACTATCTCCTTCAGATGACTCACCATTCCCCTTCTCCCCCTCCTCTTTTAGAAACTCGGGAAGCATGGGGGAGGAGACAGACTTGCAGTCCTGCATTTTAAAATCCTCCAGCAGCTTCTTAATTTTGCTGCTCTGGCTTATGAGAAAACTGCCATCTTTTTCCCTCTGAATTTCTAATCCTAGGTAATTGTTGACTGCTCCAAGACATTTCAATGTGAAATTGTTTTTCATACAAACCTCAAAGGAATGCTTCTGTTCATCAGATGAAGTGAGCAGCAACAAGTCATCCACATACAAGCACAAGTACATTACACCTTGCTCATCATTTTTTACATACACACAAGGATCAGCAATTCCCTTCTGAAACCCAAATTTTTGCAAAATATTATCCATTTTAATATTCCAACAACGCGCGGCTTGCTTCAATCCATAGATGGATTTCTGCAACTCACACACAAGATGATTTTCTTTTTCATAACCAGGAGGTTGTTGCATAAACAATTTTTCCTCCAAGTCACCATACAGAAAAGCAGTTTGAATATCATAGTGATAAACAGACAGTTTCTTCATGGCAGCAACCTTTAAAAGCAACCTGATAGATTCAGCTTTTGTCACTGGAGCAAAAGTTTTGTCATAATCCACATTTTTTCTTTGAGCAAAACCTTTTGCTACCAACCTTGCTTTGTACTTCTGAATTTTGCCATCAGAATCTTTTTTCAGTTTGAACACCCACCTACAACCTAAAACCTTCTGATTGGGAGGCAAACTCACCAGTTTCCAAGTTTTATTTTCCTTCAAGGAATCCAACTCTTGCTGCATGGCTTCATGCCAACACTTAGCTATTTCAGCTGGCATTTCTTTAATTTCTTCCAGAGACTCAGGCTCTGTGTGAATGTGAAAAGCCTTCACAACATCTACTTGATAACGATCAGGAGGAACTCCCTTATTAATCCTTTCAGACCTGCGAGGTAGGACAGGACTTACACTCTGTTTCCCACCATTGTCCTCAGAAACCTCTGACTTTCCAGACAAGTCAGCTTCCTGATCATTGACTTCACTGGGTGATTCCTGCAAATCACCATCAGCAAGACTTTGCTGCTCCCCCATGGATAAATCAACTGAAGAACTAGAGTTTATTTTATCCCAATTCTGCTCAGCAAAAGAAGCACTTTTACTAATTATCAGTTGATTATCCAGTATGAACCTGTAGCTTCTCTGACTCTGTTCATACCCTACAAAGATTGCTTTCTTTGTTCTGGAAGCCCCCTTGCGCCTCAGCTGTTTGGGAATGTGGACCCAAGCTGTGCTTCCAAACACCCTGAGGTGGCTTACTTTAGGCTTCACACCATAGAACAAATGAAAAGGGACATCCTGAATTGCACTGCTAAACAGCCTGTTCTGCACATAACACGCTGTAGTAACAGCTTCTCCCCAATACCTAAAAGGCAAACTAGCATCCTTCAGCAAACACATCATTGCTTCCTGCAGCGTTCTGCCTTTTCTCTCTGCAACAGAATTCTGTTCAGGAGTGTAAGGGTTAGCCAAAATGTGTTCTATCCCTTTTTGTAACAAAAAACTTTTAAACTTTGAGGATAGATACTCTCCACCTCGATCTGATTGCAAAGCAGACACTGGCCTTGGGAATTTTCCATTCGCCCAAGCCACAAAAGCCTTAAATTTATCAAAGACCTCATCTTTGTGTTTCAGCAAATAAATGAATGTGTACCTGGAAAAATCATCTATGAAGGTCAAAATGTACCTTGCTCCCCCAAGACTAGGAGAAAATGGGCCTATTACATCAGAATGAATGATCTCTAGAGGCCTAGAGGTGGACCTATCAGAAAACTTCTTCACAGGAGCCCTTGTGGTTTTATTCTCCTTGCAAACTGCACAGTCTAGATACTTATCACAAGACTTCAATTTTAAATCAGCAGAATAACTAGGCATTTGAGAAATGTACTTAAAATTAGCATGAGCAAATCTCCTATGTAATAAATGGATGCACTGATCGTGTATGGGCTTATTTTCAAAAACAGCCTTAGCTTTAGCAATTTGCTGCTTTTCAGCCTTCTGCACAATGTACAGAGAATCTTTCTGCAAACACTTTGCAACAATTTTGCCATTCTTTCTAATATCACAACCCTCTTTCTTAAAAGTTACTACATAACCTGAGGCTACTAGCTGCCCCACAGACAAGAGATTGCTTTGAAAATTAGGCACAAACAAAACATTTTTAACAGTTTCCCCCAAACATGGAAGATTGATCTCACCTTCACCCACGATCTTGGATACAGATCCATCTGCTAAGGAAACTTTTTGTTTGTTAGTTTTAGACAAAGACAGAAAGGAATCTTTATTGTGACATATATGAGAATTGGCCCCACTGTCAAGAACCCACAAATCTTTATTATCAGAGTTCTCAACAACTGTTGCATGAAGAATCTTCTTTCTAGAAGTCTCTTCTTTCTTGCGAGAAGTCTTCTTCTTTTGAACACAGTCCTTTTGCAGATGAGCAGGGGATCCACAGGTAAAGCATCGCCTGCTGGATAATGCAGAAACTTGGAATTCAGAGCTCTTCCGCTCCCTCTGCTGGCCACGAGAAGACTTTATTGTAGAAATGGAGGCAGCTTTTTCTTGTCGCTTCTCCCACTCAGCAAGCAAACGGGTAGACACAAACGATGGATTTAAATCAGCTTCTGGGATTCCCTCCATGGAGCAAATTAAAGTGTCCCAGGACTCATTCAATGAAGAAAGCATAATGTAGGCTTTCATCAGGGGGGTAAATTCCATCCCACGCTCTTGAAGTTCCACAAAATAATTCTGAAGCTTGTGGAGATGATCAGGCAAATTTCCATTCTCAGGCAAGTGAGCCTTGTACAGTTTTTTCGTTAAAATAACCTTGCTGCCTGGACTAGTTTTCACATATAAATCACGCAAATAGTCCCATAAGTCTTTGGAAGTTTCTTTGCCTCTCACGTGAATAAGCTGATCATTCTGAACAGCCAAAATAATGGAGGCTTTGCATTTCTCATCTTTCCTCAACCAGGCTTGATCTGGATTCTGAGGAATTTGTTCAGAAATTGCAGACCATAAATTTTCTCTCCTCAAGAAACTTTCCATTTTCAAAGACCAGTTCAAATAATTAGAATTAGAGAGCCTTTCCAGGAGCATACCTTGAAAATTTGAAGCTGTAACAGCAGCAGCCATGGCTCCTTCTCTCCCCTGTTGTAGAAATCCAAAAAACACCACGAGGCTTGCAAACACGAGGCAAAACTCCGCCTCCAATGGAAACTTCCTGTAACTGCCGGCAAGTTTCAAAAAACAAAAGCCTCTTCTCTAAATGCAGACTAAAACAGGTCAGCTTTCTTCTCTCTTATTTCCATAATTTTTGTCTCTGATCCAGAAGCAATTGCTGGGCCCATAACCTTTTGTATTTTTATAAAATTTGTGATCAGAGTTATGGAAAAACCAAGAGATAAGTTTGTAGTAAAAACGTTGCTTTATTTAAAACAAAAACATAGGAACAAACCTTGAATCTTCTTCAGCCAAAGCATGGCATGGTTGATTAACATAGCCATTTAGATAGCAGAGAGCAGAATGCAGAGAGAGAACAAAGGACAAAAGGCATTTACATTTTAAACCTTTACCTGACCAGCCTCTGAGTGGACAGGATCCACCATGTGACTAAAACACCTAGGCAACAGATTCCCAATATGGGCAAAGCTCTAACAGCTAATTCTGATTGGTCAGACACTCTCAGACTGGCCGGCACCTGAAAGGCAATAACATTCCTGAGTGGGGGGTGAACATGTGCTCCCTGAGCCCAAACAGGAAAAAAGTTTTGAGGCCTGGCTTTTTAAAAACTCAGCCACATATTCTACAGACATAAAAAATATATACAACAATAAGTGCCACTGTTCGATAGTTTGAACATTCTTTTTTTTTTTTAAAAAAATACTTTATTATATAAAATTTACATATAACATATAACATACAACATATAACTTACATACACCTTGAAACAATTAAACAGGGTGCGGGGAAAAGAAGGAAAGGTGTTTAAAAGGGGAGACAAACAAGGAAACAGAAGAAAAAAGAAAAAAAGGGGGGAAAAAAAGGGAAAAGGGAAAAAGGTTTGGTTCTCGATTTCCTTAACTGTGGTTAATATATTTGTCTTATTACTTAATTGCTTGTTTAAATTACATTTGTTCCTTTTCTATTTCTTACCAACTTAATCATTAAATCCTATATATATTGTATTATTTTTTTGTACATTTATCATATAGTCCAGAAACGGTTTCCAATCATTTTTAAATTTGTCCATGTTCTTATCTTTTAACATCTCTGTTAGTTTTGCCATCTGTGCTAGGTCCATAATTTTTGTAATCCAGTCTTGGATTGTAGGGGTTTCTTCTTTCTTCCATTGTTGAGCATGTGTTATTCTGGCAGCTGAAATCATATATAGTAACAAATTTCTGTGTTTTTTCTCCAGTTTATTGTCCATGAAGCCTAATAAGTATAATTCTGGTTTAATTTGTATGTCCATTGATGTAATTGTTTTTATGGTTTCATGTATTGAGTTCCAAAATTTTTTCGCTTTCTTGCACGTCCACCATAGATGGTAAAATGTTCCATTTTCCTTCTTACATTTCCAACATTTACTTGATACATTTTTATACATTTTTGATAATTTCTCTGGAGTTATATACCAACGGTACATCATTTTGTAAATATTTTCTTTTAAGTTATAATTTAATGTAAATTTTAAACCTTTTGTCCACATTTTTCCCATTGATCATACATGATGTTATATCCAAACTTTCTGGCCCAATTTATCATAGTGCTTCCCTTTTTTGGTATGGGGATATAAGTTGATTTTTTCCAATCTGATGGCCATTCTTGTGTTTTCCAAATTTGCTGGCATATGGCATGCATCACCCTGACAGCATCATCTTGTAAGATTTTAAACAGTTCAGCTGGGATACCGTCGTCTCCTGCTGCCTTGTTATTAGCAATGCTTCTTAAGGCCCATTCAACCTCACTCTTCAGGATGTCTGGCTCTAACTCACTTACCACACTGTCAAAGCTATCTCCAATATTATTATCCTTCCTATACAGATCTTCCGTATATTCTTGCCACCTTTTTCTTGATCTCTTCTGCTTCTGTTAGGTTCTTGCCATCTTTGTTTTTGATCATACCCATTTTTGCTTGGAATTTACTTCCGATGTTTCTAATTTTCTGGAAGAGGTCTCTTGTCCTTCCTATTCTATTGTCTTCTTCCACTTCTGCGCATTGCTTGTATAAAAATAATTCCTTATCTCTTCTGGCTAACCTCTGGAATTTTGCATTGAATTGGGCATATCTCCCCCTGTCACTGTTGCCTTTTGCTTTCCTTCTTTCTTGGGCTACTTCCAGTGTCTCAGCAGACAGCCATCTTGCCTTCTTGGTTTTCTTTTTCTTTGGGACGTTTTTTGTTGCCGCCTCCTGAACAATGTTGAGAACTTCTGTCCATAGTTCTTCCGGGACCCTATCTACTAAATCTAGTCCCTTAAATCTATTCTTCACCTCCACTGCATATTCCTTAGGAATATTAGTCAGCTCATATCTAACTGATCTGTGGGTCTTCCCTATTCTCTTTTGTCTGATTCTAAATTTTGCAATAAGAAGTTCGTGATCTGAACTACAGTCAGCTCCAGGTCTTGTTTTTACCGACTGTATAGATGTATAGATGTATAGATGTATCTATACCGACTGTATAGATGTCCGTAGAGAGGTGCTGTGCTTTTATTTGCACAAGGTCCAAACTTTTATCAAAGTTTATTTTATTTATCTTTTTAATGTATTATTCAGGTATCTATGCCCCTCCAATTATGAGAACCTAAGCATCTTACAGACCTGGTGCTATAGTGTACAATACAAAAAGATAAAAAAGACTGCACAAACAAGAAGTAGGAAACACCAGCAACGTATCTGCTCCCACAACACCCACTCCAGGATAGTAAACATCTATCCCATTCCCAAAGGCCCTCTGAAAGAGTCAGGTTCAAGGCTCTTCAAAAACTCAATAGAGAAGAGGTAATTCTTATACCTGGGAGATTATATTCCAGAAGAGGGAGGCATCATGAAGAAGACTTAACAGCACGGTCCGTGGAGATGATATCCCTTTGGGAAAGGGATCTTTAACACCATTCTCTCCCTGATCTCATTGCATTCTACTCAGAGCAGGTAGTCTTAGAAATAGTCTAAGTCTGGTAGTCTTAAGCCATGTAGGGCTTCAAAAGTGACACCAGCACCTTGAATTCCACCCAGAGGCTAGGTGGCAGTCAATACAGCTCCTGCAGTAGAAGTGTTATTTGAAGAAACCAAACCAAGGTATGCTTATGATTACCTTGGCTTCCACATGCTGAATCAGCTTCCAAATGTTCCTCAAGCGTAGCCCCATGTAGAGCAAACTGCAATAGATGTGAAATAACAACAGCAAAAATGGCCACCTCCCCCCAAGAAAAAGCTATCTGAGGGACCGCCTCTCTCCAATTACATATACCCGTCTAATTTGGTCCAGCAGAAGGGGCATGTTGTGGGCTCAGTCTACAAGAGAGTGTCACCTGACGGAACCCAGGAGGAGAGCCTTTTCTGCCACTGCACTCGCTCTATGGAACATCTATCCCCCCAAGGTCAGGCTGGCCCCAACCTTGCCGGCCTCCAAAAAGGCCTGAAAATGTGGCTTTGCCATCTGGCCTGCGAATCAGGTAGTGGTGGTGCGGAGCCTATAAAATGCTTTTGTTGTTCCTGAATTGATTGTGCTCTCCCATTAATTGTATGGTATGGTTTTAATTGTTTTTAATTGTTTTAATGTTTTAATACTTGTATGATTGATTTTTTTAAATTGTTTATGTTTTAACCCTGCACGCTTCCCAGAGTCACATATGTGAGATAAATTGAGAAAGAAAGAAAGAAAGAAAGAAAGAAAGAAAGAAAGAAAGAAAGAAAGAAAGGAAGGAAGGAAGGAAGGAAGGAAGGAAGGAAGGAAGGAAGGAAGGAAGGAAGGAAGGAAGGAAGGAAGGAAGGAAGGCAGGCCTTTTGGTCACAGCTTCCCCTTCTGGTTCAAGAAGAGCTATGGGCCCCAGAGGACCCCCAGATTGCTGGCCTGCTCCATCTGGGGGAGTGCAACCACATTCAGAATTAAATATGGACCTTCTCTGAAATCAGTCAGCTTTTTTGGCCACACTAACTTGCCTAAGCGTGTTGCTTCTCTAAGAGCAACCAGGCTCCACAATAAAATATCAGCCAAAATGTTCCCAGATAGCCTTACAAACCAAGGCCTCTGTCATCTCAGCCAGCCAGCTCTGAGTGAAAGTATGATTTTATTCTCCAACTTCTGTGATAATTAATCACAATGGTCAGCAGCCAATCTTCTCGTCCAGCTGGAGAAGAGGGTCCAGGTATCTTTAAACAATGCTGCTGAGTGTCTGCCTCTGGATGTGATAGACACTTCACCACTCTTACAGCCACATGTTTGGTCATATTAGTTCTTTGTTATTCAGTCAATACACATTTATTTCTACCTCAGCTTTCCTTACCTTGTGCATTTTGTATGTATATGGGTTTTTTAAAATTTATCTTACAATTTTAGTGCAGAATTTTGCCAAGGATATATACTTTGTATATAGTTTTCCCAAATAAATCTGGCATGCAACTTTCCCAAAGAAACAATCCTCCACATATTCGTATATATATATTCGAATATATATCCATATATTGCCTTCGACAATACATTAAATCCTCCATATGTGTATATAATTTTATACACAATTTTTGAATGGGGAAAGTAGATAAAGTTTGATGAAATGATTCCTGGGTATCATCATGGGAGACAATGAAAATGTGCTAATGTTTTGCTAACCATATTTCCCCAGAATTATTAGAGAGGCAATCAAAAATTTTAAACTTCCAAATAATTTAAATAAGGAGAAAGGTTATCAGATGTCATCTACTGGTAGATAGTAATTGGTTGTGGGCATTCCGCTCCATTGAACACAGGCAATATATAAGGGCCTGTCATTTATTGCCACGTCCAGTTTCAGATCTGCTGTGCTGTGTGGCTAATGAAACGTCAGCACATATTCTTTGTTTCACATGGCATTAGCTGGAAGTCATTTCATCAATAAATAGCAGCTGTGAAAACCTACACTCTAGGTCAAATTTCTCTGACTTCCTTTGTGGAACAACACTACTTAAAGAGATACAATTTCTCACTGGAATATTGATTTAATAATCAACTGTGCAGTAGTGATATACTGTATTATTTAATCTATTTGCTGATAAGAATACTGTGTAGCTATTTAGCATTTCAAGAAAATATCCTTAGTTTTAACTAATTCCATCTCTCTCTCTCTCTCTCTCTCTCTCTCTCTCTCTCTCTCTCTCTCTCTCTCTCTCTCTCTCTCTCTCTCTCTCTCTCTCTCTCTCTCTCTCTCTCTCTCTCTCTCTCTCTCATTCTCTCTCTCTCTCTCTCTCTCTCTCTCTCTCTCTCTCTCTCTCGTCACACCTCAGGATGTAGTGGCCAGTTAGATATTTCTGAAAAGCAAGGAATGTGTTATTCCCATTCTGCTGTTATTTGATACTAGATACTTGTATTTAGAATATATGATTCCCAGAGGATCAAAACAGGGAAATAGTCATCTTATCTCTACTTCTGTTTTCTACTTCTGAATTCTTTCTCAGTTTCTACAATTCTCCCCTGCTATTTTCTCTTTATTAATTATTCTTCTTATGTTTAGAATAAAACACACACACACACACACACACACACACACACACCCCAATCTGGCAGCTTCATGTAAAATTAATAACTACTGTCACAAATCTATATTTAAAACTTAGAAGATTAGAAAAGGTGGACATAATTTCCACCCCTTAACCTTCCCCTCTTCTCCCATATCTCATTCCCCTCAGTTTTAATACGTAGAAAAAATGTGATCAGTTCAAGGAATAGAAAGGCAGAGGATTTCACAGGATTAGAGACTATTGATTATTGGCGGTAAGCCTATCCGTCTCAATATTAGACTTGTGTGTATTAACCTAAAAGTAGTGAAGCATCTTGTAGATACACTATGTACTGCTGCACCCTGAATTTTGAGGCCAGGCCAATCCACCTTGATGAAACGCTTTGCTTCAATATCAAGAACTTCTGCATGTACAGTATGTGTAGCATACTGTGTAGCATGTGTACACAGAAGCCTCTGTTATCCAGTGAAGTGAAGCTATGTGGCCACTCGCTGTTTTAGAAGTGAGGTTCCACATCACTTTGTGTTTCAGAGGGGCACTTTACCCGAGCCTTCAGTGAATCAAAACATGGCTTTGCAAATCCTACAGCCATACTAAATATATCTTGTAGAAGAATGGATCCTAAGTTCCAACCTGGTTTCAAATTAGACAGACAGAACCAATTCACAAGATCTTTCAAATCAACTGCATATTAATATTTGAAGAATGGTATATCCACATCATTTAAAATATAAGGAGCTTCTTTTATACTACGTACTTACTTGAACTTGATGAGCCAACTTAAAACTTTTTATGCAATATAATTCACTTAAGATCTATTTCAGTAAGTCTTCAAGAATTTATTATAAAAATGAATATACTATACATCCTTTTAAAACTACATTTTATTAATCAAAGTCTTTGTAGATTACAATCACACACACATATTACTCTATGTAGTAACAATGTCTATATAGTTCCTCAGTTTTGGTTGAGAGGTCTTGAGGAAATCAGAAAAAAAAAACCTTTGGTAATTTATTCAAGTGTGGCTTTATTGTCCATTTTCCCCAAGACGTACAACATGATGCAACATAAGAAATTAATTTAATATGTGTTATGATCTGCCATTTTTACATAGAAAAACACTGGAAAGCAAAGTATATCTATACATTTATTTATTTTTAGATCAATTGTTTTTACAAGTTAGAGAAGGAGCATTGGTTGAAAAATTAATGGAACTACAAGGGTCTTGAAGAATCTTTTCATTAAGGGTAATATTTCCTCTCTGCAAGGCACATTGTGCTGAACTGCAAACTGGAGTGATATTCAGACTTTCTGAATTCTTCTTTATATCACTGGTGGGAGGGGTATGGTGACTTTCTTTGGTCCAGGACTTTGGCTTTCTCCCCCCAAAATGTTCTCATATCTTTCTATATCCCTTGCTGTGAGCTGTTAATCCTGTCATATGAGTGTTCACTTTCTTTGCCTTGATTCCCTGTAGGTGTAGAAGTTCCTCCTTAAACTCCTTCTCTGACCTTTTCTATGAAATCTTTGATTTAAGCCTAAGGATATATACTTGAACAAGAACACACATTCATCACTTTTTTTGGTTTTGCCCCCATATTCCTCACACTCTATTGCCTAATGTGGGTTAAATATTACTAGATTAATTCTCCCCCCTCCTCCCAAGAAATATATATACCACAGGAAACTAATGGAGATGTGACATGAGAGTGATGGTAATATTTAAATCATACTTCATCACCTGATCTTTCTGTATAACTTTGAGATTATTCATATAGTAAAAAAAAAAGGATAATAATATTTAAATACTGTCAGCAGTGTGAGACCGCTGCTAGAAAGAATAACACAGTTTGGGGCTGTGTTAGAAGAAGCATAAAATATATGTGAAATCATTATTCCTTGGAACTGATGAAACTACACTCTGAATACTGTGTATAACTCTGGGCATCACATTTCCAGAAGGATATTGACAGGTTACAGAGGATTCAGAGTAGGATAATGAAAATCACACAGGGACTTGAGGAATGCCATATGAGGATAGGATGAAGGTATTTAGAATGTTCCACCTAAGAAGACTTAGGGAAAACCTGATTGCTGTATTCAAGTACCTAAAAGGAAGCTATGGAGAAGATGGTCAAGAATTATTTTCCATGGCAACAGAAACTATGACCAGAAATAGTGGGTATAAGTTGCAGCTAGCTAGATTTTGTGTAAATACACATAAGGAAAACAATTCTGATGGTAAGATCTGTAGAGCAATGGAACAATCTTTCTATAGAAACTGGGTTCTCCATCTCTGGAATTTGTTAAGAAGAGGCTGGACAGCCATTTTTCATGCATGGCTTCATTGCTTTTCCTGCACATTGCAGAGGTTTGGACTAGATTGTCCCAGTTGTCCATTCCAACTCTACAATTCTATGATAAATAATAAGCTTGCCAAGGTAAAGCAATGTACTAGATTACAAAGGTGGGTTTCCACTTCAATCTTAAATGTTTCAGCCATATCATAGTCAGTCTAATAATGCATTGATGGCTTTCTCCTGGCGCAGCTTTCTGCTTACTATCCTACAAAGGCAAGTCTTAAATGCTGTCTTATTTGTCATTTTACTAAAAGGCAGGATATATCAGCTAGCAGGTTCCAGATTTCATATTTTTACTTATTTATTTATTTATTTGTCAAATTTCTTTGCTGCCCATCTTGTGTACCACAACTCTGGGCGGCTACCAGACAGACAGAGAGAGAGAGAGAGACTATATCTCTCATTGTACAGGTAGTCCTCACTTACCGACAGCAATTGGGACCAGCAACTCTGCTGCTAAGGAACATGGTCATAAAGTGAAATATCACGTGACTGTGCCCAACTTACGACATCAGTTGATCAGTTCTAGTTGTGGTTGTTAAGCGAATCATGCATGGTCATTAAGCACAATGTCACATGACTACAACTTGCAACTTCCTGCCAGCTTCCCCATTGACTTCATTTGTTGGAAGAGGTTATACAATTTGGTACAGGTTATACAATATACCCTAATCAAAGAACTATTAACTCAGTCAATCAACCAAGTAGCAAACAACAACCCAGTCAAGGAACTCGTAAGGAGAGAACAACACCCCCACCAACACAAGCAGGACAAGCCATGGTATATAAACAGAGAGCAAGTCCCACTCCCTTTTCACACTGAAGATGTTGCCTAGCCTGGCAATGAGACATCTGCAAGAAAACAACAAGGCTCAGAGAGCACCAAGGACTCCACAGTTCAAACTGAGCTACAGATATTCTCTTTGATTGGTACAAACCATTACTTGTGATGATAACTTGAGCCTGGAAAGAGCTAGGAGAAAATCAGTTAATGCTTCTGTTTTACACACAGAGTCTTTCATAGTTCATTCATTGGCGATCACTCGTAGCCGAGTAAGATTGTCTTCCAAAGGTAAAATTTTAACGGTGAATCCGTAAGTGGCTATAAAGGCCAATTCTGGATCCGCACAACCTCCCACAATGAGGGCATAGGTTTCCGGGTGGGAGACGGTCATGATGAGGGTTTGCCTGACGGGCCTTCCTTTTAGCTCTTTTCTCCTTTTCGCCCTGTACTCGTGCTTCTTCAAAGTCCATAGCGCCATTAATAAAGGATGACCTCCAATTGAAACGCTCATGAGTTAGGGCTTCCCAGTTCTCAATGCTGATATTACATTTTTTTAAATTCGCTTTGAGAGTATCTTTGAATCTCTCTTGCTGTCCACCAATATTCTGTTTTCCATTCTTAAGTTGGGAGTAAAGTAGCTGCTTTGGAAGACGATGGTCAGGCATTCGAACAACATGACCGGTCCAGCGAAGTTGATGTTGGATGATCATTGTTTCAATGCTGGTGGTTTTCGCTTCTTCTAATACGCTAACATTAGTCCGCCTATCTTCCCAAGTAATTTGCAGAATTTTTCGGAGGCAGCGTTGATGGAATCTTTCAAGAAGTTGGAGGTGGCGTTTGTAGAGGGTCCATGTTTCACAGGCGTACAGAAGGGTTGGTAGTACAATGGCTTTGTAAACAAGCATTTTGGTCTCCCTGCAAATGTCCCGATCCTCAAATACTCTACGCTTCATTCGGGAGAAAGCTACACTCGCAGAGCTCAGGCGATGCTGAATTTCAGCGTCGATGTCAGCTTTTGTAGATAGATGGCTGCCGAGATAAGAAAAGTGATCGACATTTTCTAGTGACACACCTTTAAGCTGGATTGATGGCGCTGCAGAGGGATTGGTTCGAACTTGCTGGTAAAGCACTTTGGTTTTTTTAATGTTAATCGAGAGGCCGAGTTTTTCATATGCTTCTGCAAAGATGTTTAGTATAGTTTGAAGATCTTCCTCGGAGTGTGCACAGACTACGTTATCATCAGCATATTGAAGTTCTATAACAGAAGTTGCAATTACCTTATTTTTTGCTTTCAGCCTACTAAGATTAAAAAGCTTTCCATCTGTTCGATATATAATTTCTACACCAGTAGGAAGTTTCTCTTCAACAAGGTGCATAATCATAGCGATGAAGATAGCGAATAAGGTTGGAGCAATAACACATCCCTGTTTAACGCCGGATTCCACTTTAAATGGATCGCTTTGAGAGCCATTGTTATTCAGGATTGTTGCCATCATGTCATCATGGAGTAACTGCAAGATGTTCACAAATTTATCAGGGCATCCGATTTTCAGAAGGATGGTCCAGAGAGCAGTACGATTTACAGTATCAAAAGCTTTAGTCAGATCAATAAACGCCATGTATAGAGGGCGGTTTTGCTCCTTGCATTTTTCTTGAAGCTGTCGTGCAGTGAAGATCATATCCACTGTTCCCCTGGAAGGGCGGAAGCCATTTTGCGTTTCAGGGAGGATGTCTTCTGATACAGATAGGAGACGGTTTGCAATTATCTTTGCCAGGATTTTGCCTGCTGTGGCTAGAAGGGAGATGCCTCGATAGTTTCCACAGTCTGTTCTATCACCCTTTTTAAAGAGAGTGATAATTATGGCATCCCTAAAGTCTGCTGGAATCTCCTCCCTCATCCAGATTTTTTTGATGAGCTTATGAAGTTGTTGTGCAAGTTCAGGCCCGCCTTCTTTAAAGACTTCAGCAGGAATCCCATCAGGTCCACTAGCTTTGTTATTTTTCATTTGTTTAGTGGCTTAACTGACTTCCTCCAAACTAGGGGGTACTGCAAGCTCATTTCTTATTTGTTTTTGCGGGATTTGCAAGAAGACTTCATCAGCCACAGTAGAGTGACGATTAAGGAGATTGTAGTAATGCTCTTTCCAGCGCAGTGCAATAGACTCATTGTCCTTTAGATGTTTAGCACCATCTACTGAGCGTAAGGGATTTGTACCATGGTTTGTTGGTCCATAGATGGCCTTTATGGCATTAAAAAAGCCCCGTGCATCATGAGCATCTGCAAAATGTTGGGTTTCTTGGGCTTTTTTTATCCACCATATGTTCTTAAGTTCTCTAGTTCTTCTTTGGACTTCTGCCTTTGCACTAGCGTAGATTTTTTTATTAACGGCACAGTTAATATCTTTTTGCCATATCTGGAAGGCTTTCCTTTTCTTGTCAATAATATGTTCAATCTCACTATCATTCTCATCAAACCAGTCCTGATGTCTCTTAGTCTGGTATCCGATAGTTTGTTCACAGGCTGAAATAATAGAAGTCTTCAATTTAATCCAGTGTTCCTCAACATTTTCAGGAAGTTCCATAGGCAGATGTTCCTTGAGAGTTGATTGAAAGCAAGCTCGTTTAATAGGATCTTGAAGGGCCAGTGTATTCATTTTACGCCTTGGTTTTCTTCCTTGGAGCCTACGATGAGGGACAATCTTTATGGCCATCGTGGATCGAATTAATCGATGGTCTGTCCAGCAGTCATCAGCGCTCGTCATTGCTCTGGTGAGAAGTACATCACGGCGATCTCTAGCACGGACAATTACATAATCTAAAAGATGCCATTGCTTCGACCGTGGGTGCTTCCATGATGTTTTACATTCATTTTTCTGGCGAAAGAGTGTGTTAGTAATGACAAGGTTATGCTCTGCACATTTAGTCAGAAGTAAGATTCCTTTCATGTTGCTGTTGTCGACTCCTTCTTTCCCAATGATCCCTGGCCACCAATCAAAATCATGCCCAACTCTTGCATTGAAATCGCCCAGGAGGATAATTTTATCCTCCTTTGGTATCTCTGATAAGATGGTGTCCAGCTGGGTATAAAAATTTTCCTTGATATCCTCATCTGCATCTATTGTTGGTGCGTAAGCACTTAGGATAGTTGCCTGTTGGTTTTTGGCGAGTTTTATTCGCAGAGTTGAGAGTCGTTCGTTAATCCCAGTGGGAACTTCTGACAAGAGCTTCACAAGGTCGTTTTTGATAGCAAAGCCTACCCCATGTATTCGTCGTTCTTGTTCAGGCAGTCCTTTCCAAAAGAAGGTATAACCTCCTTTTTCTTCCTTGAACTGTACTTATCCTGCTCTTCGAGTTTCTTGGAGTTCTGCTATATCAATATTAAAACGTCTCAGCTCCCTTGCAATAATGGCAGTCCTATATTCAGGTCGTTCACTATTCATATTGTCTTGCAGTGTCCGTATATTCCATGTTCCAAAATTCATGTGTTTTTTACGACCGCTAGATGGTGACCCCACTGGTCGCAGTAATTCAGTCAGGGAGAAAATGAGGTAGACTATGTTTAGGGCACCTTTTCTAGTCCCCTCCCCATATAGGGTGAGCAGAGTGGATCCTAAATAGGGCTGCTCAGTCGTGGATACAGCTGCCGAACTACTCAACTGCCTCGATCCTTGAGTCAGGGCGACTGAATCCGTATCCACCGCCCATGTGCTGGTCCATGACTAGGAGCTTCCGGATTTCACAGTCCTGCCCCCGTTGCCATTCGTCAGTCGCCATAGGACTTTTGGTTGTTTTGGGTTTGGTGTGGTTGGAAGACGCCTGTGCGTGAATTTGTTTTATGTGTGGAGATCGGTGCACAACGATCAGCACACAACCTTCACAGAAAAAGGCTCTAATCCAATGGCATGGATACCATGACTATTGGTGACCTTTTGTCTGCTGCAGCCTTCATCCGCCTTCGCAGCCGTTGTAACAATACACCTTGTTATCTTCCGCCTGTTCTGCCGTTGAGGACTTTCTTGGATCGTTCTTTGTCTGGTTCCTCCCCCTGGACCTTACTGCCATGGGTGACCCTGCCAGGAGTATATGACCCCCGACGGCTTCGCTCACAGGGTTCATTGGGAACACACAAGCCCACTCACCACAACAAGGTGACGATCCAGCGAGTGAGTCTTTCATAGGAGGGGAAGGTGAAAGGAGCTGAGAAGCTCATACAAGGTTGACTTGGAGTTGGACACAGAGCAGAAAAAAAGAATGTTCAGGGGAGCAGCAGAAGCTGATATGTATGATAAAAAACTTAGCAAACATATGGAAAGAAGAAAACATAAGTTTTCTTATGTGACAGGTCATCGAGAAAAAATGCATAAAGAAGGCATTGGAATGTAGAGAGCCTCAGAAAGGCTAAGCATGAGCAGAGATAGGTAAAGAATGCTAAGAAAAATAAAAGGGCTTCTTCAGATGTGTTCAAAAGCATGATCAGTACATAAGCTGCTTGGTGAAAATGACAAAATACTAACAGGTAACAAAGAAAAGGCAGAGCTACCAACTCTTTTTTAAATATATATATATATACACACACAGTATATTCCCTGAAGGGAGAATCTGTCTAGCATCAGGCAAGTGGGAACAACAAGGTAAAGGGCAGGACTGAAGCTTGAGATTAATAAAAACTAATTGGAGGAAAATTCTGAGAGTGCCTTGGACTGCAAGAAGATCAAACCAGTCCATACTCCAGGAAATCAAGCCAGACTGCTCACTTGAGGGAATGATATTAAAGGCAAAACTGAAGTACTTTGGCCACATAATGAGAAGACAGGATACCCTGGAGAAGAAGCTGATGCTAGGGAAAGTGGAAGGCAAAAGGAAGAGGGGCCGACCAAGGGCAAGATGGATGGATGGTATTCTGGAGGTGACGGACATAACCATTGGGGAGCTGGGGATGGTGACGGCCGACAGGAAACTGGCGTGGGCTGGTCCATAAGGTCACGAGGAGTCGGAGACGACTGAACAAATAAACAACAACAAAAATTCAAGGAATGCTGATTTGCTCTGAGAGTTTTAATTTCTTTCAGGCTTCAGCTGGCAAGGCAAGGTCTGGAACCAATTAGGCAAGGTCACAAGAATCCAAGATGTCCTGATAACTGATTTTTATATCGTAGAAAAGTTATAAAGTCACAACAAGAGAATTCCAACTACTACAGGGTTCAAACTCACATATAGATTAAACTTTCCAACCCATTTGCACTTCTTTCATTTGCCCATCTGTGGGTTATTTTTGTCTCCATCTCTCCCTTGTTTAGAAAATGGTCTGATCTATAATCATGTTGCTGTTTGCCAACTTTCACAATTGCCAGTGTCAGGTGAATTGTATCCAATATTGAAGGAACCTGAAATTGTATGTACTACCTTTGAAAAATCCCAGAGAAAGGGGCTTGTATGGACTTACACAATGCAATTCTTAGCTAATATAGAACAGGACACAGAGAAAAAGAGACCATATAGTTCAATTCACTATTTTTTGTATTGAGCTTAGATCCAAACATTCTGAATAAAAAACCCATCTCAGCTGTGAGCTATTCCAGAGTCATTTATCTATTTCTGATTTTGTTTGTATTTTTCTATTAATTTTGTTTCTATTTTGTTTCTATTCTTTTAATTGAAGCATGAGAGACAAGGAGGCCGCAGGCTGCTGGAGAGATACAGTAACTATCTAATGAAAAGCAAAGTGTACAGACTCCCAGTTCCCATGACCATCTCTTTGTTAAGAACAGTGTAAGAATCCTGTAAGGGGTGTGGTGGCTCAGCGGGTAAGACGCCAGGCTTGTTGATTGGAAGATCACGAGTTCGGAGGTTTGAATCCCTAGCCCCGCGTGACAGAGTGAGCTCCTGCACTAGCCCCAGTTCTTGCCAACCTAGCAATTCGAAAGCATGCAAATGCAAGTAGATTAATAGGTACCACTTCGGTGGGATGGTAACAGCGTTCTGAGCGCATCATGCGGCCACATGACCGTGAAAGCGTCTTCGGACAACGCTGGCTCTTCGGCTAACAAACGGAGATGAGCACGACTGCACAAATGTGCAGGGGGAACCTTTACCTTTACCTAAGAACCCTGTACCTTTGCCTGTCTGTCAGTGACAAAGATCATCAGATGGGTATGTGCAGTTAGTGTTTCTATGAGCAGAATACATCTTCCAGGACTCTTTCAAATGTACTCATCCTTCCAAAGTGCCAACATGCAATTGACTTCTCATGGCAGAATTTCCAAATGAGATGTCACTATTTCGTTGCCTCTCTTATAATCTGCAGTCATTGCCAGCAAAGCAGTCTTCTTGGAGACATCAGTAGCATCTTGCTGCAAGAGAAACACATTTAGGTAGGAGATGCAGGACTCACACAAGTACCTGGAGATGGCCGACAGCCTCTGCCCCCTCACCGCTGACTTTTGCTTTATTCTGCTTTTTCTGTTTTATCCTTGTTTCGTTGGCTGGTGGGTTTGTTTAATTATTTATCTTCATGCCAGGTACAGATTTAATCACTGGTATTTTCTTGACCTTGTGTTATTTGATGGCACTGTGGGACATTACATTAAAAAATTAGTTACCCAGTGTAAGAAGGCAGACCCTGCCATGGCTCACTGCTCACTGCTGAAAAAATTAAGGTTGCCGTGGCTTATAAGAATATAGAAAAGGACACTCAACCCCTGTTAAAATATGGAGCTCTTTCTCCTGGAAGTGGATGCTCACTGATTTCTTGAGCAGCTGCTAGATTTATTCTAAGGGGCAGTTACACCAGTACAACGCAGTGCTATTGAAGAAGAGGACCTGTGAGGTCCCCGATCTTACAATCTAAAATCAGTAACTTTCAACACAAGCCATATAGGATATGTGCAGTTCTATATTAGATTGGCATCGTGCCACATCGAAGATACGAATGAGTTCCCTTGCCCCGGGTCCCTGCTTAAGCCTCTCAGTTCTCCTTTCGCCCCACCCCTCCCTCTCAGTTTCTCTTCTTTTGTATTTTAGTTCCCATTCTTTGCTGATTGCTTTCTTCCTGCTTTATGCCCGCCGGGGTCTGAAGATGTTAATCGTTGGTTGCTTCTTCTTCGGCTTGTGTGCTTCCTCCCCCAATCTTCCTTACATTCCTTTCTCTATTAATCCTGTGTAAGGTTGGAACATCCAGGTGCAATTAATCGTTGTTCCTGGATTTTCCATCCTTACATGCTGCCCCCTCAAAAACGATTACCTCCCCCCGTTCCACTGATGTTGGTGCACCTGAAAGATAAAAGGGACAATTAGTGTATGAATGTGATAGTCTGTCCTCTTCTTCTTTACTTTGGTTTCTCTGGGTATTTCTTGTGAAATGCGTTTACTAATTGGGGTGCTCGAACGTGTTGGTGCTCCACCCATTCATTGTCTGCTCTTGGTAGGTGTTTCCATTGTACTAAGTACTGTAATCTTCCTCGGTGCTTTCTGGAGTCTAAAATGGCTTGGACCTCAAAGTGGTGTTCTCCTTCAATCATTGTGGGGGTGGGCAGCGGGGGTTCAGGGTGCCAGCGTTCGGAAGGTCGTACTGGTTTAAGTAGACTGCAGTAGAAAACTGGGTGGATTTTGTTCAAGTTCTTCGGGAGTTGAAGTTGTACTGTCACGTCGTTGATGATTTTTGAGATTGTGAATGGACCGACATAATTGGGGCTGAGTTTTTTTGAAGGTTGGGTGGATTTCAAATATTTTGTAGATATATAGACTTTTCCTCCCACTTCCATGGGCCATTCTGGGGCCCTTTTGCGGTCTGCATATTTTTTGTAGTTGGCTTTAGCTTCTTCTAATGCCTTTTCTATTACTGGCCAACTGTCCCTCATTTGTTTGATCCATTCGTCCAAGGAGAGGATTTTCGTTTGTTCTTGGGGTAGTTCCAGGATGGCCATGAAGTCTTTCCCGTGAGCTACTTAGAACAGAGTGAATCCCGTGCTTGAGTGTATTGCGTTGTTGTATGCTAATTCTGCGAACGGGAGTAAGTCCGCCCAATCGTCTTGTTGGTAGCTGACGTAGCACCTCAGGTATTGCTCTAGTATTTGGTTCCGCCGTTCACTTGCCCCGTCAGTCTCTGGGTGGTGGGCAGAGCTTAACCCTTGTTCTACTCCTATCAGTTTTAGGAATTGTTTCCAGAATTTTGACGTGAATTGGACCCCTCGGTCGCTTATGATCCTTTCAGGGGCTCCGTGTAGGCAGTATATGTGTTGTATAAACATTTTGGCCAATTGGTTGGCCATGGGTAATCCAGTGCATGGGATAAAATGAGCCTGTTTTGAGAATAAGTCCGTTACAACCCATATGACTGTCTTCCTCTTGCTTTCTGGTAGTTCTACTATGAAGTCCATGGCAATTTGTTTCCATGGGCGGGTAGGGCTTGCTACATTTTGCAGTAGTCCTCTGGGTTTGCCTCCCATGCTTTTCGCCGTAGCACAAGTTGGACAACTTGCTACGTACTCTTCTACGTCTTTCCGCAGGATTGGACACCAAAATTGGCGTCTCACCAGGTGTAGGGTTTTTACAAAGCCAAAGTGCCCCGCCATCTTAGCGTCATGGCATCATTGTAGAATTTTCTTTCTCAAGTTTTCTGGGATGTACATTTTCTCCCCTTTCCACCATAGTCCCTGTCTTTGTATTAACAAGGTTTTATTTTCTTGTAGCCATCTGTCTTGCTGTGATGCGGCCTGTAATTCGGTCTGTAAATTCTTTTCTATTTTTTCCATTCCAGCGGTTTTCTGGCTCCGTGTGGTTACTGCCAACCCGAATTGGGTAGGTGAGATAACTGAGTCCACTATCTCTTCTCTCTGGCTGTTGTGCTGGGGCAGTCAGGATAAGGCATCAGCTAGGAAGTTTTTGCCTCCGGGCAGGTACTTCAACGTGAAGTTAAATCTTCAGAAGAACTGCGCCCATCTTATCTGTTTGGGGTTCAGTTTCCTAGGGGATTTTAGGGCTTCTAAATTCTTATGGTTGGTCCAGACTTCGAATGGGTGTGGGGCTCCTTCTAGTAAGTGTTGCCAGGTTACTAAAGCCCACCGTACTGCAAATGCCTCTTTCTCCCATACGTGCCAGTTCTTTATTAGATTGGCATCGTGCCACATCGAATATACAAATGAGTTCCCTTGCCCCGGGTCCCTCCTTAAGCCTCTCAGTTCTCCTTTTGCCCCACCCCTCCCTCTCAGTTTCTCTTCTTTTGTATTTTAGTTCCCATTCTTTGCTGATTGCTTTCTTCCTGCTTCCTGCCCGCCGGGGTCTGAAGATGTTAATCGTTGGTTGCTTCTTCTTTGGCTTGTGTGCTTCCTCCCCCAATCTTCCTTACATTCCTTTCTCTATTAATCCTGTGTAAGGTTGGAACATCCAGGTGCAATTAATCATTGTTCCTGGATTTTCCATCCTTACAGGACCTAATAGAGACTTAACTCAGGAAGAAATCCCTTGTTATCTTTTCCCTCTCTGCTACCACCCCTCTTTGTTTGCTGTTGTTTTTCTTATTGTTTCCCCAAGGCCTGTACTTTTAAAATTGCTTTTACGTTCAGTCATAATTGATGTTTTTTTTAAAACAAAATTAAGCATAAGGGCATGAAATGAAAAGTGATTCATTTCAGATGTGCTCATATCAATATGCATATCAGAGAAGTGTATATATCAATGGAAGAGTCAGAAAGATCTCCTTTTCTCATTTGTTCACTGTACAGACAGTCATAATGCTGCTGAGTAGTGCTCTGTGGGAGATGTGAATAGCCCTCTGAAATGTTTGCTACCTGCTATGATCAGCAGTTTAAAGGCCTTATTGTAGTGGCAAGTAGCCAGTATTTAAAGCCATGAGGTTCAGAAACCTAAGCTACATAGGGACTTCTGCTGACAGCATTTATTAAATTATGAAATATTGAGAGAGTGCTAAAATATTGCAGATATGGCAGATAATGGGCTTTTGAGGGGGGGAGTGTAATTCAAGGGACCAGTAAAAAATAATGTCTTTAGTAAACTTCTGAGCTGCCATTATCTCCCATCAGGCATTATTGTTTTGTATAGGTAAAAAGGTAAAGGTTTCGCCTGCACACTCGTGTCTGACTATAGGTGGCGGTGCTAATCTCCGTTTCTTAGCCGAAAAGCCAGCGCTGTCCGAAGACGCTTCCGCAGTCATGTGGCTGGCATGACTCGTGCGGAACGCTGTTACTTACTTTTTGTTTTGTTTTGTTTTGTTTTGTTTTGTTTTGTTTTGTTTTGTTTTGTTTTGTTTTGTTTTGTTTTGTTTTGTTTTGTTTTGTTTTGTTTTGTTTTCATACTTTTTTTGTATTGTTTTGCATACTGACCATCGTTTTCCAAAGCAGCTACTTTACTCCCAATTTAAGAATGGAAAATGGAATATTGGTGGACAGCAAAAGAGATTCAAAGATACTCTCAAAGCTAATTTTAAAAAATGTAATATCAACATTGAGAACTGGGAAGTCCTAACTCATGAGCATTTCAATTGGAGGTCAGCCTTTATTAAAGGCGCTACAGACTTTGAAGAAGCACGAGTACAGGGCGAAAGGAAGAAACGAGCTAAGAGGAAGGCACGTCAAGCAAACCCTCATCATGACCATCTCCCACCCGGAAACCTATGCCCTCATTGTGGGAGGTTGTGCGGATCCAGAATTGGCCTTTACAGCCACTTATGGATCCACTGTTAAGATTTTACCCCTGGAAGACAATCTTACTCGGTTACGAGTGATCGCCAAGAAGAACATACTTCTTAACATATGTTAAGAATATACTTCTTAATATATGTTAATTGTTTTGTATACATACTTCTTAACATATCTTTTTAAGAGTTTGCATTGGTTTGGGGCAGAATGTGATGGAGTAGCCTATAAGGCAGTGTTTCTCAACCTTGGCAACTTTAAGATGTGTGGACTTCAACTCCCCAGGATGCTGGCTGGGGAATTCTGGGAGTTGAAGTCCACACATCTAAAAGTTGCTAAGGTTGAGAAACACAGAACATCCAAGTCGGATTTCAGGCAGATATATGAAGGTCTTTTGTGCAAAAGGAAATTTGTAAAAAAAAATGATAATGCCTCTTCCTGGATATGGTAAAACTGATTTGGGGGGACAGAGGTGAATTATATAAGATTAATTCATGGCCCTTTTCTGTAAAATAGGTCAGGAAAGATAACTAATGCCACTCACCAAATGTACGACTCCATCAATGAGATGCAGTGAAATAACTTTTCAATCTTTGAAGTGCTATGACTGAGACATCATACAGAGATTTCAATCCTGACTGCAAATTTGCTCTAATTACAGGGCAGAGCTGACTATCACTGGACCCAATACTCCCTCTCTTCCTTGCCATGGTGTTTGATGTGAACGATAGAAAGAAGTTTTTTCTTTTTTTTCTCTCTCTCTACCAGCTACCATGGTCCCACCCTTGACAACACACTAGAACTCCAGAAGAACAGAGTAAGAAAACAGAATCTACTTCCTGATCTGACCTTTGGCTAAGTTTGTTGAACACACCTAATTTGCCCTGGTTGCAAATGGTTTTCCAGGCTTGATTTAAAAGATCTAAGGGATTCTCAAACTGGGTAAGGACCCACTTAGGGAATATGAGCCATTTAGAAAGGAGTAATATATAGTTTTAAAACCCCAGCTGGTGTAGATCAAACTGGAGTACTGTCAAAATATACTCTAGGCCAGAGCTTTCCAAACTTTTCATGTTGGTGACAAACTTTTTAGACATGCATCATTTCATGACACACTCTTACAGCAGGGCATCATTTCGCGACACACGCTTACAGCAGGGCACAAGGCAGGCACTAGGACCTGCACGGAATCACATCAGGTTTGGAGGCAGCAAGGCACAGGCAGGCACTAGGACCTGCGCAGAATCCTGGCAGAGCTCAGAGGCGGCAGCAGCCGTGACACACCCAGACACTGCAGCCAACACACTAACGTGTCCCGACACACAGTTTGGAAAGCTCTGATCTAGGCTTTGTTCCTCATTTTGTCCATGGGAACCTAAAGTGGGGAGTTAAGGTATCACAAAGTCTGAAAGCAATTATGATAACTACGTTGAAATTGTGATGATTAAAAGGAAGTGATGTAATTATTTCTTTCCTAACCTTAACTCCCTAAACTTGTCATTCATCAAACAAGTTTATCACTTTAGGAGTTGCAATACCATGAAGTCTGAGAACCCTGGTCTAAGCCTTTGAAGATTTAGATGTTAAGTAACATCCATATCATCATATATACTTCTGTATAATAAGATCTGTAGGAGCAACTCATTTCAAGGAATCCCCATTCAGAGAAACGACTTGTTGAGCAGTAGGAAAGGCTGTTTCCCAGGATTGTTCCCAGACTGTAGAAGAGCTTTATTCCTTTAGAGCTAAGATTGATCTCCAGTTTCCAAGAATTTCAGAAAGTATTTGTGATACACATCTTTAATTTGACATGGTTAAAAATAGAGTTTTTAACAGACTTTTCATAATACTTTAATGTTTTAACCTATATTTATTGTTTATATATTTTTCCTTTTATAAACTCTGCTCCATGCTGGTCTTAGTGATAGTTGCCAAAAGGTAATATGGAAATAACATCAACAAAGAAAAGTGTGGGTGGAGCCAATTTTCTCACTTTTTTTTCTTTTGTTTCTCACCCCCACCTCCCAGAAGCTGCTGATGGAGGGACATATTTTATTAGCTTAGGTTTAATGCACAGGTGGCACTCCAAATGTTGACACTCTAAAAGCTGGTATGCCAATGTTGCTGAACTACAACATCCAATATTCATATACAGGCTAGAATCCAGGAGACTGAATTCTAGTCCCACCTGAGGCATGAAAGCCGGCTGTGTGACCTTAGGCCAGTCACTCTCTCTCAGCCCAACTCACCTCAAAGGGTGGTTGTTGTGGGGAAAATAGGAGGAGGAAGGAGTATTAGGTATGTTTGCTGCCTTGAGTTATTTATAAAAATAATAAAGGTGGGATAGAAAATAAATAGATAAAATAGATAAAATAAAATAAATAGTTCAGCAATATCTGAAGTGCCAAAAATTACCTCACCGTGCTCTGAAATAACTGCTTAAAAATAGCATTTAGCATTATGTCAAAATTAGGATGTGACATTAATGCTACAGATTTTCCAATTCTGATGAAGCTTTTGAACTCTGTTTATGTGATCATGGCACATATAGAGAATTTATCAAAGTGGGTGAAGAATCCATTCCATCACCATATTTATGTGCAAATTTGCCCAATTTTTCTCTTTCAAAGTGCATGTCCCCAATTTTTGTTGCAAAATCCTCTTCAAATTAAATAAATAAATGTTGAAAAGTGCATTATACTTGGAAAATTGCTTGCATAATTTTTTACCTTAGAAGGTAATCTTGGGTTGTATAAAATGTATACAGTATATTCAGAGTAATGCATATAACATGTTCATGAATTTGCCAGAATTCTGCTACTGAAATATTTCAGGAGAAAACTATTTCATTAACATGGAAGCAGGTATTGACTTACAATTACACTTGACAATTTTTTTTAAACTCTAAAGCAGATAACAGCCTCATTACCTTTGCTGATATAACACGGACTGTAAGCCAATTTAAAAACTAAACTTCAGTTTCTTTGTTTTTTGTTATTATGAACTTAATTGCTCAGAACATTTTATGTCCTAAAAAAATATCACAAGTACAGTGCAGTTTCTGGCTTGGATCCATACCTGCTCTTAAATGAACTTACAGGAAGGCCTTTGATTCAAGGGAGGCTCTACTAGATGGAGAAGGGAGGGAAGAATTTCCTGTTTTGCTTGTACTGTCTCTTCCTTGACACATCCTCCAGAGCAATCCTCCACCGCATGGAGCACAACAGACTAGGGGAAAAGGACAACATACCCCTCCCCTTGCTCCCCATCCATCAACAGGACTACAGGTAGACCTCGCTTAACAATTACTCTGTTTAGCAACCATTTGAAGTAACAATGGTGCTAAAAATGTAACGTTATGACCAGTCCTTGCATTTACGACCGTCGCAGCATCCCCACAGTCACGTGATCAATATTTGGGTGCTTTGCAATCAGTGGGTGTTTATGAATGTTGTAATGTCCCGTGGTCACGTGATCACCATTTGCACACTTCACAAGTGGCTTCTGACAAGCAGAGTCAATGGAGAAGCTGGCAGTAAAATTGTAAGTTGCAATCACAGGATGTCTTGCTTTACGATCCACAGTGATTCGCTTAACAACCACGGCTGAAGTGATGTCATAAGTCTGTTGCAGTCACGTGATGTTTCACTCAACGACTGTGCTGCTTAGTGCTGGAGTTGCTGGTCCCAATTGTGGTCGTTAAGTGAGGACTACCTGTATATAGGCTCCTCAGATCCAAATTTCAGGAAATATACAGTGAAAGATTATATGTATGAAGCTGAAACCTACCAACAAAATTTGGGTTTTTCTGTTGTGGTGGTGATGGTGATGGTGATGGTGATATTCTCTATTCATATGACCAAAGAATGAAATTTTATTTTCCTTAGCTATTCTTTTTGGCATATCTTTCCCATCCTTTCCTCTTCCTTATCTTTACATTTTTTTTAATGTTGCTATTTCTGCTTTTGTACAAAGAATCTAGAACATCAAGTCAAAACATCTAGAGTTCATAATGGTGTAGTTACAAGCGCACATTATCAGCATCATATTGTAGTTTAGAGGTAAAAGAGAGCTTCTATCTGATGTACTGTACATACATGTGTGAATATTTAATTCCTTTCCCTTTAAGGCTCACTTCACTCTCATTATGTTTCTTCAATTCTGCAGATTTGAGAAAGTAAGGAGAAATTATATAAGATCTATTTCAGCAGTAAAAGAGATGTGATCTGTACTAATTCTCTAGGAGCTAAAAAAAGGAAAGGACAATAGAAAATATTTCCTGACAGAAATGACCAAAAAAGTAGAGCTAATTAAGCATTTTATATTGGCCAAAGCAGTTAAACTTTGTGGTTCATAGTCTTATATGTATTAGTCTTCATGAGCAAGATGTCATACAACAGCCCTGTAGCTCATTATAATTGTTATTTAGTCAAAAGAGCTGATTTTAGTAGACAGACACTGATTTCTAGCTTGTCATTGTGCAAAAGGCTATGGATATAAATATTTTTCTATACAAAGCCATATAGAGTAAAACTAAACTATAGAGGACTATAGCTGATTTTAATATATTGATTTTTATAGATTCTGGAAATAGTTGAATTAAAGCTGAACTTTCCAAAGCTGGCAACATTTAAACATGAACCTTCATTACACTGTTACTATCTGGAATCTGAAGAACAGAATGTCTACCAAAAATGATATGTTGTTCTATAAGTGGAAATTGCCACTGTTGGATTCATGAGAATGGATAGGAAGGGATATAATTTGTGAGTAATAGTTCTTGCTTCATCTCAGCAGAAGACTGCACCATTTAAAGGGCTAACATAACCAGATTGCAAAAATTTGGGCAACCACTTGATGGAAGCAACCCCCCACCACAACTTTTCTGTATCTCTTTGTTGCCAGCTTATGGTAATCCATGATTTTGCAGCCGAGTTCTGGTTGCTCTTACCATTTCATCATAGTGTTTTGCAGAAGGGGCACTGAAATTGTCAGCCCTACAAGGTCATCCTCTTTACCCTCTACAGAAATATACTGTAGGGCCATTATATGATTTTGCTAATTTTCTTTGAGAGTTGTAAACATTTCAGTGAAGTCATGACACCTTGTCCACTTACTCATGCATCATTCCCTTATCATTGTGTGAACTAGGGAGGGGCCTGTCTGAGACATTTACTCAAATTAATTTCTTGACCTGGGCTCAAACCCCTTCCTCCTGTCTTTCAAGGCCATTCCGTATGCCCTCTACACTTTGTATATTAGGTTTATATCAATAAATCCATTACTCAGTTTAGCACCAAGCATTCACTTCTCCCATTTTCCCACACAACAACAATCTAGTGGAGTCGGGTGGTCTCAGTGTGCTTTTGTGACTTGGACTTGCCTCTCTCCAGTGCCATTCCAACACCTCCAAATCTTTCTGAAATTACCTGGGCTGCTTTCTGAATCACTTAAATTTATGACAATCCTGTCTACATTTTTATATGTATGAGATTTGTAAAATCAGTAAAAGCCTGTGTGATTATGATAATCACTGGATTATGTGTACTAAAATGAGCCTGAATCCCACATTTCTAAAAAGCTACCCAAGTAATTTTCAAGTACTGAGAACTAATCGGTCCAAAAATAAAGTCCATAGCTAGCATTGGATTGCTAGCAAAATAGAGCACCTTTTCTAGCCCCCTCCCCATATGGGGTGAGCAGAGTGGATTCTAAATAGGGGTGCTCAGTCGTGGATACAGCTGCCGAACTACTCAACTGCCTCGGACCTTGAGTCAGGATGACTGAATCCGTATCCACCACCCCTGTGCTGGTCCATGACTAGGGGCTTCCGGATTTCACAGTCCTGCCCCCGTTGCCATTCATCAATCACCATGGGACTTTTAGTTGGTTTGGGTTTAGTGTAGTTGGAAGACGCCTGTGCGTGAGTTTGTTTTATGTGTGGTTGAAAGACACCTGTGCGTGGATTTGTTTTATGTTTGGAGACCGGTGCACAACAATCAGCACACAACCTTCACAGAAAAAGGCTCTAATCCAATGGCATGGATGGCCATGACGATTGGTGACCTTTTATCTGCTGCAGCCTTCATCCGCCTTCGCAGCCATTGTAACAATACACCTTGTTATCTTCCACCTGTTCTGCCATTGAGGACTTTCTTGGATCGTTCTTCGTCTGGTTCCTCCCCCTGGACCTTACTGCCATGGGTGACCCTACCAGGAGTACGTGACTCCCAACAGCTTTGCTCACAGGGTTCATTGAGAACACACAAGCCCACTCACCACAACAAGGTGATGATCCAGCGAGTGGGCTTCCACCTGGAAACCTATGCCCTCATTGTGGGAGGTCGTGCAGATCCAGAATTGGCCTTTACAGCCACTTACGGATCCACTGTTGATTTTCCCCCTGGAAGACAATCTTACTTGGCTACAAGTGATCACCAAGAAGCTAGCAAAATAATGCTTTAGGATCATCCAACACAAATTAGAGCCTATACAGAAAGAGAAATGCCAGATATTCAAGTGGATTTTAGAAAAGGCCAAGGAACAAGAGACATTGTTGCTGATGCACACTGAATAATTGAGAAAGCCAAAGAATACCAAAAAGAAGTCAGCATGTGCTTCACTGATTATAGAAAGGCTTTGATTGTCAAGCTGTGGAATGTGAAGGGCCTTGATTCCACATATCAAGCTGTGGAATGTGCTTAGAAAAATGGGAATCCCAGAACATCTCGTTGTCCTCATGCAAGCACATTGTGGCATAAGAGTTTTATTGGCCTGGCATGGTTACCATTTTGCTGGCGTGAGCCAGCCATTGGAGTGAGTAAAAGGGGAAAAGCAGCTCAATTCTGGCCTTGAAGGACAGCTATGCTGTCAGGGGGGCTGATGAACTGACCTGCTGACCTGCTGGTGTGGTGAGATGTCGAGACAGCAGTCCCATTGGTCCAATCTGGTATATAGGAGTTGAGGACTAGAGCTCAACTCTAGAGTTGCTGGGGGATGTGCTGCTGGTCTAGCCTAAAAATTGGAGAGAGAGGAGAGGAGATAAAAAGTCTGTGAACCGAGTGGCTGGAGAGAATGGAGTGGCTAGAGAGACAAGTTGGAGAGATAAGTTAAGCATACATTCTGGATGTCGTCCCATTTAAGCTAAGGTGGCAGAGGGTTCGTAGGGGTCCCTTGGTATGAATGTGGACCCCCCGGGTGAGAGACAAGGAGGGGGAGCCAAGATTGCATCGGTATGTAAGAGTACCCCCTGGGTGAGAGCCAGGTGGGGTAGGAGTGACTGTTGGTGGGTGTTGGTACCTCTCCCTGACCAGTAAGAGAAGTTGAGGGAGAGGTACAGAGTGTGAGTGGGGGTGGTGCTGGACCCTAACAGTGCCGAGAGCGAGAGCTGGTGCACTGGGGGGTCTTGTCACTGCCCGACATTGTGTGGGACTGGATGATGGATGAATGGGATAAGGGACCCTTGATTAAGCCCAAGAATTCTGGAGGCCTGGGAGTGGAGGCTATTAGGCCAGAGCCGGGAATCTCTGGGGGCTGGGTGGCGGGCTATTTGATTCAGGTGGTGACGGGCAGGGGACAGTATGACAGGAACTGGAGGGGAGGCCATCATTGGGGAAGGCGCCCCCGGTGTTTGTTACCGGTGGCGCATTCCACACACCCCCGTGTTCATACCCAGGCCCTGGTAAGCAGATCCTCGTGGGCTCCTGTCTCCGACTGCTGCTGCTGAACGCCAGGTCGGTGAACAACAAGGCCCCCCTTATAGGTGATCTAATCATAGAGGGAGGGGCCGACCTGGCGTGTATTACCAAGACCTGGCTGGGCCCTGAGGGGGGAGTAGCCCTCTCGGAGATGTGCCCAGCCGGGTTTCGGGTGTGGCATCAGTCGAGACACCAGGTCAGGGGAGGTGGGGTGGCAGTTGTCATCCGAGAGTCCCTTGTGGCCTTCAGGGGCGCTGCTCCACAAGTGACTGGGTGTGAGACCCTGTTTTTCAAGTTGGGTTCATGAGAACAGTTGGGAGTGTTGCTGCTGTACCAGCCTCCCTGCTGCGTAGCAACCTCCCTGCCTGAGCTGCTCGAGGCTGTATCGGGGTTGGCGGTGGAGTTCCCCAGACTTATGGTTCTGGGGGACTTCAATCTGCCGTCTCTGGGACGGTCCTCGGAGGCGGCCCGGGAGTTCATGGCTACCATGGCAGCTATGGGCCTGTCTCAGATTATTCGTGACCCGACTCGTGACAGTGGTCTCACCCCAGACTTAGTTTTCTTGTCTGAGCAGTGGCAATGTGATCTGTGGGGAGAGTTACATCTTTCCCCATTGTCATGGTCAGACCATGCCCTGGTGACCCTGAGACTCTCTTGTGCTGCCCCACTCCGCAGGGAGGCGGGACCCATTCGATTGGTCTGCCCCCGGCGACTGATGGACCCAGTGAGGTTTCAGAAGGAGCTGGGGGTTATTCCCGAGGACTTGCTTCATGGTCCAGTGGAGATCCTGGCCACAGCCTGGAATAAGGCAGCGGCTGGAGCCCTGGACAAGATCGCGCCTATGCAACCTCTCCGGCCCTGCTCGGCCCGCTGCTCTCCGTGGTTCATGGAAGAGTTAAGGGCTTTGAAGAGGGTTAAGAGACGTCTAGAGCGCCACTGGAGAAAGACGAAGACTGAATCTGACCGAACACAATCTAGAGCCGCAGTCAAGGCCTACTTTGTGGCGGTAAGAACGGCGAAACATGAATATTTCTCCACTCTTATTGCGTCCGCAGAATGCCGCCCGATGGCCCTTTTCAAGATTACAAGATCACTTTTGGGTCGGGAGCAGGGGGAGACGCATTTACAGGGCCTTTCGGAAGAGTTTTCTGAGCATCTGCAGGACAAAATCGCTCAGATTCATTCCAAGTTGGACTCCAAGCGTGAGACAAGATCTGGGGAGATGCCAGAGGCTCGTACTTACCACGTTATCTGGGAACAGTTTGATCCTGTTGCGCCTGATGAAGTAGACAGGATCCTCCGGATTGTAAATGCCACCACATGCCAGCTTGACCCATGTCCCTCCTGGCTGGTGAAATCAGCTAGTGAGGTGACATGTGGCTGGGTCCAGGCGATGACTAATTCATCCTTGAGTGAGGGGGTGTTCCCGGCTGCCTTTAAGGAGGCGCTGGTGCACCCCCTCCTCAAGAAACCTTCCCTGGACCCTACAATCCTGGGCAATTTTCGCCCAGTCTCCCACCTTCCCTTTTTAGGAAAGGTGGTTGAGAAGGTGGTGGCGTTGCAACTCCAGAGGATTCTGGAGGAAACAGATTATCTGGACCCCTTCCAGTCAGGTTTCAGGCCGGGATATGGAACGGAGACCGCATTGGTCACGCTTATGGATGATCTCTGGCGAGAGCAGGATGGAGGGAGTGCGTCCATCCTTGCTCTCTTAAATCTCTCAGCGGCTTTCGATACCGTCGACCACGGTATACTTTTGGGGCGGCTCGAGGAGTTGGGGGCGGGCAGCGTGGTTTTGCGCTGGTTCTCCTCCTTTCTCCAGGGCCATTCCCAGTTGGTGTTGATAGGGGAGGAGAGAGCTGACCCACGACCCCTGACTTGTGGGGTGCCACAGGGGTCGGTTCTCTCTCCTCTCCTATTCAACATCTACATGAAGCCACTGGGCGAGATCATCCATCACCACGGGATGAGGTATCACCAATATGCTGATGATACCCAGTTATACATCTCCATCCGGGGTGAAGTAAGTGATGCGGTCAATGCCTTATCTCAGTGCCTGGAGGCTGTGGGGGTCTGGATGGGGAACAACAGGCTCCAACTGAACCCTGGTAAGATGGAGTGGCTGTGGATTGATGGCCCCCCTGGATCCAGGAAGTTGTCATCTTTGGTTCTGGGGGTGTTGCACTACCCCACTCGGATCCAGTGCGGAAACTGGGGGTCCTCCTGGACTCGCGACTCCTGCTCGAAGAGCAGGTGGCAGTTGTGGCCAGGAGGGCCTTTGCACAGCTGCGAGTTGTGCGCCAGTTACGCCCTTTCCTGGATCGGGAAGCCCTCCGAACAGTCACTCACGCCCTTGTCCTTGTCATCTCCCGTATAGACTATTGTAATGCGCTCTACATGGGGCTACCCTTGAAGAGTATCTGGAAGCTTCAGCTGGTACAGAATGCAGTGGCGCGAGCAGTTATGAGTGCCAGAAGTTTGGCACATGTGACACCCTTGCTACGCGAGCTGCATTGGGTGCCAGTTTGCTTCCGGGTCCAATTCAAGGTGTTGGTGATTACCTTTAAACCCCTACATGGCATAGGACCAGGGTACCTGAGGGACCATCTCGTCCCGATAACGTCGGCCCGCCCCACCCGTGCATGCAGAGAGGGCATGCTTCGGACCCCCTCAACAAGAGAATTCCATCTAGCGGGGTCCAGGAGGCGTGCCTTCTCTGCGATAGCACCCGCCTTGTGGAATATCCTGCCCCCGGAGGTGAGACTGGCCCCCTCCCTCCTGGCCTTTCGGAAGGCCCTTAAGACCTGGCTCTGCCTCCTGGCCTGGGACGACGGAGGTGGTAGTGCCTCCTGGGGTTGGCTGGCCCTGTAGCTCCACGATCTATTCTGCGGGTCCAAATCCATCTTGGATTTTATTTTATTATGTTATGCTTGTGTTTTTAGATATTTTGTATAGTTTTTAAATTTTTTATTTATTGTAACCCACCCAGAGTCCCTGCATGGGAGATGGGCGGGGAATAATTTGAAAAATAAATAAATAAATAAATAAATAAATACAGAGAAGTTGTCAGGAAGGGAGAAGAGAGGTCCAGAGGTGGCTTCCCAGAAGACCCAGAGGGACGAGAGCTCTGTCTGACCCAAGAACAGGAAGTAGGGACCCATACCCATATATATAGCCTGGATTGAGGGAAGATGGATTGAAAGAAGATGAGAGTGATTTTTAAATTGGAGGAGGAAACATCAATAACATCTGCTATGCTGATGATACTACTCTGCAAATGCAAATGATCTGGAAGTCCTAGTCATTAAAGTCAAGGAGCACAGTAAAAAAAATGGGGCTATGATTAAAGGAAACCAACCTAATGACAACAGGTATAACAGCTAGCCGTAGAATTGATAATATGACACTGAAGTGGTAGATAGCTACTGCCTTTTGTGATTGACTACCAACAGTAAAGGAACCAGCAGTGAAGAAATATGGTACAAAAAACTTGGTATGGTAGCAATGAAGAACTTGGAAAAGATATTCAGATGCCTTAATGTATCTATACCTACAAAAATTAGAATTGTGCAGACAATGTGACACTCTGTGGAAGCCAAGTTAGATTTGAAGAAGCAGGATAGAAAGAATATTGACACTGTTGGACTTTGGTGTTGGATAGGCAGGAAAATAAACAATGGATCATAGAACATATCAATACAATGGTCTCACTTGATGCACAAAGGACAAGGCTCAAACTATCATAATGTGGACACATTATGCAATGTCCCAGCCCTCTGGAGAAGTCCACAATGTTGGGAAATATGGAAGATAGAGAAGAACGGATGATCAGCAGCAAAGTGGATAAATTCAATTAGAACAGCAATTAATGCACCATTGAAAGACCTAAAAGGCCAGATTTAAGACAGATAATCTTGGAGAAAGCCTATCTATGTGGTTTCTGAGAGTTGACACCAACTTGGTGGTAGTGAATTATCAATCAAGGTGCCTTAAATATGTACTGTATGAAAATGTTCACTTCCACTCTTTGATCCATTCTGTTATCTACCTTAAGAAGGTAAGTGAGCCTGGGGGCCTGGCTGTGTTAATGGTTGTTTTATGATTCCAGCTGCTGTGTGTCTTAATTTTTTTATATTGTATGTGTTTTATTTAGGATCTTTATTGTGGGCATTTTTATTCTGTATATGCACTGCCAATTATTATTTAATCAATTGGAGGAACCAGCTTTCCATTGCATAGTCATGGCTTATGACTTCTACTACCAAAGTATTTCATTAGCCAGAAACATAAGTAGGATTAGACCAGATCATATTTCTACAAATAAAGTACTATAATATCATATATGCATAACTTATCGTCCACCCATCCCCCCGTACTGTCTTTCACTTTTCTGCCCCAGAATCTTGGATCTCCACCAGAATTTCAGTATCCTTGCTTGTAGGAACTGCTGGCTTATTTCAGATAAATATGTTGCTAATCAACCAAATATAGCCACTCTGGTGCTTTTATTGGAATGCATATGTATGTATTCATTTGAATCACATCTGAATGTACATTTCTTTATGTTTAAAGTAGCTTGCATGAGAGTTTCCAGTTGCCATTTCCTCCTTCTGAGTATTTTATTCAAGAACGCACATGTAACTGTCTGTCTTTTCTTTTTCCCAAGCAGAAAGGAAACTTGATAGAATAAAATAGAAAAAGGGAGGTTAACTGTCTACAGCAGCAAAGTGAAGCATATACATCAGAAATCAAAGCAGTTGCTGTAGCATTGCTGATCATGCTTATGGCTCCATTGAGTCTCCCTTTTAGAATTATCCATTAGTGAAAATGTGAGGTTCTGGGTGAAAGCAAATTTGCTTCATAAAATCGCATCATAATTTCCTGACTAGCTGCAAGACAGCAAATCCTTGCCAAACCCCTGATATAAAACCACCAGAGGAAATTAAGGAATTTATCTTGATGAGATTCTACATTTTAATCAGTTCAGCACTTTTTTTATGAACTGATTAAAGCTTGATTGAAGTAAAAACTCTCTGCCATTGTTCAAAGGTGCGTTAGTCAAATATTTCTCCACTGACTTTTGAGAGAAGGAAGAAGTAGATGCCTTGGGGGTTTAAGAGTAATAGATAACAGCTTACAGGGGGAAAATTACTTTGCAGTTTAATGATATGAGCATTGAAGAGAAGGCCAGTGAAAAGTATTATTCTCTGGCAAGAACATTTCAGTTTGCTTAATATCAAAAGTAGCTCAGAAGTCCTATTGTAGCTTAAGGACAGGATAGTTACGTGCTGTAGCTTAAGGATTCACATTTAGAAATAATGAAAAGGCTCTTCCCATATTGACCTTATAGCCATTAATATTTTGACTGTATTCCTAGTCCATTTTAATTCACAATGAAATAACATTACCTGTTATTATTCTCTTATTTATAAGAGAATATTATATTATTATATTATATAATATAATATTATATTATATTATTCTCTTCGATTATTACCTGTTTATCTGCATTATTCCATCACCTACTTTCCTTCCTTCCTTCCTTCCTTCCTTCCTTCCTTCCTTCCTTCCTTCCTTCCTTCCTTCCTTCCTTCATGATATTTATGTATATATTTAGCTGATACCCTGTTTTTCTGCTCACACAAGGACTCAAGGCAGCTAGCCATGCTTAATATACAAAACAGAAAAAGTTTTTTTAAAAATTCTGTTAATGTCATTAGGAAAAGGATATAGCCTAATTCTTCTCCAGATTGTGTTGTGGTAAAAAGAGCTTTCATTTACAAGTGAGGAACCATTTCTGTTGCCTGAAATTTACTGCATTAATGTGTTTTTCTCCAGTCCCTGAATCACCAGAAAATATACTGGTATAATTTGCTGTGATCCAAAAGCTGAGCTCTATTCTGCCTTAGTGATGGGACCAGAAAATGATTACAATTTCAATGTAGGACAGTTTAAAGGCAGCAAATAATGGATTCCCATGGCTTCATTTCTCCTGCCACCCAGTGTCATCTGTCAGCAGGAAAAACAGCCATCAATGGCTGTCTTTTAGGGTGGCAAGGCAGGGTTAGGTGAATGTAGGCAGCTGCCTGGGAGGGGAGGTGTAGCTATCTTTCAAGTTGCCCAAATAACAGGTCACAAGTGGTGGTGCTCTGTGAGCCCTACAGTCACAAGAGTAGGTAGAATACAAAGATAGGGACATAAATAAGCAAGCAAGCAAGCAAGCAAGCAAGCAACCAACCAACCAACCAACCAACCAACCAACCTGTCAGGCTCTTTTTAGAGATAGGTTTAGTGCTCTTTCAAAATAGCTTGGCTGATGGGTCACAGGCAGATAGGAGGAGTGCAGGGTGAAGCTGAAGGGGAAGCTGGAAGCTGGAATCTGTAACCAATCTGCTGGGCTAAAGAGGAAACAGATAAAATTCTTGCCAGTTTCAACTCAGGACCTTTTACCTGGGCTTCTGTCTGCCTTGGAATGGTTACAAGGTCCTGCAAAGTATCAGGAAGCCATGGAAGAGAAGCTCAAGAGTAATACATCAGTTACCAAAGGATAATAAAGGGAGCAACCGACATGACATATACGTATATCCTAAATCAGGGGTTCATAACCTTTTTGCCATAATACCTCCCTTTAGGGTAATCTAAATGTACATACCTCCCCTAAAAATCCAAACCCCAAAATGAACACAAATGAACAATGAAAACAATACAACGATAGATAATTTTTATTTCGGTCAATGACCAGATAACAATAATACAATGAAACTTTGGGAAAGGTGGATTTATGATAACAACATACAACTAAAAGATTCTTCACACCTCCCCGGACTTTGTCTGCACCTCCCCAAGGGAAGTACACCTCACAGTTTGAGAAAGCCGATCTTAACTCTATGAATGCAGCAAGGGAATAGCAGTGTTAGCAGCTAGTGGTTGGGGCCCATAGGATATGCAACATAGTGTAGGAATAGACCAAATGGTGTTCCCCAAAGTAGTAAGTGGTAAAAGGTTTGTCCTATGAAATTCCTTGTGAGCAGAAGCAATGGGAAGCCAGTAATGCCCTCATTTGTTCCTGAACCAGTAACACATTGATCATGGAACCAAGCTCTTTCTCTTGGTTTAAAATTATCTTTGGTGCAGCACACGATTCCCAGTCTCTCCACAGACCTAGTGCTTCTTCAAAAGGAGATTCTTTAATGTCTGACTGGTGCTTTCCAAGGTGCTGGTCAGGCATTACATGGACAGATGCCTAGGCAGATTGTCCTGGAGGCCCAGCTGAAATGGCCGGAGAGGAGGGGCATACCCACACCAGCCTAAAGTGGCCAATAGAAGGTGGGCAGATCCCAGTTCCTGACTGCATCATCAATCACATCAATGAAGGAAGCATTGTAGATTACGTCCATAGCAAAAACTGTGTTGGAAGAAAACACAGTTTTTCTGACATTACTTTAAAACTGGGACAGCTAAATACTACTTTAGCCTGCACAATTTGCTGGGAATGAGAAGACAATCATCAATGGTTCATGGGGTATTTTCAAGCCATAGTTAGAGGGATGCGGGGTCAAGACCTTAATGTTTAAGTTGATATGGAGGACCAGAGGGGTTGATCCCCAGCTCTGTCATCCCCTTCTAAAGCTGTGATTTACTAACCTCAGAAAGAGATATCTCAAAAGTCAGCAGAGGTCCAGAAGGACATCCAGCTTATCTTATAGCCTAAGACATTGCTGGTGTTTAGGGGCAAAAAATAAGAGCCTAACCCAAAATTTTGTTTTAAAAAATTGAATGGACAGTGCTTAGACTCTAGGCAATTTCTGGGATGATTCTGGCTATAGAATGTTGGCAAAAACGGATTGAAGCAACAGTATGGCAAAGAGAATAATGAAGCTGCTATGGTAAAATTAATGCAACCAAGATATGAAACAAATATCTTGACTTGGCATCATACATGTTATTTTAATCAAATTCAGCAAATGCTGTACCCCTTCAGTTAGAAAATTGGTGCATAAAATGGCAAAGGAATTCCAATGAAAGACAGGACAGTGGAGTAAACAATTACAGAAACACATGATCCAATAAACACCCTTATGTTTCCTGCTCCAGGAAAACACAGTTGGCAAAGAATGGTGATCCTAAACATAGGAAGAAACCAACATTGTACTAAATTAATACCCCTCCCCAAAAACCACTGTGACTGCAGAGTTCTGATACTCAACTAATCAGTAACAAAACTAAACTTTTCCCTTTCTCCACCCTCAAATTTTTCTTTAACGAAGAACCTGGGGAGAAATGTATCTGCTTGTGAAGTCATGCTATGTGTGATTATGATCCTCCCGATCACTAACAAAGCTTGGAGCTGACTCAGATTGGAACTTGGTCCATTTTGAAGGAGCCCTGCTTTGATTTAACTGTTTTAGATCTTTCCAGGTTAACCCAATTTATTTCTAACTTTAGGATTTAGCCAAATCCCCAATCTCTGTGTGAACCCCCAAACTCTTAATATGTACTATAATGCCTACAATTTATAATGGCTATTTAAGTCATGCATCCTAACAGGATACACATTTCCTGTGTTACAATGCAACTCTTAACTTTATCAAGAACTCTGGCCTAATAAAAGCATTAGTGCACTAAGTGAGAATGTTACATATTGGATTCAGACTGTTATTTGCACATGGGTCCCATTAAAATAAATGTGAATAAGTAGTAATGATTAAATGATTAAAATGAATGATTAAAATAAATGCACATTAAATTAGTCTGGATATAGTTTCAAATGCTAAATTTGAAAGGCATTCTAGGTTACTTTCCTACAATTTTGGTGGGTCATGTTTACTACAAATTTGTTTGTACTCTTTTTGCACCTCCTAAATTTTTCCATTCCTACCTGATCTGAATCTGAAATACATTAGTGCCAACATTTGATTCTTTTTCAGAATTATAATAGGAGTTTCTGTTTCAGCCCACTTGCATGTGCAAATTTAAACCTGTATGATTGGTAGGGTTATTTGGAAAAAAAAATTGTTGTATTTTACAAATTATGATTTTGTAAACTGAAGTCGTTTACAAGCTGACAAGATAACTTTAAGTAATCACAGACAGAGGAGCCAGGGAAGCTCTTACAGGGCTGCTGTGAGGAATATTCAGAGCATCTGCGAGATAAAGTCACTTGACTTCGCTCAGAGTTGGACTCCAGCTGGGCAGATCCTTTGGAAGTGATTGGAACACATGTGAGCCTCTTTATCTGGAAGGAGATCAAGCTGGTTGGTCCTGAGGAAGTGGACAGGGTTCTTGTGGCTGTGGGCTCAGCCACATCTGTCCAGGATCCACGTCCCTCCTGCTTGCTCAAGGCCTCCTGTGAGGTGGCATGTGGTTGGGTCCAAGTGGAGATTAATGACTCTTTGTGGGAAGGGTAGGTACTACCTGCCTTGAAGGAGGTGGTAGTGTGCCCCCTTCTCAAGAGGCCTTTCATCCTGGAACCCAACAATTTTAGACAACTTTTGTCCAGTTTCCAACCTTCCCTTTTTAGGGAAGGTTTTTGAGAGGGTGGTTGGCACTCAGCTGCAGAGGGCCCTGTATGAAGCAGATTATCTGGACCCTTTTCAGTCTGGGTTCAGGCCAGAGTACAGTACCAAGACGGAATTTGTTGCACTTGCTGATGACCTCTGGAGAGCTTAGGATGGGAGTGGTGCAACTTTCCTGGCCATCTTGGATTTCTAGTGGCTTTCAGTACCATCGACCATGGCATCCTTCTGAGTCAGCTTCAGGGGCTGGGAGTGGGAGGCACTGTTCTGCAGTGGTTCTCCTTTCTCTGTGGCTGGTTTCAGTTTTGGTGGGTGGGGGAGAGAAATTCAGACCTAGGTGCCTGCAATGCAGAATCCCTCAGGGCTCTCTCCTCTCCCCTTTAACATTTACATGAAACCACTGGTGTGGGGTGCAGTTTGTGGATGATACCCAATTATAAATCTCCACCCCTGGCTGGGCAGGTGATGCTGTTGCAGTGCTGACCAAGCTCCTGGAGGCTGTGAGGGTCTGGATGGGGAGGAACAGTTTCAGACTTGCATGATTGATGTCAGCCTTCACAGGTAGATCAGACAGGAAACATGACCAGATGAGCTAATTCTACTTTATTCTAAGGCTACATTAACAGTATCTTGCAATTCTGAAAGTACAAATCTCCCGCTGTCTACTTTACAGCCTGAGAAGTCAGGGAGGGTCCCTTCTGAACCTCTTTCTGTGCCCATTATGCAGCTGTGGGCTACAGTATGTCCTCTGTTATCTGACCATTCCCTAGGCAGCATCTCTTTGCCCGTTTATCAAGGTCTTTCTCACACACCATTGCACTTTGACTCTGGATGGGATGGCACTCCCCCGGACAGAGCTGGTGCATAGTTTGGGGGTCTTCCTGGGGGCCAGGGTTCCTTCACACAGATTCATCTTGTACACCAATTGTGCCTTTTTCTAGAGGCTAGATCTGCTCTGACAAAAATATTTTTGATTTAAAACCATTTCTGTTAAGGTCAGCTAAACAATCATTGCACTGGGATTAAGTATTTAGCAGGCAGCATTTCAGGTCAGTTTATAATTTTTAAGTTACCCTTTTGAAAAACTAAAGTAGTAAGTGAGCAATATTTCCCTTCCCAGAATTTTAGGATGCTTCCTAGTGTTGCCAACCAATCAAAGAATTCTGATTTTAATTTCTTTTGGGGGAAGGAGAAAAACAGAAGAAGATAATTAGAAAATATCACGAAAGGAAGCTGACCATGTCAGAAGCCCCCAGATCCTATGAAATTCTATGAATGAGCCAGGAAGATTGTGGAACAAAAATACAAATATAATTTGGAAACACTGGAGCATATTCAGCTGGAAACTTATATTGTCCTACATATCGGTCAGCAACAGTATAGCCAAACAATGTGGAATTAAAATTTTTAGTAGCCTCTTCATGTTAGACATTTAGCAATGCTCATGTGGTCATAGCTACAACTAGCTTGGTATCTATTTTAAAGCATCTACTAATTTTAGTTTTACCTCACTGATGTTTCAGATTTTTAATTCTTTTTCTTTTGTCCCTAACCATATTTAGCTTTTGTAGCCACGTTTTCTCTCCTTACTAGGGTTTTGTCTCATGAACATCGGTCAGCTTTATGTTCTCAGAAGTCAAACATATTTAGGTTGTCATATGTAGTAGTTAGAGGGATAAATTAAAAGTAGTAAATATGGTGTGTCAAATGCTCCTGCCTTTTGGAGGAGCATCTCCCACCCCAAGAGTCAGTTAGCCTGCTTGCCTTTAAAGATATGGGGTGTTTTATTTCCCCCAAGTATTGAGTGTGGGAGTGGGTGACCTGCTCGGTGAGGGGTTTTTTTTTTCCCTTCCATCGCTTATGTGCATCTATGTTGTTATTTTGCATTGTGGGTTTTATTTTTACATTTTTCTTTTATTATGTGGTCCTTATTGATTTTTACTGTTATTAAATTTAAAAAAGACTTTAATGCATTCTCCAAGTGTGCTTGGAAGCTGCAAGGTCATTTTCTTTGAGGGAAGCTAAATGCCACTTCTATGTTTGGTTTATGTGGATAAATTACAAATTAAATAAATTTAATTACAAATAAATTTATAAATTTATAAATTTATAAATTTAATTACAAATTAATATTCTCCATTATAATAATTTTCTAGCTAATAGATTGTGGTATTATTATTATTATTATTATTATTATTATTATTAGGCAAATAATTGCTTCTAACCAAGGTCAGGTTATATTAAAGATGTCAGTAATCATTTTGTAAAGCAGTATTCTTCCACGTGAGCAGATTGCTCCAAACTGCTTGTATTAAATCTCAAGTAGTTTCTTTGTAGGCCAAGGCTTAAAGATCTTAGGTTACAATGGGTTCTGGGTTTTATTTATTACTCACTGTTGCACATGGTACTGATTAATGGGAGTAAGGTTTAAAGTAGGCTGACCATACATCCCGTTTTGAACGGGGCAGTCCCATTTTTTTAGCATTTTTCAACCGTCCCGTCATTTTGATAAAAATCTAAATTTTGTCCCGTTTTTTAAACCCGGCGGGAATGGCGTGGAAGGAGGATCCGAGCTGGAGCTGCCGATTGGAGGCAGCCCAGAAGAGGAAGCCCTCCTGCCTATCAGCGCATGGCAAAGGAGGGCGGAGAGGCAGAGAGGAGCGTGGACCGGGGGCGGGGTTTGCAGGCGGAGCCAATTGCGCGGACCGGGTAGCAGGGACCCCTGTCTTTTTCATGAATACGGAATATTACATAAGACCCCGTCCCGTTTTGCCATCCCAATGTCCCATTTTTGTCTCAAGGAAATATGGTCAGCCTAGTTTAAAGCTATGTTTTATTTTTAAATGTATAATTGACTGACTAAACTTCCTCCAGCTTGGTTTTCATGTTGATCAAGAATGTTTACTGAACTGCTGTTACTTTGGTTAAGTTACCTCACATAAATTCAGGGCAGAAGAAAGGGAAAAGAGAAAGTAGTAAGTAAAGATTGTAAGGGCATCAAAGATACTGTTTATGTAGTTTTGGTGCCATCTTCTACTTTAGGTTATATCAATCAGCTTTCCCAACTCAGAACAGTTCCTTTGAGGACTTTTATTATATTTTGATTACTATGGCTTCCCTGGTCACTCCCATGTTCTAAACCAGGGTTTCTCAACCAGGGTTCCATGGAACCCTAGGGTTCTGCAAAAGGTCACTAGGGGTTTCCTGGGAGATCATGATTTATTTTAAAAATTATTTCAAATTTGGGCAACTTCACATTAAAGAGGTAAATTTCATTCTTTATTTTCAGTTTAAGAACACTGTTATTTATTTATTTATTTAATTTTGCCACTGCCCATCTCCCCCCAAAGGGGAACTCTGGGCAATTTTTTTTGTTTTATTCGTTCAGTCGCTTCTGACTCTTCGTGACTTCATGGACCACCCCACGCCAGAGCTTCCTGTCGGCCGTCGCCACCCTCAGTTCCCCCAAGGTCGAGTCCGTCACCCCCAGAATATCATCCATCCATAGGATAAAAACACTAAAAGACCATAAACATAGTTAAACATCGAATACAAATACAATATAAATATAAATATAGTATAAAATCCAGATTATGATGGTAGTTGTGGTACCCCTCATGTACAACTAAAGGGCCAGTTTAAGGGACCAGCCATCTCCAGGAGTGGTGGTTTCCCTCCCTGCCCCAGGCAAGGTGGCAAAACCAAGTTTTCAGTTGTTTTGGAAGGCCACCAGAGATGGAATCTGTCTTATCTCTGGGGGAAGAGTATTCCACAGTGTGGGAGCCACTGCAGAGAAGGCCTGCCTCCTGGACCCCACAAGTTGGAATTCTCTTGCACACGGGGTCTGTAGCATGCCCTCTATGCATGATCGGGTGGGGCGGGTTGATGCAATGGGGACAAGGCTGTCCCTCAGATACCCTGGACCTATGCCATGAAGGGTTTTAAAGATAATAACCAACACCTTGAATTGCACCCGGAAGCAGATTGGTACCCAATGTAGCTCACGGAGCAACGGTGTAACATGTGCTGATCTAGGGGCATCAATAATTGTCCGTGCAGCTGCATTTTGGACCAGATGTAGCTTCCAGATACTCTTCAAGGGTAGCCCCATGTAGAGCGCATTGTAGTAGTCTATATGGGAGATGACCAGGGCATGAGTGACCGTGTGAAGGGCCTCCTGGTCCAGGAAAAGGCATAACTGGTGCACAACACGAAGTTGTGCAAAGGCCCTCCTGGCGACGACCGCCACCTGCTCTTCGAGCAGGAGTCATGAGTCCAGGAGAACCCCCATATTCTGCACTGGGTCTGTCTGGGGCAGTGCAACCCTGTCCAGCACTAGGGATGTTAAATTCCCGGATGCCGAGGAACCCCTCAGCCACAGCCACTCCATCTTACCAGGGTTCAGCCGAAGCCTGTTGTTCCCCATCCAGGCCCCCACAGCCTCCAGGCACCAAGAGAGGATGGTCACAGCATCACTTACTTCACCCGGGATGGAGATGTATAATTGAGTATCATCAGCATATGACGATCTCACCCAGTATTTTTTTTTAATTTTTAATTCTTTATTTTATAGTAATACATAAATAACAAAATCTGACATAATATAACATAACATAATATAACATAAATAACATTTTTAAAGTAAATACAATCATAACTTTCTTACAAAACAACCTTTCTTTTCTCCTCCCATAACTTGACTTCCCTTCCTTCTCCTCTTTTCTCCTTCTTCTTTATCTCCTCTTCCCCCTCATTCCTTCTCCACTTCCTTTCCCCATCTACTCTACCTTACTCTTCACCTGTTCATCTATCAACCAAAAAGAAAAAAAACAGGACTTCCTACTTTCTCTCCATCCTTTCCATCATATATTTATAAACAACTATAATCTCTAACTTATTTACATTATTTACATTAAATTCCCAATTGGACTTTTTGAGTCTTTTCTATAAATTTATAGAAGGGACTCCAACATAAGTTGAATTCTTCTATGTTCTTATCATTCATCTGATCCGTCAGTTTGGCCATGTAGATGTTAAAAAGGAGCAGAGAGAGTACCGAGCCCTGCAGCACCCCACAAAGGAGGGGCCGTGGGTTGGATCTCTTGCTCCCTATCAACACCGATTGGGACTGGCCCTGGAGGAAGGAGGTGAACCACCGCAAAACTATGCCACCCACCCACCCCCAACTAACCCCAACCCAAAAGGATACCATTAACACTGTTAATGCATATACACAGGCCTGCAGATGAAATGAATATAATAATTTTGTAACGTCTGGCCTATACTTGAGCCTGAATGTGCAGGGGTTCCCCGAGGCCTGAAAAATATTTCAAGGGTTCCTCCAGGGTCAAAAGGTTGAGAAAGGCTGCTCTAAACCCTGTGACTGGTGAGCGCAAGGCCTCTCTCTCCCCCCCCCCGCCCCCTCTCATTTTCTTTGACTTTCATCTTCTGGTTGCTCAGTTGTTTCTGCTATTATTTTCACTTTGTCCTCTACTCCCAATTAGGGCCCTGCCCTATTAGTCTAGTTCAGAAGATGCCAGGAACTTCTTACAGGATTTTCTGTGGACTGGTTTCCTATGTTCATAAGAGGAACTGTATTGTTGGGTCTTTTCCCATTGTTCCAGGCAAAGGTAAATAATGCTGGATACCATGGTCACCAACTAGCATCCCCTTGATAGGCATGTCATGCTGTAATTATCAGGGAAGAAAATGGTTCAACTGTTATGTTCCAAGAAATACCAAGAATGCAAGTTCTGTGAAAAGAGAAACATCACATGTAACATGAATTCTGGGAAGTTTCCAGGGTTTTATGTAACTCAGCAGTAGTTTGGAAACAAAAGGAAAAGGGCATCACTATAGCAACACAAATATTGCAGAATTAAAAACAGAAGCTGGGCCCCGTGAGCTTTAGGTGGCATGGTATTGTCAAAAACAAAATACCTGCAGTCTAACTGAAGCCTCTAAAATGTATTGGTTATTGATTAATTAAACTTTTTTTGATATCATCTTTCTTTTTTAAAAAATAGTAGGGGGCATATAAATATAAAAATCCTATTATGCTGTACAGTCAAAACAATAAAGCATCTGAGATGTAGCAACAAAAAGCAGAAAAATCATTAAATGAATTTTATATTAAGATACCACTTTGAAATGTCTGGAAAAATATTTATAGTTTACCTAGTACTAAAATATTATAATATTGGCACCTGTTATACCTCCAAAGGATGTTGGAACTGTGTCTCTCCTTTTGTTATCACATCATGTATCAAGGTTGGAGAATAATGAAAACTATTAACCTATAACACTGAGTGGCTGGTATAAAGAAATTGTAGTAAATAAGACAAGTAAAAGCCATTATGCTGTAGTGGTTAAAGCACTGGCCTAGAACCTCAGAGAGGAATGGACTTTTTCTTAAGCTTTTGATAAAATATTTTAAAAAATGATGCATTGAATATTAGCTTACCTTAAAATCCATTACTTTCTACTGGCAACGCTTGTGGGGAGGTGTCAGTCCTTCAAGGTAGACCATACTAGGAAACCAAAGTTATGCAGGCCAACACTACTTTTATAATAACGTTATACTAACAGAATCTTGCTAGTCTGAATGTGCTTCCCCCTCCCTCTCTTTATCTTTGTGAGAACCAGGGAGGGTCTTGTCTGAGATGTTTCCTCAGGTTACATTTCTGCCCCAGACTCAGGTTTCTTTTATCTGACCATTGTCTTCTTCCTGTTCCTGAAGGTTATTCCTTCTGCCCATTACAGGTGGGGAGAGAGAAAAAGAAAGGAAACTCAAATTTGTAGATCAATAATTTAATCTTAAAATACAAACATGTCCATTCAGGGAGTTGGTTTTTTTTCCCCCCTTTGGAAAAGTAAAATTTTGGGGAGAGACAGGAAACTGACCTATTGAACTTCCCAAAGCTTCTTTATCTACAGCTCTTGTCTCTTTGCCACCAGGAAGATATATTTGGAAAGGATGCAGCAAAGAATAACCAAACTGATGAAGGGTCTGGAGCAACTTCCCTGTGGAAGAAAGCTCACAATACTGGGTTGTTTAGTTTTAGAATAAGAAGCATAAATGATGGTAGTTGTATATGAGAACCTGTATGGTTAAGGAGACTTTTTTGCTCTTCCCTTATAATACTGGAACATAGGTTTCTTCAGGAAAGCTGAAAGATAGGTGATTCAGGTCACATAAAAAAAAATTATTCCACTGAACTATGGTACTTGTTTCTATAAGACGAAATGATAATTACGATTGCAGAAAATATTATAATGAGTTTACATACTTTCAGACTGTTGCTGCCTACTTTTAATGATAGTTATATGTTACTATATTTACCTGAAAAAAAGGCAATGCTTCCCCCCCAAAAAAAAATAATTGCCTTTAAATTAGGAGGGGCAGTTATTTTCTATCTGCAGAATAGAAGGAGATGCTTTTTAAAGTGAGTAGATGCTATTGAGAGGTTTCCCTAACTAAAAATCAGATAAGGAATCCATGGGTTCCTTTCTCTGACTTAGGCTCCACAAACAGTTTTGTAGAGTCCTTACTCTCTGTGGAGGAGAATTAAACTACTCTCCTTCTTCAGTCTCACTGCAGACACTCAGCTACTTTAGAGCCCACTTATCTGACCACTGCCTTGGTAGTGGCTCTTCCTCCTGTTCTTCAAGGCCATTCTGTATGGCTATACAGAATGGCCTTGAAGAACAGGAGGAAGAGCCACTACCAAGGCAGTGGTCAGATAAGTGGGGCTTGACCCCAGGCCAGGAAAATAACTTGAGAAAACTCCTCAGACAAATTTCTCCCTAGAATACCTGAAGATAAAGTGAGGGAGGGGGGAAGCAAAGTTCTGTTACTATAGTAAAGGTAAAGGTTTCCCATGCACAGTCGTGTCCGACTCTAGGGGCCGGTGCTCATCTCCGTTTCTTAGCCGAAGAGCCAGCGTTGTCCGAAGACACTTCCACGGTCATGTGTCCGGCATGACGCGCATGGAACGCTGTCACCTTCCCACCGAAGTGGTACCTATTTATCTACTTGCATTTGCATGCTTTTGAATTGCGAGGTTGGCAAGAGCTGGGGCGAGTGCAGGAGCTCACTCCATCATGCGGGGCTGGGGTCTCGAACCTCCAAACTTTTTTTTTTAATAAATTTTATTGAATTTTAAAATACATATTAAAAGTTAAAGCAGAAAAAGGAAATAGAAATACAAAGTAAGAAAAAGATAAAGAAAAAGTGGAGTAAAAAAAAATTGACAAAAGAAATATAGAAAATAGATGGCCTCCAATCTATCTTTGGTCTTTAAATACAATAATTTGCTTTAAATGTTAGTCTTTCATACAATATACAGGAACTTTTCTTTGTCATATACACTTCAATTTCTATAATCCAATCTTCTGGTCTTCATGCAGATTTCACCTTTCTTACAATTCTCCAATTATTCATCTGTGGTTTCCACTCCTTGGGATAATGTCCATTTAAGTATTCTTAACTGTATCAGTTTAATATTTTTTATTCACTCTTTCCATTTTTACATCTATATTTATTTTTATGTTTATATCCTTAATAAAATTCACTTGGTCTTAAATCATTTATATAACAAATCAAGGCCTTATTTCATTTCTAATAAAATACAATATATTCTATTCATATATATCCATAAAATAACATTAATTTAATCATAATCTATATTTAAACTTAATTATACCATATTCTACCTCTTTCAACAAATTTACCTAATTAACAAATTTTTGTAACTATATATTCCACTAATACATAACATAACATAATACATAATATACCAATTCTTATAATATTCATACATACATATTCATACATATAATTACCAAAATATGTCATCCTGTAATAACCTTCATTCTAATTCCATCTCATCATTTCATTATCTTCTCATATATGTATCTCCAAAAAAAGTAATCTATAACATCAATTTATATTTATATTTATAATCTTATATCTTACACTTAAAATATCACATTTTTATGTATCCATACAGTTTCTCATATCCACTTTTACTCTGTGTACAATCCAAATCCGTGTTTTCATTAACCTTGTGTCCCATATCATCATACTAAATCTCCTGTTTAGGTTATGCCAAGATCACAATATGCAACTTGTTTTCTTCTGAAACTCATGTGGGATGTCAAAGTATTTATTTCACCATATCACCATATCTATCAATTTGCATGTTAAGATCTTCCTGTCACAACTGCCACAATGTGTTTGTGCCTAAACTATAATGTGTTGTCTGTTTAGCTGACCACTTCCTGTAAAATATCAAAATCTTCTTCTGTGCCAATGTATTTAAAATCTTCTTTCCCTGTTTCTCTACTGGCTCGAGGAATTTTTCTTCCGTTTCTAAATCTGTCTTTTGTGTTGTTTTTTTCCTGAGCCACCAAATCTATCAATATAAGTTCTATTGATTTCTTAATTTCTAAAAGAGTTTCACTAAATTCCTTTTTAATATCTTGAAGTGCTGTTAAAAATACCATTCTCACCTACCCCCCCCCCTTTTCAGGCTGCTGTAACTAGCTGTTCTAGTCAAAACAAGGTGCTTTCCCAGGGAATGAGTGGTCAGCTGATCTATTCAAATGGAAAGTTACCAGCAATGTCTGTTTATTAAGTAAGAAAAACTTTTAAAATAAAAGATGAAAAATTCCACAGAACAGTATTTCAAACAGTTTATAAAAGGAAAAATAAAAAATGAATTCTGAGTGAGACAAATCCGTTCTAAAAAAAGGTAGAAAGATAAGAAGGAAAAAATGCAAACATTTCTCTGTACTTTTATTCTTCAGGCTGCAAGCTGCTTAACCCAAACAGACAGTTTCTCAGAAAGTAAATAGTCCATTGGTTTGTCGGGTAAAAAATTACCAACAAAATCTCTTAAGTCCCAACTTCTCTGATACAAAAGAAAGGTAAAAAAATTGCAAACGTTTCATTATATTGCAAAAATAAAATCTGTCAAACTTCCACCAAAATTAATTATAGCAAAGAAAGCACAAAATTAGCCAACATTTTAAACAAAGTCCAAAGATAAATTTTAGATAGTAAAAACGTTCTAATCTAAGAGAAAAATTAATATAAAGTGGTCTAAAAGCTGACTGCACGCTCTTGTGTCTCTCAAGAGACTTACGTTCCTTGCAGAGCTAGGATACTCCTCCGGCCATTTCACTGCATTCACCCCCGTTCTCTCCGTGGTGGAAACTACAAAGAAAAACAGGAGTGGGCAATTCCAATGGCACTGTGAGCAATCTTCTGGTCCCCCCCTCTTCAGGGGGAAGCTTCAGTGGTCTTACAAATTCTGTAGCCCACTGCAAACAAGGTAAAGTCAGCCAGGTCTCAGCATTCTGAGAAATTCTGACTTGTCGAGCTGCCAGCCAAGCTTGGAGTCCTTGAACCTCCAAACTTGTGACCTTCTGATTGACAAGCCTGGCATCTTAACCGCTGAGCCATCGCGCCCCTCTGTTACTACAGCTGTTACTATAAAAGCAATCCTGACATTGATTTCTTAGTCTGGCCTTGTTATGGAGATCGCAGGCAAGGAAGGAGGGGGCGGTTTCCAGGGAGAGAAGCACGTTCACACTGTCGAGGACCTTGGGCACCTGGCCAAGAAAGTCAGGCCAGATCTGCCTTAGGGCACCTGGGGTTTTCCCCCAGATAACTGGTTAGCGTAGCTTAGTTTGGCAATAAAGTGTAAAGTAGAACAATAAAGATCAAGAGCTTCATTTCCTGGCTCAGCATTGTTTCTTCGCCTATCCCATGACAGGCCTACCTTGTAGGGCTGACACCTGATATATGGGAAGGGTAAACAGACTCTCTTTGCTTTGCTTTCTTGTCCTGTCCTTATCTCTTCCTTCGCATCTTCCTCCAGCTTTGCTTCCCTCTTGTACTTGTTCTTGGTCTTTCCCTTACTGTAATTCCTTGTCCATCAATTTTTTCTTCTTTTCCTGTTCATTGATTCTGTGGGAAAGGGACAGGGGGAGATGGGTGTACTTGTGGTGTATGTAAGAAAATGGTCCATGCCTGATGACAGATGGAGGAATCAAATTTTATAAACAGGATGCTTTATTTTGTATGTCATTAATTTGGATTGGATAATCATCCCATTAACAATTAATCAAGGCTCACTACAAATCATTTAATTAGTAGTTAATAAGTTGTTATTAATTTAATCAATACTAATATTGAGTTAAGATCAAGAATAGTAATTTATTATTTGTCTTGGTCTTCTAGCCCATCTGTATGTACACATGCATTCATAGGCATGCATGAGCAAGCTTAATTTGACAAGGTAGCCAATATGGTATAGTTGTGAAGGCTACCAGTTTTGGTCTACAACAATCTGGATGAACACTAGTTAGCACCAAGAAGTTAGTGTTTACTGTATCTCTTTGCTTCCATGTAGTGGTTGTCTGGATTTTTGGAGCCCAGATCTGGTACCCTAATTACTGTTGAGTTGGATTTGGATGGGGGAGAACAAGGTTCAAGTCCAGTCCAGTTGAGAACTTGCTGGCTAACTTTTGGGCAGTTTTACATAAAATTTACATATTGTACCCCAACTTCACACCATTGTTATGGGAAAAAAACTGAGATCACCATGCAAGTTGCCTTGAGCTTGTGGAGAAAAGGTGGGATATAAATGTGAAAAGTTGGGCATTGCACAAAATATTTTCAATCTACTCTTCTTCTTTTTTTTGAGGGGGATGTACTCCTTTTGAGTAAATATAGTATATCCAGTGTTAAAAGCAGACTGATATTCAATAGGACTGGATGGCAAACTTGTGTGAGATAGTGCCTTTATCTGCTCATAAGTATCACATAGGCATCTTTTTGGTTACTAATGGAACAGAATATTTGACCAGACAGTACGTTACAGCATGTCTCTTTTCATGCCTAAAGGACATCCTTTCTATTTTCATATATGAATAATTGTGAGGAAAGTTATATTCAGGATGATTTTATCCTGAAGTTGAAAGAAAAAAAAGTCTTTGATCAGTCAAAGTTGGGGATGTTTCATTTTTTTTTAAAGGGACACTACTTTGCCTTCTCATTTTTTGATACCCATCCCATTCCTGCTATACAAAAATAAAAGTTTCTGGTTCTGGAGTCATAACTAGCCCCAAATCTAAACCACATGAATCATTGTAAGTCACAGTAAAAGAACTAGTATATTTGCCATTACTCTCTTGCTATCTTCTCACCCCAAGAAGCTGAAATAGTTCTATAAAGCTTCCTGTTCATCTGAATGCAGATCTGAAAAATGGGTACCAAGGTGTGGAGAGGTAGAAAAATGCTTCAGTAATTTGTCGCATGTTTATCCTGAAGGTTCATAAAAGTAAGGAAATTGCCTTCAGGCAAGTGTGTTGTGCATGTTTTGTAATATGTTGCTAAGAGCAGTCAACATTTAAAAGTTCTTCACAATACATTCTTAAACTGCTTCTGACTTTCTTGCACTCCCTTTAAACACCTGCTATATCCAAAAATGAATAGTCAGCCATCTGGGCAACAAAATTATACACATTTCAGCTCTTTCCCCCACCTCACATCCATAAAATTTTTCTTCTCCTAATAAGGAAAATAATTTGTCCCTATCTAATAGGCCAGAAATAGCAATTAAGCATCTAAATCCAATTAAGCTTATCCCTCACCACACTTTGGTTGTTTCCTCTTCACTGTCCAACTTCAAATACCACAATCTTTTCCCCTACACAAGCAGTGCAATATACCCACCTAACCAAATTATAAGATCAGAGGTCTCCCATATCTTCAAAACCACTGACCACAAGATTATGAGGAATGCAGTAAGGATATGATGAATAAGTAGTGGGAGAATTTGCATTTAAATAAATGTGTACTTCCCAATTAGAATGGAAATACAGTTATTTATGTATACATACTGTTAGAATTTTGTTCTAAAAGAATGAGGACATATTAGGATAAAGTACAGAAAAAATCATGCACTGTATGTGTTAAGTGCACACAACAGCATTGTGTTCTTAAAAACCTTGAAAAAATAGCATATAGCAGTGCTTCTTAAACTTTTTTTCTCTCAGGACCCCTTCCCACTTTTAAAAATTGTGGAAGACCCCAAAAGAGCATTTATTTGTATGGGTTATATTTATTGATACATCATATTAAAAATTAAAATTGATGCATTCGCTGCCACTACCGCTTCTCAACATTGTTTGTAATAATTTATTATTTTTCAACATAGGCTGGCAAATAATTTTGATTTTGTAGACCCCTGAGAGGGTCTGGGGGCCCCCAGGGTCCTAAGACCACACTTTAAGAAACACTGACATATAGGCAAAGCTACATACAATAGCATATTTATTATGGAAAATATATGCAAAATGACATATGAAAGTTAAAACTGGCAAACAAAAACTTAAGAAGGAAAGCTGAAATTGAGAGCTAGCTTATTTCTATCCTGCCTCTTCTAAGAAACAAGAAGCTCGGAGCAGTATGTATGATCCTTCCCCCTCTTTCTTCCCTACCCAATTTTATTTCAAACAATGTAGCAATACATTAGGCTGAAAGAAACTGCATGGATGAAAGAAAGGTAGAGATTTGACCCAGGATCTCCTCAGTCCTAGTCCAATGCTCTAATTACTATATTACACTTCTAATACCCAGCTACTTTATTGAATTTTAAAAAGTAGTGTGCATCTTTCATTTCTTAACTTTAAAAATAAATTGGTGTCTTTTCCTTTTGTTCTGTATACTTCTTCTAAATAGGACATACTTATAAAAAAAGAACTTTAAATTGTGAAACACAACTAGCCATAGGAAAAATTGATACTGTTGTTCTGTTGGGAGACTCTTTTAATAAGATCAGTTCATCCAATGCACCCTGCAGCTGTAAAAACTGTTTTCAGGATGTCTTTTAATTGGGGAAACTTTTATTTGGTGTATAAGTTCTTTTTTCCCCCACAAAAGCTTAGCTTAATAGGAGATCTCCTGCCAGAGTGAGGCATTCTTTGCTCTTCTCCTTTCCAGCAGAGATATTCCAGGGGTTGGTAAAAACATATTTTCAAAGGAGCTAAAATATACCTGAACCTCTGATTCTCTTTCCTTAGTGATAACAAAATCACTCCAAAGGAGAGGGAGGGAGGGATAGAGACAGAGAGACAGAGAGAGGATTTGGAGGATGAAGGGAGAATGACTTGGGTCTCTGCAAAGGTTTGGCTGCACATGTAAGTGAAGTGATGATAAAAGCAGCAAAATGTTACCTGGAGATTTCCAGTGGAGATACAGATTATAGCTAAAAAGGAAAACTTCACAACTTCCGTGGGAACTTCAAAAAAGCTTAGAACTCCTCTGAGGGAATTGAAACTTTTCTACTGCCACTTTAAGGGGGGAAAATCCTTGCCTTCTAACTGTACACAGAGAAAATAGCAATGCCGACTGAATAGGAATAACTTGTATACTCTTTCATGTCTGCTTGAATACATCTTGGACACAGAGTTGCTAAGCATCTAATACCTAAGAACACATACCACGGAACATTGTGCTTGAATATAAAGAGGCTTAGATATAGAATATTTATGGGTGGAGGAATTTCATTGTTCCACTTACAACAAGTTGTTGTTGTTGTTCAGTCGTTTAGTCATGTCCGACTCTTCGTGACCTCATGGACCATAGCACGCCAGGCCTTCCTGTCCTCCACTGTCTCCCAGAGTTGACTCAAATTCATGTTCATTACATCAGTGATGCTATCTAACCATCTCGTCCTCTGCCGTCCCCTTCTCCTTTTGCCTTCAGTCTTTCCCAGCATCAGGGTCTTTTCCAGTGAGTCCTCTCTTCGCATTAGGTGGCCAAAGTATTTGAGCTTCAGCTTCAGCATCTGTCCTTCCAATGAGCAGTCAGGGTTGATTTCCTTTAGGATTGACTGATTTGACCTCCTTGCAGTCCAAGGGACTCTCAAGAGTCTTCTCCAGCACCACAGTTCGAAAGCATCAATTCTTCGGCGCTCAGCCTTCCTTATGGTCCAACTCTCACAGCCATACATTACTACTGGAAAAACCATAGCTTTAATTATACGGACCTTTGTCGGCAAGGTGATGTCTCTGCTTTTTAACATGCTGTCTAGGTTTGCCATAGCTTTCCTCCAAAGGAGCAAGCGTCTTTTAATTTCATGGCTGCAGTCACCGTCTGCGGTGATCTTGGAGCCCAAGAAAATAAAATCTGTCACTGCTTCCATTTCTTCCCCTTCTATTTGCCAGGAAGTGATGGGACCAGATGCCATGATCTGGGTTTTTTTAATGTTGAGTTTCAAGCCAGCTTTTGCATTCTCCTCTTTCACCCTCATCAAGAGGCTCTTTAGTTCCTCTGCACTTTCTGCCATTAGGGTGGTATCGTCTGCATATTTGAGGTTGTTGATATTTCTCCCAGCAATCTTAACTCCGGCTTGTGATTCATCCAGCCCGGCATTTCTCATGATGTACTCTGCATATAAGTTAAATAAGCAGGGTGATAATATACAGCCTTGTCGTACTCCTTTCCCAATTTTGAACCAGTCGGTTGTTCCATGTCCGGTTCCAACTGTTGCTTCTTGACCCGCATACAGGTTTCTCAGGAGACAGGTAAGGTGGATGCAAAGCATAGATTCAGTTTACACATGAGCGCAGTATGTAAACTTTACATATGATGAACCCAAAGCTTGGGTGTAGTGCCCTTTCAAAAGTATTCACCAATTTTTAGATGATACCTACAGGGGAAGTGGTTAATGTCCATTGTTGTTGAAAGACACTTTAACATAATTAAAATTAAACATAGCTTTTGTCCTAGACCTGCAAATATTTTTAACATGAATTCACTTTTTTTAGGAATGTGGACCCTGCCATACTACTTGAAGGCCAAGTATCAGTCATCTTGGAAGAAGTAGTAGAGTCATATAAGCCTGTATCACAATATACACAGAGAGTTCATTATAAAGCATGGACCCTTGATATATAATACCACTAGTTCACCACAAAAGTCAAATCATATCATAAATACCATATCCCATTTTAGCAATGGCCATCAAAGATGAGCTTGGCTAAAATATTCTATATGCAGTAGCTATCAGGGAAAAAAAGACTATGCATAATTTTGGCAAGTTTGCATATAATAGATATTACAAAGAACAATGGAGACAAGAATGCTTATTTGGACAACCCTGATGAAGCTTAGAGATGGTAAACCTATGGATAGGTTCCCAACTGATTGTGAAGATGGAAAATGTATTTTCTTAGTTATAATGGACACATGCTGTCTAAGCTTTTATACCCTCAGCACCAGAAAGTTGTTGTTGTTTATTCGTTCAGTCGCTTCCGACTCTTCGAGACTTCATGGACCAGCCCACGCCAGAGCTTCCTGTCAGCTGTCACCATCCCCAGCTCCCCCATGGTTGAGTCTGTCACCTCCAGAATATCATCCATCCATCTTGCCCTTGGTCGGCCCCTCTTCCTTTTGCCTTCCACTTTCCCTAGCATCAGCTTCTTCTCCAGGGTATCCTGTCTTCTCATTATGTGGCCAAAGTACTTCAGTTTTGCCTTTAACATCATTCCCTCAAGTGAGCAGTCTGGCTTTATTTCCTGGAGTATTGACTGGTTTGATCTTCTTGCAGTCCAAGGCACTCTCAGAATTTTCCTCCAACACCACAGTTCAAAAGCATCTATCTTCCTTCGCTCAGCCTTCCTTATGGTCCAGCTCTCGCAGCCATAGGTTACTACAGGGAATACCATTGCTTTAACTATGCGGACCTTTGTTGTCAGTGTGATGTCTCTGCTCTTAACTATTTTATCAAGATTTGCCATTGCTCTCCTCCCAAGAAGTAGACGTCTTCTGATTTCCTGGCTGCAGTCAGCATCTGCAGTAATCTTTGCGCCTAGAAATACAAAGTCTGTCACTGCCTCCACTTTTTCTCCCTCTATTTGCCAGTTATCAATCAAGCTGGTTGCCATAATCCTGGTTTTTTTTGAGGTTTAACTGCAACCCAGCTTTTGCACTTTCTTCTTTCACCTTCGTCATAAGGCTCCTCAACTCCTCCTCGCTTTCAGTCATCAAAGTGGTATCATCTGCATATCTAAGATTGTTAATGTTTCTTCCAGCGATTTTAACTCCAGCCTTGGATTCCTCAAGCCCAGCACGTCGCATGTTGTGTTCTGCGTACAGGTTGAATAGGTAGGGTGAGAGTATACAGCCCTGCCGTACTCCTTTCCCAATCTTAAACCAGTCCGTTGTTCCATGCTCTGTTCTTACCGTTGCTACTTGGTCGTTATACAGATTCCTCAGGAGGCAGACAAGATGACTTGGTATCCCCATACCACCAAGAACTTGCCACAATTTGTTATGATCCACACAGTCAAAGGCTTTAGAATACTCAATAAAACAGAAATATATGTCTTTCTGAAACTCCCTGGCTTTCTCCATTATCCAGCGGATATTAGCAATTTGGTCTCTAGTTCCTCTGCCTTTTCTAAACCCAGCTTGTACATCTCGCAATTCTCGCTCCATGAATCGCTGGAGTCTACCTTGCAAGATCTTGAGCATTACCTTACTGGCATGTGAAATAAGTGCCACTGTTCGATAGTTTGAAAATTCTTTAGTGCTTCCCTTTTTTGGTATGGGGATATAAGTTGATTTTTTCCAGTCTGATGGCCATTCTTGTGTTTTCCAAATTTGCTGGCATATGGCATGCATCACCTTGACAGCATCATCTTGCAAGATTTTAAACAGTTCAGCTGGGATACCGTCGTCTCCTGCTGCCTTGTTATTAGCAATGCTTCTTACGGCTCATTCAACCTCACTCTTCAGGATGTCTGGCTCTAACTCACTGACCACACCGTCAAAGCTATCTCCAATATTATTATCCTTCCTATACAGATCTTCCGTATATTCTTGCCACCTTTTCTTGATCTCTTCTGCTTCTGTTAGGTCCTTACCATCTTTGTTTTTGATCATACCCATTTTTGCCTGGAATTTTCCTCTGATGTTTCTAATTTTCTGGAGGAGGTCTCTTGTCCTTCCTATTCTATTGTCTTCTTCCACTTCCGCACATTGCTTGTTTAAAAATAATTCCTTATCTCTTCTGGCTAAGAGATAGTTACCAGAAAGTGCACTAACCAGAAAGTTATTGCACTGAAAACAGTATGGCATATTAGCATGAGTGTAATGTGCCTGTAATTAGCCACCTCTATCAAAAGGTGAGTTGCAGCCTTTTGTCGTATTTGAAAAATGACACTTAGAACAGCATTATTCTCTCTTAGCATAATAGTTCAGCCTTGAAGCTAAAATGCATGAATGACGGTCACTAGGTCCGTTTCTGAGGCCAAACTAATATAAAAGGAAGCGTACTTTATAATCATCCGTGAAACTGGAAAATGTGCCTAGTAGACACTTGTAGTAAGGAAAAAAAGATATATCTATTTCTTCATAATATTCTGTGATACACTTGTCTCTGTAACATTCAACTTTCCCATAATCAGACTGTTGGAGATTCTGTGTGTGTGAATGTGAGTGTTCCTGGCTGCTCGACCTGAGCAATGATTATGGAAGCAGGTTTTATAAAACAGAAGAAAAAGGAGATTTAGGTACAGAAATTACATTACAGGAAAAGGCAAATGCAGCTAACTGCATCCTACCAGGTGGAAAGTCAAAGATCATGTGCCTTATATGGGTGGCTGGGAAGAGAGGGAGAAAGAAGTATTCTCAGATTAGCACTTATGAACTCATAAAACAAAGAGCAGGTAGAGTGACAAACAAAGAAGGGACGACACAAAAAATAATTATCTCTTTATCCGTAGCCTGTGGTCCTATGCCCCCTTGTGATCAATAAGTCATGAGGTGCTGGAAAGTCAGTGCCACTGAATTAACAGAAATCATGGATTATTATTCACATCTTAACTTTGGTTGCATTTTTAACTTTGTGGGCCAACTGCTTTAACTGAAATGAACTTGGTGACATATATATTCTGTAATTACTGTGTTAGGTTCTAAGTCATATACAGTCCTTCACTCTTGGGCTAAAATCCACACTTCACTTATTCTACAGGAATCTAACAAGTTATTGAGACTATTTCTATATCAACCGTCTATGTGTCATTTCTCCTACTACAAATGTAGATACTTCCGTTATCTATGTAGCAAATATCAGAGAAGCTTAGTTTCGGTTATCTATATGAAATAGTTCTGGTTAGTTTTGGGGAAAAAAGTCTGAAATGGGGAAAGTGTATATAGCAGAAAGAGAAAAAGGAGTGGTTTGCATGCAGTGGAAACAGAAGAGTTTTCGTACAACAAAATTACACCACATTTAAGCAGGACATGGGAGATTTAACACAAACAGAAGACAAAATAGTTCAAACTGCTACTACTGTTTTCTTATAATTTATTTTTGGGCAGACATAAGATAGATATTTATCTTTGTGTAAATGATGATATAGACCTGCCTTTTTAAAAAGTGCATTTCCATTTTCTCAGTCTACAATTTGATATGACCCTTGGCTTTTTAAACTGAAGTAAGCAACTTAATCAATTAATATCCTTAAATTTCTGAAAAAGGTCTTTAAAAAGAAGATAAATTATTTAATCCTTTTTTAAAAAAATTGCATAATCTGGAAACAACAGCAGAAATACATCTTGATATGCTGTGCAACGGAACATGTCACCATGCAGAGAATGGATCCTGCAGAAAGAGAAAGAAAAAAAATAGGGATAGCACATCCCTCTCCTCCTCTCCTACTACTACTGCCCCATGTTAGGGTACCCAAGGCCGATCAAGGGTGTTTTCTCAGGAAGCAGAAATATATTAAAAATGTGGGACAGGGGAAAAGAAAGTTGAAAGTCACCCAGGCCAAATCTCTCCAGGATGCTTGCAGGTTCATAGAAGTTTGCTGAGCTGGAAAAGTCACGCACGAAATTGGAAAAATGAACAAGAAAGGCAGAAGCAACCAAGCTTCTCCAGCAATTGTGGAGAAATTTTGTTGTCCATAATATTTTGAACTCATTTCTACTGTCAAAAACATCCCAGAATAATTTTAGGCAGAAACTTCTCTCTTAGGCACAGGAGTGAAGTCCGGCATGGCAGTGAGGCAAGGCTTGGAAGCAGGATCCGGCGCGGCAACAAGACAAGGCACGGAAGGGAAGTCAGGCGCACCAGCAAGGCAAGACTTGAAAGCGGGATCTGGTATGGCAGCAAGGAAAAGGTCGCAAGTGGGCTCCAGTGCAGCAACAGGGCAAGGCATGGGAGTGAGATCCGGCGCAGCAGCAAGACAAGGCTCGGAGACGGTGTCCAGTGCAGTCACCAGGCAAGGCACGGGACTGGAGTCTGACACGGTGGCAGGGCGAGGCTCGTAAGTGGGATCCGGTGCAGCAGCAAGGCAAGGCTCAGAGTCTCGACTCACCTCAGCGGGGACAGGCATCTGCGTCGGGCTGCGTGAACGGTTGTCTCCGGCAACCTGTTCTGGTTTCTGGTGCCTTTTAACCTTTTGATTTTCCCACTGTTTGTGTGTAGGGACCAACTGCACCTCTCACTTCTCAGCCTGTCTCTCCGCCCTCCTTTCTCGCGAGCTGATAGGTGGTGGTGAATCTGCCCCCTGGCTTTCTCCAATCGGTAGCTTTGAATCGTGCACCCAAAGCTCTGTGTTGACTCATCCCTTTGTTCAATTTTCACACCTTCCCCACTGTTTCCCGCCTTTTCAATGGTCGGGTCCCCCTCCTCCACCCCAGACTCAGCCTCCATCCTGACAGATATTCCCTGGATGACTTTCATTGAAGACCCTACCCAGCCCCACTCAGCTTAGCTTCTGAGCATAACCAAGGTCAGCCAAGTGATCCTTCCTCTAAGGCAGGGTTCCCCAAAGTGGACAATATCAACCCCCAAGGGTCAATGGGACTATCCATTGTTGTTGTTGTTATTCCTAGTACTATTAGTTAAAGTAGTATTTATTAAATTATTTTCATATAATAAATATTTGAGGATCGATGAACAATCTGAAACTTCATGAAGGGTCAATGAGCTGAAGAGTTTGGGGACTCTTCTGATTTTTTTTTTAAGTTGCCAAGGGATGTGGGAGGTGGCTACAATTTTCACTGCTGAGATACTTTAAGCCCTGGAATTGATGCACTTTGCCATTTGTCAAGGCACAAAGGCCATGCACTTAACATGTCAAGGTGCTTAGCATTGCTCCGAGGCTAGACTGACCATATGTCTATTTATTATATTGATTGTATAAACTGGTGTTTTATATTTTATATTTTATTTTAATCTATTTAATTGTAAACCACCCAGAGTTCCCCATTGGGGGAGATGGGCGGTCATATAAATTAAATAAATAAATAATAATAATGTCCCATTTTGAATGGGACAGTCCCGTTTTTTTTAACATTTCCGGACTGTCCCATCATTTTAATATAAAAGTCAAATTTGTCCCATTTTTTAAAAAACCTGTCAGGAACTAGCCTGTCCCTGCTGCCAGGCCAGCTGCCGCCATGTCAGACTCTGAACCAGAGGAAGAGGAACCAAGAGCCGGAAGTAGCTGGAGCGGTGCGAAAGAGCCAGAGCAACTGATTGGAGGGAACCTGGAAGAGGAATCGCCTCTGCCTATCAGCGCGCAGCAAAGGAGGTAGGAGAGGCAGGCTGAGCAGCGCGAGGCCCAATTGGTCCCGCACGCAGTCAGCGCGAAATTCAAAAAATAAAAGGCCAGCACAGCCAGCACGTAAGTTTACATAAGTTTAACCCTGTCCCGTTTTTGCCATCCCAATGTCCCGTTTTTGTCTCAAGGAAATATGGTCAGCCTATCCAAGGCCTCATCTAGCAGAGCCATACACATGCACAGAAGTTTCTCTGGGTACTGGAGCTATCATCTAAGACTTCAAAAGGAAACAATATGGCTATTTTGTTTAGAAATAGAAGGGAGGAAAGAGAGTCTATTGCTTTGAGGAACTGCTTCAAAGGGGTGCCTTATTGTTATTTCAATTTTTATTTTGCATTTCTGTCCAATGGAGGAAGGTTAAAGAAAAAACTGTCAGCCACAATTGCCAGGACAGTGAGCCTGGTACTTGCCCAGCTACCTTCATGCCAATTCCAGGACTGACAACAAAAAATGCAGAGATGCCTTCTTGCAGGTTTTAAAATTATCTTAGTCCCAGAATACCTTGTAATCACTGATAATGTTCAAGGTTCATGGGAATTTACTTAGGTAATTGCAAAAAATAATATCTTTAAAGAAATTGACATTATTATTATTGTTATTATTATTATTATTAGTAAATTTATATGTTGCCCAGCTCCCAACTCAGTTTGACAGTTTTACTAGGGAATGTATGTATTTCTTAAAATAATAAGAAATTATTAATCCCATTATAAAATAATTATCTAAGCAGTACATTCTGTCATAGCATGAATATATCCTCATTTTATGTGGTCAGAATAATCCTTCTATTTATCTCCTCAAGTTGCTGGTAGAGAATTGCATGATTGAATATTCAGTTGTATCTCTGACAAATGCAAGGTATCTGCTGACTCCAACAACTGGTTTTGTTGCGGTGGAATCCCCTGGAGATTTGTATGACTCTCACCCTACATCTGTTCCTGAAGTTGTTAAAAACATGGCTCTGCTCTGGGGCCTGGGATTAGGGTAGATGCTGAGCCTTTGTTAGTTTTTGCTGGGTTGGGGTATGTTTAGTTGTTTTGCTCTTCTGAATGTGCATTTTTTTTAAAAAATTGTTAAGGCTTTTCTTTGTGTGTATTGTAAGCTGCTCAGAGCCTTTTGAGAGTCAGGAAGTCTCCAAACTGAATTAATTAATTAATTAATTAATTAATGAAATCTGAGTAGAAAATGTACCCAGTTCCCTGCAAGATGCTCTCGAACATATGAGTGCAAGAAGCTGTTACCTAAGTTGGCCCTTTAACTTGTTCTGTTTTCAAATTGAATGAATGAATGAATGAATGAATGAATGAATGAAAAATATAAATATAAATATAAATAATATAAATATAAATATAAATATAAATATAAATATAAATATAAATATAAATATAAATAATATAAATATAAATATAAATATAAATAATATAAATAATATAAATATAAATATAAATATAAATATAAATATAAATATAAATATAAATATAAATATAAATATAAATATAAATATGTACCCAGTTCCCTGAAGGGTGTTCTCTAACACATGAGTATGAGAAGCTGTTACCTAAGTTAGCCCTTTAACTTGTCATTGTTCTGTTCTTTTCATTAATTCTACTTAGACATGCTAAGACATCACTCCCTAGTTATATCCTGAAAATACTTCATAGTTATCCACATGACACAAATATCTAATTTATTTAATGCCTTCATTTTTTAGTTAGAGTTTTATGTATAAAAAGGGATTACCCTGACACTGCCTTACAGCTTTTTTTTCAGAGGCTAATTTCTTAATGAAATTAATAATTGGCTTATGTAGTCTTTTCAAAGTATTTCATTTATCATTAGCTGAAAATGACAGCAGTTAAGCAAACACATCTAACCAACAGTTAGATGAAAAACTCCCAGTTGAAAGAAACATAAGGGGGATGTCAAAACTGAAGAAAGAAAACCTTTGGGGATTTCCTTACTGATGAAACAACTTCTCTAGTGCCATAAGGTATTTAAATTGCTATGCATATTTTAAACCTGATTTTATGGATGCATTTTTTCTTAACAGATCAAATTAGGAAACTATTATGAAGTACATTTGGAGCTAATTTTTCACTTTTTTTTCCCTTTCTAAACAATAATTTCTTATCAACTTAGAGGGTTATCTCTTTTAGCTGTGCATAATGGAGAAGCACAGGAGGATAAACTAATATTATTCTTATACTATATTGTTGTCTTTCAATGTGTTTGCTACAACTATTTTTAAGGGGAAAGTGTTCTGGGGAGGGGCCTAGTTTCTACAACCCCACTGTATATTCCTAGCTATTGTTTCTGACATGATAGTTCATGGTATGCAGGGATATAAAAGAATGTTGCCATGGTCTGCAATGGATGCAAATGTAGGTGTGACGTTCTGTTTCCAGTGGAATAGCAGTCATATGAATGCTGGCCCCAAATGACATCTGGCTAGCATTTGAAATCAACTTTTAAAAATCCATGGTAGCCCAGGAAAGTAATATGTATTAATATGTATCAATTCGTATTAAAATCTATAGAATAAAATTACTAGACTAGAAATATGCACTCCCAAATCAAGTAGTAACATGGGATAGATTTTCCTGAGCAGACATCCCCAGTAATGTGGTATAATTCTGTTAAAATAGTTCCATTTGTTCTCTAGTGATTTTCCCCCTTTAATTTATGTGCAGGCCCTTGTTGGAATCTGCCTTAGTGCTATACATTTGATCAGATCAGGTGCTCCCTGCATTTTTCACTGTGCTTTGGGAGATGCCCAGACTGCATAAAAATAAAAACACCATGGCAGTATAATGTCAGCAGCAGCTAGTGTTTATGATGCATTAAGTTCACATTGAGCCACACCGAAGCTCAAGAAGTCACTCCTGAAACTCATTTATGCTAAACAAGGCAATGAAATGTCTTGCTCTAAATGTCCATTCTGAGAATATGTCTTGTGCTCCTCCAGTAAAAGAGAAAAAAAATTGTGGCTTGAAAAGCCCTAGCAGGTATTAGGAAACTTTGATTTCACCTCCTTTTTCCTAATGCTCCATTAACCTCCAGCATCTGCTCTCTCTGTGTGCAGTCAGCAACTCCACTAATTTCTCCATGCTCTCTGTTGCCTCCTCACAGAAAGAGTCATCTTTAATAAAAGAGTGCTCCTCTAGACATCTCCCCTCTGCTCCTCTCAGCTCAGCCATAGGGGATGCATAGTGCTGCCTAGGCACAGGTTTTCTTTTGTCTCAGCTCTTTATGCAGCTAAAACTGTCCATATGCTTACAGGCCCATTTAGAAGCAATACCAAACCAGATGCATCCTATTTTGTAAATAGTTGAGATGACTTTCTCACACTCTGTGGGTTAAGGTCCCTGTTACTTGCATATAAGCAATAGCTAAAGACTTGTTTTCTCAAATTTTCCATTCCAGAGTGTACTAATCCTGGGAAATTCAGAACAATGTATAGTAGACATAGTCATAGGTTCACTGCAGATGTACATTTTATCCCAGATATAAGGAATCTGATGCAGAGGAGCAATTGTAATAAGTCATCATATAAGAAGAGAAGCTTGTCGTAAGGTATTCAGTGAAAATGTCTATTTTTTTAAAAAAAAATATACACCAAAGCTTTTTTTTTATCCATAAGTTTTATTAAATTTTAAAATACATATTAAGAAATAATACAAAAGAAAAGAAATAGAAATACAAAGTAAGAAAAAGGAAAAGAAAAAGTGAAGTCAAAAAATAACAAAGAAAATATAGAAACTGTTACTTGCATATAAGCAATAGCTAAAGACTTGTTTTCTCAAATTTTCCATTCCAGAGTGTACTAATCCTGGGAAATTCAGAACAATGTATAGTAGACATAGTCATAGGTTCACTGCAGATGTACATTTTATCCCAGATATAAGGAATCTGATGCAGAGGAGCAATTGTAATAAGTCATCATATAAGAAGAGAAGCTTGTCGTAAGGTATTCAGTGAAAATGTCTATTTTTTTAAAAAAAAATATACACCAAAGCTTTTTTTTTTATCCATAAGTTTTATTAAATTTTAAAATACATATTAAGAAATAATACAAAAGAAAAGAAATAGAAATACAAAGTAAGAAAAAGGAAAAGAAAAAGTGAAGTCAAAAAATAACAAAGAAAATATAGAAAATAGATGTCCTCCAATTTATCCTTGAACTTTAAGTACAACAATTAACTTTAAATGTTAGTCCTTTATACAATACACAGAAACTTTTCTTTGTCATATACCCTTTGATTTCTATAATCCAATCTTCTGTTCTTCATATAGGTTTCGCCTTTCTTGATATCTTCCAACAATCCATCTCTGGTTTCTACTCCTTAGAATAGTAATCAAATGTTCATTGTTGCATCAATTAAATGTTTTCCATTTGCTCTTTCCACTTTTACATCTATATTTATATCTTCAATAAAGTCCAATTAGTATAACAAATAAAGGCCTTATCTACGTCTAATAAAATACAGTATATTCTGTTCATGTTATGACTATATATTCCATTAATACATAATCTAACATATTACATAACATAATACATAATATAGCAAAAATACAAAACCTAACATAACATATAACCTAATACATACAACATATTCTTGTAATAACCTACATTCTAATTCCATCTCATCATCTCATTGTCTTCTCATAAATGTGTCTCCAGAAAGAGTAATATATAATATCAACATATTTATTTATAATCTTGTATCTTACACTTAAAATATCATGTTTTTATGCATCTGTAAGTTTCTCATATCTGTGCTTACTCTGTATACAATACCAAATCCGCATTTTCATTCACCTTGCATTCCAAATCAATATCAATAAATCTCCTGTTTAGGTTATGCCAATATCACAATATGCAACTTGTTTATTTCTGTAACTCATGTGGGATATCAAAATGTTTATTTTGCCATATCTATCAATTTGCATATTAAAATCTTCCTGTCTCAGCTGCCACAATGTATTTATGCCCAAACATTTAATAGACCACTTCCTGTAAAATATCATAATCTTCTTCTGTACCAATACATTCAAAGTCCTCTTTCCCTGTTTCTCTACTGGTTCGAAAGGTCTTTCCTCTGTTTCTAAATCTGTCCCTTGTATCTTCTGTTCCTGAGCCATCAAAACTATTAATATACGTTCTATGGATTTCTTAATTTGCAAAAAAAATTTGCTGGTTTCTTCCTTAAAATCCTGAAGTGCTGTGAGAAATGCCATGTTCAAATCGTAATCAGCTGTCGTAGCCAAAACAAAAATTTTTCTCAGGGGAGCAGGGAACAGCTGTTCTATTATTTATCAATAATGTCTATTTCTTTAAGTAAGAAAAGCTTTTAAAGTAAGAGATGAAAAAATTCCACAGAGCAGTATTTCAAACAGTTTGTAAAAGGAAAGATGAAGATATATTCCAAATGAAAGATAGTCCTTTCTAAAAAAAAGTAGAAAAAAAAGAAGGTAGAGAGGCACACATTCTCTATACTTTATTCTTTATTCTTCTTTATTCTTCAGGCTGCAAGCTGCTTAACCCAAACAAACAATTTCTCAAAAGTCAGTTAGTTTGTCGAGTAAGAAATACCAACAAAGTCTCTTAAATCCCAATTTCTCTGATACAAAAGAAAGGCAGAAAAATACAAAACTTGTTCACTATGTTGCCAAAATAAAATCTATCAAACTTCCACCAAAATTAATTATAGCAAAGAAAACACAAAATTAGCCAACATTTTGAACGAAGTCCAAAGATAAATTTTAGATAATAAAAAATGTGCTAATCTAAAAAAAAAAAACTAATATAAAGTGGTCTAAAAGCTGGCTGTCACTCTTGTGTCTCCCAAGAGACTTACGTTCTCTGCAGAGCTAGAATCCTCCTTCGGCCATTTCATTGCATTCACCCCGTTCTTCTCCGCGGTGGAAACAACAAAGAAAAACAGGAGTGGGCAATTACAATGGCTCTGTGAGCAATCTTCTGGTTCCCCCTTCTCCAGGGGAAAACTTCAGTGGTCTATAGACCCCTGCAAACAAGATAGAAAGTTAGCCAGGTCTCAGAGCTCAGAGCTCTGAGAAACTCTGACTTGTCGAGTTGCCAGCCAGGCTTGGAGTCGATACACCAAAGCTTTAATGTTGTGCCAAGGTTCTTTTTTTTTTTTGGCTCTGTCATCCTAGAATTAAAAGTAAAAAGCTATTAAGATATTGTTAAGTAATGCCAAGTTTTCAGTTTAGAAAAATGAAAAGTTGAAAATGAAAAACCCGTAGAGGAAATTGGAAAGGCAAGAAGGAATTCTGAAAGATAAGATGCCCTGCTAGCTTACAGACTGGCAGTGAAGTTGCAGAATGGTCTGCATGTTCCTATCTGTTTCCTGCGCACGCACGCTCTCTCTCTCTCATTTTTTTTTTCTTTTGATAACTTCTTCCCCCTACCTATTTTTCCAGAACAGATGTGCGGGATATGTATGGCCACTGCATAATTCTGAGTTACCACTTCTACCCATCTCTTTCCCATTTCTATCACACTCAAGCTGGTCAAAATGGCTGATAAAGAGGCAGGAATAAAAAGGTAAAGGTTCCCCCCGCACATTTGTGCAGTTGTGTCCGACTCTAGGGGCCGGTGCTCATATCTGTTTGTTAGCCGAAGAGCCAGCATTGTCCGAAGACGCTTCTGCAGTCATGTGGCCGGCATGATGTGCACAGAACGCTGTTACCTACCCACCAAAGTGGTACCTATTCATCTACTTGCATTTGCATGCTTTTGAATTGCTAGGTTGGCAAGAGCTGGGGCAAGTGCGGGAGCTCACTCCGTCATGCAGGACTAGGGATTCGAACCTCCAAACTTGCAATCTTCCAATCGACAAGCCTGGCATCTTACCCGCTGAGCCACCTCGCCTCCAGGCAGGAATAGGAAGTGATATTAGCTTATATTTACCTTCTCCCTTTTGAAGGAATAATCCAGCCAATTCTAGACTAAGCTTTTCTCCACTATTGAGTTTAAAAAGCTATCCTGGCATTCTTGAATCAGCAGGAAAAAATGCCAGCAGTGCAATTTCTTGTCCCTACTGCTGTTCTCCATCCTGCCTCTGTTCTCCTCTAATGTCACCTAACTTCCAACTAGAGCAATGGGTGACAAAGCCTAGCAGGTTCTACATACCTTCAGGCTGTCCTTGGACAGCGTTTGAATAAGGGGAAAGCGCTACTATAACACAGATGTGCTGCTAAAGACATTGTGGCAACACAGCAAGAAAAAATGCTGCCAGAGAACACATGGTCTAAGACAACAAACAAACAAATCAACCATTGAATTCTGGTGAGAAAGAGAAGAGCAAGTGACACCTATTCGGTAACACTGGGAAAGATTATTCTTGTTTGAAAAGAATAGCCAGCAGAACAACCAATTAAGAATCTGAATAATTCCTTTTTTTTATCTAAATCCTATAGGCTAGGATTTACAAAAACGGGTAAAACGTATCAGGTAAACAGTAATGAGGAATGGCAGCTTCCTGTAACATTACATCTGGGATGTTTTGGTATAACTTTCTATATGTGCTCGTGCATAGTTATGCACTCATTGATTCCCTACTAACCCGAACCCTGTGCTGTTGGAATTTCATGGAAAGCCAGCCAACATATATGCAGTGTACATGCAAGGACCTTCTGTGTTTAGACACCTGTGTTTTACAAGCAGCTGTCTGTCCTTAACCAATTCTCAGGCATGATATCACAGATTCAGGGCTTCTCACTGCAGCTTGCATGGTGAGTTTTATCATGTTTTCATAATGTCTGAAGAGGGCTAATGTCCCTCCAGATTGTGAAGCACAGTTTCCAAACACTTCCCTCCCTTGATCCCACAGAATTCTGAAGTCCAATGTTTTTGCTGTGGAACATTGCCAGTTTCTGAACAGTAAAACTGATGAATGCATTCATGATGTGAGTACTGGGATTCTGTAGAACTATTGCATGTCTAGGTTACTCAAAACTATTTTATTTTAATACTGGCAGTCTGTTTCATTAATTTTATTTATAACCAAACTTAGTCCTTATAAAAATCTTATTTTTGATGGACCATCTGGGTTGTGAAGTGGTAACTAGGTATGGCAGGACCACTATTGCCCCCTAGTGTCCATTTTCCACTTGCTTCATACCAATGAAAGCAAGAAACTATGGATTATGGTGAGATGTTCCTGTGAGTGATGGAGAAAGGTGAACTCTTCTCAAGTTCTAAATTCCTCTTTTTGATCTCAGGAGAATAGATCTTTATTCTGTGAGGAGGTCCTGGTCTCAGTAGAAAGGAAGAATATCTGTTCTTAAATGAGGCTGATGTATGATGGTGGGGATTCAGTTATAGGTCAACCAGGATCTCAACTCAAAGAGGCTCTGGACTCATTGTAGACTGGGATCCAAAGATCTGATCAAATTCTGTTTCATGGTAGCCCACTTTTAAGACTGAGAGGATTTTCAAAAATAGTTTGTAATATGAAACACATACCTGCTTTTCAATGAGGGGTGAAGGAAGGAATTGACCACATGTTTTTTGGAACCCCTAAAATCATTATCAGAATTTCCTCTGAAATGGCTTCTTCTAGATAAACCCCCAAAAACATGTTTTTAAGAACTATTCACATTTTTATTGATGTAAAAGCCTACGCAATAAGCTTTTGTAATTTGAGTCACAATGTTTGGGGAATAAAGCCAAGAAGGAGGATGAATAATGAATCCTGCAGAGACACAGAAAACCAAGTTGGAAATGCCTGATCAAATTTTATTTAATCAAAAAGTCAACTGAACACTATAGGTGCAACCGCTGGTTGATGTGGATAATGGATAATGAAATAAGATATTTAATGTTCTAGACTATTATGATGTTTTATGTTTAATGTCTTACTTTTCTGTTCTAAAGAATCAGAAGTGTGCCAGAAACTCTCTGCAAACTAACAATATGCAGTGTCCCAATATGCAATAAGATTTTCCTGGGGGGTTACCCTTGATTTATTTTTTGGGTGGGGTGGGGAAGGAGAGGCTGCTGGAACCTTAAGGAGTTTGATATTTGGGGATTTGTTTACAGATAAAGAAGTTGGTCATTGTTAATGGAAAGCAGAAGAGAACTTTTCTACAAACAGCAAATCTTTTGATTCTCCTTTAATCTACTGGCTGGATTTCATTTTTTTTTCAAACAGAAAAGCTTAGTGGATCCCAAACTTGTTACATTGCTCATCTTCTCCATTCTAATCATTTCAGACCATTCACCTAAATTTACAAGGCTGCAACCTATTGGGGTTTGATGGCCTTCTCCAACAGAGCAAAGACAGTCTCCACATTGCTGTGCTGCTACTGCACTGCAGACTAGAGGAAAAGAGCATGGCAAGGAGCCAGCATCTCCAGTCACAATGCAAAAGACCAGAGAGATCTGCAGGCAAGCACTTTCCTCATAGCATAGGAGGCAGAAGATTGCAGACAGTTCTCCAGAAGCAACGGGAAGGGCCTTCAGGGGCAGCCTTTGGGAGCAGACCTGACAATTTCCCTAATATTCCCAATGGTTAGTTGGCCTATTTGCCATGAAGGAGAGGAAAGACAAAAGAAACAATGGACTACCTTCACTAAGATGCAGATCTGACTAGTTCTTTCTCACCTGAGAGAAAAGAAAGGAAATGCATTTTTATTCTTACCACCCAATGGAATGTCAGAAAGGAATTGTAGAAAGGGCACTGGGACTCTGTTTGTCCATCAGCATGATGACTGTCCAAGAATTGGATAGAATGGGAAGAAATTTGGTGTGGGGAGAGAAGCAACCAAAAGAAACACTGTGTGCGAAAACAGCCTGATTCGGTCTGAAGACTACAGAGAAAAAAACAGACATTCCTTTAGTGCAGTGTTTCTCAACCTTGGGCACTTGAAGATGTGTGGACTTCAACTCTGAGAATTCTCCAGCCAGCATGGAATTGAAGTCCACACATCTTCAAGTGCCCAAGTATGAGAAACACTGCTTGGTGAGAAACTACTAGTCAGTATTAACAGCATAAGCCAATGCTATAATTCAGTATAAAGCAGTTTCCTATGTTCTTATGTCTTAATGACTTTAGTGTTACAAAGGACAGCATAGAAAGCATTTGAACTATATAGGTCTCAAACTATCAAAACACACTTGGAAGATAAGTTGGAATCCACTGAAGACTGTAATGAGTCAAGATTAAATATAAGCTTTACTTTGGGCTACCTAATCTAAGTAATAAATGTTAAAGAGAATTAAGACCAAAGCAGGTGATGGTCTTTGATGCCTTATGAGGAGTTTAAAACACATTTGCTTGCTTCAAGAAAGTGAATGTGTCATTTTAATTTTTTTTAAGTAGCAGATCTAGCCAAATTAGTAGACAGCAAAAAATATTGTGAATTTTTGCTTGTATTTTGGATCACTGTTGAAATTAGCCACAAATTACTCACTGCTGTGTTGCATAATTGTGACATTTTAATAAATTGATGATATTCTTAATGTTGGCTCAGTATTTACTGAACATCCAATCATCATTTTATTAGGTCTAAATGAAGTGCTATATGAAGTGGGGCACTTAATATAAAGTGCTGATCGTAACTACTGGTTACTGAAAGCAAAAGATTGTCTTCATGTAAATTAGATATCACAATTTCTGGCAGTCACACTGGCTCCAGACATAACATATATGTATATTTATTACATTTCTCCAGCAAAGGAGATCGTTACCTTGTCGTGGTGCTGGAGCTTGAGCACCTCAATGAAACCATGAGCTAAACCGTGAAGGGACACCCAAGACGGGAAGGTCGTGGCAGAGAGGTCAGACTAAATACGATCCCTGGGGAAGGTAATGGCAACCCACCCCAGTATTCTTGCCATGAAAACTAAATGGATCAGTACAACCAAAGATATGTCGGTATACCATCGGAAGATGGGACTCCCAGGTCGGAAGATGGTCAAAATGCTACTGGGGAGGAACAGAGGATACGTTCAACTAGCCCCAGACGTGATGACGCAGCTAGCTCAAAGCCGAAAGGACGGCTAGCGGCCGACGGTGCTGGTGGTGAACGACGAATCCGATGTTCTAAAGATCAACACACCATAGGAACCTGGAATGTAAGATCTATGAGCCAGGGCAAATTGGATGTGGTTATTGGTGAGATGTCAAGATTAAATATAGACATTTTAGGTGTCAGTGAACTGAAATGGACTGGGATGGGCCACTTCACATCAGATGACCACCAGATCTACTACTGTGGACAAGAGGACCACAGAAGAAATGGAGTAGCCTTCATAATTAATAATAAAGTGGCTAAAGCAGTGCTTAGATACAATCCAAAAAACGATAGAATGATCTCAATTCGAATTCAGGGTAAGCCATTTAACATCACAGTGATCCAAATATACGCCCCAACCACAGATGCTGAAGAAGCAGAAGTAGATCAGTTCTATGAGGATCTGCAGCACCTACTAGATAATACACCAAAAAGAGATGTTATTTTCATTACAGGAGACTGGAATGCTAAGGTGGGTAGTCAGACGACACCTGGAATTACAGGCAAGCATGGTCTGGGAGAACAAAATGAAGCAGGACATAGGCTGATAGAATTTTGCCAAGACAACTCACTGTGCATAACAAACACTCTCTTCCAACAACCTAAAAGACGACTTTATACATGGACTTCACCAGATGGTCGACACCGAAATCAGATTGACTACATCCTTTGCAGACAAAGGTGGCGGACATCTATACAGTCGGTAAAAACAAGACCTGGAGCTGACTGTAGTTCAGATCACGAACTTCTTATTGCAAAATTTAGAATCAGACTAAAGAGAATAGGGAAGACCCACAGATCAGTTAGATATGAGCTCACTAATATTCCTAAGGAATATGCAGTGGAGGTGAAGAATAGATTTAAGGGACTAGATTTAGTAGATAGGGTCCCAGAAGAACTATGGACAGAAGTTCGCAACATTGTTCAGGAGGCAGCAACAAAAAACGTCCCAAAGAAAAAGAAAACCAAGAAGGCAAGATGGCTGTCTGCTGAAACACTGGAAGTAGCCCAAGAAAGAAGGAAAGCAAAAGGCAACAGTGATAGGGGGAGATATGCCCAATTAAATGCAAAATTCCAGAGGTTAGCCAGAAGAGATAAGGAATTATTTTTAAACAAGCAATGTGCGGAAGTGGAAGAAGACAATAGAATAGGAAGGACAAGAGACCTCTTCCAGAAAATTAGAAACATCGGAGGAAAATTCCAGGCAAAAATGGGTATGATCAAAAACAAAGATGGTAAGGGCCTAACAGAAGCAGAAGAGATCAAGAAAAGGTGGCAAGAATATACGGAAATTCTGTATAGGAAGGATAATAATATTGGAGATAGCTTTGACGGTGTGGTCAGTGAGTTAGAGCCAGACATCCTGAAGAGTGAGGTTGAATGGGCCTTAAGAAGCATTGCTAATAACAAGGCAGCAGGAGACGATGGTATCCCAGCTGAACTGTTTAAAATCTTGCAAGATGATGCTGTCAAGGTGATGCATGCCATATGCCAGCAAATTTGGAAAACACAAGAATGGCCATCAGATTGGAAAAAATCAACTTATATCCCCATACCAAAAAAGGGAAGCACTAAAGAATGTTCAAACTATCGAACAGTGGCACTTATTTCACATGCCAGTAAGGTAATGCTCAAGATCTTGCAAGGTAGACTCCAGCAATTCATGGAGCGAGAATTGCCAGATGTACAAGCTGGGTTTAGAAAAGGCAGAGGAACTAGAGACCACATTGCCAATATCCGCTGGATAATGGAGAAAACCAGGGAATTTCAGAAAAACATCTATTTCTGTTTTATTGACTATTCTAAAGCCTTTGACTGTGTGGATCATAACAAATTGTGGCAAGTTCTTGGTGGTATGGGGATACCAAGTCATCTTGTCTGCCTCCTGAGGAATCTGTATAACGACCAAGTAGCAACGGTAAGAACAGAGCACGGAACAACGGACTGGTTTAAGATTGGGAAAGGAGTACGGCAGAGTTGTATACTCTCACCCTACCTGTTCAACCTGTACGCAGAACACATTATGCGACATGCTGGGCTTGAGGAATCCAAGGCTGGAGTTAAAATCGCTGGAAGAAACATTAACAATCTCAGATATGCAGATGATACCACTTTGATGGCTGAAAGCGAGGAGGAGTTGAGGAGCCTTATGACGAAGGTGAAAGAAGAAAGTGCAAAAGCTGGGTTGCAGCTAAACCTCAAAAAAACCAAGATTATGGCAACGAGCTTGATTGATGACTGGCAAATAGAGGGAGAAAAAGTGGAGGCAGTGACAGACTTTGTATTTCTAGGCGCAAAGATTACTGCAGACGCTGACTGCAACCAGGAAATCAGAAGACGTCTACTTCTTGGGAGGAGAGCAATGGCAAATCTTGATAAAATAGTTAAGAGCAGAGACATCACACTGACAACAAAGGTCCGCATAGTTAAAGCAATGGTATTCCCTGTAGTAACCTATGGCTGCGAGAGCTGGACCATAAGGAAGGCTGAGCGAAGGAAGATAGATGCTTTTGAACTGTGGTGTTGGAGGAAAATTCTGAGAGTGCCTTGGACTGCAAGAAGATCAAACCAGTCCATACTCCAGGAAATCAAGCCAGACTGCTCACTTGAGGGAATGATATTAAAGGCAAAACTGAAGTACTTTGGCCACATAATGAGAAGACAGGATACCCTGGAGAAGAAGCTGATGCTAGGGAAAGTGGAAGGCCAAAGGAAGAGGGGCCGACCAAGGGCAAGATGGATGGATGGTATTCTGGAGGTGACGGACTCAACCGTGGGGGAGCTGGGGATGGTGACGGCCGACAGAAAGCTCTGGCGTGGACTGGTCCATGAAGTCACGAAGAGTCGGAAACGACTGAATGAATAAACAACAACAAATATTTATTACATTTCTATAGGTTTATACATCTGCCTTGGAGACATTCCAGAATTTAAAGCCTACAACTAGCTTGCAGCCATCATAATGCAAAATAATAAATAAATAAACAAATAAACTAACTAACTATCTAACTAACTATTTGACTAGGTCACAAATATTTGTTCATTCATTTACTTTCCTGTGGAATAACAACAGACAGCTGCTAAAAGAGAACAGCAGCTAATTTTCAGCCATTTAGAGTACATAATTGCTTTAGCTTGTAGCATTCATAGAATGAAATAATTTCATATAATATTTTATATATAATTAATGTACATTAGTTTATCCGTGGCCCTCTTTTATGTAGACCTGGGATGCCATTTTGAGCACAATGTGGTGTCCATTTCTTTTGCTGGCTTTTTAAAATTATTTGCTGAGTTCTTTCTCTCTGCCTGGTCCTGTTTATTCTTTTCATTTTCTCCTTTTCTTCTTTCCTTGAAAAAAGAAAAAAGTATACAGTATACAATAAAGTTTGCCTCATATTGATCCAAATTTCCCTTGTATAGTTTGCAGTTCAGAAACAAAGGTAGAAAAACAAAGGACAAAGAAGACTCAACAGTGGGCCAGGCAAAGACTGACAAATACAGAAAAGCAGAAACGAAGATCAACAGTCTGAAGCATTAGCCTTCAACTGTGAGTCATGGCAGACCATTCCTTTTCAACAGGTAAAAAAGATGTGATGCTATTCCTAATGTCACCAATAGAGAATCTACTTCCATATCCCCATCAAAATAATAAGCAAAGAAAAAAGCAATGTAAATGATTTATAGCAATAAAAAAGAGGAGTGCATTAAAGGAAGTGGGGCAGCAATCAATGTCAGCAGCCAAATCCAGAGACTTAATCTTCTTTTCTAGAGTGGCTTTGCTTTGTCTGAACATTGAACCACCATAGCTAGAATGCCCTATCCCAGGAGCAGCGTGGTAGGTGCCCTTACATAAGCTACAGTACATGCATGAGAAGAAAGCTATTGTAAAATTCCAACCTGTTTCCGGGAGTTTCATATGAGTTGTAGTGCAAAATATGAAGGCATATTTTGGGCTTTGAGTATCATTTTTGGTGGTGCATTCAAATCAGTGTTGACTCCTGGAAACTATCTGGACTAGTCCCTGCAGTTCTCTTGGCAAGTCTGTAGCTTGAATTACTTATCACTTACTAACTTTGCTCAGACTGAAGAAGCTCCTTGGATAAGGAGCGAAACGTTTCCACTGAGAAAATAGAAATCCAGTTGACATGATTCAAGCTACAGAGAATTCCACCTGGATGACTGAGAACCTTCATAGACATATTCTCATGGCAAGGTTTTTCAAAAGTGGCTCAAAAGGGCAGAAAGAGAGGGAGAGTGAGTGGCCCAAGGTCACCCAGCTGGCTTCATGCCTAAGGTGGGACTAGAACTCACAATCTGCCAGTTTCTAGCCTTAATCACTATACCAAACTGGCTCTCTTTGAATATCATGTTGTTTATTCGTTCAGTCACTTCCGACTCTTCGTGACTTCATGGACCAGCCCACGCCAGAGCTTCCTGTCGGCTGTCACCATCCCCAGCTCCCCCATGGTTGAGTCTGTCACCTCCAGAATATCATCCATCCATCTTGCCCTTGGTCGGCCCCTCTTCCTTTTGCCTTCCACTTTCCCTAGCATCAGCTTCTTCTCCAGGGTATCCTGTCTTCGCATTATGTGGCCAAAGTACTTCAGTTTTGCCTTTAATATCATTCCCTCAAGTGAGCAGTCTGGCTTTATTTCTGGAGTATGGACTGGTTTGATCTTCTTGATCTGCCTCCATTTTTTCTCCCTCTATTTGCCAGTTATCAATAAAGCTGGTTGCCATAATCTTGTTTTTTTTTGAGGTTTAACTGCAACCCAGCTTTTGCACTTTCTTCTTTCACCTTCGTCATAAGGCTCCTCAACTCCTCCTCGCTTTCAGCCATCAAAGTGGTATCATCTGCATATCTAAGATTGTTAATGTTTCTTCCAGCGATTTTAACTCCAGCCTTGGATTCCTCAAGCCCAGGACGTCACATGATGTGTTCTGCGTACAGGTTGAATAGGTAGGGTGAGAGTATATAGCCCTGCCGTACTCCTTTCCCAATCTTAAACCAGTCCGTTGTTCCGTGCTCTGTTCTTACCGTTGCTACTTGGTCGTTATACAGATTCCTCAGGAGGCAGACAAGATGACTTGGTATCCGCATACCACCAAGAACTTGCCAAAATATGTTATGATCCACACAGTCAAAGGCTTTAGAATAGTCAATAAAACAGAAATAGATGTTTTTCTGAAACTCCCTGGCTTTCTCCAGGGAGAAATTTTTTCAGATTTTTTCCAATCTGATGGCCATTCTTGTGTTTTCCAAATTTGCTGGCATATCGCATGCATCACCTTGACAGCATCATCTTGCAAGATTTTAAACAGTTCAGCTGGGATACCGTCGTCTCCTGCTGCCTTGTTATTAGCAATGCTTCTTAAGGCCCATTCAACCTCACTCTTCAGGATATCTGGCTCTAACTCACTGACCACACCGTCAAAGCTATCTCCAATATTATTATCCTTCCTATACAGATCTTCCGTATATTCTTGCCACCTTTTCTTGATCTCTTCTGCTTCTGTTAGGTCCTTACCATCTTTGTTTTTGATCATACCCATTTTTGCCTGGAATTTACCTCCAATGTTTCTAATTTTCTGGAAGAGGTCTCTTGTCCTTCCTATTCTATTGTCTTCTTCCACTTCCACACATTGCTTGTTTAAAAATAATTCCTTATCTCTTCTGGCTAACCTCTGGAATTTTGCATTAAATTGGGCATATCTCCCCCTATCACTGTTGCCTTTTGCTTTCCTTCTTTCTTGGGCTACTTCCAGTGTCTCAGCAGACAGCCATTTTGCCTTCTTGGTTTTCTTTTTCTTTGGGACGTTTTTTGTTGCTGCCTCCTGAAAAATGTTGCGAACTTCTGTCCATAGTTCTTCCGGGACCCTATCTACTAAATCTAGTCCCTTACTTCTATTCGTCACCTCCACTGCATATTCCTTAGGAATATTAGTGAGCTCATATCTAACTGATCTGTGGGTCTTCCCTATTCTCTTTAGTCTGATTCTAAATTTTGCAATAAGAAGTTCGTGATCTGAACTACAGTCAGCTCCAGGTCTTGTTTTTACCGACTGTATAGATGTCTGCCACCTTTGGCTGCAAAGGATGTAGTCAATCTGATTTCGGTGTCAACCATCTGGTGAAGTCCATGTATAAAGTCGTCTTTTAGGTTGCTGGAAGAGAGTGTTTGTTATGCACAGTGAGTTGTCTTGGCAAAATTCTATCAGCCAATGTCCCGCTTCATTTTGTTCTCCAAGACCATTCTTATCTGTAATTCCAGGTGTCATTTGACTACCCACCTTAGTATTCCAGTCTACTGTAAAGAAAATAACATCTCTTTTTGGCATATTATCCAGTAGTTGCTGCAGATCCTCATAGAACTGATCTACTTCTGCTTCTTCAGCATCTGTGGTTGGGACATATATTTGGATCACTGTGATGTTAAATGGCTTACCCTGAATTCGAATTGAGATCATTCTATCGTTTTTTGGATTGTATCCAAGCACTGCTTTAGCCACTTTATTATTAATTATGAAGGCTACTCCATTGCTGGAGTTGAATATCATAGGGGCATTTAAAAAATCTTTATTTGATCATTCCATGCAGTTCTTGATTTTTTTTAAAAATGAGAAACATTGAATTGATTCAAGAACTTTATATAAGAAGTTGTGTGGTTGTATTCTGATTCCCATTTCCAGAATGTATATTTTCAGCCATCACCTCAAAGGAAAGAAAATTAAATAACCCATTGAAATTCCCTTTGCAAGAAAAAGAGCAATACGTAACATGATGAAATAGCCACAGACTATGTATAAATTAGGGGCGTGGTGGCTCAGCAGGTAAGACACCAGGCTTGTCGATCGGAAGATCGCAAGTTCGTCGGTTCGAATCCCTAGCCCTGCATGCGAAGTGGGCTCCCGCACTAGCTCCAGCTCTTACCAACCTAGCAATTCGAAAGCATGCAAATGCAAGTAGATGAATAGGTACCACTTTGGTGGGTAGGTAACAGCGTTCCGTGCACGACATGCGGCCACATGACCGTGGAAGTGTCTTCGGACAATGCTGGCTTTTCGGCTAACAAACAGAGATGAGCACCGGACCCTAGAGTCAGATATGACTGCACAAATGTGCGGGGGGAAACTTTACCTTTTTTATGTATAAATTAATTGATCATTTTGATAAAATTCCAGATATAGCAACAGCACAGCTTGGAAATTATCAGTGATAAAGAAGTTCCGTGAACTGCAATAATATAGAAATAATTTGTCTGGAGTATATGTCATTTTTCGTCAGCACCAAGGTACACAAGAAACTACAAAAAGTAAGAATTTTTAGGTACATATTGCAGACAACTGATACTTTATAGGCCTGTTGTCCCATGTGGCAATCCAATTGTCTACAGGTTCTCAGTAAAGAACCCTCTGGTTTGATAACAGACACCCAGGCCAGCTAGTGGATCCTTCTAGACAGAAAGAAGTATAAAGAGTTTTCTTTGTTAAACTTGCTCAAATGACATGAATTATCTGAATGCAGAATATACCTGAATTCATGATTGTTCTTTGCTGACTTCTGGTTTGAACTTTGGTCTGGATGTGGTCTCTGATCGTTGTCTTGCCTGAGAGTTCTTGGTTTAATTCAATTAGCTGCCTAGAACTCATTCAAGATAGTTCTGATGTCCAGTGCTAATAAGATCTCCGCACTTTCTTCCATGAAAAACAAGGAATAGAGTCAATGGAAAGCTCCTAAGTTCTGACCAAGTTCTAGGGCCACAAGAATGTGAATGCTGACTAATTAATTCATAGACAAAAGGGATATGAAACCATATTCTTCCTAGGGGCTGTATGGTTTAATCTTGATCTCCCAGACACAATTACGGTAAAGGTAAAGGTTCCCCCCGCACATTTGTGCAGTTGTGTCTGACTCTAGGGGCTGGTGCTCATCTCCGTTTGTTAGCCGAAGAGGCAGCGTTGTCTGAAGATGTTTCCATGGTCATGTGGCCAGCATGACGCACGTGGAATGCTGTTACCTACCCACCGAAGTGGTACCTATTCACCTACTTGCATTTGCATGCTTTCGAATTGCTAGGTTGGCAAGAGCTGGGGCTAGTGCGGGAGCTCACTCCGTCTCGCGGGGCTAGGGGTTCGAACCTCCGAACTTGCGATCTTCTGATCGACAAGCCTGGCGTCTTACCCACTGAGCCACCACGCCCCTAAGACACAATTAGTTGAAGGTAAAACTATATTCCCATTCACTCTTACCATCTACATGCCCGTGTCCTTCATACACAATTCATACATACATTCCTTCTCCACACAGCTTGGAAACACACACACGACACTGTTCCCCTACATAACAGTTATTTTTGAAAAAGCCTACCACTTAATTAATGAACAATTTGTGAAAGAAGCAATTTCAGAGTAGGGCACTGTAAGACATCATCTTCCAGGTTTTGGATAGGCATGGAAAAAGTCTCCATTGGTTTCTAAGGGGAATCGTTCCAATGATCCTCTAGTGAGAAATGTTTTTTTTTCAAGCTGAACTGCTATATGGGATAGCTAATCTGGAATGCCCTGTAGGTTGTATCCAATACAGAGGTTTATTCCCCCACTGAGGCAACTTTACATTATGAGGGATGTTCCACAACATATTTCTACTATTCCTTTTCCTCTCAAGGTAAAATCTGACTTGCATTCAGTGCACTGCAAAATTGAGCAACAGTAAAAATGATTTGAGATATTTGTGTCCTTTGAAATTCTGCTGAAATTCCTTTTCATTTAAAACATGATTTGAATGATGTGAAGTATTACATGAAGAAAAAAAAGAAGGGTATTTTCCTCTTCTTACATAACTTTCTATAATCTAAATGACATTTTACAGTCAATAACTAAGACAATAGTGGGAAAATATCTTTATGTCTTTTCTTGGCAATCTGCTTTGTTTTAAGGACATTAAATTGAAAATTAACACAACTCTGTGGAAAAATCTTTGTAGTATTAACATCTATAAAGTAAATGCAAACCGAAGTCAAGACTTTTTTTTTTGACCGTAGGCAAATCACACCTTGCTTGCATTCATTTTATTTTAGGTTGACACACTGTTGGCACAAAAACTTACTTTGAAAATTGGATTTGACTACAGAGGTTACCAGGTTTATCTTCCTAATTTTTTTATTTTTATTTTTTGGGTCCATGCTCACTTTCACTTACAGATCAATGCTATGCACATATTTCTGGGAATAACCTCCAGTGAAAGGAAGAAGAATATATGGTCGATTTGCATAACATTCTGTTCTTAATTCTGTTTCAGGGGTGGGAAGCCATACAAATGTTTTTGGACTAAAATTCCCAAGCCATACTGGCTATTGGCCCAACTCTGCCCTAACCATTTACCCTGCTTTGTTCAGTTTCCGCACTATTCCCTAGCATTTGCACTAATATAGACCTGAATTTCTATTCCATCAAGATCTGCTTATTTCATAGTGAGTGATCTGATCTATTAATGTATGGATTAGAATTTAAGTATCCCTCACATTATCATTGAATATCGAAACACATTCTTCATTCACATAATGTATGAAAAGGATTTAAACTGCACAGACTAGAATTACATTCAGAAATGTGTATATGTAGGGGCAATTGTGTTTAAAATGCATATTTAAATGTTTCTTTACATATTTAAACATGTTGATATTTTGGCAGTATGATCTAGGGGAACTCAAATCAGTAGTTGGGGGCCATATGCAGTCTGCAGGCCACAAGTTTTCATCCTTCTGTTGGGATATGAACCAGCTGGAAAGAAACAGTTTCATGTTGATTGCAGTGGGAGAAAATTAAATATATGTTTGATTCTTTCAATACATGGGGGGGGGGGGGAAATAAAGCATTTTACTGATTTTATAATCATAAAGCAACAAATGGCTGGAGATTTGCTTGGCAGCATTTGGCATACACTAATGAGATAATTGCCCCCCTGAGTTGGAAAAAACCTTTGCATTTCTTATCTTGTATCTCCCTGCTTAGATATAGGGGGAGGTTTCATGTGCTCATTTCAAAAGGAAAATCTTGGAAACAAGGAAAGTGATTGAAAATAAAGCTGCCAATATTATCATGCCCCCATGCAAATCTGTGGTATATCCACATCTGGAATACTGTCTGCAGGTCTGGTTGGCACTTTTGAAAAAGGATATCACAGATCTGGAAAAAGTACAGAAGAGGTTAACCAAATGATAAAAGTGATCCAACACTTTCCTCATGAGGAAATGCTAGAACATTTAGGATGATTAAGCTTGGGAAAAAAATGATTGAGAACGATAAATGTATGCAGAGCATGGAGAAAATGGACAGGATAAATTTCTCTCCCTCATTCAGAACACTCTGACCAGAGGTCATTCAAAGAAGCTGATTGGAAATAAATCTGTAAAAGGCAAGGAAAAGTACTTCTGGAGAGAGTGCATAATTTATGTGGAATTCATTATCACAAGACATGGCAATGGCTACTAATTTGGACAGCTTTAAAAAGCAATTGGATTAGTTCATGGAGAACGGATCTATGAAGTGATACTAGTCTTGAGAAGTCATTGTTACTTCCATGTTGGCATCTGGTTGGCCACTGTAAGAAACAAAATGCCTTGACCTGATCCCGCAGAACTGTTCTGCAATCCAGAGGACTGTGCAGTGCTTGGGATCTGAAGATAAAAAGATGCAACTTCTTACTCTAAAGGTAACTTTTCCTAGATTTGCAGCTGCTGCATAATCCCAGGAAAAGGTGCAGCTGTGTTAAAGAATTGCAGACAGATGTTCTGTTTATGCCCTCATTTGCTCTGAAGCACCTTTTTGCCCCTGCTTGCCCCTTTACCACCAAGCTCAGAGAGCACCAAGGACTCCGCACCTTTTTGCCTTTGAATCCAAAGCATTGCACAGCCATTTTCTTCTGGTTTTATGAATTGGGGCCCATTGCTTAGCTTAATTTAGAAGAGACACAATTGTGCTACATTTCTTCAGCTATGCTATTATGTTTCAAAAGAATATACTGCAAGGAATTTTTTATTTGCTAGTTGCGTCTGGGATTTGCTTCACTGTCCCTGGTGCTGCTAGAAGTACATAATGAAAACAAAATAGAATTAGAGGACACTGACACTGCTTCCAGCTCTTAGAATAGTTTCTACTGCAGCTCAGGAAAAGGCAAACTGCACTTCCAAGCTTCAACTATTGCTTTTGTGAACTCTCCAGTAGTTGAGAATTACTTGTAGTCAGGGGAAGGAAGAAGCTTGTTTTACCAACATTTTGCTCCTTAATGTTGTCAAAGGAGTTATCAAGGATCTTTCTACAGTGGAACAGCATGAGCATATGAGCCACTACATTTATGTGCTGGGGGTGACGGCAGGAGTTCTATTAAAACATGTTATCTGCAATATTTTCCAAGGTCTGTAAAGGCCCCTTCAAGTGTTCAAATATTTGGAGCATTCTCCATCTGCGCGTTCCCAAGTCTGAACTGCTCAAATAAGACTGTATTTTGCAAAGACTCACAACTTCAGTGCAAATATCTGCAGGAAGGAAGCCGTGTGGCTTCCAGTTGAGCAAAGACTGTGATAATTCTAGTATTCATAGAAAGTGAAATGTACACCAGGGGTCTCAAACTTGTGGCCAGTTGTCTGTCTGCAGCCTTCCAAGTCATTTTTGTTGCTGGGGCTGCCAAGGAATGGATGGAAGGAAGAAATAGCTGAGGAACAGGAACAGGTTCTGGCTGTTCTGCCACAAGGATCTCTCTGTAGGCAAGGAATGGGGAAAAAGTGTGCAAGCAAGATCTGTGGGAGAAGAGAGGAAGGAAGGAAGGAAGGAAGGAAGGAAGGAAGGAAGGAAGGAAGGAGGGAGGGAGGGAGGGAGGGAGGGAGGGAGGGAGGGAGAAGACAAGGTAATACAAATGAGAAAAAGACTGAAGGAAGAAAGATCTCCACACAGCAAGGAGAGAAAAGAAAAAGAAAACTCTGGGATGGATTTTAGAAATTATATTGTCCCTGATATTATATTGCAAAAAATATGAATCAATTCAGTAATGAAATCAAATATTGGTGTTCTGGTTAATAAAAAATGCTGCTAGCTCAACAGCCCAAATAAAGTACCTGCTTCACAGTAAAGACTTTAAAATAAATTGTGATGCTATTTATCATTTTCTTCACTTTTGATTTGCTAGATTTCATGTGTGTGAAAGCTTAAGTGTTGCTGTTCTTGTGCTAAATGAACTAGTCCTCAAGTGGTACTCATGATGATTTGAATTTGAGACACTTTCCCTAAAATATTGTACTACACAGCTAATGCATATTAAGACCTCATTCAGCCTTTGCCTTCCCCTCTCAGTAACAATGTCTAAGTTCGCAAAATTATTACTAGGGATCTTATATATCCAACTATGTTAATTTCCCTCAGAAAAGTGCTCACCTGACAAGGCTAGTTTCCTACCAACACATCACCTTCAAGACAAACAGCATATGAGGAAAACATTTTGGCACACATCAAGCACATAATCCAGATTGATATTTATTTATTTATTTGTTTGTTTAATTTATATGACCGCCCATCTCCCCACATGGGGAACTCTGGGCGGTTCCAGATACTCTACAAGACATCTATATCAAATTAGCACGATCAGCAATTGTAGATTTTGGAAGTGTAATTTCATCTTCAGTGGGAGTTTTTTCTGACCAGCCAGCATCAATAGGAAAATCAATATGAGGAAGTTCTATTTCCTAAAAGATATTTTGGGGTATTTCTTTATATAATGAATGTAATGAAATTTTGCTATGACCAAAAAGTAATGAAATATTGAGCAACTTTTTACTAGATAGTTTTAAATTAGAAGAGAATATCTGTAGCTCAGGGTTGAACTGTGGAGTCCTTGGTGCTCTCGGGGCTCAAGCTCAGAGAGCACGAAGGACTAATTCTTTTTTTTAATAGTAAATTTTATTAGGTTTCAAAAGAAGAATAAAAACTACAAGCAACTACAAAGAAAGAATAAAAACTAAAAAGTGCAGAAACACAAGATAATTTTTTTTTCAAATTTACAAATAGATGTGGCTTCCGACTTTTAACAGCAAGGATATACAAAAATTGCCATAATCAATCTCTTACTCTATATTAAACCAAAACCCCACATTATTTCTATAAGTCATTCCACTTTAACACATAATAAAAATCACTAAGTACAGTTACTCCTCCCCCTTATATTAAAGAAAAAAAAGTTCATATAAACCTCCTAAACATCTTTCTCCCCTCCAAAAGATAAAACATATTTAATTATTCCCTTCCTACCATTATTCTATACATTTCTGTCCACTATAATAAAAATCAAATTAAAAAGCACATAAGTTGTCTGCTATTATACTTAATAGTACAACAATTTTAATAATCCCAATCTTAATAAACCCAAAAAACAAAGCCAATTCAAAACAGTAAATCTAAATCTTTAAAGGCAAATAGCATAAATCAAATCCTTAAAACAAACCAGATGAACATTCTTCAACCCTTATCCCACTTCAAAATAAACCAAAGCAGTTACATATCCCCACAATGTGCACAGAGCTTTCCTCTTGAAAGAATCAAACAGCCCAACTGCCCCCCTCAAAGATTCAAAGTTCTTTTCATGGCATTCCACCAGGAGATCAACTTTACTTATTGCTTGCAGATCACTCTCTCCCTTAGATTTCTCCAACTCCATTATCCAATCTTCATCCAGCATCTCGATAAAAATCCCAATCTCAGTCTTAAAAAAAAAACCTTTTTATCGCTGTTAAATTCCTCAATTTCATCCACCACATCCCCAACCTGATGGCACATTTTAAACCTCATATTTTCCACAATGTCCTGGATATCTTGCATAAAAGCTTGATAGAAGTCAGAAGAAATCTGTTTAAAATCCTGGTGAAAGTCAGAAAGAATCTGTTTGAAATCCTCCATGTCTCATGCAGTAGATTATGTTGCCTCCTAGGAGCTTAACCAATGAAAGTCAAAGATATGGAAGAGTCCCAAAGTGTGTTTACATAAAATGAGAGTGAGATAGCAGACAGTTCTCAAGGGAAAGTGAAAACAGGAAACTGAAGGTTCAAATCAGCCGATTCAACATGTAGGAAAATGCTAATATCTTCAAATTTAATACAAAAATAATAACAGGAAGACAATTGTTTACCCTCAATCTTTGGAATTTCCTTTGGAAGGAAAATGAAATCCAAAACTTAAAAGAATTTTTTTAAAAAAATAATCTCAAAAATAATGTTAAGCACCAAGAGAACCAGCTTCTCCTCATTGTAGAACACCTCTTTTGGGGTATATATACTTTAAAAAAATACAAATTGGTGATTTAGAAATGGGGTGGCTGGTCTTAGTGTCCCTTTAAGGCTACAGTGCTGCTTGGAAAGTGATGAAGTCCCCGCCTCCCCGCTGGCTCTTACCAGTCGAATGCCAAATGCTGTTTGCGATCTTCTGGCTGCAAGCAGCCATCCAGAGGACATGAGATGATTTCAGGTATTCTCCTTGATCCAGGGAATGTTTCTGGGCTTCAGGAAAACCTGCCTGAGCCCAAAAAAAGTTACCACGTCAGCTGTGCCCGCTGAACCAGCAGGCACAGCCGTTCAGTCCGCCATTCCCACCAGAAGCCAAATGCCTCAAGGACTAATTCTTGTTCATGTTGCCTCCCCCTTCTGAAAAAAATAATAATAATGAAGAAGGGGGCTGATTTGTAGGGATACTTTTATTCAGCTGTTATTTATTTTTCTTGGGGATTCAGCATTTAAACAAGAAAAAATCCTAGTTTTCCCACCTGGCTTTGGTTTGGTTAAAGAAAGGAACATAATGTATCAGTAGTACATGGGTTTTTATGTAGAGGCTGAGGAAAAGCTTTTACAAATGAAGAGCATTTTTTAAAAAAACCCACAATTACAAAGTTCCTGTTCAGTAGTTTGATATATAGACTCTGTGATCTGTTAAATTTGTACTAAAATCGAAATAGTTTCAACTGGGGTGGGAAGGGGGAGACACATAACTCTATAAATGGAGCTCCAATCACTGTAAGTGGCAGCAAAGAATCATTACAAAAGACAAATGAAGTACTTTTATAGTATATTTAGAGAAGTCTTAAGTGCTGATGAGCCCCTTCAGCCTGTTAAACTGCTAAGCTCCAAGCTTTAGACTCCCTTCCTGTAAAGTATTTAGAGCAGGAAACATAGTCTTTTTATCTTTTCTTGCAATGTTGGCATTGTTGTAAATGCAATGGCACATAAGGAGAAGTTGTGATCTTTTTAAAGTTGTTCTTCTGGTGCAGGCTTGAGCACTTTCTATATTAATACACTTACCCATCCTTAAGACATTTTTTTCCATATTATGGAAATCAATTTGCATGGAATGTGATTGGGCTCTGTAGGATGTTTCATTCGGTCATTCAGTTTCCTTCATTTAGGATCCCCTTTGTCTTAGTTACAGGAAGCCTTGTTCATTTCATGTTATATTTTTTAAAATCTTGTCTGTTTTGTGTTTCGGTGAATTGTAATGATCTTAATACTCAGAATAATTTTCTGCTGATGACTGTAAGGGTGGCAGCAATAGAATAATCACAGGGAAACCCTCCTAGCAATTGCTATTCTGTCTTCTCTAAAATATTTTGGATGTTATGTTATTCCAGAGAAAAATGTGGTGATTCCAGTTGACACAATATCCGGGACATTTGGGGAAACATAAAAGGGCAGCTGTAAGTACTACTGAAGGACCTGGGAAATACCTCCTGCCAATTATTTGCATCACTGCAGAGATCCCAAACCTATTCTCATTGAAAAAAGAATGCATGAACAAAGCATGAACTGGATTTCTGAATTTTAGGAGTTTAATAAAGACTGAACAAATAGCCCCCACCCATCCTGAAATGACTGAATACATTTGCATGCCTACAACAAGGATCTAGTTCACCTTAAATGCCATGACCCAAAAATACCATGCATCAGAGAACCGAAGAAGCTGGTGCTTCTCTTTCCCAAATACCACCACCACCAGTCTTCCTAATAAGCAAAATTTGCAAGACAGGATATTGATAGATTCACAGAAAGAGCTTATGTTCAAAGGAAAATAAAATCCCACTAGGTACAGTCAATCAATATTTTGAATCTCTTCCAGGTTTCAAGTTAGAGTATTTTTCTCCTAGCCTATATTAAGAATAAGGAAACTAAGACATAATCAGCCCTTTTCTCAAATGTTAAAAATAAACTTAAGTGTGCTGTGTGATGTATGGAGACAGCTGAAAGCGGAGACCTTACATTGCTTCTGTAAATGCCCATGATCAGATTTCACTGATGCTCTACACCAAGGGTCGGAAATGGCGGCTCTTGAGCCAGATCTGGCTCTTTGGCCCCTTGACTGTGGCTCATCACTGTCCGGAACGGTCTAAAATAGAAGGTCACGCGCCCAGCTAAGCTTTTGGACGGGTGCGCGTGTATCTATGGGCTCAGAAGCCAGGGTGCATGCGTCAAAAGGTGAGCCGCTCTTCTCATTGGCTGCTCGGACGGAGACGCGTCACACCCAAACATTGCGGGGCGTGACCAATAGCCAAGCCCGATGCAGAGATCTCAAGAGAGTTGATCTGAAGCTGGCACCGCCATGTTGAAATAGGGAGAGGCCACAGCCAGTTTATGTCGTTCTTCGGGTTTTTTTTATTTTCGAAAAGGAACGCGAACACCTCAGGGAAGCATTTGGATCGACACGTGTTTTAACTGTTCCCCCCCCCCCGAGAAATCCTGGTGGTGTCAGCGGGGAAGCCTGCTGACGACTTCTGCGACATTTGCTGGCCCTAAAAAGTACTCCTATCCCCTGGCGTCGGCACATGTTAAGGCTGGCGGCGCCTGAAGCCAATGACCAGAGGAGGGTAAGTGGCATAAGCGGCAGACGGAGCCCAGCGAGGAGCGAGAGTTTAGGCAAGCCCTGTGCAGTTTTCTGGGCACCATAATCTTTTGGACTGATAGCCATGGCAAGAAGGTAGGATGTCAGTGGATGAATCCTGGTGCGTGTGCAACAGCTGGGGACGAAGGTCTGAGCGCTCGTCGGCGTGAACATGGCGAATCGCTGGCTTCCCTCCCGCCAAATTCCAACCGCCTCCAAAACCCACCAGTGTCTCGCGTCTTTTCAATCGCACATGCCCTGGAAGGGGTCCTCCAACGCCTAGCCATCCCCGGACTTTGCTCTGCTGCTTCTCCCCCCCCTGCTCTCCCTTCCTCTTCCCGCTCGCGCTCGCTGGTTCAGTCGCATCCGATCTGCTTCACGCTCTGATTGAGTGGGGCAGGGGTGGTGGGTGCCGGCGAGGGAGAGAAGCAGGAAGGCAGTAAGGAGCGGCGGCGGGAGCAGCGAGGATGGAGGAGAAGGTCTTCACGAAGGACCCCGGGGAAGGAGGCCGGGCGACGCTTTGCTCGCCGCCAGCCCGTCGTGGTTTACTCGGACCCCGGGGGTGGTGCAGTGGCGGGGTAGCGGGCATGGTGTGCGTGGTGGCGGCGGCGGGCAATGCGGTGGGTGTGGCAGGCATGGCGGCAGCAGGCCCTAAGTGTGCGCGATTGGCTCCCGCCTGCAAACCCCGCCCCCTTCCACATGATTGGTCCCCGCCCGCAAACCCCGCCCCCTTCCATGCGATTGGCCCCCGCCTGCAAACCCCGCCCCCTGGCTCTCGAGCATGTCAAAATGTGCACGAGCATGTCAAAATGGCTCCCGGCATAAAAAGTTTGCCGACCCCTGCTCTACACTGAAGAAGAGGATTCCACAATCTATTGAGTACCTTTTTTCTTGTTGTATTGCTTTGAGTACAATCTTGGAAAAGGCCCCTGGCAGATTGGAATGATTCTGAAGGAGCCTGGAGAGAAACTCGCCTGTTAACCATATTGGCCCTGATTGCTTTGTCACTGCAGAGTAAAAATACCCCATCATGCAGCTCATTATTTTATTTTATTTATTTATTTATTTTTATTTAGTCACTCTCTCTCAGCCCAACTCACCTCACAGGGTTGTTGTGGGGAAAATAGGAGGAGGAGGAGGGGGTATTAGGTATGTTCGCCGCCTGAGTTATTTATAAAAATAATAAAGGCGGGATAGAAAATAAAAAAATAAAATAAAATTTATTTTCTATCCCGCCTTTATTATTTTTATAAATAACTCAAGGCGGCGAACATACCAAATACTCCTTCCTCCTCCTATTTTCCCCACAACAGCAACCCTGTGAGGTGAGTTGGGCTGAGAGAGAGTGACTGACCCAAGGTCACCCAGCCGGCTTTCATGCCTAAGGCGGGACTAGAACTCTCAGTCTCCTGGTTTGCCATTGGCTCCTTCCTAGGGCTGAGAGAGTGTGATTGGCCCAAGGTCACCCAGCCGGCTTTCATGCCTAAGGCGGGACTAGAACTCACAGTCTCCTGGTTTCTAGCCCGTTGCCTTAACCACTAGATCAATACCAAAGAAGCTTTCTGTTTAGTATGAATAAATGTAGTTTGAGAAAAGCATGTAGCAAAGGAATAACTATCCAAATAGGAATTGCATATCAGCCTTGTCAAAAAAGAAAAAAGAACAGAAAATCCTCAGGGTCACTGTTTTCCATTGCAGCCAGCTATAGGTGGCAGTAGGGTTCAGCCATCTCTTGATGGCTAAATGCTGCAGCAGTCAGCAACATAATGGAAAAGGCTGGCTGATCTTTGCAGGTTTTGACACTAAAGCATCACAGGTCGTCTTTTATGTACAGTTGAACTCGAGCTGAATGGTCTTTGAAGGTGCCTCTTGTTTACTTCTTTTATATAACATAGTTTTTGTATCCCACAATCAGTAAAGGAGTTACAAGTACAGTTCAGATTAACGTACAGGTAGTCCTCGTTTAATGACTGCCTCATTTTGCAACCATTCATAGTTATGACGATGATGAAAAAGTCTTTTCTTTTATAACCAATCCTCTTGTTTATAACCTTCACAGGTCTGTAAAGCAAAGGAAAGCTGAAGTAAGACCATAAGCATGGTCACGGTTTTACTTAACAACCATTTTGCTTAACGACCAAGTTGCCAGTCCCAATTGTGCCTGCTAAACAAGCACTACTTGTCCTTTGTTTCTTCTATTCCATAGTAGAATTCTCCTGAACAGTTGGAAGCTAAATGCATGCTTTCTGATTAGAACATAAATGTGCCTCTAGCTCAGAGGTTGGCAAGAATACACATAACTCTAACCCATGGGCAGATAATTTGGTGTCCTCCAAGAGATTTGGATTACTGCACTTTCTGAAGCTGATGGGAATTGATGTCCCATGTTCTAGCCTTTTGTTTTCAACAGGGTTGCAGAATTGCATGCTTCCTTTCCTAGGCTACGAAACAGCACACTTTCCTACATGCCTAAGATATTTTGTTTCCTCAGATGAATAAGATGATGTCTTTTTCCATTTTCACCTCCCTAAATCCCATATATAGGAGCTAACTATCCTTTTTTCCTGTCCTAAATCTACTGCCAATAATTATTTCAGTGAATAACTCTGAGATATGTCTCAAGGAAGGGGGAGCTTTTTTATTTCCTACCACTCTTTCCTGATCTTTATAGCTGCCTTTTGTGCTTTTCTTTTTCAATTTTGCATTATCCTTTCTGAGAACATTACATATACCTATTGCTAATAACTAAAAAGGTCAAGATTCTCTTAAGTTGAGCACTGCTCCTGGTCAATGTAATTTTTAACCGAAATATAGCAGGGGTTTGCCATTGCTGCCTTTTCAGATTTATCTTCCCAATTTAGCCTACAGCCTTGGAACATTCTAGTGATCTTCCCTTTGTGTACTAGCCTGGTTCAACCCTACCTAGCTTGTATCAACCAAGGCTGACATGCTGTGACTTTTTTTAACCAACTAGTTTTTAAAAGCCAAGGAAACTTAATAAAACAGATTTCACCCAGTGCTAGGCTGACCATACGTCCCGTTTTGAACAGGACAGTCCCATTTTTTAAACAATTCTGGAGTGTCCCGTCATTTTAATAAAAATACCCATTTTGTCCCATGGCGAAGCACGCGCATGCGCGTGCCCACTTTCCCCATGGGCGTTTTTACCTCAAGGAAATATGGTCAGCCTATCCAAGTGGGGCTTTTCACGATGGGGCCATCCGGGGTTTGCATCTGACCACGTGGCTGGGGAAGTTGTATAGCAGCCGAGATTAACTGCACAAGCACAAACATCGCTTTTGTCCCCCGCTTATTACGCTGCTGCTCGGGCTGCCTTCTGCTTGCAGCCTCTGCTGGCTTCCCTGTCTTTAATCCCTTGCAGAAATGTCAGGCGGGGAGAAAGAATTGGCTTTAACTCCCAAGGAGGGAGGCTTGGCAAGCCGCTATAGATCACGAACAGTGTGCTGTAGTTACAGGCAGGCAGGGAGGCTGGAAAAGGGAAGGAAGGAAGGAAGGAAGGAAGGAAGGAAGGAAGGAAGGAAGGAAGGAAGGAAGGAAGGAAGGAAGGAAGGAAGGAAAGAGATGGAGAGAAGGAGAGAAGGAAGGAAGGAAGGAAGGAAGGAAGGAAGGAAGGAAGGAAGGAAGGAAGGAAGGAAGGAAGGAAGGAGAGAGAAGGAAGGAAGGAAGGAAGGGAAGGAGGGAGGGAGGGAGGAGAGAGGGGGAGAGAAGGAAGGAAGAAGAGGGGAAGGAGGGGAGGAGGGAGAGGGGGAGGAAGGACAGAAGGAAGGAAGGAAGGAAAGGGGAGGAAGGAAGGAGGAGAAGGAGAAGGGAAGGAGGAAGTGGGAAAAGAAGGAAGGGAGGAAAGGGAGGAAGGAAGGATATAAATTAGAGCAATATACTACAGCTGTGCAGCTCTTAGGATCGCGAGGTACGAGGAAGCTTCTAAACCTGCTCTTAGAAGCATCTTTTTGCCTTTAAATCCAAAGAGCAACTGAACCATGGTTTATAACATGCAACCTCCTTGGTGGTCCCCTGCAAAGACCTCCAGAAAGGGTTAGCCAATAATCCTTTCCAACATGACGGAAGGGGGAAATCATTACCTTCAGGACTGGGCAGTAATATTATCTATGGCACCCATTAAATGTACATCAAAGCAATCTGAGCTTTCCACAAGGCCCCATCCCCTCCTTTTGGAGTGTGTCCCTCCCAGCGCACCTTTCGAGGTTTGGGTGCAATCCTTCAGTTGCAATCCTTGGTGGGACACCCTGTAGTGGCAACCTGCAGAAGACCTTTGTATTTCGAGGAGTTAGGTGGCATGTTTTGATTTTTCTTCCCCCACACCTAGGAGATTAGAGTTTATTTTGAGTTATACTGATGTTTAATTGGCTTGTTTTTATCTCTGCTTGGAATGGGGGTGGAATGATGTTCACTCCTCCAACAGCCCTTCAGAACATATCTCTGTGGGAAGTGGGGGGAAAGAAAGTCCCCAGCTCATTAAGTTTAAGCATAGGTTCACTCCTCCAGCCACTCCTTTAGTGGCTTGGAATGTGGGGGGGGGGGAATGATAAGAAATTGTTTTGCTTGGGCACTGGCTTATCTGATGGTTTCCCATGCTATTGGAATGATGTCATGGACAGGTGGCCCAGCCCCCAAAGGAATCCCAGTCAAGGTCAGTCTGGGCTTGGTCACGGGGTTTGAAAGACAGGCTTTGATAAAAACCCTGAGTATTGCCTTTGGAATGGTGGGAACTTTGATGCAGGCTCAGGATGCTGGGTGCTGTGGGACTCAACAGTCATTCCTTTTGGGGTTATTCTCTGCTATCTTAGCCAAGTTCCTGGTAGCAACAAGAGAATAAATGTATCACCTTGTTTGGTATGTATGTATGAATTTCTTTTTATATGCTATGCTTGTTATGCTCTTTGTAATTTAGTTAAACTGTGCTTTTGTCTAATTTGGTTTGTTTATAATAAAGCTTTAAGTTTCTTTATCCACTGGTGTGCTTATTATCATTGGATGAAAAAAGAACCGATCGCCCTAGCCCCTGATCAAGGTGTGGACTCTTGGCAATACACACCCTCATTCTGGGAGCTGGATTTTGCATAACTAGTTCCACCAAACTCAGATGGACCCTCTTCAAAGGGATTGGCAATTCCAAAGCCCATGAGATCGGAGGCGGGTGGACCCCAAAGCCCATGCCAGAAGGAAGCCCCCTAATGAGATCTGCAAAGACCCTAAAAATGCTGGAATGCTGAACAGGATTCTGTTTCTCATCCTCCTCAAACGAAGACATCCAAGCTCCAGGCTCAACATATCAACTCTGGCTTTTGAGATTTCCCCAGCCGTTGGCCCCAAGCTTTCAACTCATCTTTACCTGCAGTGAGGACTACAAGCATGCTTGCTTTTGGAAGAGAAGAAAGCTGAATTGTGTCCCCATTACCATTCAACACATTCTTCTCACCAGTGGAGATCTCAAAGCCAAGAAGAAGGAAAGAAAATACAGCCTTCTGCTGTATTTTCCCCCCAAACCACAATGTACAAAGCAAGCCAGAATTTGGAGAAACTTAGTGGAAACTGACTAAGACCTTTGAATTACTTTTCAATCATTGTATCTGTCTAAAACAGTGTTTCTCAACCTCAGCAACTTTGAGATGTGTGGACTTCAACTCCCAGAATTCCCTAGCCAGCATGCATGCTGGCTGGGGAATTCTGGGAGCTGAAGTCCACCCATGCTGGCTGGGGAATTCTGGGAGTTGCAGAGGTTGAGAATCCCTGGTCTAGAATAGCCTAGTCCAACTTATCCATAAGCCTCTCTGTATCATGAACATCATGCTATGATCCCGCAAAGTTCTGGTCTTGGTGTTCTGCAATCAAAACCATGAAGTCTCACATGATGCCTTGAAGAGTAAATTATATTTTTTCCTCCCATGCACATTTGTGGACAGCTGGACCAGGAGTGTGGGGGCGGATTTAGATGCTGCTGCATTCTCTACAACCTTTCCTAAAATGGGAGGGTTAGATACAGGATGAAAATTGCCCAGTACAGTTGGGTGTAGTGATGGCTTCTTGAGGAGAGAACAGACCAATCCCTCTTTAAGAGGTGGAGAAACCATCCCATCTCTCAAAGAATAATTTATCACCACCAAAACCCAATCACACCTCATGTCCCTTCTAAAAGAGTCACAGAGCTAAGCAAGTATGTTCATTTTCTTGCCTCTTATAGTGGCAACATGCAGAAGACCTTTGTATCTCAAGGAGTTAAGTGACATGTTTTGATTTTCTCCCTCACACCTAGGAGATTAGAGTTTATTTTGAATTTTACTGATGTTTAACTGGCTTGTTTTTATTGCTGTTTGGCATGGGGGGGGGGGGGAAGAAGAATACGCCCACTCCTCCAACAGCCCTCCAGAACATATGTTTGTTGGAAGTGGAGGGAGAGATAAGAGAAACCCCCCAGCTTGTTAGTTTGAGCATAAGTTTACCCCTCCAGCGGCTTGGAGTGGTGGTGGTGAGATGATAAGAAATTGTTTATGCTTAAGCACTGACCTATCTGATAGCTTCCCAGGCTCTGGGAATGATGTCACGGACAGGTGCCAGGCCCCAGGAGGAATCCCAGTCAAGGTCAGACTGGGCCTGGTCTGGGGTTTGGTGGCCAGACTTTGATAAAAAACCTTGGGATTGTCTTTTGAGTTGAGGAGTCCACACAGGCCTGAGCGCTGGGTGTTGTGAAAATTAAGCCACCTTGGGGTATCTCCGCTGTCCTTATTAAGGGGCTCCTGATAGCCTATGATTAGGACAGCCTATGAGATTAGGTTTCAACTTGCTTTGCTATGTTTTCTTCCTTTATGCTATGCTTTATATGCTTCTGTATAATCTGCCTAAACCTTGTTTGCTTAAGTTTATAATAAAGCTAAAGTTTCTTTATCCACTGGAGTGCTTATTGTCTCTGGATCTAAAAGAACCAATTGCCTGAGCATCTGATCACTGCTTTGACAATTGGCAGAACATCTCTGTCATTATATCTTGCCTTATATCTATTGTATGTATCCTTTCAGTTAGGATCCTTGTTGTTTTCTTGAGGATATCATAGGTTTGAAGCACTTGCTCTCTTTTTCCCCCTGGTGAAAAATAATAACAGCTTCTTTTGCGCCACACTTCCTTGTTCTTTGCTACAATTGCACTTAGTTAATATAAAACACTTTTTTTTTAGCTTTTAGGCCAGGTGACTGCACCTCAAAGCCTCCATGCTAGCAAATCTATAGAGTGATGTTTGGATAAATAAGGGTGCTTCCCGTTCTTGGTGCCAGCCCTTGTCAGTTCTCAAATGCTATCATTGGAGCTGAAATGATAGTATTTGACACAAAATACTGTTATTTTGTTATTTTGTTATTGGGAGAACTACCTAATTTCTGATAAAAGTGGTGGTGTCTCTCAATGTTCAATTTTGTCATTTGCCATCAAGGTATTCTGAAACGGCCGTGGAAGGATTTGAAAGTGACAATCATTTTGAGTCCAAAAGATGCTTCCTGATGGGTTCTCTAGCCTTCAGGATGACTAAATACCATACATAACTGCTACTGATTCCAGAGAAGCCTTGTCTGAACTGCAATTCAGAAAATAGGTATCTTGCTATAGTCTCCATGGATCAATAATTGACTGACTGACACCAGCTTGTCAGAAAAAGTTCACCTTCATTTTATTTCCCCTAACCTAGATTTGATAGAAATCCAAATACCATGTGAAATAATAAGCATTCAAGTGTTAGAAAGCACAGTCCTCACACATTTATTGATTTATTTAAACCATTAATAATGAACCTGAGTGCCTACAATCACTTGCTCTACAATAATTTGTGATTATGATTGATTTCCAATCAGAGGCAGAGGACAATTCATCTCTCTATATAAACCAGTGTTTGTGGCATTCACAGATAGCTGTTGATGTTTGGATTTCAACATTAATTAGAAGTGAAAAACAAAAGTAACTGTATTAGTGCATGAGGTAAAAAAAATCCATAATGGACATTAATAAAGTTTTTTTCTCTCTCTCTTTTACCCACTGACCAGCAGAAATATTCTATGTGCCTTGGAAAATATGATTTTTAATAACCGCCAGACAGGAAGACTGTTTTCCAACAGCTGGATATAAATTTACATTTTGAAGTTCAGTTCCCCCCAGCTGCTAGATAGAACAGTGCTATTTTATTTCAGTAGAATCTTCTTTAACTTGCTGGAGCAACTGAAATTAACCTAATATAAAGTCTGCTGTATTTTTCTGTACTTCTAACAAAAAAATCTGTGTTTTGAACAAGTCAGGGATAGCTGATTTACAAGGCAACCATTATGTTTCCAAAAATGGGGGATGATCAACTTTGCTTCTTTGGTCCAGAATGCTAAACATAAGCAATACTTGTAATCCCTAGTAGGGATTATTGTGTTCATTCTGCAGGATCCACCTTTTGGTTTTGCTCTAACATGCAAATCTCATGACAGCTTCATTTTACTTAATTTTAACACTTGGTATTGTATTTTTTTAATCCCTTGGTCTTTATATCAGTTCACTGCTGAAGAATTCCAGAAATCTGAAAAGTCTGTATAGTCCTTTGTGCAGTTGTAATTGGTCCTAATAAAAACATTGCCCAGCCATTGAATTTGAATTTTGTTTTAGTCTGTTAACTTCTTCTGTAGCTTTTATAGTACAGTGAGGTTAACTTGCTCAAAACTAGCTATATAATGTAAGATGGGTGAAATCATATAAGTTTAGGCCAAACTTTAAAAGCCCTTTTCAAGCAATGAACTCAGATTTCTAGCAAAAAATAATTATTCTGTGCTCAACAATCTACCATGCAACAAGGAAAAGAAAAGACTTAAGACTTATCCAGATGCTCAAGAGGACTTACAGAGGGATCTTTTTCTTCCTGATCCCCATAACAAACCTCTGGGATATGTTGGGCAGACAGATAGTGAGTAGCTTGAGTTTCCATGACTAAGGATAGACTTAAAGCTGGGTTTTCCCCCGTCATAATCCAGCACATTTACCAACATACTAGACTGGCTCTGAGGATATCAGGAAGAAAGGAGCAAAGAGAGAAAAAGACAGATCCAACAAGAGAAATAGTGGTATAAGTCCTTTTCACTCTGATCCCACCAATCCTTACTGTATTTCAGCTGTACCTAGACTATAATCAGATTGCTCCTGTTTAAACGCCTAACCAGAAGGACAGAGCATTGTTATAAAAATCCAGAAGAAGGAAGAGGTTCCACTGAATCACATAAAGGCCAACTACTGTAACTCTGGAGATGGAGCAAATTTAACAAGCCCATATATCTATGCATGTATGTTAAAAAGAATGATAGGACAAACAGAACTATCCTCACATCATTCCGCAGGAAGAACTGTCATGCCACTAAAATGTTTGTCTTATGTCTTATTTCTTATGTCAGAAAAACACTGATAGTACATTTCCTATGGCAGTTTCCATCAGTATAAATGAAGGCTTTAGATCAGTGTTTCTCAACCTTGGCAGCTTGAAGATGTATGGACTTCAACTCCCAGAATTCCCATGGCTGGCTGGGGAATTCTGTGAGATTGATTGATTGATTGATTGATTGATTGACTTACTTACTTACTTACTTACTTACTTACTTACCGCACCATCTCCCCCGAAGGGGAAGTCCACACATCTTCAAGTTGCCAAGGTTGAGAAACACTGCTTTAGAATTATTTATTTATTTATTTATGTTTCAATTTATATACCGCTCCATCTCCCCACAAGGGAACTCTGGGCGGTTATCCATCGATCCATGGATGGTTGTCCATCCCCCTGCTGGCAGGAATACACCTTTGTAACATTCTAATTGCTGATTTGCAAAGTTAAGGCTGCACTGTAAGAGTGGTTTGTTGGTAGTTGTAGTGTGCAACTTCCACAAACTATTTTATTGGCATTCAGCTTTTCACACAATTTGGGGTGGTGAAATTTTGAGAGAGAAAAAAAGGCTTAAAACACCACAGTAAAGGGCGGGGAGGTCAAAAGTTTGTTCTGTTAAGTTATTTATTACTCTTTGCCTTTAACACATAGCCGTGAAAAGCTTTTAAGCAACTTTAGGTCCAGCTCATAGATCTACTCAGTGGGATATATCAAACTGAACTAACACAGACATATTTATATCAGCAACTCTTTGCTAAGTAACCACTTTTGTAAATATTTTATCAGAAAATTTGCTCTCTTCCACAATTGTCTGACCCATGCTTGTGTGACAATTCTTTCTGCATTTTATCTGAGTTGCATATATATGTTCCTTTACCTATATATCTATCCATCAATCCATCATCTCAAGGCAAACAGAAAGATAGTAGATTTCTTTTAAAGTGCAGTTTGCTGTCTTTTACTGTTCCAATGACAAGAAAGTAAGCCATGACTCTTTTTTTCAAAATGTAAGCTTAATAAATAAATGAAGCCCCCAAAGATGCACTTCATGCTTCTCATACATTTATTGTACATAGCAGGATAGTCACATTCCCTCACTGTCATCTGCATCTTATTTTATGTTAGGGAAGGGGAAAAAAACTCCTCAAACCTAAATCTTTAAGAAGAAACTCTTGGGTCAGAGAAGTTGGTTTATTTATTCCCTTTAAAAATAATGTGGTGCCCATTCTATATTTGCTATTATACTGGGTATTTTTGTATTGGCCCTTAAGCAGAAAGGAGAATTGCAAGAGAATAAAGCAATTCAACACAGTTAGATGAATGTACTTGGTGTTAGAAATTAAACTTTGCAAACAATTACAGAGCCATGTTGCACCATTATGTTAGACAAGCTAGAACTATATCTACAAATAGCACCCCACATACCACTAGGTTTCACTTATTTATTATCAAACCATCTTCCATAAGCTATAAAAACAGTGATGACTACTTAAAAATAATTTTGATCAGTACCATACTCTTTCTCAATTACTAATAGATTTAACCCAAGAAAAAATGAGCTTCTTCCTCCAATAATTACCTGGGAATGGGGTCGGGGGAGACTATTGCCCTTTATTCACTGATAGCATGAGAGGAAAACACTGCTGAAAGCAAGAATATGGGGTACCAAATCTGTCCTCTGATTATGAATATCTACAATGGAGAGCTTCTTCTATCCATGGTGATTCTCAGCATGAATAAGGACTCTGAAAAAGCAGGACCTTCAGTTGGTGGAATGTCCCCTGTTGATAGAAAGGCCTTTTGTTGCAGGTACTCACTCTCTACACAAGGAGGAGAATGAGACAAGGTTGAGGCTAGCATGTTCATCATGTCTCCCTTGGTGCAAAACATATTTGGGAGTAAGAGCCATTAAATGTAATGAGACTTACAACAGAGTAAGTACATACAAGCTTAAGTTGCTGAGTCCAGATTTTCAGTCTCTGTCCTCCCCCCCCCCCCAATGTGTTTGTGATCTTGTATGGATGTGCACAAGATAATGGTTTATGTGAGTAAGAATTATTTGTACATATGTAAAGGCAGATGTATCATTGTCCTCATGAGAAACTTATATGCAGGTCAGTAAGCCACAGTACGGACAGAACATGGTGAAACAGACTGGCTCCAGGTTGGCAAAGGAGTATACAAGGCTGTATACTCTCCCTTTATTTATTCAACCTGCATGCTGAATATACATTGAGGGAAGCTGGCTTGGAAGAAAGGGAGTGTGGTTTTAAAATTGGAGGAATATACATCAGTAACCTGTGCTGGCTGATGATACTACTATAATAGCTGAACATGCAAAGGATCTGCAAGCCCTAGTTATAAAAATCAAGGATCACAGTGAAAAAATGGGACTATGATTAAATATAAAGACTAAACTAATGACAACCAGCCTTAGAACTGACAATAATAATGTTAAAGTGGTGGATAGGTTCTGTCTTTTACATCAACAGTAAAGGAACAAGCAATCAAGAAATACGCTGCAATCTAGCACTTGGTAAGCAGCCATGAAGGCCTTGAAAAACATTTAAATGTTGTGATGTGTCTATACCCACAAAAATGAGACTAGTGCAAGGCATGGTATTCCCTGTGACATTCTATGGAGATGAAAGTTTGACATTGAAGAAGCAAGATAGGAAGAGTATTTATGCTTTTGAGCTTTGGTGTTGGAGAAGACTCCTGAGAATACCATGGAGAGCCAAGAAAACAAACAAATGGTTCTCACTCAAGGCACAATTGACCAGGCTCAAATTATCCTATTTTGGACACATTATGTGAAGACCTCTCTAGCTAGAGAAGCTAGAGAAGGCTCTAATGCTGGGAAAGGTGGAAGGAAAGAGAAGAAGAAGATGACCAGCAGCAAGGTGGGTAGACTCAGTTAAAGTGCATTGCTGGAAGAACTGAAGGACCAGGTTAGGGACAGATCTTCATGGAGAAAATCTATGTGGTCACGAAGAGTCAACAATGATTTGATGCCACATAATCAATCAGAGGTAGATGGGAGATCAATTAATTTTACCAGTTGATTGTGTTATTTCACTGGCAATTCATTTTAATCAGTAATTATTAATTCATATTCATCTTTGCTTTGGCCCTACTGCTCTTTTAGAATGTGGCCTCTACTAAATGTATTTATCCATACATACCTGTGTGTGTGTGTGTGTGTGTGTTTGTGCATGCATGTGTGCGTATGTGTATGTGTATGTGTATGTGTATATGTATGTATATGTAGTACATATATGCATAAGTTTCTTGAGAAAATATCTCCAAGACTAGTTTCAGTAGGAGTTAACCCAAGCTAACAAGACTCAGAAACATAGCAGAGTACAGAATTTTTTCTGTGTTTTATAGCTTGTTGTTGTTGTTCTCCCTTTTTTGAAGGGATTGTGTTACATTCAGGGTCAGCTTTCTTTCCTCTAAATATAATTTTTAATGGTTGAAAGGATTTATTAAAATGCAAGTAAGTATCATATTAAAATAAATGAGGTAGAGGAAATTTATGAGATGGACATGTATGCATACTGGAAAAACATTCTGTAATGTCCTTTTACCATCATCAAATTCTATGCTCTTATTCCTTCTGGCCCTTCGCTAAGACTGTCTATCGCAGGCTTAAATTTGTTTTGAGAGTTGGAGCTGAAGTTTAGCAAAGTGAAGTTGGGGGATTCAATGGGGTTTTAAAAAGGGTTGGGGAAGATCCATGAAGCCAGTGGATTGAATATCAGCCCCTCTAAGGGAAGGGGTATAACTCACTGGTAGAACACAGGCTTGCAAAAAATCCTGGGTTTAGTGCCAAGCCTTACCTGAAGAATCTCTCCCAGTAGGTCTTTTGTAATACTATCAACAAAATTGAATTAAGATATACTGCAATAGTCTACAGGGAATCCTGAAAAAAATAATAGTGTCTTGTATTCTCTTAGATTAACAGTCCTGAAAACAGTTTTTGCTTTATAAATGCTTCTGAACAAGATGATGCATTTCAGGTTCTTAAGTGGAGTCTACCTAGAATTGATTTAGAATGATACTGTGTTTGCATTTTTAACAGTTTTAAGAAAAAAGGTTCTTTTTTCCAGCTAAATTAATGATTTTTTTTTAAAAAAACCTGCTATTTTGAGGCAAAGAATGAACACACAGTGGGTATCTATCCAGGTTAGATATCAGTGAAAGTTTCTGGCACGAACAGTCTTTCTTACAGTTCAACTCTTCTCATTAATATCAAGGTGCTTGGGATTAAATTGTTACTGCAGCTGAAGCGTGTCCCTAGGGACCTAATAAGTGACAATTTTCTCAGTTACACAGTATTTTACTGTGGCAAATAAGATGAGTTCAGTGTTTATTTTGAACTATAAAGAGTTTCCAAGGAATCTCTAGATACCCAAGAAACCTGCTTCATTTATCCTGCCTTATTTCTTTATTGACTGTCTTCACAAAAGAAAGTGAATGAGGAAAGGGATAATGATGGAATTTAGACCTCCCTCACAATCAATAGATTAAAATAACATCCCAAACCTGTCATTTATAAACAAGCCACAGCCAAAATGGTTTTGAACTTCAATATAAAATTCAAGTAGCACAAACTAGGGATGCATGAATCAGTAGAAATAAGGTCTGCTTATTATCTTATTTGGGTGTTACTTAAGACTGATATATTAGTGAATTAAAAAGAAAATAATAGAAAAAGTTGTTACTGTGTTCCGTATTCCTAGCACAAATCAATTTTAAATAATTAAATTAAATATTTGACAGTGTAATTTCTACATATCTGCTTTTTTAAAAAAAAGCCCTGATAGGACAAATAGTGTGGCAGTTCAACTGTCCCTTTGCTCTTTCAGCAAAAAAATTCTTCTAATTTAATTCTGTCATAGACTTCATCTTAATATGCATGTGAATGTAAAGGGATAGGCATTCTGCTGCCTACTTGCCTTTTAATGAAGGGACCAGTGGGCACCAATAAATGGTTCCCAAGTTCCATTGCAAATCTGATGAAAAGCCAAAACAGAATCTCAGGCCTGTAGAATTAACGGAGAGATCATCCTTACAAGTATATGAAAAAAATAAGGCCATCACTTACAGCCTTATTTTTAGCTTGGTTTGTCCAAGGTGCACAGATACCTCACACACTATACATTGATTTCCTTCAAAGTGGTTCTTATGAGCCTCTGGTTTCTGCTTTATGCTCTTTCTATTTGTCATATATGTGAAGGGTATTTTCAGTGAGTGCAGTCAAGGAGATTTCATCAGTTATCTTTTAAGAATTCATAAACCCCAATTTTCTGAAGCATCTCTGATTTTAGATATGATAGTTTTGAAGACCCATGCTTCACTGAACATTTGCATAATGCAATTTCTTTTTTTTAATTATCTCAACCAATTTTGTATTGACAAGATGACAAAGTCAAAATTAATAATTGACTTGTAAACCGCCCAGAGTCCCCTTTGGGGGAGATGGGGCGGTGTTATAAATTCAAGAAATAAATAAATAAAATAAATAAATTTGTCAAAATGTAGTCACGAAGTAAAAGAGTTATGGATAATTGGAAACCTATTAATACTATACATCTAAGTTTTCTATTACTTTAATATAGACTAGTTCTTTCATAAATTATTATTAGATTTATGTTGTTGTTGTTATTGTTTATTATATTTATCATTATTATTATTATGGTGGCATTCTAAAAGTTCCACCACTGAACACAGGTGATAGTGATGTTTGGAGTTTGGAACTTGCAAGATTTGGTTGTGGTGGTGAGAGAACAGGAACATCCACAGGAGAAACAACAGTGCAACTGAATTATCAAATCTCAACTCTTTTTATTGTGTATTACATTCATTGCATGTAGTAAAAAGGGGCAAGGCTTCAAATGCCTAGTTATGCCTGCCTTTTGACATTGTTGACTCTTCCTGCTCCTTCCTTCCTTCCTTCCTTCCTTCCTCCCTCCCTCCCTCCCTCCCTCCCTCCCTCCATCCATCCATCCATCCATCCATTTATATGATCACCCATATATCCAAGAATTCCTGAGTGGTAAACAAATAAAAACAAGAATTACATTAAAACCCAACTAAACCCACATTGAGGCTCAATAAAAACATGAACCACTAGACATGCACCCATGCTGGAGCTCCCAAACTAACATCCTGCCCCCAATGCCTGGAGGAAGAGCCAGGTCTTCACAGCCTTGTGAAAGGCCAATAAAGTAGGGACTGTCCATATTTCAAGGGGGAGGCTGTTCTACAGGGCATATGCCATAAGAGAGAAGGCATACTTCTAGGGATCTGCTACATGTCCTTGTTTTATTGATGGTACCCAGAGCATGACCACTCTGCCACTCTGGCATTAAGTTAGAGGGACAGACTGGGGTGGCTGATGGTGTAGTGCCCATCGTATTACACAGCAGCAGACTAGCTTGAGCTCTTGGATCTCATGATTGGGCTGATCTCCCAGGACATTGCTGGAGTATTTCAATCTTTATGGCCTGGAGGTTGGATTTCAATGGGCTCAGAATTTTATGGCCTCCATGGCAATCTTGAATTTGTCCCATATGACTTGAGGCTTCATGCATATAGACAGTCCCATGTTTGACCTGTTTTTCATCCTTGGAACAGTTGATGCAGAATCTGAAGATAGTCAGATTGCTTTCTGGTCAATAAGCACATTGACAGCATACTTGATCTCCGCAGGGGTGAGGGGCCTCTTAGGATGATCTACCCAGGTGATGTTTGGGCTTTCTGATGGTTTCTGACAGCAGTTCCACCATGCATCTTTTTCAGCTCTGGAAATCAAAGATGGCAAGGGCATTGGGTGAGATTGCTCATAAGTGACCTCTCTCCTTTTACCAGTCCTGGGAGATGAAGCATTCAAAGAGATGCTGAGAGTGAGAGTGACAGAAAACAAAGAATGAATGTAATCAAATATGGTTGCAAGTCTTTGTCAGGATTATACTGTGGCAATAAGAGCAGTGAAATTGTTTATTCTCCACTCTTATTGTGTCTGCAATTCTCATGTAGTAGCTGTCTTTAAGGTCACCCATATCCTGTGGAAGATCAGGGGGAGATGACTGCAGGCTACTGTGACATGTTTGTGAACATTTTATGGACAAAAACCACTAATGGTCACTTGGGCAGATGGCTAGGGCAATATCTTGCACAACTCTCTAGGATTCTTTTGAGATTTTTAAGTTTGAAGAAACAGAGTAATTTGTACTATGAGCTATGCCACCTGTAGGCTGGACCCATGTTCCACCTGGTCTCTTTGGATAGTGAAGGTGAGGGTATGTGGCTGGATTCAGGAGGGGATTGATGTGTTTCTGATAGAAGCGGTGGTACTATCCACCTTGAAGTAGCAATGGTAGGCCCACTTCTGAAGAGATAATCTCTTCATAACAAGCTTCAAAAATGGTTGTGATGAGACATTTCAACCATCCAAATATTTGTTGGAAGATTAATTCTGCTAAACCCAAGATATCAGATAATTTTTTGACTTTGGTTAGGTGATAATTTTCTCTTTTAAAGGTTAAAGTGGGCACTAGTGGATCTGCTACTTGGATCTGGTCCTAACTAAGAGTCAGGAGATGATTGAAGATATTAAAGTGGTGGGAACAAGCAACCAAGTTCTTGATTTTAACAAAAATCTGGTGAAAAAAATGAGACACAAACCATGGTTTTTAGGAAGGTCTATTTTAATAAACTAAGAGAAATATTAAGTAAGATACTGTGGGTAAAGATGCCCTGGAGGCCTCTATTTTTATATCCAAAGGAATTGTTTGGGAACAGCCTGAAAACAACACAACACATACATATAGGTATGTAAGGATGTGGTAAAGAAATTTCTAACTAATTTGAATCCCTGATTAAATATAACCTAAAATGCTGTAAAAAGTAGCTGAGGAGCAGTTGGAAATTCTATTGATTATCTTTGTGGTGTCTTGGAGAAGCTGGGAAGATGCCAGGGGACTGGGAAAGAGTAAATGTGGTCCCCATCTTAAAAAAAGAAAGAAAAATAGCATCTCGGTAATTATTGACCAATGAGCCTAACATCAATATTTGGAAAGATGTTGGAGTATAGAATAAAGTAGGGCATTTACAAGAATCTTGAAGATAATACCATGGTGATATCTATCTATCTATCTATCTATCTATCTATCTATCTATCTATCTATCTATCTATCATCTATCTATCTATCTATCTATCTATCTATCTATCTATCTATCTATCTCATGTCGGACAAATCTTTGACAAGATAACTATTATAGCAAACTAGGGAGATACCGAGTATATAAACTACCTCAATTTTAGCAAAGCTTTTAACAAGGTCCCACATGACTTTCTCATTGATAAGCTGTTAAAATATGGTTTGGATGGCACTACATAAGATAGGTCCACAACTGACTGGTTAACCATACTCTGAGAATCAGCACTGATAGCTCTATGTCAAGTTGGAGAGATTTAGTTAGTGGGGCCCCACAGACAACTGTCCTGGGGCCAGTATTATCCAACAATTTATTAATGACCTGAATAATGGGGTTCATGTGCTATTTATCAAATTTGCAGAGGACACAAAATTGGGATGTCTGACCAACACCCAAGAAGACAGAATGTTATTGCAATCAGGAAAAGTTGGACAAGTTGGAAAAAAATCCCTCAATAGGAAAGGTATTACATTCAGGAAGGGAAAATGTAGAATACATGTTCTAGATGAGGAATTCATGACTTGGAGGTACTATAACAGAGAAAGACTTAAGTGTGATCATTGACAACAAACTGAACATGAGCAAGCAGTGTAAAATAGCTGCTAGAAGGGCCAATATAATTCTGGGCTGCATTAGAATAAGCATATCACTTTGTGAGGTCCCCCCCTGTATTGCCAAGAGTCCACGCCTTGATCAGGGGCTAGGGCAATTGGTTCTTTTTTGATCCAATGATAATAAGCACGCCAGTGGATAAAGAAACTTAAAGCTTTATTATAAACAAACAAAATTAAACAAAAGCACAGTTTAACTAGATTACACAGAGCATAACAAGCATAGCATATAAAAAGAAATTCATACATACATACCAAACAAGGTAATACCTTTATTCTCTTGTTGCTACCAGGAACTTGGCTAAGATAGCGGAGAATGACCCCAAAAGGAATAGCTGTTGAGTCCCACAGCACCCAGCGTCCTGAGCCTGCATCAAAGTTCCCACCATTCCAAAGGCAATACTCGGGCTTTTTATCAAAGCCCGGCTTTCAAACCCCGTGACCAAGCCCAGACTGACCTTGACTGGGATTCCTTTGGGGGCTGGGCCACCTGTCCATGACATCATTCCAATAGCATGGGAAACCATCAGATAAGCCAGTGCCCAAGCAAAACAATTTCTTATCATTCCCCCCATTCCAAGCCACTAAAGGAGTGGCTGGAGGAGTGAACCTATGCTTAAACTTAACAAGCTGGGGACTTTCTCTCCCCCACTTCCCACAGAGTTATGTTCTGAAGGGCTGTTGGAGGAGTGAGCATATGCTTCTTCTCTCCCCCCTCTCATGCCAAACAGAAACAAAAAACAAGCCAATTAAACATCAGTAAAACTCAAAATAAACTCTAATCTCCTAGGTGTGGGGGAAGAAAAATCAAAACATGCCACCTAACTCCTCGAAATACAAAGGTCTTCCTCATGTTGCCACTACACCCCGCCCCCCACAATGTATTGGTGAGACCATACATGGAGCACTGTGTACAATTCAGGGCACCACATTTTCACAGAACTATTTACACAGGTTAGAACAGGTCCAGAGCATGGTGACAAATATGGTGATTCAGACATTCTCGACAACCTCTGTTCAACATCCAGTCTCCCCTTTCTGGGGAAAATTTTGGAGAAGATAGTGGGGCTTCAGCTGCAAAGGGTCCCAGGAGAAATGGATTACAGGATCCCTTCAGTTCAGGATTCTAACCTAGGTATGGGACTTAGCATTAGTCACTCTGGTAAATGACATATGAAAACCTGGATGAAGGAATCTCCTAGACCGTTAGACCTCTCAGTAATATTCAGTACCATTAAACATGGTATTCTTCTGGACTGCCTGCAAGGGTTGGGACTTGGAAACACTATGTTATGTTCAGTTTGGTTGTCAATGGTCAAGCTTGTGATTGTTCCAGAGCGGGTTACTACAGACCTTAGCAATCTCACATATGTTATTTAACATTTACATGAAACTACTTGGAGAGATCCTCCATCAGTTTTGGCAAGTCCTTTAACTGCTGAGTATGATCAAGAAAGAAAGACTCACACAGCCTTTCTTTAATGAGTTTTTATGCCAAGAATTAGGGGTTCTAATCACAGAATCTTGAGAACTTAGATAGGAGCCCTCCAATCCTCCTTTATTAGTGAGTTTATTAAAGTAGAATCTCTCTGCCTTTTTGATTTCTTCAGAATATGGATTTGATAGACTAAACATCTGTTTACCTGATAACCTGTAATAAGATCTCTGATTCTTTGTGTTTAGGGATACTTGTTTTTCTCCAATCGAAGAGAATATTTGTAGCTCAGGGTTGAACTGGAGAGTCTTTGGTGCTCTCTGAGCCTTGTTGTTTTCATGCAGACGTTTCATTGCCAGGCTAGGCAACATCTTCAGTGCGAAAAGGGAGTGGAACTTGCTGTCTGTTTATATACCTTGGCTTGTCCTGCCTGTGTTGGTGGGGGTCTTGTACTCTCCTTGGTAGTTCCTTGATTGGGCTGTTGTGTGCTGTTTGGGTGATTGACTGAGTTAATAGTTCCTTGATTAAGGTCTATTGTGTTGTTTGATTGCTCCTCTGCTGCTAATCTTGCTGTTAATCTATGCATATCTTGTTGTTGATTGCTGGCCCAGGGGTGTTCTGGTCTTCTGGCTATTCTATTGTCTCTTATGAATGGTATGTAAATGTTGTTAACCTCTATGTGTCTGTTGATGGCTGCTTTGTCTGAGTGCCAAGCTTCTAGGAATTCTCTAGCATTTTTGGATTTGGCCTGGTCTAATATGCTCACAGTTTCCCAGTTGAAAGTATGGTTAAGTCTGTCCATGTGTTGTGAGATTAAGGAGTTTTCATCATGTCTTCTGACTGCTAGTTGGTGTTTGTGGATGCGTTCTCCTAGTCTTCTGCCAGTCTGTCCTACATAGTGGCTGTTACAGTCCTTACACTGTATGTTGTAGATAACTCCTGTTTTTTCTTCTTGGGCTACTGGGTCTTTTGGTTTACTTACAATGTTCTGAAGGGTTTTGGTAGGTTTGTGTGCTACAGTGATGCCGTGTGGATGTAACAGTCTATTAGTAGTTTTGAAGCAGGCAGGCCAGAATCATGCACTTTTCAGAATCATGCACTTTTCTATATCATAATAGCTGCTAGGCCTGTGTTCTGCTCCATTCCTTGGATATCTAATCAAATCCAATCAAACACATATCCTCTTGGCTAAATGCTTTTACCCACATCCTGACCCTTGTAACAGAAAGCCATGGATCTTGATAGTTCCTTAAAATACTACAGATGGTGTACGATAAGTTCTCCTTTTGGTATCCTGTTTTGAAGTTTTATGTCTGAACAAATCTGTCTGGAACAAGCTGAGTTATGATATTTTAGACACCCCCTATAGCTGTCATATCCTGATTGTAATTAATTACAAGCCCTATAAAAGATTAGCCCTGGGTGTAGCCCAGGGTTCAGACTTTGCCAAATTATTACTCTGAACCTTGCTAGCAATAAATCTGTCTTCTCTACCTTGCTGGTCTCGCGTCCTGATTGATTGGGAAGGTGGATTTTCCCACTACATTTTTTGGCGACCGCGGCAGGACGCGACGGGACCCTGAGGTCCCTCTGGAGGGTCACCACGCTCGCAGGGATTCGGTAAGTCAAGGGGAATTTCCCAGGCGCCATCGGACGTGTTGTTCCGAGGGACTTCTCAGTGACGCCAGCTCCCTGTGGCGCTGGCTGACGCCTTCAAGAACCACTTGCGAGGAACTGAGACCAGGCAGAACCCCAGCGCTGGAAGACGTGGAAACAAGCCCTGCAGGTGAGTATTGGAGAAGGGAGCTCCCATAGAGAACGACTCAAGACGACGGGAGGGGTTGATCACCCCTGAGGCGAACAGGGGCCAGGGTTGGCCAGCTGCGGTTCCTCGAAAAAATCCCTATTGAGTCGGGGATGTACCGGTGAGACGAGGTGTAAAAAAAAAAAAAAATTAAAAGGAGGGGAGGTTACGTGTCGTGATTGTTGTGTGAATGTTCACTGCGTTTTCCAATGGTGACCGTTGAGTGTCCGGCACCTTGGGCCAGTGAGAAGTGAGTGAAGTCTGCAGTTCCCAGTGGAGACCGTGAGTGTCCGGCTCCCTGGGTCAGGCTTGAGAGCGTGACCAGTCCCTCTGTGTTGTCCTGAGAGTGAAGGACCCCCTACCTTCCTCTCAACCCCCTTCCCTTATTGTCTTGTCTGGTGCCCTGGGAGGAATATGGGTGGAGGAGGTAGTGTGCCCTCTACCCCCTTAGGATGTATGATAAAGTATTTTAAGCTTGCCTATGTTAGCAAAGACTACGGCATTAAGTGGAGCAAATTGCAGTTAAAAAGCCTTTGTGAAAAGGAATGGCCGACCTTTGACCTTGGCTGGCCGACTGCGGGGACGTTTGACCCCGCCGTGGCTATCAAGGTCCATCAGAGGGTATTTCACCCTACAAATGGCCATCCTGAACAAGCCCCTTACATTGATGTGTGGCTAGATCTCCTTCAGCACCCCCCTGCATGGCTTCAAAAGTGCAAGGCTGCTCACTGCCGCCTTTTGGTGTCGCACATCTTGCCACCTAGAAAAGGGAAAAAGATGATTCCAGTCCTCCCTAGTTGTCCGGAGGAGCTGCCTCAGCCGCCCCCGTATCTCCCTTCATCAGCCAGCATCAACTCTATTCTCCAGTCCCCTTCCCCAACGGTGGGCATGAGTGGAGCGTCCGGAAGCACTCCATGGCGACAAGCCAGGGTCGATTCAATTTTGCACGATCTTAGTGTATTGGGAATCGTGGATTCCCCAGGACCCTCTCATCTCCCTCCAATACCCACAGATTGGCGCTCACCAGCCCCTGAGGTCCAAACTCAGACTCCCCAGGCTATTCACCCGACCGAGAGCCCAGCAGCTAAAAAGGAAGAAGAAAAAACCCAAGAGGAGGAGGCAGATTTAATAGGAGCAGAGGAAGACTTAATAGGAGCGGTAGGAGGCAAAGAGGAGGATGAGGGCCCCGTGGCTCAACGCACACGGGCAAGAACACAACCTACCTTGCTGGCCCCCCTAAGACGAGTGGATCAACTGGTAGTGGGAGACGGAGGCACCGTCACAGCCCAACTATTCCAGCACGTCCCCTTTACCACTTCTGACCTACTCAATTGGAAGCTACATTACGGACCTTTTAGTGAAAAGCCAACTGAGATTGTTGACCTAATTAAGACCATTGTGGATACTCACAATCCCACTTGGCGCGACCTCCAACAATTAATGGGGACCCTCTTTAGTCCCGAGGAGCGAGAAAAAATCCGGAATGGGGTTACTAAAATTCTGAAAGGCACCATGCCTTCCCACGGTTGGACACTGGAACGATGGTTAGAAAAGAACTTTCCTTCAGAGGATAGGAACTGGAACCCCTATGAGAGCGGGGACCTTAATGCTCTTAAACATTACCAACAATTGGTTGTTCAGGCCATCCAAGAGGCAGGGAAGCCAGTCACCAATATGTCAAAGCCTTCCTTGGTTCTCCAGGAGCACACTGAGAGCCCTGAAGCCTTCTATACCTGCCTGCTGGATGCCTACCTCATGTACACCCCTATTGACCCTACCCAACCTGAGAATGCCCGAATGTTGACCATGGCTTTCATTTCCCAAAGCGCCCCAGACATACGATTAAAATTACAACAGCTAGATGGCGCCTTGGGGAAACCCATGAGTGAACTAATGGAAGTTGCTAGGAAGAAGTTTGCAAACCGTGATAAGGAAGAACAGCAGAGACAGGAACAGAGACAGGAACAGAAAATGAAAAAGAAGGCTGCGTTGCTGGCTGCCGCCATGATGGGAACCCCAGAGAGCCGACCAGGGGGAAGAAGGAGAGGAACTGCTAGGAATCTAGAGCGCAACCAGTGTACCCGTTGCCGACAGGCTGGTCATTGGTCTAGCAAATGCCCGGTGGGACCAAACCAATGCACCATCTGCCTGCAAGACGGCCACTGGAGAGGCGATTGTCCACAGAGAAGTAGGGATGTGCTTCATGAAGGGAGGCGTGAGTGGTTTGCCAGAAACCATAGAGGTGGCAGAGGGGGCCGAGGCAGAACCCTGCAAGGGCGGGGGCGAGCGTCGCCTAAAACCCCCCTCATTGGTCTGGCAGAAGTAGAAGGATGGGACTGAGACAGACCGGGTTCAGCCTGCCTCCCAGAACCTATGGTCAGTTTGACTATTGGAGGCAAACCCATCCCCTTCTTAGTAGATACAGGAGCCACCCATTCAGTTCTCACTCGCCCTTTGACTCAGCCCTCTCCCTCAACAATTAACATCCAGGGAGCAACAGGAAAAACTATCTAGCATCCTTTCCTAAAGCCCTTGATTTGCCATGCGGGAGGGAAGACCATCACTCACCAGTTTGTTTATATGCCAGACTGCCCTCTCCCTCTATTGGGACGAGACCTGCTATGTAAACTGCGAGCGCAAATTTCTTTTGAAGAAGATGGCTCCATGGCCATGACTTTTGGCAAGGTCTCAATGACAGTCCCCATGGAAGAATCATGGTGAGTGATGCTCATGCAGGAGGTAGCGAAGAATGCTGGCTGGGAAGATTTTGAGGTTCCATACCTATGGGCGGAAGATAATCCTCCTGGCCTGGCCCGCCACCAGCCCCCCCTCATCGTCGACGAAATCCCCACAAAGACCCCAGTCCGCATTCGCCAGCGCCGATACCCAAGACACATTATGCAGGCTATCCAAGATGTGATTGATCGGTACCTGGCTTACCACATTCTGGTCCCTACTGAGTCCCCCTGGAATACCCCCATCTTGCTGATCCCAAAAGGCGATGGTCTTTTCCGCCCAGTTCAGGACTTACGCCCAGTCAATTCAGCCACGGTCACAGTCCACCCGATTGTCCCGAACCCTTATGTCATCTTGGGGTTAATCCCCCCGACAGCAACTTGGTTCTCTGTCATTGATCTCAAGGATGCCTTCTTCACCATCCCTGTGCATGCCAAAAGCCAACACCTTTTTGCCTTCGAGTGGGAGAATCCGACTACTGGTCGAAAGCAACAATACACATGGACACGACTACCCCAAGGATTCAAAAACTCCCCTACCCTTTTTGGCAATGCCCTGGGAAGGGACCTCGAAGGCTTAGACATCCCTGAGCCTGATGTTGTCCTGCAGTACGTTGACGACCTTCTCGTCACCGGAAGCACACAGACCGCCTGCTGGCAGAATACTTACGATTTACTCCACTTACTGGAGGACGAGGGATATAAGGCTTCCCGTAAGAAGGCCCAGTTAGTTTTGCAAAAGGTTCGGTACCTTGGGTATGATATTGAGCCCGGTAAACGAACTCTGGGTCATGAACGGAAGGAAGCTATCTGCCAACTCCCAACCCCTCGCACTCGTAGGGACCTTTGGGGCTTCCTGGGTGCAGCTGGTTTCTTCCGTATCTGGATCCCTAACTTTAGCCTGCTTGCCAAGCCCCTTTATGAGGCTACAAAAGGCAGTGACAAGGAGCCCTTACAATGGCACAAAGAAGAGGAGCATAGCTTCCAGGCCTTGAAACATGCTTTGTTACAAGCCCCAAGCCTTGGCTTGCCTGATTTAGAAAAACCATCCCAACTCTTTGTGGACACAAAGCAGAATGTGGCGGTTGGGGTTTTGACTCAGACGTTTGGCACTTGGCATCGTCCAGTTGCCTATCTCTCTAAGCAGCTGGACTCAGTGGCTTGCGGTTGGCCCGCCTGCCTCGAGGCTCTGGCCGGAACGGCATTGCTGGCCCAAGAAGCCCACAAACTGACTTTCGGCCAGAATTTGGCCAGACTCCGCATGCCCTTACAGCTGTGTTGGAAACAAAGGGCCATCTATGGCTCACGAATCCTCGCATGCTCAAGTACCAAGGTCTCCTCACCCACAACCCCATGATTTCTCTCAAACAGTCAACCACTCTTAATCCAGCTACACTTTTGCCGGAGCCAGACCTCCATGCCACGCATAACTGTATCCAAACTATTGAGGAAACTTATGCTAGCCGCCCGGATATGTCTGACACCCCCCTTCAGAATCCGGACTCAACCCTTTTTACAGATGGCACTAGCTTTCTCCAGGACGGAGTTCGCAGGGCTGGATATGCTGTGGTAACCTTAACGGCCGTTTGGGAAGCAAAGCCTCTCCCTCCTGGCACCAGTGCCCAATTGGCTGAGCTCCATGCCTTGACTCGAGCGCTCGAATTAACACAGGACAAGCGTGTCAATATCTACACGGATTCTAAATATGTTTTCCTCACGGTGCAAGTTCACGGGGCCCTGTATAAAGAACGAGGCCTCATCACCGCAGGAGGAAAGGATGTCAAATATGGCCCTCAAATCCTTAGGCTGCTCGACAGCGTTTGGGCCCCCCAGGCGGTGGCTGTTATGCACTGCCGAGGACATCAGAAAACAGCATCAGAAACGCAATTAGGGAATGCAAAAGCTGACCTTGAGGCCCGCCGGGCTGCCATGCAACCTTTCACGGTCCACACCCATGGCCTGGCCTTATGGACCCCGCCCGCTAACCCTCATCCATGGTACTCTCCACAGGAGCTTCAACAAGCTGTTGAACTTGGGGCCACTCTCCAGTCTGGCTGGTGGGTCCTCCCTGATCACCGCGTTTTCGTCCCTTCCTATTTGGCATGGGATGCGGTACAGGGAGTCCACCAGCAGCTACATTTGGGGAAGACAGCCTTGGCAACTGCTTTGCTACGTGAAGTCTACATCGATAAGATACATAGCATTGCTGCCAATGTTTGCTCTCGGTGCCCTACCTGTGCGGCTAACAATCCCCGTGTAGGGCCACACCCGCCAAAGGGCCACCAGCCTAGGGGAGATTACCCGTTCGATTCACTTATGGTCGACTTCACTGACATGCCTCGCTCCAACTCTTACACTGCCATGTTAGTCATTATCTGCACCTACACAGGGTGGCCTGAGTGTATCCCAAGTAGAACCAAGAAGGCAGCCGAGGTGACCAAGGCTTTGCTCCAACTCATCCTTCCTCGGTACGGCCTACCCTCTAAAATCTCCTCCGACAATGGCCCTGAGTTTGTTCATAGGGCAACCCAAAATATTGCTACTATGCTGGGAATTACCTGGCGTCTTCACTGTGCTTTCCACCCCTCCTCTGGATCATTTGTGGAGCGGGTCAATCGCACTATCAAGAATAAGGTGGCTAAAATTTGCCAGTAAAACCCACCTTAAGTGGCCTGATGCTCTTCCAATGGCCTTACTCGCTGTCCGCTGCACCCTGCGAAAAGGTCTGGGAGTCTCTCCATTTGAACTACTCTTTGGCAGGGTTCCCAACCTTTCTCGCCCTGCCCTTCAGAATACGGGCCAGGTGGGGGACACTATCAAACTTCAGCAGCTCCAAGCGCTTAATGCAATGGTCCACAAACTTCAGGACTATGTCCTTACCTCCCGGCCTCATCTTGTGGTCACCCCAATTCACCCCTTCTCCCCGGGTCAGGAGGTTTGGGTCAAGGATTGGCGCACTGATACCTTGGCACCTAAATGGAAGGGGCCGTTTACTGTTGTTATGAGCTCTCCCCTTGCTGTTAAGGTGACTGGCGTCAAACCTTGGATCCACTGGTCTCGAGTCAAGGCCACTGTGCCCTCGGCGTGGTGCGTGGATCGGCACCCGTCCCAACCCTTGAAGCTCACCCTCCGCAGAACAACTTGACCGACTCGGTCTCCCCTTCTGGTGGCACTCCGGAAGCTGCCCCTCTACGAACGGGAGACAGAAGCTGGGGGATAGAAGCTCCTTGCCCTTGCAGGTGTTGCACCGGAAGCCAACACCCTTCGCACGGGCCAACTGCTGCTGTCTGCTACTTTATGTGTTCCTTCTGTACCCCTCCTTGGTCTGGTTACTGCCCCTGCTGTTGCCCAGCCTGTGCCATTCAATTGGTTGGCACGCCGCCCTGTTCTGTATACGGTTCCGCCCTTGGCTATCCTCGCTGCTTGGGAGGATTTTGCCTTTCTCCAGCAGCAACTGCCTTGCTTGATGTGTAGGCCTCATTCGTGCTCTTGTACCTGTGGCTTCCATGCCAACGAGTGTGTCTGCTTTGCCGATCATACTCCGGGAGCAGGCGCCTCGCCAGACTTCCTTGTGACCATTTGGGCCCCTGCTCCGGTGGCGGAACCCGCCCCCGACGCTTGGGCGGCTTTTGCTGCCCTACTTTTCGACCACTTTCAATACATGGCCTGCGGTGGTCTTCTCCTTCTCACCGGGGTCACTGCGCTGGTGTTTTACTTTGCTTGCTGAGTCCCCGGCTTATGGGTAGTGCGCCCGGACTTTCCGGCCTGCGTGCTGTTCCCCTTCGTCTCCCGGGTGACCGTGGACGCACTGTCCAAGTGCTTGTGGTGGCCCTAACTACCAGCCTCCGTGGGGCCCCTCAAGTCAGGCCCCTTGCTGACACTGTCCTGTCCTCCCGCCCCAGGGACATTGACCTCTGTACTGCCCGTTCCTTGCTTTAAACCTACCTCGCAACCTCCCTCGAGGATGGAAGCGCAGGCGCGCCTTCGGGCTACTGCTTGCATTCGCAAGGGCCTGATGCCAGCCATTTGCATTGTTATCTTCCTCCTTCTCATCAGCGTAATCCTTAACTCTCTCTACCTATTTAGCACTCTGCTTGGGAAAGGGGGGAATGGTGGCGAGGGTGGTGATGGGCCAGGAACATGTGATTGGGTAACCGTAACCCCGCCCCCTGAGGCCCAGCCTGAAACTCCCCCTCCAGGAGATAGCTCCCCAGGTGGGTGCTGGGACTCCCAGGCATCTTCACCAGTTCCCCTCCTAGCTCCGCCCCGAAGGCGACGAATCACCCGTGCTGCCACACAAAGTCCAGTTAACTGTTCGCAGTGCGTTACGTGGGCCCAGGTGGGAAACGTCAGGCGCCACACCCTCCTGTACCATACCCAACGCCCACCGGACTGCACGCCTCAAGGGTCTTGTGCTACGCAAGGAAAGGTGTATAAACTGTGTAAAACGAAGGAAGAGAAGATTATCTGCTACAACCCACAGACTGAGGTTAAGTACAATGTCTCCGTGTGGGCGGGCCTGGGAATGGTGTCCCCCAATGGGGTCCACCCGACCTTGTATTACCTAAACCACACAGTAAGCCCTAAAACCTCTGCTGGCTGGAACTTGGAGTTTGATGTTTGTGAGGCCATGGATAAAATAGCTTACACCTCCTGTGGAAGCCAGGCCTGGCAGGACACATATAAGCGTAACAGCAAGTACTTATGTGCCAGAAGCCCGCCCAGACCAGCGGATTCTCCCTCCCCTGACAACCCTTGCGTTTGGTGGCCACACTCTGACCACCCTCGCTCTTTCGCCTGGGCTACCATGTGTGCAGGCTCTTTTCGCGGCTTCAATAAGTTTGGGGGATGCGTCAGCACAGATAGTAAATGGCTACATATCTTTAATATTACTGAGTTTTGGGATAGTAACCGTATCCGTATTTACATAGCTCCGGCACATGCTCCAATGGATAGCTATGGACTAGGAATTGATGGGACAGGTTACGACCCACAAACTTTTATTACTATCATTAAGGAAGAGCTTTATGAGGGAAAAATCCAATCCACTGGATGGTCGGTTTATGACAAGATTATCCGCATGGCCACCGACATAAAGGGTGTTGAGGTATCTGAAAAAGCTGAAAACCTTTTTGTGTCAATGGCACAGGATGTTGCCTCCACATTGTTACTTAAAAAGTGTTTTGTGTGCGATGGAACAAGCATGGGTGCACGATGGCCTTGGGAGGCTTTAGAAATTCATCCCGAACACTTTAACAATCTCTCGTCAGCAGGAAACTTCACGTGGCAAGTACTGTCTAATAGTTCCCTGAAGACCCCTTTAGTGTGGGCCCTTACCACCAATCTTGTCGGGCAACATTGCTTGTGGCGAGCAGGAGGAACTCCCATAGGGGACTTGCAATGCCTCGGGTTCTGGAACAACTCCTGGACCGACTGGCAGAGCCCAGGGAACCTCACAGCCCCTAATCCCTTTAACTTCTCGTCTATCTCTCTAGCAAAAGACACCTTTCTGTGCACTGGTAACTGGTCCTGCTTTGGTCCCTGGCCTGCGCCTCAGGGAATGTATTGGATTTGTGGGGCACTAGCCTATGAGATGCTCCCTAGAAATTGGTCTGGTTCCTGTACCTTGGGATGGATCAAACCATCCTTTTTCCTCCTCCCGATACGCAGTCACCAGGTTTTGGGCATGCCTGTGTACCAACCCCTGGAGCATAGCCGCCTTTGCCGTTCGAACGACGGAGCCTTCTCTGACTTTCCTTGTCGCGACAATTATGACGCAGACGGGAACACATGGAACTCTGAACGTATTGTTTGCACGTATAGCCAGGCTACCTGGGCAGAGGATGGGTCATGGGGATATCGCACCCCTATTTACATGCTGAACTGGATAATCCGGCTGCAAGCTGTCCTAGACCTAGCTGGCCGCCGCATTGGTCAAGCTCTAAACCTGTTGGCAGATACCACAGATAGAATCCGCACTGCAGTGTATCAAAACCGCCTGGCCCTAGATTACCTGCTTGCTAAGGAGGGTGGAGTCTGCGGTAAGTTTAACCTCACCAACTGTTGCCTGCAGATTGGAGAGACTGGCCAGGTCGTCCACCAGCTAACCACTGAGCTACAACAGCTCACTTATAACTCTCCACAGGAGTGGAAAGGGTTTAATCTTCAAGATTGGCTGGATGGCTGGGGCCTTCCCAAACTGCCAGGGCTTAAGGTGATTGTTGGCCTTGTGGGCCTCATCGCCGCAGGCTGTGTCATTCTCCCTTGTGTCCTTCCTATTTTTGCTCGAACCATTTCTACCTCAATCTCCCTCCTCGTAGATAAACAGGCCGCAGTGAAAGCTATGGCCTTGTGGAACTACGAAATGCTCACTACCTCCCGAGAAGACAACCCTTATGCTGAAATAAGTGGAACTCCACAGTAATTAGAATATTTTGGTGGAGTTCCAAAGGGGGGAATGAAGCAGGCAGGCCAGAATCATGCACTTTTCAGAATCATGCACTTTTCTATATCATAATAGCTGCTAGGCCTGTGTTCTGCTCCATTCCTCGGATATCTAATCAAATCCAATCAAACACATATCCTCTTGGCTAAATGCTTTTACCCACATCCTGACCCTTGTAACAGAAAGCCATGGATCTTGATAGTTCCTTAAAATACTACAGATGGTGTACGATAAGTTCCCCTTTTGGTATCCTGTTTTGAAGTTTTATGTCTGAACAAATCTGTCTGGAACAAGCTGAGTTATGATATTTTAGACACCCCCTATAGCTGTCATATCCTGATTGTAATTAATTACAAGCCCTATAAAAGATTAGCCCTGGGTGTAGCCCAGGGTTCAGACTTTGCCAAATTATTACTCTGAACCTTGCTAGCAATAAATCTGTCTTCTCTACCTTGCTGGTCTCGCGTCCTGATTGATTGGGAAGGTGGATTTTCCCGCTACAGTTTCTGAGATGTTTCTGATGTATGGCAGTGTAATCCTTTTCATAGCTTCTGTTGTTTTTGCTGTGGTGGGTTGAGTGGTCAAGCACTTTTTAATAAAGTTGTGTGGATATCCATTTTGCTGGAAGATGCTATATAAGTGGTCTGTTTCCTTTTTCTGGTGTTCTGGGTTGCTGCAGTGTGTTTGTGCTCGTCTGAATAGTGTTCTTACACAGCTCCTCTTGTGTGAGGTTGGGTTATTGCTTTGATAGTGGAGCACTTGGTTAGTGTGGGTAGATTTCCAGTAGACTTGTGTTTCTAGAATGCCATCATTTCCTTTACTGATGAGGATGTCCAAGAAGGGTAGTGTGTTGTTGTTTTCTTCTTCCCTTGTGAATTTTATTCCTTTGAAGATGTTGTTGATGGTTTCATGTGTTTCCTCCAGTTGATCCTTTTTTATTATGACGAAGGTGTCATCTACATACCGGATCCATACTTTGGGTTGTATGTGTGGGAGTGCTATCCTTTCTAGATGTTGCATTACTATCTCTGCTATGAGTCCTGAGAGTGGTGATCCCATAGGTGTTCGTTTGATTTGTTGGAATATTTGTCCATCAAACTGAAAGTAGGTGGTGAGGCAGAGGTTGATGAGGTCCATGATTCTGGGTATTTTGATCTTAGTGTATCTTGTTAGGTTGGGTGTGTTACGTAGAACTGCTGCCATGGATTCAATCGCTAGTGCTTGTTCTATGGATGTAAAGAGTGCAGTGACATTGAATGACACCATAATTTCATCTTCATCTATTTTTATGTCTTTGATTTTCTGGAGGCACTGTAGTGGGGAATTGATAGAGTATTCACTCTCCTCTGTGAGATGCCCAAGTTTTCTTGTAAGTTCTTTAGCTATGTTGTATGTGGGGGTCCCTGGTAACGATACAATTGGGCGGAGCGGTATATCGGGCTTGTGTATTTTGGAGTGTCTGTAGAAGCGTGGGATGATGGGTCCGCTGCTTTTCATCCGCCTCTGTTCTTCTTTACTGATTTGACCTTTCTTGGTTAGGTCGTTGAGGATTCTTTTGACCTGGCTGTCAAGTTTCTGTATCGGATTGGAGTTTACTGGGGTGTAGGTTTCTTTGTCCTCCAGTAAATCTTTGGCTTTTTGTATATATTGTGATCTGTCCATAATGACAGTGGTGCGGCCTTTGTCTGCTGGGAGGATGATGATACTTTGGTCCATCTTTAGGTTTTTGAGAGCTACTCTGTCTTCTGCTTTCAGTTGGTTCTGTTTCCATGTCCTTCTTATATAGCATCTTCCAGCAAAATGGATATCCACACAACTTTATTAAAAAGTGCTTGACCACTCAACCCACCACAGCAAAACTAACAGAAGCTATGAAAAGGATTACACTGCCATACATCAGAAACATCTCAGAAACTACTAATAGACTGTTACATCCACATGGCATCACTGTAGCACACAAACCTACCAAAACCCTTCAGAACATTGTAAGTAAACCAAAAGACCCAGTAGCCCAAGAAGAAAAAACAGGAGTTATCTACAACATACAGTGTAAGGACTGTAACAGCCACTATGTAGGACAGACTGGCAGAAGACTAGCAGAACGCATCCACGAACACCAACTAGCAGTCAGAAGACATGATGAAAACTCCTTAATCTCACAACACATGGACAGACTTAACCATACTTTCAACTGGGAAACTGTGAGCATATTAGACCAGGCCAAATCCAAAAATGCTAGAGAATTCCTAGAAGCTTGGCACTCAGACAAAGCAGCCATCAACAGACACATAGAGGTTAACAACATTTACATACCATTCATAAGAGACAATAGAATAGCCAGAAGACCAGAACACCCCTGGGCCAGCAATCAACAACAAGATATGCATAGATTAACAGCAAGATTAGCAGCAGAGGAGCAATCAAACAACACAATAGACCTTAATCAAGGAACTATTAACTCAGTCAATCACCCAAACAGCACACAACAGCCCAATCAAGGAACTACCAAGGAGAGTACAAGACCCCCACCAACACAGGCAGGACAAGCCAAGGTATATAAACAGACAGCAAGTTCCACTCCCTTTTCGCACTGAAGATGTTGCCTAGCCTGGCAATGAAACGTCTGCATGAAAACAACAAGGCTCAGAGAGCACCAAAGACTCTCCACTTGTTTTTCTTTCTTAGCCTTCGTACAATCTCTTGTAAGTTTGGATGAAATATCATCAATATGTTGATGATAGTCTGATGTATGTTGCCATCCCAGGTCAGACTAGAGACGCAGTGGAGTTGCAGTACTCAGTATCTGGAGGCTATGCGGAAATATATGGGATACAACAACCTAAATTTAGTCCCAACAAGACAGAGATCTCAGTCCCTTGTTTAGCACTGTGCAGAGTTGCAGTCCCCTCAAGATTCTCCTAGACTGATGAATACTGCAGGGGCAGCAGATGGAAGCCTTGGCCAGGGCAGCTTTTGCTCAGGTTACCCTTTAAAGTTTGTTTGGTCCTCTGCCTGCTGGCTTCTTGTTTAATCATGAAATTGATTTTGCTCTGTAGAGTATTTATTTATTTATTTATTTATTTATTTATTTATTTATTGGATTTATCACCGCCCAACTCCCCCAAGGATGTGGATGCTACTGGTGTCAGTGCGGTGCCTTTTGAGCAAGAACCAACATATGGAACCTTTACAGAGAGGGATCCAAACTTGAAATAAGGAGTAATTTCCTGACAGTGAAGCAGTGGAACAGCCTGTCTCCTGGTGTCATGGGTGCTCCATCACTGGAGGTTTTCAAACAAAGACTGGAAAGCCATTTGTCTCAGATAGTTTGGGGATTCCTGTCCTGGGCAGAGGGTTGTACTAGAAGATCTCCAAGATCCCTTCCAGCCCTATGATACTATATCTTCATGGAAGATGTGGCTAGGCTTGGCTCTGAAATGCCATGATATTAGAAATGATGTGAAGATTGTCCTGGCCACATATTTCTTTGCTAGTGTATTTCATGTTGACATGAAATGCAAATCTGTGTAAATGTTAATACTGTGCATTAACTTTGAAGTTCGTCTGTCTGTCTGTCTGTCTGTCTGTCTGTCTGTCTGTTTAAAATAACAAATAAATGGAGAAAAAATGAAAAATACAAGCCACATTTCACAAGGATTAACAGGGCTTGCAAAGGAAAAAGATGGGAAGAACTCCCTCTTCTTTCTTCTGTTCCAACACTCTATGCTGAAATTTGCTTTGTAAGCCAGGATAGTGAATTACAAATGAAAACTGAAGAGAGGCTGAGAGGTTATTAGTAAAGGTGGAATGAAAGGGTTCAAGTTAAAGAGCAGCAAATTCTGAGGAATCCTTTTCTTATTCAGTTTTATTCAAAACAGATATATGTGTGGCTTGGAATATTTACCTCACACCTGAGATGATGTTGTAACTCTCATAATCTCTTAAGGATCTTTATTTATCTTTCAGTATCTCACAACCTTTTTACAGTTGCAACACTTCTCTGTGTGTGTGTGTGTTGTGAATGTGAATGTGAATAGTAAATCCTACTAACAGCTTTTTTGTCTTATCTAACAAAACAATTAACAGCTATAAAGTAATATATTTTCCTCAGAGCCAGATTATTTTCAGACTCATGTTAGGGTGTGATAAATAGAGGTATCCGCTATTTCCATCTCTATTTCCATTCCCATGAGATAGAAAAGGCTGTCAGACTCATTTTGTAATATATTTTAGAGGTAGATGTACTACCACTGCTCATGTGATTTAAGACAATTAATATACTTCCATCTGAATATACAAGAATTAAGGCCTAAAACTGCACCTATAGAGAAGGGCAGTCCTTTTCCTGAGCTTCTGTTCTTAATAACAAGGTAAGCATTAGGTATCTTTGAAACATTCTGTTCTGATCTTCCTCCAGACCATGCTGACACAATTGCTCCAGATCTGGTCAGATAACTTTCTGGAAGTAAATTTTCCAGAACATGAAATGGTTCATAATGTTCCAGACGTGTATCAGGTTTACTTCCAGGAAACTACCAGACCTTCTCTGGAATGTTCAAATTGGCATGGTCTGGAGGAAGAATGGAACATTTTGCATGTACTTACATGGAAAAAAATCACTCATCAAGCTAGCCAAAGGACTAAATCAATTCCACTTTCAATTTTGTACATTTATTAAAGGACTCAGAAGAGAGGATGGACAAATGTATTGAAAATAAAACAACAGAACATTGATTTAGCTAAGTAAAATGGATCTGATTATAACTATTGAAATTTATTAGTAAACAACTTTTGAAGATACTTCCAGAGCATGGACCTTGTCTTAATCTTTGTCAAATGCTCAAAGACAAAGTGAGTTTATAAAATAGAAGGTTTTCCAAAGGACTGAGATTAGCTTCCAAGGAAAGAAAATCAAATTGATAAATCTGTATCTTGGATAACCTGATCAGCTGTTTTCTAGGTGGAGTTACTGTATATAGTATCATTGTCAATTTTTCAAGGTAGACCAGGTCAGAAAACAGACACCACAAGAAATACTAGACCTCTATTTTATTGATATAAGCTATAATAACAGAAACTTAAAAGCCTGACAGCATTTATTTTCCCCTCCCTCTTCTACAAAAGAGAGTCAAGGCTGGGCTATCTTGAATTTCTTCCTGTTTTTATGGGCTAAATTAATGTTTTCCAAATGGCTGCTGCATATCTTCTCCAGGGCTATTTCTGTACTCATGTACAGTCATTTAGCATAATGACTTGTGATACTACCTGGGAGATGCTGATCTGCCCACTCCTCAAGAAGCCCAGTATGGATCCAGTGGATATGAACAATTTCTATCCTATCTCCAATACTTTTACAGTGATTCTACTCCCATTTAAGTAGGTGGAATGGTTGTGGTTGTGGAGAGAGAGAGAGGGGGGGGGGTTAGGCCCCTGCTGTCAGGATTCCCATGGGAAAGTAGTTAAAGTTGCTTGTCTTCAGAGATGTTATGTCTAACTGTAGTGATTGTAGATTAGAGAGATGCCTGCTAGGAGCAGCACGGCCACCTACTGGCAGGTAGCACTCTGCGCTCAGAATCTCCAGATATCCAACCAACCAATGGGAACATGTTATGGGAGCTTCGGATCCCCCAATATATGTGTGTGTTGTAATGATTTGTGTGCTCGACTGTATGTCTGGTAGCCGCTGCCAAGTGCTTTTCTTTTGCTCTCGACAAAAGACTTTGAAGTGTAGCCATTGGCTTAGTGCTTGCCAATTTTGTGCTCCTTGGGTCTTGTAAGTCGATGGAAGCAAGAAGAGGGGAAGACTATTTGATCTTCTGTTCTTGTGCTGTTTACTGCACTGTTTTTGTTCAAGACACGCTTTGCTGTTCAGCTGTCGTATGTATACTCCTGCTAATCTTCAGTAAAGTTTTATAGCTTGTATATCACACAGCCGTTTTCAGCGTGATTCATCTACAACTCTGCTCGTGTTGTTTTGTTTTTACCTTTGTGTCCTCCCAAACGGCACCTGCATACTCTGTTATGGGGTACTTTTAACATTTCTTTAACATCTACATGAAACTGCTGAGAGAGGACATCTGCTAGTATGATCAATATGTTGGTGATACCGAGTTATACATCTCAACCCCAGGTCAAATGGGAGTTGTGTTAGATATTTTGACTCCATCTTTGATTCTCTACGGGATTGTATTCCCTCAGAAGGAACAGGCTTGCAAACTTGGGGTCCTGTTGGAATCAGGACTCAGAGTTGGCTCCTGCTAAAGAAGCAGGTGGAGGTTGTGGCTAGGATGGCCTTTGTTCTACTTTGGCTAGTATACCAGTTGTGAACTTATCTGGAAAGGAAGCACTGAGGATGATTGTGCACAGAATTGTCATCTCTCATTAAGATTACTGTAATTCATTCTACATGGGGCTGCCCTTGAAAATCACACAGAATCTCTAGCTGGTTCAAAATGCAATACTCAATACTGCCATATTATACCATTACTTTGAAAGCTGCATTGGCTACCAGTACCTTTCAAATTGCAATTCAAGATGCTGATCACTACCTTTAAAGCCCTTGACAGTTTGGGGTCTAATATCTAAAAACCCAACTTTGCTTGACAAATCTGCTGGGAGTCCCGACTACTAAGAAGTGTGAGAGGAGTGAGCCCAAAGATGTATGTTCCTCCTACAGAACAGCTTATTCTCTGATACAAGGATGGGCCATACTCTCATTTTTTTGGGGGGGGGGTCTTTTGGGATTGATTCTGGAACAATCTATGTAAGTTTTAAGATTTGTTATTGTTTTATTTTATATTATTACATATTACATCCATTGTAAAATTTCTAGAGTCCAGTTGGACTGAGTCAATGTATACATTTAATCTAGTAGTCAGTCAATCAGTCTGAACCACAGACTGGGACGTAGATTCATGTACACACAGCCCCTGGTTTAACATGTACATGTGTTGTTTATTCGGTCACTCACGTCCAACTCTTCGTGACTTCATGAACCAGCCCACGCCAGAGCTTCCTGTAAGCCGTCGCCAAACCCAGCTCCCATCACCTCCAGAATATCATCCATCCATCTTGCCCTTGGTCGGCTCCTCTTCCTTTGGCCTTCCACTTTCCCTAGCATCAGCATCTTCTCCAGGGTATCCTGTCTTCTCATTATGTGGCCAAAGTACTTCAGTTTTGCCTTTGATATCATTCCCTCAAGTGAGCAGTCTGGCTTTATTTCCTGGAGTATGGACTGGTTTGATCTTCTTGCAGTCCAAGGCCCTCTCAGAATTCTCCTCCAACACCACAGTTCAAAAGTATCTATATTCCTTTTCTCAGCCTTCTTTATAGTCCAGCTCTCGCAGCCATGGGTTACTATGGGGAATACCATTGCTTTCACTATCTGGACCTTTGTTGTCAGTGTGATGTCTCTGCTCTTAACTATTTTATCAAGGTTTGTCATTGCTCTCCTCCCAAGAAGTAAACTTCTTCTGATTTCCTGGCTGCAGTCAGCGTCTGCAGTAATCTTTGCGCCTAAAAATACAAGGTCTGTCACTGCCCCAACTTTTTCTCCCTCTATTTGCCAGTTATCAATCAGGCTGGTTGCCATAATCTTGGTTTTTTTTGAGGTTTAACTGCAACCCAGCTTCTGCACTTTCTTCTTTCACCTTCGTCATAAGGCTCCTCAGCTCCTCCTCGCTTTCAGCCATCAAAGTGGTATCATCTGCATATCTGAGATTGTTAATGTTTCCTCCAGCAATTTTAACTCCAGCCTTGGATTCATCAAGCCCGGCATGTTGCATGATGTGTTCTGCATACAGGTTGAATAGGTAGGGTGAGAGTATACAACCCTGCCATACTCCTTTCCCAATATTAAATGAGTCCGTTGTTCCGTGGTCTGTTCTTACAGTTGCTACTTGGTCGTTATACAGATTCCTCAGGAGGCAGACAAGATGACTTGGTATCCCCATACCAACAAGAACTTGCCACAATTTGTTATGAACCACACAGTCAAAGGCTTTAGAATAGTCAATAAAACAGAAATAGATGTTTTTCTGAAACTCCCTGGCTTTCTCCATTATCCAGTGGATATTGGCAATTTGGTCTCTAGTTCCTCTGCCTTTTTTAAACCCAGCTTGTACAACTGGCAATTCTCGCTCCATGAATTGCTGGAGTCTACCTTGACAGGTCTTGAGCATTACCTTTGTTGTTTTTGTTCAGTCGTTTAGTCATGTCTGACTCTTCGTGACCTCATGGACCATAGCACGCCAGGCCTTCCTGTCCTCCACTGTCTCCCAGAGTTTACTCAAATTCATGTTCATTACATCGGTGATGCTATCTAACCATCTCATTCTCTGCCGTCCCCTTCTCCTTTTGCCTTCAGTCTTTCCCAGCATCAGGTCTTTTCCAGTGAGTTCTCTCTTTGCATTAGGTGGCCAAAGTATTTGAGCTTCAGCTTCAGTATCTGTCCTTCCAATGAGCAGTCAGGGTTGATTTCCTTTAGGAATGACTGATTTGACCTCCTTGCAGTCCAAGGGACTCTTAAGAGTCTTCTCCAGCACCACAGTGCAAGAGCATCAATTCTTCAGCGCTCAGCCTTCCTTATGGTCCAACTCTCACAGCCATACATTACTACTGGGAAAACCATAGCTTTAATTATACGGACCTTTGTCAGCAAGGTAATGTCTCTGCTTTTCAATATGCTGTCTAGTTTTCCCATAGCTTTCCTGGCATGTGAAATAAATGCCAATGTTCTATAGTTTGAACATTCTTCAGTGTTTCCCTTTTTTGGTATGGAGATATAAGTTGATTTTTTCCAATCTGATGACCATTCTTGTGTTTTCCAAATTTGCTGGCATATGGCATGCATTATTGACAGCATCATCTTGCAAGATTTTAAACAGTTCAGCTCACATACCATCGTCTCCTGCTTCCTTGTTATTAGCAATGCTTCTTAAGGCCCATTCAACCTCACTCTTCAGGATGTCTGGCTCTAACTCAATGACCACACCGTCAAAACTATCCCTGATATTATTATCCTTCCTATACAGATCTTCCATATATTCTTGCCACCTTTTCTTGATCTCTTCTGCTTCTGTGAGGTCCTTGCCATCTTTGTTTTTGATCATACCCAGTTTTGCCTGGAATTTACCTCCTATGTTTCTAATTTTCTGGAAGAGGTCTCTTGTCCTTCCTATTCTATTGTCTTCTTCCACTTCTGCAGATTGCTTTTTTAAAAATAATTCCTTATCTCTTCTGGCTAACCTCTGGAATTTTGCATTTAATTGGGCATATCTCCCTCTATCACTGTTGCCTTTTGCTTTCCTTCTTTCTTGGGCTACTTCTAGTGTCTCAGCAGACAGCCATCTTGCCTTCTTGGTTTTCTTTTTCTTTGGGACGTTTTTTTTGTTACTGCCTACTGAACAATGTTGCGAACTTCTGTCCATAGTTCTTCTGGGACCCTATCTACTAAATTTAGTAACTTAAATCTACCCTTCACCTCCACTGCATATTCATTAGGAATATTAGTGAGCTCATATCTAACTGATTTGTGGGTCTTCCCAATTCTCTTTAGTCTGATTCTAAATTGTGCAATAAGAAGATCATGATCTGAATTGCAGTCAGCTCCAGGTCTTGTTTTTATCAACTGTATAGATGTCCACCACCTTTGGCTGCAAAGGATGTAGTCAATCTGATTTCGGTGTCGACCATCTGGTGAAGTCCATGTATAAAGTCGTCTTTTAGGTTGTTGGAAGACAGTGTTTGTTATGCACAGTGAGTTGTCTTGGCAAAATTCTATCAGCCAATGTCCCACTTCATTTTGTTCTCCCAGACCATGCTTGCCTGTAATTCCAGGTGTCGTCTGACTACCCACCTTAGCATTCCAGTCTCCTGTAATGAAAATAACATCTCTTTTTGGTGTATTATCCAGTAGGTGCTGCAGATCCTCATAGAACTGATCTACTTCTGCTTCTTCAGCATCTGTGGTTGGGGCATATATTTGGATCACTGTGATGTTAAATGGCTTACCCTGAATTCGAATTGAGATCATTCTATCATTTTTTGGATTGTATCCAAGCACTGCTTTAGATACTTTATTATTAATTATGAAGGTTACTCCATTTCTTCTGTGGTCCTCTTGTCCACAGTAGTTGATCTAGTGGTCATCTGATGTGAAGTGGCCCATTCCAGTCCATTTCAGTTCACTGACACCCAAAATATCTATATTTAATCTTGCCATGTCACCAATAACCACATCCAATTTGCCCTGGCTCATAGATCTTACATTCCAGGTTCCTATGGTGTATTGATCTTTAGAACATCGGATTCGTTTTTCACCACCAGCACCGTCAGCCGCTAGCTGTCCTTTCGGCTTTGAGCTAACTGCGTCATCACGTCTGGGGCTAGTTGAACTTATCCTCTGTTCCTCCCCAGTAGTATTTTGACCATCTTCCGACCTGGGAGTCCCATCTTCCGATGGTATATCGACATACTGTATCTCTGGTTGTATTGATCCATTTTGTTTTCACAGCAAGAATACTGGGGTGGGTTGCCATTACCTTCCCCAGGGATCGTATTTGGTCTGACCTCTCTGCCATTACCTTCCTGTCTTGGGTGTCCCTTCATGGTTTAACTCATGGCGTCATTGAGGTGCTCAAGCTCTAGCACCACGACAAGGTAACAGTCTCCTTTGCTGAAGATGTACATGTGTACACAGATTATTTGTGTGCTTGCCACTAAAGTGGGCCATTGTGGAATATATGTGCAGATATATAACTCTAAATATATCATATGACTTCCAAATGCAACCCTTTCTACAGAGGAAGGAACAGCAGAGTCCTAAAAACATCACTATAGCCCTAAAAGTAGAATCACATTCCTGATCCCTGATGGAAAAATCAATGGGACAGAGAGAGAGAGAGAGAACATAGCAGTCCACTTGCACCTCTTCCTCTAGAGTAGTGTTTCTCAATCTTAGCCATTTTAAGATGTATGGACTTCAATTCCCAGAGTTTCTGAGGGTATTCTGGGAGTTGAAGTCCACACATCATCAAATGGCTAAGGTTGAGAAACACTGCTCTAGACAGTATGCAAACAGCTCTTTAGAAGAGGGATAAGATATGCTGGTGGCTGAGAATAAGGGATCAAGTGAGAGTAACTTGTAAAAGGTAAAATAAATATTCCCTGGGCTGAGCTTGATTCCTGGTGGCTACATGGGCATATAGTTTTCTTTGCAGCAATATGAAAGTGGATATCCATTTCTTTCACCCAGGATTTTTTAAAATTATCCATTCAGTGCATACAGCACTGAAATTTTGTGGGCAGCTCTTCCAAAACCTAGAACCTGGAAGGTACACATATGAATATAGTGCAAATTCTCAAGTAACCAAAATACATCACTCCCAGTGATATGGGTTGGATTGCTCCAGATTTTTAAAGGGGATTTATGTTTTCATTTCAGAAATTAGAAAAAATTTTGTTATGTCAAATCACATAGCAACTGGGCAGAGGCTAAGGTATGGAAGTGATTGGGTCTTCAGCCTAAATCAGATATTTTTTCAAGATTTCTCCAGGAAATTGAGGGGAATATACAAATGGACATTTTGTATTAAATATTATATTTGTATCACTGTTCTCTCCAGCCACTGGCCTCAAATATCTGACACCCCCATTTGTAAGTGTGGAAACTGTATATATGCTCAGAATTAAGCTCATTAGAGCTAAAAATATAAAATATTATTGACTTCCATTTGAAAATATGATAATCTAAGAGGCATACCTTGTTTTCTCAGTCACAAAGGCAACACACACTATGATAGCTGAAGATAAAACAAATACCTGTGAGAGTTGGGCCATGAGGCGGGCCACTTACCTGTCTGCCGCCCTATCCAGAACGCTCTGCTTCCGAGGCCGCTACTACGTACCCCCAGGGGAACTCCGCAAACTGATCCTGCAACTATGCCATGACAAACTGGCCGCTGGCCATTTCGGGTTCTTTAAAACGCTGAACCTGGTCTCCCGGGAGTTTTGGTGGCCGCGCATATGGGACGACGTGAAACAATATGTATGCCCAGACTGTCTCAGGGCAAAAAATCAAACAGATAAGCCTGCTGGTCTCCTAATGCCCCTACCCACTCCTGAACAACCATGGGAGGCTATCTCTATGGACTTCATCACCGACCTTCCCAAGTCCCAGGACGCCACTACTATCCTGGTAGTGGTAGACTCCATGACGAAGATGGCCCACTTCATCACGTGTAAGGGCTTGCCCACGGCCCAAGAGACGGCACGCCTCTATATCAAAAACATTTTCAAACTGCATGGCATAGCGAAGAGTGTGTTGTCAGACCGTGGCTCGCAGTTCACCACCCGTTTCTGGAAGGCACTCCTCCAGAATCTGGGAATCCAGAGACACTTATCCACCGCGTTTCATCCACAATAGGATGGAGGGACGGAAAGGGTGAACGCTATCCTGGAGCAGTACCTGCGTTGTTACATGAACTATCAACAGGACAATTGGGCAGATCTCCTAGCCTTGGCGGAGTTCGCGTACAACAATGCACAACACTCTTCGACCCAGATGGCCCCCTTTGCTGCAAATTATGGATTCAACCCGCGATCGTTTCCTCTCACCGCGCCAGACTCAGCTGTGCCAGCTGCAAATCAGTTCTTCCAAGAACTACAGGCCAGCCACCAAGTGCTTAGAGACCAGTTGGAAAAGGCTAAAGAGGACTACAAACGCTTCGCAGACCGCCACCGGAAGACAGGGCCCCCATTAAAGGTTGGTGACATGGTGTGGTTGTCGACAAGACATCTATCCTCTCCACGACATCTCGGAAGCTGGACCACTGGTTCCTGGGACCATTCCCAGTAGAGGCCGTAGTTAATCCGGTCGCCTTCCGACTAACCCTCCCGGGACACATGCGCATACACCCCCGTGTTCCACAGATCCTTGCTGGTCCCCATTTCAGCTGACAGCCCACTCAGAACCAGGGAGACACCACCTCCTCCTGTCATCATCCAAGGAGAGGCAGAATACGAGGTTGCTCGCATCCTGGACTCACGCAAATGTCGTGGCCGTCTCCAGTATCTAATAGACTGGAAGGGTTATGGGACAGATGAGTACTCCTGGGAGGATGCTGCAGACATCCACGCCCCGCTACAACAATTCCATCGACAATACCCGGAGAAACCCAGACCACAAATCCGGGGGGGAGGAAAGTCCTGCGGGGGGGGGGATAGTGTGAGAGTTGGGCCATGAGGCGGGCCACTTACCTGTCTGCCGCCCGATCCAGAAGAGTCCGATTTGGAAGAGGAGCTAGCCCCCGGAAGCAGCAGGCTTGGCGCGAACCCTGTGGAAGAAACGGAGACGCTGATTGGCAGAGGCTCAGAAGGAGGGACGCCTCCACCAATCAGCACGCGCCAAAGGAGAGCAGAGAGGCGGGCCGAACAACGCAAAGCCCGATTGGTCCCTGCTTTCCAAAGGCGCGAAAAACGAAATAAAAGACCGGCGCGACTTACCTCCATTGCCGGAGACAACCGTTCTGGCAGCTGTACACCGAAGCCTCCAGACCCCGCGCCGGACCCTGCTCCAGAGCCACGCCTAGCTACCGCCACGATCCTCGCTCCAGAGCCCTGTCTTGCTGCCACCCCGGAAGTCGCCCACGAGCCCAGCCCTGCTGCCACGCCGGATCCCGATTTCGCGCCTTGCCCCGCCGCCGTGCCAAGCCTCGGATTGCCATCTTACCTTGCTGCCGCGCCACACCCGAACCTCCTCCAGTCGTCGCGCCACCGTCCTTGCTCCCTGCGGAAGAAGCCAGCTTCGGGGTAAGCGCTGCCGCCTTGCCCGCTCCTCACCCGACTGCCCGAACCACCGATCCTCCGCTGCCCTCCACTCCAGAGCCTACAGATGCCGGCCACCGGTGGGCTGCCTTCGTCGGGCCCCGGTCTACTCAGACGGATCCCAGCCCGGATCAGCAGCCAAGCACCGCCAACGCCGGTCACCAGTGGGTGGCTTTTCTTGAGCCCCGGTCTACCCAGGCCCCCACCAGTCCAGAGCAGCAACCAATCCCCGCTGACGCCGGTCACCAGTGGGTGGCCTTTCTCGGGCCCCGGCCTAACCAGACTTCCACCAGCCCAGAGCAGCACCCACGCCCTGCCGACGCCGGTCACCAGTGGGTGGCCTTTCTCGGGCCCCGGTCTACCTCCAGCCCCGACAGTCAAGCTAACTTCACGCCCGCAGTCACCGCGCCTGTTACCTCCAGTTCACTGCCAGTGGTCGCCGCTTCCCCAGCGCCTGCACCCTCTCTGGCCCTTCCTGTCAGGCCAGGAGTACCCAAGGGACTTGTTACTATCCAGCCTGAGGAAGAAGAAGACTGTGTAAACTGGGCGCTTTGCGTGTCCATGTAAATAAAGCTATTTCAGTAACGTTTCTGTGTCAGTCTTAGTCGGAACAGGACAATACCCATATAACTTGTTAAATGTGAAAAGCTTGCAAAAAGAAAAAGAACAAAAAAATCCTGTGAGATGTAACAGATTAGGTCCAAGCTGAAATAATACTATCAGAAATGTGAAGAATCCAAACTGGATGACTTACTGCTTGTCTCTCTCACTCTTATTTATATCTAGAAACCAATCAACATTGAAAAAGGAACACAATAATTTATACATTAAGAGCTGTCAAATATATGTAGGTCTAAACTGGTGAAACTTGCCCTCATTTTCTTCTAAAATCTGATGACAAGAGCAAGAAAAAAAATCCATTACAGGGCTGTCAGTCACTATAAGATGCATAATGCTGACATGATTTCTTTAAAGGGGGAAAGGAAACTAAGAATGAAATATGCAACAATAGGTATAAAAATAATTATATTTGAGGTCTGTAAGTAATGCTGTAATGTCTTATCCCATCTTGCCAATATCTACCTTAATGAAAGTAGATTTGTGAGGTGGAATATTTATAATTGCAGTAAGTTAACAACAACAAAAACAGTAACAAAAGATTTGTCATTATGGTGGAAGAGGTTATTTGTGTACCAAAATAATATCATGAGGTAATTTTCAGGCATAATTCTGACTGCCCAGCTCTTCTTCTTTTCCAGTATACAGGTCACTGCATTTCAGATAAAAGCCCAAGGGCTGTTCCTTACATTATTCATACCTAACCATCTTTCAAACTCCAAAAGGGTAAAATTAAAGCTTTCCCCCTGATCATCTTGAAAAAGCTTCTTGTCCAGTCCCTCCCATCTGCTGAAGTAAAAAAACAAACTAAAAGTGTTCTTAAACCAACAAGGATTCTTAACTCAAAGTACTGAGTCCAAACTGGACATGTATAGAAAGCAAGGGAATTCTTGATTAGGAAGCAGCATCTTATTAATAGTTGTCTTTTCCTCAGCCTTTCTGTTTTAGTTGCAGTTTTGATTTGCCTCCTACTTTGGGATATGAGCATGACTGTCATGATCACCCACAGTGCACAGTTAAGTTTTCATTTATTTCTAGGCACCAAATAGGGTGACAAATATCTTTCAGAGAGTAATCTCTCAATACAATGAATCAAAACTATCCAGCTTGCTGACTCAAAATTGCTTCTCTGTGGTCAAATGCTATTTGAGCGAGAGCAGCCGGGTTCTTAACATTCTGCCCATTCTGTTACAGTTCAGAACAACACTCAATATAATATTTAGTGAGGAAGAGATGGGGCTGTGAACAGAATGTACCAGCTGAAGTGTTTTCCACATGCACCTAAATATTCATACTAGATGTTGAAAACTTAAAATGTTTTCATTCATTGGAAAGATGTCCCAGAAAGCAAAGACTGAGGGGTAATAAATTCAGTATGGACTTAAAATGCCCATGAAATGGCTGTTTTAAGAGTCAGTAAACAGCTGCATCCAAAGTTATACTACCAGTCAGCTGAAAACTGATTTGGAATGAAAACAGGGAAACAGATGCAACTGAAGGGAGAGACTATTGGGAAGCTTAATCAATCATGGGAGGTGTGAACTCTGAGAAGAAAGTAAAAACCCCAAAGGCAGGAGATCAGCTTAAGAAAATAGCTAAAACCACTGTTGACTTCAAGAGACAAATGAAAAGCAGAGTGATTTCGGGAAAGGTAAAGTCCCATCTCAATGAGGTGAGCCAAGATCACAGAAGAACCTCTGGAAAAACGCAGTTAGAGGACCCCCCATGCCTCTATTATTTTTCCTGTTACCCATCTGAATCCTGCATAAATCCTACTTTTCCCCAGTGAGTTAATATAACCAGGGAGAATAGGTTAGAAGAGAGCATTATTTTTGGGGGGAGGCATCTGGTGTAAAATTCCACAGAGGGAAATTAGGCCAATGTTTTTAAGCGGTGCTTAATTCTGTTTCAAATTGTCACCCTTGTCCTACATATATTAACAAACTGTAGATTGGTAGAGAGGATATATTTGATTCTCTTCCTGAGGGAAAATATAGAAATAGTGAATATTAGGTTCTAAACAATAAGGTAGTTTATTTTTCTCACACAGGTAAAGAAGGGAGGAAGAGGAGGAGAAGGCAGCTTAGGGCCTTGGTAAGTTTTCAGGCCAAGCATCTACCAAAACCCCGAAATGGGTGCATAGGTGAAACACATGAAAAAGGCATGGGGCTTCAATCAGGCAGTTGCAGCTGCCATCTCAATTTTTTAAATTCCTTCTGAGGACTCCCCTGAATGAATAGAAGGATTTCTTCAATTTACTATAGGTGTGATGTGCATCAAAACCAGAAATTCTTGTGTTAAAAAAACCCACTAAAATACTAAATCTGAATTGATCTACTTTTAATCAAAAATACAATTTTAAATAAGTCTGGCTGCTTCACGCTTGCTTTGGCAATTCAACTTAGTGTGATCTTCCTTCCTTCCTTCCTTCCTTCCTTCCTTCCTTCCTTCCTTCCTTCCTTCCTTCCTTCCTTCCTTCCTTCCTTCCTCTTCACAAGGAAAGGCCTCTTCAGGACCAGACTGGAACAAAATCAAAAGGAAAGTCTATGACCCACACTTATACTATGTTGCCTGACTTCCTGTCCCCTCCCTAAATTGTACCCCTAATTGGCTCAATGCTTGTGCATCCCCCCAAACTTCCTATCCCCTCCCTAAATTGTACCCCTCATTGGCTCAATGCTTGTGCAGCCCCCCTAACTTCCTATCCCCTCCCTAAATTGTACTCCTCATTGGCTCAATGCTTGTGCAGCCCCCCAATCTCTCATCAGTGCCAGAAGGTTGAAAACACTTTGTGCAGCAAGCAGTTCACTCCTAGAGTAAAGGCATACAGATTTATGCACTAGAAGACGACTGAGAGGCATGTATCTGATAGGAAAACAGGGTGCCCTCTGAACTGGGATGCCAATTTTACAACCCATCCTTTCCTGGATCAGCAAAATTCTGACAAGAGTAGGAAACAAAAAGAAATTTAGGCCAATCTTTACAGGCAAAAGACTTGACCTAATTGTACAAACCTCTTTTCCTGTTTGCATTGTTGGTTGTTGGATCTTCTTGTGATTTTTTTTTATAAAGAAAGGAAGAAATCCTTTCTATTATTACCCTTGAAAATTTCCCCCCTTGCCAGATGGAAAGCCCTTATGCAACCATTTCGCTTATTGATCATCACCTTCTCTAGTAATTGTAGTTCCATATTAGGAAACTTCTCTGTTCTCTCTCCTTCCCCAGTCTCTCTCTCCCTTGTCTTTTCCACTATTTTTGTATTCAGTCTAATCCAGTGAGTACTGTATTATATTATTTGGCCCCTTAAAATGCCAATTGGCCAACACAGCACAGGACTCTGTATCATATGTCTCCTGGATTTCCTCTTTCTCTGCCCTTAAAAATATTTTTTTCCCCTTAGATCAAGAGTTACTTAAATTAAAAGAGTTAGGAGCTGAGACAGTATTAAGCTGATCAAATCACCAATTAATAATATTCTCGATTATTTCATTGCCTTGTATGCCACTAACCTCAAATAATATTTAATACCTTTGGACATGTCTTATTAATAACCTATACTGTTCACCTCCCAACAGAACTGGTGCTATGGGAGGTTCAAATTCATTACAACTATAATGTTACAGGCCCCTTCACTCCTGGACTTCAGGAAAAAATTAAAAACTTGGCTCTGTGATCTCACCTTGGGCAAGAAGGAAAGTGGTCAAGCCTGGGGATGGCTGATTTCCTAGAGCCACCTCAAATATTTTAAATATGTTCAGCGTCACTGTAAGAACCACCTGCCACTTGGATTTTATTGTATTTATATTTTTATTGTTGTTTTTATTGTATTTTATTGATGTTATATTGTGAACTGCCCAGAGTCCCTCCTTGAGGGGTAGATGGGCGGTCATAGAAATTTGATAAATAAATAAATAAATAAATAAATAAACAAACCAATAGAAAGAGAGCTTCATTTTGAACCTGAATTGGAAGTCAATTGTTTAAATGTCCTTCTCTGTGTAAATCTCCTTGGATGGATAAACTTGGACAATCATCTAACTTATGAGAACTGTGAAGATAAATAGGACAAATGCTACATGCTTCTGGGAGAAATTATTAGATATCTTGTCCTGTTCTAAAATATGATTGATTCTTTGAGTGTATTTCCTTGACTCACCACCATCACTTTCCTTGGCATCACACATTCTATTCATATAATGAACTGAGATTTTCCTGAAGAGAGTGCTGGGTCATGAAAAATTCCATGCAGTGAAAGTCTGGATCCAATCCATTGTCTTCAATATACTATACTAAATAGCCATCTTTTTTTACTTCACCAAATTGTCTTTGGCCTGTCAAAGTTTCTGAAATTGGATGTAAGCTTCAGGATAATGCAAACATTTCTCATCACTCTTCTTTCTTCTCATTTGCAAAAGTAAACTTGAAGAGGTGCTTCCTAGAAAGAAGTTTTAAATTCTACTGTTATTCTTAATTTGCATTTCACTAGAGAGAACCAGCACATGGCTGATTCATTAGAACAATGGATTGTAACAGCTTCAGGCTGACATCTCCAACACTGTCACCAATAGTAGATGTAAGTAAATTATATTCATACAATCCCTGAGGATATTATGATACAGTTAACTGACATATCTGTAAGGATTGTACAGTTTAAAAATGTCTACAAGTACCATTAAATTGCAGCAAAATTCTGGCCCTGAAGACAAACAGGATATTGGATGAAATAAGCAATAGAAGTATTAACCATTGATCATGCTTCACACTACTATAAGAAAAGGATGCCATGCTTATCTTTTTTTATAAGAATTTTATTAAGTTTGAAACAAAGATAAAAACTACAAAGGATGCCATGCTCATCTGATTATCACATGTATCTCTTCTTTAAAAGGTGGAAGGAATATTTATGTTATATGCACTTTGAATCTTGTTGCTTGATATTGATTTTCAGAGGCTTATTTGGAATTGAAATTAAACATACATGTCACCAGGTCACAGATTATTTCTATCTTTATAAAAAAAATCTTATAGATTACATGTATATTAAAATGTCACACAATACAATTAAGTTTGTAGGTCAATGTGTATTTTGTTTAGTCGGCAGTGGTTCACACTTACTAGTAAATATGCCCCATTGAAGTAACTGGGGCTTTCATTTAGTAGTTTGAGATATGACACACTATTATATAATTGATTTGCCTTATTTCAATTATACCATAAAAAGTAGGTATAGATGCAAAAACATATCATTAATTCAGTTGGTATACTGAAAAGTCAGAGGAGGCACAATGGCTCAGCAGTTAAGATGCCAGGCTTGTCGATCAGAAGGTCGGTGGTTCGAGACCCTAGTCCCGCGTGACGGAGTGAGCTCCCACACTCGCCCCAGCTCTTGCCAACCTAGCAATTCAAAAGCATGCAAATGCAAGTAGATAAATAGGTACCACTTTGGTGGGATGGTAACAGCATTCCATGTGCGTCATGCTGGCCACATGACCATGGAAATGTCTTCGGACAGCGCTGGCTCTTCGGCTAAGAAACGGAGATGAGCACCGCCCCCTAGAGTCGGACACGACTGTGCAGGGGAAACCTTTACCTTTTTTATACTGACAAGTCACTTATGAAGACAAAGTAAGTGATGTCATCTGTTTCTCTGTATCTTCAGTAGTTCAAAGAATGTATGATTCTCAGGGTATTTATTTTCTTCAGTGAAACACTGTATATTGATAAATTTATCAGCTTTTCTTTTTTCCTAGTCATCTTTCTTTTTCTTTTTTTAATCTTAATAATAAATTCCTTCCATTTGTGTTTTGAAAAAAATTGCTCATTTTTTAAGTTCTTCTCCAAAAATGAATGAAAATAAATTTCTCCAATGAAGAGCGGCCAGATTCAATACACACAGCTGTTCACAGCATGACATTGGCCATATTGTTCTTTTCTGCAATGTTACTACTAGTTATAAGGAGCTTGTGTCCCCCCCCCCCCCCCCGCAACACCATAGGCGTGGTAGAAATCAAGAATTCAAGCCTCTCAATGAACTTCCTATCACTTAAAAAAATCTCAGTTTCTTTCCATTTGACTTATGAAGAAATATCAGAAATATCAGAATAATATCTGGGTAATTTCTTTTTAAAAAACTAGCCAAACAAAATTCTCACATAGTTCTACAGTATACCCAAATATCTCTTATGTTCTGTATAATGAACTAGATTTGCATTTAAGGAGCAAATACAGGGAACATTTGTTCACTCCTTTTCATACTCTTTATCCATGTTCCATAAGAAATCTAGGCTAACTTATAACTATCTTCTTACACTCCCATGTAATTTTGAACACTATTGCCTTAGCAGAAATTCTGAGCTCTCAACCTCATGACATACTAAAATCTGTGATTTTCCAGGATAAAGGTAGACATTGATCATTGCTGGAAGAGATTGTGCTGTTGCTCACTGATGATGTGGATGGTTCATTAGTTGGTTTTCTGATGAGAACTCAAATAGATTTTCTCTATTGCTTGCTGCATTACTACATATACTGTCATAATCCGCTAATAGAGCCATGAAAGAAGCACAAGTATTATACTATGGGGAAAAATATCTTTTTTCGTTGAACATTCTACACATGAACACTTGTATAGCTTCATGGCAGAAAATGATAAATTGACATGTTTATTAAAAGAAAACACAAATTATTACTTTCTTAAAGAGTGGAAACCATTAATGGACTATTTGCAAAATGCAGGAGGGGCAAAGCTTATATGGGGTTTTGAAGATTAAAATATATATAAATTGATATATTAGACAGGGAATGTTCTACAATGTTATATATAGACCTAGCATGTAAGAGATTATTTTTTAAATTACTATGACCAGAGATAAATCGGAAGTTGACTAATTTCTATGTTTCATCTTTCTCTTTTTCTATTTACTTTACTACACTTTTTCTTTTCTTTCTTTGATTTGTATTTCTATTTCTTTTTCCTTTTCAAACTTTTATGTATGTATATTTAAAATTCAATAATATATATATATATATATATATATATATATATATATAAAAACACTTGTATAGCTTACAGGTCACAGCTAAACATTTTCTAGATCAGCACAGAAAACCAAATTTAATTATTATGTCGGGCAGTAAAGATCAAGGATGACTGAATGGCAGTGATTAGTGTTTTAATATAAATAAGCTCTGGAATAAAGAACTGATAGGATTTTATCATGTACAAAAAGGTTTATTTTAATCTAAAAATCCCTGTCAATAATGTATTTTTAATAAAGCTTCAACTGTTTTAAAAAGGGTATAATTGTGATGTGGACTAGTTTGGTGTGGTGTCAAGGCACCAGGCTAGAAACTGTCAAGGCACCAGGCTAGAAACTGGGAGACCACGAGTTTTAGTCCTGCCTTAGGCACAAAGCCAGCTGGGTGACCTTGGGTGACCTTCTCTCAGCCTTAGGAAGAAGGCAAGGGCAAACCACTTCTGAAAATCTTGCCAAAAAAACTGCAGGAACTACTCTAGGCAGTTGCCAGGAGTCAATACTGACTTGAAGGTGCATGCAGACACACACACACACACACAAACACAAATTGTACAAGTCTTTTCCAGGAAATTAGATACATGGCAATCAGGTGAAATATTAGGGACCACACTCACCAAAAGTGGACTAGGCCTGGACAAAAAAATTGGGTGGAATGAAGGCAACTTATGAATTTGATTTAATTGAACACTGTTGTTACGATGACTGCCCACATACTAAAAATTTCCCCTTTATATCAGATTAAACTTTATAATTCAGTGGTAACTTCTGAACCTTTCATCCTGTTCCAGAAGGGATTGGACATTTCCTAAAGGATCAGATTTGCCATCTGAAGATATTGTTGGATACAGCATTGTCTGTAAAGATCCAACTTATTTCTCTGGATTGGAGTTCCTTCTATCAGTTTAAACTGCTATTTCAGCTCCATCTGAAATACTTGAGCAGAGATAACTTTGCATCAGTTATTTACAGTCTGTTAACTCTTATTTGGACTACTGAAATGGGTTGCAACATGTTGGTCTGCCTTTCAAAGTGATAAAACCCTTCTATTCCTTCAAAACAGGCTAGCTAGCCTGCTAATTGGAAGTAGCTGATGTCATCACATTACACCAATTGTTTGCCTTCTGCACTGATTGCTATCTGAGAGCAAAGTTATGTAGGGCTTTCAGAATCAAAACTAGTATCTGAATGGTATCTGGAAACCTATTAAAAACCAGTGCCTCACCCACAGCATAGGTATAGGAGCAAATATTACTGAAAGGTCAAATACGATCACTAGAGGCACACTCTCCTTGCACAGGTCCCAATAAAGGCGAGGACCTGTACAAGGGTGAACAGTGCCATTTCCCTCCCATGCTCAGGTCCAAATCCTTACTGAAAAAGTTTCTGATAAGTTGCTTCCTTAAAGCATCACTTTCTCAACATCCTTCCCCTGCACTATGAGAGAAGGTAGGTAGCAACAAGCAAAAGAGCTTTGTCAATAGTGGGACACTTGCCTAGCATTGTGATTTTCAGCATCATGTCATGTTCATTTCCCCAGGTGTTCGAAAAATTATTTTGGAATTTTAGAACTTCAGTATATTGCTACTTTCTTATTGTGAATTTGTGCTGTGTTATTTCCATGATCATTTCTGCTGTGGGTTTTTACCCTGTATGTGGTGTTCTCTGATTTGGTTTTCATATTGTTTCATACTGTTTCATTGTTTGTATATAATTTTACATTTCATAATGTTTTGTCTGGTTGTGCGTCGCCTAGAGGATTCCTGTTATTAGACAGTATAAACGTACAATTGATTTATAAATCAATTATTTTAGCTGGCGTTATTTATTGCAACATTTACTGGTGACTGATTTACCACATTAATTAACCTGCCTAGATCTTTGATGATGGTGGTATATTATAGTTCATAAGCCTGGAGTATTGTTAGCTGGTTATTTGAAATCCAGAAGGAAGGAATAAAACAAAAAAGGAAGGGAGAGAGGAGGAAGAGACTGTGGTTTTATCTTGTTCCTAGATGATTTCCTTTCTGTCTCCACAAAAGGAGTTAAAAGTAGAAATTGGAAGATGGATAACCTCTATTTCGGGGTGGGAACATTGCTGCAAAAGCTCTGATGACAGATAGCCACTAATGTGGTCTTTCCCAACATAATGTTTTTCCCCCGCTTGCTGAATATTAAAATCTTCATGTTGTCTTTTTAGACTTTTTGTCCATTACATCTGAAACTGAAATTGGTTTGATGAATTACAGCCCCATATTCTATTATTTGTAAATTTGGAGGTTCGAATCCCTAGTCCCGTGTGGCGGAGTGAGCTCCCGCACTCGCCCCAAATCTTGCCAACCTAGCAATTCGAAAGCATGCAAATGCAAGTAGATAAATAGGTACCACTTCAGTGGGATGGTAACAGCATTCCGCACGTGTCATGCCAGCCACATGATTGTGGAAGCATCTTCAGACAACGCTGGCTCTTCGACTAACAAACGGAGATGAGCACCGGCCCCTAGAGTCAGACACGACTGTGTGGGGGAACCTTTACCTTTATAGGCTAATCAACATTATTATGAAAAAGCCTTTACAGTAAATTTTAGTTTCTGTAGAAGCAAGAGAGGAGTTTATATAAATAAAAATTAATTAATTAATTAATTAATTAATTAATTATAATAGTAATAATAATAATATAATATAAAATAAAATGTAATGTCAGGGCCAGAAGTAGGATACTGTAAACTTGGTCACATTGTACTCCCTGTATTATGAACTGATGAATGGTTGTTTTATCATGACTTCATATTTAATTGCCAAGCCACAATGGAATGCAGAAAAGTATGATTTGAATGCCCCCAATTATAACTACCAATATATTGAATGCTACTAGTTGCAGCATGCTGCCAGTTGCAACATAGAGCGAGAACTAAAGACATTTCAGATATTGTAGCTACCTGGTCCCCAGAGGAGCCACAGGATCCAGAGTTTTTGTTAAAATAATGAAAGCAGCATCATGTCATTGGACTGCAAGCTCAACCCCTTTTGTACAGATGTGCATACCATTATGTACATGCATAAGAGGCAGAGCATGATGGCGTGAAGGTGCTTTCATCATTTACCTCTTTGCCCCCCCCCCCCCAACTTCAATGCCTCAGCTTGGCCCCACAGGAAGATTTTGTTTTAAAAAAGCAATACATTAATACTTAGCTTCTAAAAATTTGTGATGTCTAGAGTTGAGCACATACTCCTACTACTCTTTTGTAGAAATGTTCAGATATTCATTTATTTTACCCCCTATTCAATTTCCTTCCTTGCCTGATCTGACCAGCCCTATGTTTATTTACTTGTATTATGACAGGGGTCCCCAACCCCCGGCCATGGACCGTTACTGGTCCGTGGCCTGTTAGGAACCGGGCCACACAGCAGGAGGTGAGCGGTGGGTGAGTGAGCGAAGCTTCATCTGTATTTACAGCCGCTCCCCATCGCTCGCATTACCGCCTGAGCTCCGCCTCCTGTCAGATCAGCGGCGGCAGTAGATTTTCATAGGAGCGTAAACTGCGCATGCGAGGGATCTAGGTTGTGCGCTCCTTATGAGAAGTCAGAATCTGACACTTATTTTAGTCTATGTGTGGCCCGCCCCTTATTTTATTTACCACTTCCATCCGCGCCTCTTTCCTGCACTGCGCACTTGTCTCAGTCACAGTTTTGGTAAGCCCACAAGCTAACCCAAGCCAAGATGAGTAAAAAACAAACGTCGCTGGAGAGCTTCTTTGAAAAGGGGGAAAGACCCAATGATGAGACAGCAAAAGACTCTAAGACTGCCAACAAAAAGAAAGCTGCATTTAGAAGAAAATACCAAGAGTCCTACTTAAATTACAGGTTCATTGCAACAGGTGATTCACATTCTCCAAGCCCACTTTGTATAATATGTGGCAACCGGCTATCTAACGAAGTCATGAAACCTTCAAAACTGCTTCGCCACATGGAGACCAAGCAGTCTGCATTGAAAGACAAGCCTTTGGAGTTTTTCAAAAGAAAACAACGTGAACACTAAGAACAGAAGCAATTACTGAAGGCCACCACTTCATCGAATGTGTCTGCACTGAGAGCATCATTCTTAGTGGCTAACCGCATTGCTAAAGCTAAGAAGCCCTTTACTATTGGTGAAGAGTTGATCCTGCCTGCTGCTAAGGACATCTGCCGGAACTTTTAGGAGAGAGGCTGCAGTTCAAAAGGTGGCACGTGTTCCTCTTTCAGCTAGCACCATAGCTAGACGAATTGATGAAATAGCAGAGGATATTGAGGCACAATTGTTAGAGAGGATTAATGAGTCACCGTGGTACACAATCCAGGTTGACGAGTCTACCGATGTTGACAACAAGGCAACAATGCTTGTTTTTGTGTGATATATTTTTCAGGAGGATGTGCATGAGGATATGTTATGTGCACTTTTGTTGCCAACCAACACCACAGCTGAAGAACTATTCAAGTCTTTGAATGATTACATATCAGGAAAACTGAACTGGTCATTTTGTGTCGGTATATGCACGGACGGAGCGGCTGCCGTGACTGGACGGCTTTCTGGTATTACTACTTGGGTCAAGGAGGTCGCTTCTGAATGTGAGTCTACGCACTGTGTCATCCATAGAGAAATGCTGGCTAGCCGAAAAATGTCACCTGAACTTAACAACGTTTTTCAGGATGTGATTAAAATTATCAACCACATTAAAGTACATGCCCTTAAATCATGTCTGTTCATGCAGCTCTGTGAGGAGATGGACGCAGAGCACACACGTCTTCTCTTATACACAGAAGTGAGATGGCTTTCTAAAGGTAGATCACTGGCCAGAGTTTTTGAGTTACGAGAGCCGCTCCAGAGATTTCTTTTATAAAAACAGTCACAACTGGCAGCACATTTCAGTGACACAGAATTGATCGCAAAACTTGCTTACTTGTGTGACATACAGTATTCAACCTGCTCAATTAACTCAATCTGTCACTTCAGGGGAGAACGAGAACTGTGTTCAAGTCGGCAGATAAAGTGGCTGCATTCAAAGCCAAACTGGAATTATGGGGGCGACGAGTGAACATTGGGATTTTTGACATGTTTCAAATTTTGAAAGAGACTGAGCCAGGGCCTTCTTTCTCCCAGATGGTGCATGATCACCTATCTCAGCTTTCAAAAGAGTTTGAGCATTACTTCCCAACCACAAAAGACCCCCGAACTGGCAAGGAATGGATCCGCGACCCATTTGTGAATAAGCCAGGTGAATCGACTTTGTCCGTGCTAGAAGAGGATCAACTGCCTGAGATCGCAAATGATGGTGGCCTTAAAAGTATGTTTGAGACAACTTCAAATCTCCATACGATCTGGATTAAAGTCAAGGCAGAATATCCTGAGATTGCCACAAAAGCACTGAAAAGCCTGCTTCCATTTCCAACATCCTATCTTTGTGAAGCTGGGTTTTCTGCAGTGACAGCAACCAAAACGAGATTATGGAGTAGACTGGACCACACTTCGGGTGTCACTGTCTCCCATCACCCCCAGATGGGACCGTCTAGTTGCAGGAAAACAAGCTCAGGGCTCCCACTGATTCTGCATTATGGTGAGTTGTATAATTATTTCATTATATATTACAATGTAATAATAATAGAAATAAAGTTCACAATAAATTTTATTTATTTATTTATTTATTTATTTATTTATTTATTTATTTATTTATTTATTGGATTTATCACCGCCCAACTCCCCCAAGGGGGACTCTGGGCGGTTTACAACAGAATTAAAATCATTGATATACATTTCTAATAAAAACATACGTAATAAACCATAATTTAAAATATAATGAGTAAAATAGAATCCAGAGGCAGAGTATTCTTAAGTTATAAAAAGGGCCCCTCAGAGCGAATCTAAGGTGCTAGCCATCTCCAAGTATCTCCAATCTCCTTCTGGCCCCAAGCATATTGACAAAACCAGGTTTTGAGTCTTTTTCGGAAGTCCAGGAGTGAGGAGGACTGTATGATCTCCGGGGGCAGAATGTTCCAAAGGGCAGGGGCAACAGCAGAGAAAGCACGCTTCCGAGACCCCGCCAGGTGGAATTCCTTAACCGATGGGATCCGTAGCATGCCCTCTCTGCATGCCCGGGTGGGATGGGATGAAGTGATGGGGATGAGACGATCCCTTAGGTATCCTGGTCCCATGCCATGTAGGGCTTTAAAGGTGATAACCAACACCTTGAATTGTACCCGGAAGCAAACTGGAACCCAGTGCAGCTTGCGCAGCAAAGGTGTTACATGAGTCCTCCTTGGGACACCCAAAACAGTCCGCGCAGCTGCATTCTGGATCAGTTGTAGCTTCCGGATATTCTTCAAGGGTAGCCCCATGTAGAGCGCATTACAGTAGTCTATGTGAGAGATAACCAGGGCATGAGTGACTGTTCGAAGGGCCTCTTGTTCCAGGAAGGGGCATAACTGGCGCACAACCCGAAGTTGTGCAAAAGCTCTCCTGGTCACGACTGCCACCTGCTCTTCAAGCAGGAGTCGTGAATCCAGGAGAACTCCCAAATTACGCACCGGATCTGTCGGGGGTAGTGCAACCCCATCCAGAATTAAAGATGACAATTTCCCAGAAGACAAGGAGCCATTAATCCACAGCCACTCCGTCTTACTAGGGTTCAGCTGAAGCCTGTTTTTCCCGATCCAGGCCCCTACAGCCTCCAGGCACTTGGACAGGGCGGTCACTGCATCACTTACTTCACCCGGGATGGAGATATACAACTGGGTATCATCGGCATATTGATGATACCTCACCCTGTGGTGTCGGATGATCTCTCCCAGTGGTTTCATGTAGATGTTAAAAAGGACCGAAGAGAGTACCGAGCCCTGTGGGACCCCACAAAGAAGGGCCCGCGGGCTGGATCTCTCGCTCCCAATCAACACCGACTGGCCCCGGCCTCGGAGGAAGGAGGCGAACCAGCGTAAAACCACGCCGCCCACCCCCAACTCCCTTAGCCGTTCCAGAAGGATACTGTGGTCGACGGTATTGAATGCCGCTGACAGGTCAAGAAGAGCGAGAATGGGTGCACTACCTCCATCTCGCTCCCGCCAGAGATCATCCATAAGTGCGACCAATGCAGTTTCCATCCCGTAACCCGGCCTGAAACCTGACTGAAAGGGGTCCAGATAATCCATTTCATCCAGAATCTTCTGGAGCTGCAATGCCACCACCTTCTCAACCACCTTTCCCAAAAAGGGAAGGTGGGAGACTGGATGAAAATTATCCAGTATAGTAGGGTCCAGCGATGGCTTCTTGAGAAGGGGGCGCACCAGCGCCTCCTTGAAAGCTGCCAGGAACACCCCCTCTCCCAAGGATGCATTCACCATCGCTTGGGCCCAACTACAAGTCCCCTCCCGAGCTGCTTTCACCAGCCAGGAGGGGCATGGATCTAATTGACAGGTGGTGGCATTTACAGTCCGGAGAACTCTGTCCACTTCCTCAGGTCCAACAGGATCAAACTGTTCCCAGATAACAAAGTGAGTACGTTCCCTGGGTATCTCTCCAGACTCTGACTCACGCTCGGAATCCCACTTGGAGCGAATCCGAGCGATTTTATCCTGCAGATGCTTCAAAAATTCCTTAGCACGGCCCTGCAGATGGATTTCTGACTCCCCTTTCCCCAAAAGGGATCGGGTAATCTTAAACAGGGCCATCGGACGGCATTCTGCGGATGCAATAAGAGCGGAGAAATATTCACGTTTCGCCACTCTTACCGCCACAAGGTAGGCCTTAATAGCGACTCTACATTGTGTTCGGTCGGATTCAGTCTTTGTTTTCCTCCAGCGGCGCTCTAGGCGTCTCTTAATCCTCTTCAGAACCCTCAACTCCTCCGTAAACCAGGGGGAGTGTCGGGTTCGACTGGACAAGAGAAGCCGCACAGGCGCGATCCTGTCCAAGGCCCCAGCCGCCTCTCTATTCCAGGCAGCAGCCAGAGCCTCCGCTGGACCGTGCAGCAGATCTTCCGGTATAACCCCCAGGTCCCTCTGGAATCCTAACGGGTCCATCAGTCGCCGGGGGTGGACCAATCGAATAGGTCCAGCCTCCCTGCGGAGGGGGGTAGCATAGGAGAATCTCAAGGTCACCAGGGCGTGATCTGACCATGACAAAGGGGAAAGATGTAGTTCTCCCCTCAGATCACATTGCCACTGCTCTGACAAGAAAACTAGATCCGGGGTGAGGCCACTGTCTCGAGTTGGGTCCTGAATGATCTGGGACAGGCCCATGGTCGCCATGGTGGTCATGAACTCCCATGCTGCTTCAGAGGTTCGTCCCAGGGAAGGCAAGTTAAAGTCCCCCAGAACCATAAGCCTAGGGAGCTCAACTGCCAACCCTGAGACGGCCTCTAGCAGCTCAGGTAGGGAGGTTGCTATGCAGCAGGGAGGCTGGTACAGTAGCAATACTCCCAACTGTTCCCGAGAGCCCAACTTAAAGAACAGAGTCTCACACCCGGTCACTTGTGGAGCAGGCCCCTGACAGCCATTAGAGATTCCCGGATGACAACAGCCACCCCTCCTCCCCTGCCCTGAAGTCTCGGCTGGTGCCAAACCCGAAACCCGACCGGGCATATCTCAGAGAGAGCAACACCCCCCTCCGGGCCCAGCCAGGTTTCTGTAATGCATACCAGGTCTGCCCCCTCCTCTATAATCAGATCTTGTATGAGGGGGGCTTTGTTATTAACCGACCTGGCATTGCATAGCAGCAGCCGAAAGTCAGGGCAACCACGAGTCTGCTGACCAGGCCTTTGGGTTGAGCATGGAGAACCAGAACACGCCACTGGTAATAAACACCGGTTACGTCTTCCCCTACGATGGCCTGTTCTCTGGCTCTCGCCATACCATCTCCTACCCATCACCACCTCATTCTGCCCAGCCCTATGATCCCCAGAGTCTCTAAGTCCATTAGCCTCCACTCCTGGACTCCCGAGATTCCTGGATAAACTCAGTAAACCCTCCATCATTCAATCAACAGACTTACAACACTCAATTCAAGAGATGATGGGCCCCCACCAGTGCACCAGCCCGTGCTCTCGGCAATGGCTGGGCCCACTCACCACTCACAGAATTAACCACTCACTTCCTGTGCTCCCCTCATCGACTTCTCTCACTGGTCTATAGGGGGGCACTCCATACACTACTCCTCCCCCACCTGTCTCTCACTCAGGGGGATGAGTGCACTCATATTCTACACCCAACCCAATACTCCCTCCCACGCCTCTCACTCCTGATGATAATGCACTTGAATCATCCTGAAACCACCACCACCACCCCGGTCCATGGAAAAATTGTCTTCCACGAAACCGGTCCCTGGTGCCAAAAAGGTTGTGGACCGCTGTATTATGATACTATTGCAAGTTGGGTCACCCAAAGTATTAATTCAGCATTGAAAAAGAAGCTTTAGTGAGAGGGTAGATGCTGCCTGAACAACAGTAATAAAAGCCCCTTAATACAGCTAGAAAGATTCATTTAATGTGACCAGTTTAAAAAATAATATGTTATGCCATCCTTTTTTTCTAATGAAAATATAATGTTCCTATCATGAGAAAAAGTATTCCTATTATAGTTTGGGTAGAAGAAAGGACTTCTTAACAGTAAGTTTAAGAGAAGAAAGGATGAAAGCAAGACTACATTAAAGAAAAAGATTATGTAAAAAATAGAAGATTATATCAAGTTTGGACAAAGAAGTGGTTAAGGAACAAAACAATGCAAGACATCTTTACAGCTGTAGAAACTGAAAATTTGCTACCAAATCTTGACAATCACTTTAGATTCTGTGGGGAAAAAAGGTAATTACAGATCAAACCAGATGCCATTTTTTAAGTCTGAATGGGGGAAGCAAAATAAGATCATAATGTACAGATTGAAAAAGAGATAGGATCTGTGGAGTACAGGGTGGGGGAAAAGAATCTTCCTCTCTGCTGCAACGTTTTATCATTTTGCTTTCCTGATTTAAAAAAAATATCTAGAGGGCATGGTTTGGTTTGGTTTTCCCCCAATAAAAAATTCTGCATCACAAGAGCAAACGGATGAAGGTTGCCTTTGATTTATGGACACAAAAGCAGATAGATGTTATTTTAAAAGAATTAAAATAAATCAGTAACTGGGGATGATTTCCCAGAGATCATACTGAGAAAATCAGGAACAGGGTAAATTTAGTTTGCATAGATAGAATGTACATGTAGCAAACAATTTCTATTCATTCTAATGGGATCCTAATGGGTATGTCAAATTTTATTTATTTATTTATTTATTTATTTATTTATTTATTTCATTTATATCCCGCCCATCTCCCCCACAAGGAGGGACCCTATATTATAACAAGGGTGTTTCTAAATCATGTAAATCTTCAATGGAACAAATATTTTAAATTGAACTGCATTTGAAGACCCTAGCAATGCTTCTAGCCCCAATTACACTGAGTGACCAAAAAACAACAACAACCCAACCTTGTATAGTTTATATGTTCTGGCAACAGAAGATGCCACTTGGAAAGTTCGCTAGAAAAATCTTTCCTTTCTCCTCCCTGTGTGTGTGTGTTGTTCTAATGAGAAAAATATACCATAAAATGTTCCTGCGGCTTACTTTCCTATTATGCATTAATATTTCCTAGTATTCATAAAATATGGAAATGAATGTAGCTGCTGCCTTAACAGATTTTATTTATTTATTTATTTATTTATTTATTTATTTATTGTTTCAATTTATTCCCCGCCCATCTCCCATGCAAGGGACTCTGGGCGGATTACAACAATTGAAATTTAAAAAACTATACAATTAAAATCTCTAAAAAATGCAATATAAATAGATAAAATCCAAGATGGGGAGGGAATCGTAGCGTAGATCATATTGCTACGGGGCCAGCCAACCCCAGGAGGCACTACCGCCTCTGTTGTCCCAGGCCTGGTGGCAGAGCCAGGTCTTAAGGGCCTTCCGAAAGGCCAGGAGTGAAGGGGCCAGTCTCACCTCTGGGGGCAAGATGTTCCATAAGGCGGGCGCTATCGCAGAGAAGGCATGCCTCCTGGACCCCATTGCCTTAACAGATAACCTTAACAGATATCAGTATTCTGCAGGGACTGTCTAAAAATGAGATGAACAGCTCTACTTTACAGTGTCCTTTCAAAGACTAGAAGGGTTAAAACCTCCCTAGAGTCTTGTACAAAGATTTATTATAACAGATCACCTATAAAACAATTAGTTCTTTTTAACAAGAGCATCTGAACAAACAGGTGGTGAGCATTTTTGACAGTTCTCAAGGGAGAATATAAATCTTGATTAAAAATGAATCTTGAGAAGAGTAAGGTATCTTTTTTCATACCTTGTCAATTGTTATTTTGCTTTCATTGGTGTGGCAATTTTATCTTTTTGTTTTATTGTAGAATTTCTCTGGGTCCAACCCACATTCCATCACACTTTTGATGGTTGAGATTAAGGAGAAAGCTGAATGATATTTTTTTGCTTTAAATCTAATGGTGAGTTTGCTTTCAAGATAGTGGGAGCACCCAATATTTGCTGATCCCTCTGAACAACAACAACAACCTACCTATTGCATTCCAGGCAAATAGAGGAAACAGAATGCTGTAAAGTATGGCAATTAACATGAAGGCACTGGTATGGCTTGGCAAAAGTAAGATATTCTGGCATGAAGAAGTATTTTCAGGAGACAAAATCATTATTTAGTACGAAATAGCTTTGGAAGATATAACAGAATTTTCACTAAAAAAAAAGGGGGAGGCACAGAAAGAAAAACTGGGTTGTGGTACTTTCAGAACAAAGTTATTTGTTATAAAGTTTGTTGACTCATTTGTATAATTGCTCTAAAATACCATTCTTAGCTTATCGAAAACTAAAAAAAAAACTACCAGGAAAGGTTTAAACTACCAATCGAAGAGAATATTTGTAGTTCAGGGTTGAACTGGGGAGTCTTCGGTGTTCTCTGAGCCTTGTTGTTTTCATGCAGACGTTTCATTGCCAGGCTAGGCAACATCTTCAGTGCGAAAAGGGAGTGGAACTTGCTGTCTGTTTATATACCCTGGCTTGTCCTGCCTGTGTTGGTGGGGGTCTTGTACTCTCCTTGGTAGTTCCTTGATTGGGCTGTTGTGTGCTGTTTGGGTGATTGACTGAGTTAATAGTTCCTTGATTAAGGTCTATTGTGTTGTTAGATTGCTCCTCTGCTGCTAATCTTGCTGTTAGTCTATGCATATCTTGTTGTTGATTGCTGGCCCAGGGGTGTTCTGGTCTTCTGGCTATTCTATTGTCTCTTATGAATGGTATGTAAATGTTGTTAACCTCTGTGTGTCTGTTGATGGCTGCTTTGTCTGAGTGCCAAGCTTCTAGGAATTCTCTAGCATTTTTGGATTTGGCCTGGTCTAATATGCTCACAGTTTCCCAGTTGAAAGTATGGTTAAGTCTGTCCATGTGTTGTGAGATTAAGGAGTTTTCATCATGTCTTCTGACTGCTAGTTGGTGTTCATGGATGCGTTCTGCTAGTCTTCTGCCAGTCTGTCCTACATAGTGGCTGTTACAGTCCTTGCACTGTATGTTGTAGATAACTCCTGTTTTTTCTTCTTGGGCTACTGGGTCTTTTGGTTTACTTACAATGTTCTGAAGGGTTTTGGTAGGTTTGTGTGCTACAGTGATGCCGTGTGGATGTAACAGTCTATTAGTAGTTTCTGAGATGTTTCTGATGTATGGCAGTGTAATCCTTTTCATAGCTTCTGTTGGTTTTGCTGTGGTGGGTTGAGTGGTCAGGCACTTTTTGATAAAGTTGTGTGGATATCCATTTTGCTGGAAGATGCTATATAAGTAGTCTGTTTCCTTTTTCTGGTGTTCTGGGTTGCTGCAGTGTGTTTGTGCTCGTCTGAATAGTGTTCTTACACAGCTCCTCTTGTGTGAGGTTGGGTTATTGCTTTGATAGTGGAGCACTTGGTTAGTGTGGGTAGATTTCCGGTAGACTTGTGTTTCTAGAATGCCATCATTTCCTCTACTGATGAGGATGTCCAAGAAGGGTAGTGTGTTGTTGTTTTCTTCTTCCCTTGTGAATTTTATTCCTTTGAAGATGTTGATGGCTTCATGTGTTTCCTCCAGTTGATCCTTTTTTATTATGACGAAGGTGTCATCTACATACCGGATCCATAATTTGGGTTGTATGTGTGGGAGTGCTATCCTTTCTAGACGTTGCATTACTATCTCTGCTATGAGTCCTGAGAGTGGTGATCCCATAGGTGTTCCTTTGATTTGTTGGAATATTTGTCCATCAAACTGAAAGTAGGTGGTGAGGCAGAGGTTGATGAGGTCCATGATTCTGGGTATTTTGATCTTGGTGTATCTTGTTAGGTCGGGTGTGTTACGTATAACTGCTGCCATGGATTCAATCGCTAGTGCTTGGTCTATGGATGTAAAGAGTGCAGTGACATCGAATGACACCATAATTTCATCTTCATCTATTTTTTATGTCTTTGATTTTCTGGAGGCACTGTAGTGGGGAATTGATAGAGTATTCACTCTCCTCTGTGAGATGCCCAAGTTTTCTTGTAAGTTCTTTAGCTATGTTGTATGTGGGGGTGCCTGGTAATGATACAATTGGACGGAGTGGTATGTCAGGCTTGTGTATTTTAGGGCGTCCGTAGAAGCGTGGGATGATAGGTCCACTGCTTTTCATCCGCCTCTGTTCTTCTTTACTGATTTGACCTTTCTTGGTTAGGTCGTTGAGGATTCTTTTGACCTGGCTGTCAAGTTTCTGTATCGGATTGGAGTTTACTGGGGTGTAGGTTTCTTTGTTCTCCAGTAAATCTTTGGCTTTTTGTATATATTGTGATCTGTCCATAATGACAGTGGTGCGGCCTTTGTCTGCTGGGAGGATGATGATACTTTGGTCCATCTTTAGGTTTTTGAGAGCTACTCTGTCTTCTGCTTTCAGTTGGTTCTGTTTCCATGTCCTTCTGGTTTGTGGTATGATTATTTGTCTTACATTCTCTTGGATTTCTGTAGTAAGTCCTGTAGTTTTCATTGCTGCTTCGAAAGCTGCAAAGAATTCTAATTTATTTGCATCCTCTGTGTTATAATTGAGGCCTCTCTGCAAGATACTGTGTTCTGTAGTGGATAATGGGCAGCTGGACATGTTGACCACCCATTCCTGTACCTGTACTTCTTTGTTTCTGGGGTTTAATTTAAGTAGTTTAGTTTGAAGTTTAGCTTTCCTTTTTTCTGCTTGTCTCAGAGCTGTGGTCTTGATTGTAGTAGTCAGCCTGTTGATATGTTCAGGAGTCATAGTCTGTTCTAGTTGTTCTTTGAGGCTGTCTATTGTGTGTTGATATTTGTTTAATCTAAGGTGGGCGTCCATGATCATTAGCCATATCATTTTTCGCCCACTTTGTTGTGCAATCTTCCATCCAGCTGTGCAGTTGATTGGAGGTTTGTATCTGACACTGGCGGGCAGGGTATGCTGTCATAGGCATTCATGCAGAAAAAACAGCTGTTCTTTGGTGGAAGTTTGCCTACCTGCAAATTTCTCCCATTTGCGTGCTATCTTAAGGTTATCTTAAGGTTTAAACTAGCAAGATACTTATAAATATGCTTTGATTTCTCATTAAAGGGACTACGTCTGATCATTCTTGGATGAAACAGAGCTGGCAATAAAATTTCTTCTATGGCAAGTTCCAAAGTGGGTGTGAATTTTCTTCCTTAGGTGTGGAATGTTTAAGAAAAGTCAGGTTGCTTCTTCTAATGAAATGTCTTAGATTTGTATATATGTAAGTTGGTGTAGAGTTTGTACTCAGCCTTAAGAAGTCCTCATCTTTTGCCTAAAACTAAACTCAGACTGAATGTAGGATTACCACTTCAGGCAGAACAACTGGTGAATTGTGAGTTAAAGAAGAGCAATATTTTTAGTGGTATTTCACATAACCTTAGTCGGAAAAAAATGTTTGTAAATTTATTTATTTATTTACTTAATTTATATTGTGCCTTTTATTTGAAGTACAGCATCAAATAGAAAAAAATATTTATCTGCAGCTCTAATTTGCCACTCACTCCATTCAGTGCAGAGTTTTGAAACTGATGATTTACTTCTTGCAGCAAATATCTAGTGGTGAAAAGCAAGGTTTTGCTTCAGATAAGATACTGTCATTCTGTGATTTAAAGCACTGAAACAGCCAGCAAAAAAAAATTCATTGGTGGACTACATGCCAACTGGAAGGTGAGGATGAGATCTTTCCTAGATAAATAGGCAGGTTAGGACAAGATCTTGGGAGATTTAATTTCTTACCAGAAGGATTTAAGGTCCAAGGGTTCTTTGAGTGCCATCCTTCTCACTGCACCAGATATAATTTTCCCTGTCTTTAGCTAAAAAACAAACATTTTTAAAGCCAATATTAGACATTAAAAGTATCTTTCTTGCCAGGTATCTACAAAAACATTTCCACCAGTTCATTCAAGAAGCTAGTTCTAAACTCAGGTACTATTCCCCTGGGCTCCAGATCCAGGAGAGATGAAGACTAATGTCTGATCTTTAGCTTAATGAGATGCAATGGTTGCCAGCCCAAACAGAAAATGAGTCAAACTAATTAATATAATTAATATTATATTAATAGCATATAGTGTGGCTAATGCCATCTCTTATGTATGTGGTGGGATCCTAGATATGGAACAAGAGCAATATTTGTAAAGATTTTGTAAATCTAAATCTACCAGACCTAAAACAGCGACAGATAGGGCTGAGACTCAGAGTAAACGGAAGAACCTGGTCACTCCTTACATGGCTGGCGTGTCTGAAAAGATAAAAAGGATATTTGGCAAACACCACATACCTGTATATGTCAAACCCACCAACACACTGAGACAGAGGCTTGTACACCCCAAAGATCAAACTCCAAAACACAAGAAAAGCAATGTAGTTTATGCAATCCAGTGCAGTGAGGAGTGCTCTGTACTCTACATTGGAGAAACTAAACAACCTTTTTACAGGAAGATGGCCCAACACAGGAGAAGTAACACCACAGGACCAGAGTCAGCAGTTTATCTTCATCTAAAGGAAAAAGGACACTCATCTGAGGACATTAATGTTCACATTTTAGACAGAGAAGATAGGTGGTTTGAGAGAGGGATCAGGGAATCCATTTATGCCAACTTGGAAAATCCTTCCTTGAATAGAGGTGGGGGCCTCAGGCACAATATTTCCCCTATTTTCCTTCCTGCTTTGTCTTCTGTGCCTAGGAAGATTAAGACAATTTCGCAAGCTCAACAGCAGCATGGTGATCTTAACGATCCTCCTTTAGATGATAAAGGGACTTAGAAATAACATCTCAAAATAACCATGACCTAGCCCCAGGTGTAAGGTCACACAGCCACCTAGAAACATATTTAAGGATTCCCTTATTAACTTTACTCAGACTGAAGAAGCTCCTTGGATAAGGAGCGAAATGTTTCCACTGAGAAAATAGAAATCCAGTTGACATGATTCAAGCTACAGACAATTCCACCTGAATGACTGAGAACCTTCATAGACATATTTGTAAAGACATGTTTAAAATAATGTTAAAAAATAACGTTAAAAAAATGTTTAAAATAGGTGTAGGCAACCTTTTTTTTTTAGGGGCGTGATGGCTCAGTGGTTAAGATGCCAGGCTTGTCGATCGGAAGGTCTGCGGTTCGAGACCCAAGCACCGTGTGACGGAGAGAGCTCCCACACTCGCTCCAGCTCTTTCCAACCTAGCAATTTGAAAGCATGCAAATGCAAGTAGATAAATAGGGGCCACTTCGGTGGGATTGTAACAGCGTTCTGCGCACGTCATGCCGACCACATGACCACGGAAGCATCTTCGGACAGCGCTGGCTCTTTGGCTAAGAAACGGAGATGAGCACCACCCCCTAGAGTCGGACACAACTGTGCAGGGGAAAACCTTTACCTTTACCTAACCTTTTTTAAACAAAAATTTCCTGAGGGATGGTCTAGAGGAGATGCATGCTAGTGGTGGTTGAAGCTGTAGTAGGCAGAGCCAGGACTGAGAAATGCAGGGCCAGCATTCCCCTTCTTTTTCTGTCTTTGGCACTATCTCTTTTTAATCTTATTCTCAACTACCCACCTGCTTACTTGTCTTCTATGGGTCTATGTTGATTGCTTGTATTTGATAAGGAAGAAAGCTGTGTGAAGCAAGGTTGCTGGCTTGCATGTGACATTAGAATTCTGGGTTGCCAACCCAGGTTTTAAACTTTCCCCTTGTTTGTTACTGGTATTTGCCCTCCTTTGCATGAGGGTTTTTAAAAAGGAAAAAGAGCCTCCATTTATTATTTATTTTAAAGATGCATCCACACTGCAGTATCCCTGGCTTACTTCAGAAAAGAGGGAAGCAATGGTCAGGGATGACTGTCCCATGAAGCTGAGCCATCCAAGTTCGTTTACGTCTCGCCTGCTTCTACGTTTGCACTTAACACTGCATGCTTTCTCTCAGACTTTGTTGTAGAAGTAGTTCAAGGGCTTCTTGGCCTCCTTTACTTTTTCTTTTGTGCTGATCTCTCGGTCCTGCTTAATAGGAAGGTAAATCTTTTTTGCATTTGCCAAGGGAGTCATGTGGCACCGTTTGTTTTTTTGTTTGTTAGTTTCTGAGATTTCATTTTTGTCTGAACAGCAAATAGCCATCTTCTAATTAAAGCTAAATATGCACCTGAGCACATCAGCAGTACCAGTCTTCCTATATAGCTCTTTTTTTTCCTAAGTCCTTGTTAACATGAGAATGTATTGTGTTTATCTCTTTAAACATTCAATAATAATTACACACTTGCCTGTGCCACTTCCAGCTAATCCTTCCCACCTTTTTTGTGTCTGTGAGTACAGTATAGGAGTCAGCAATATTAGCTAAACTTGTTCATTGGGATTGTGAGGGTACATGGATCTGTGATGTTTGCCGTGTTGAGAGTCTGAATAATAGGAACTGACTTTCAGAGTGGTAAACTTTGCTTACAGTTTTTCAAAGCCACAGCCTAAATCTGAGGTCACAATCTGATGAATATTGAACCAATAATATGAGCCCAAAGGGCATTAGATTTTGAGTATGTGTATCTATGTGCATGAGGTTGTTTGCCATATTGTTATATTGCATTTTGAGAGAGAAAGCTGATTTTAAATCTCTGTGTTCTTTGGTACATTTGCTTCTCTTTTTATTTTGTACGCTTGTATTGAAAGGTTCTTCAGCTAAAAGCAAATATAAGCAAATAAAACCTTGTGAGTAGTGCAAGAGAGGGAAAAATGTCTTCTACATTAACTATCACTTTCCAAGCTAAAAATCTGTTGGGATAAATTAAGATCTCTCCCTGCCCTCCATGTTGTCTTTCCCCAGAACAGGTAAAGGAAGCCCAATTGTTAAAAGGTTACAAAATAGAATGAGTTAGATAATGCCAGAGATTAAGATGGAAAAGGAAGCCCAACTGCTCAGACAAAGGATTCCCTTCCGATTCAATTGGAAAGCTTGGAACACAAAAGGTCAGCTCATTCACAGAACTTAGCCAGCCCATTCAGGTAGACCTTCTTCCCCAGCCAAACAAATCTCCATAATCAAATAACAAAAGATTCCTTCCAAGGTGCACATTCCAAGTAAGTAGACAAAGCCACAGCCCGCAGGGAACACAGACAGGAAACACAAACAGCAGGGGGCCCAACCACAGAGCGCCTCCTCTCTGAAATCTGGCAAATTACACTTCTCTCAAGTTCCTAGGGGGCGGGAACACTTTTGCATAGCAATGACCAAGCTCTCCTATATAAATGGCCTGTGGGGGAAATACAGGTGTGGCCACCTTCCAACCAGCATATTCTGTACTTCTGTACTCTGCATGTGCTCTTGGAAATAACCCAGCAAACTTCTGTTCCAGCAACTGCCTGCGTCTATTCATTCCCGGCTTGGGACGAACCTTGATAAGATTACCTTCTAACAAATATTTAAAAATCTTTAATGTAAACCATTTCCACACATAGAAGTTTCTCTGTTCCTCAGATGAGTTTGGTACTCATTTTCTTCATCTTTTCCAACTCTGTAATATAACAACCAAGGCTGTATTGTATTGTATTTCAAATCCAGCTGCAATTCTTTGAAATCCATTGTCTATGGACACCTAATGTGGAATTACCTTTGTTCACAGCTATTACACACACAGGCTCTCATCTTTTTCATTGAAAGAGTTATCTCAGCCCCAAGTTTCCATTCTTGATCAGTCACTGCCAGTGCAGATCATATTAACCTACAGTATATGTGAAGTTAGAACAGCTGTTCCATATGTATCATTTTCTATTTATATCTGTACGTATCTGCAAAATTGACACAATGCTGTTCATTACCCAGTTTGGAGAGATTCCTTTACAGTTCTTGGCAATTCATTCTTGCTTTTACCATAATAAATTATTTGCAGACATGGCACCTCACTTCTAAATTCAGAATAAGGGGGTGGTGTTAGGATTCAGCTTGAGCCTTGCAGCAAAGGTGGGAAAAGTGTGGAGCTCTGCAGCAATGGCAGAAAAGTTGCCACAGAGCTCAGCTTGACAGTTGAAAGAAGCGCCAAAAAGAGCTTCCTGTGGAAAATGGCAGACTGAACAACTTTGCCTGTGAGCTCCATTGGCAGAGCTTGCAGCGTGGTAGTTTTTTTGGGGGGGGCACAGACAGGTTTTTCTGTAGCCCCAAGTGTTTTTCCGGATTAAGGAAAACGCTGAGAATCGACCCATTTGTCCTCCAGATGGAGAGTTGTAGCCAGGAGATCGTAGACAGTGTCTGCGACTGAGCGGTAAGACTACACTGGGAGGCTGGGATTTAATCTTGTTCTAAGCCACATTTGCATTCCTTTATTAAAAAGGGAAATAAGTCGTCGCCTTTCCATATCTTAAACACCCAATTTGTTTTTTTAAGTTTTGTATCTTAAGAGAAGCTTTTTACAGTAAGAAAAAGCGGAATCTTGGTGATTATAGTTATTTTTGGAGATTTTTAATTATATATAAAAAAAGTTTTGGCTTTTCTCCCCATCTGGGTTATATTCAAAGCTGTAACATTGCCTTTCCATTATCTATGTTGCTAAATTCCAAGGTTGAATTTTTTTCTCTCTACACATTTCTTATTTTGAATTTTAGGCTTTCTGTTTACTTTTTTCCACTGTCTGCTAGTATATTTTCTTTGGTTAATTTTGGATTAATTCATTAACCTCTATTTCTGTGAGTTAACTTTTTAGGGTGTGTTTTAATTTACTGTTTGAATGATGGAAGAGTTTAAAGAAGATCTCAGAGAATTACGTTGTCAGCAAGAAGATATAATTTCAAAGAGTTGTCAAACCATTATACAGACTATTTGGGACATTCGAGATGAGATTTTACTTAAAATGCAACAACTATATGAAAATACTATGATAGAAGAAGAAGATGAAGTTGGAAAATATGGTGTTTTTACTGTTGTGGGGGAAAATGGAAAACTTTCAGCTGAAAACTCTGGACTGGTGTTTATGGGATTAAAACGATTGTTTAACTTTAGGACTGCAAAGGGAACTGCCAAGCGGGGGAAATGTTATGACTATTTCAATCAATGTTATGGGAAAGAAGAGTATGTTATGTGGGAGTTTTTTTTCTCTTTCGCTGGAAAGTTTGTATTTTTTGAAGCTATTGGACTGTTAGATCTTTGTAAAAAAAATGCTATTGGTGTAATGGTGAAATATCTGGATGCCCTGGCATATTTTGAGGAGGGATAAAAAATTAAGAATATTTAATTGGACTGATAATGAGGTTAACATGATTTACAGGATTTTTGATTTCTAAGACTTAAAAGATATTGACAAGTTCTGGTAATATTTTATATTGTTTTTTAAGCATAATTAGGGTTAAGATTGTTAATTATAAGGTAAAGGTAAAGGTTCCCCCTGCACATTTGTGCAGTCGTGTCCGACTCTAGGGGCTGGTGCTCATCTCCGTTTGTTAGCCAAAGAGCCAGCGTTGTCCGAAGACGTTTCCACGGTCATGTGGCCAGCATGACACGTGCGGAATGCTGTTACCTACCCACCGAAGTGGTACCTATTAATCTACTTGCATTTGCATGCTTTCGAATTGCTAGGTTGGCAAGAGCTGGGGCTAGTGTGGGAGCTCACTCCATCACGCAAGGCTAGGGATTCGAACCTCCGAACTTGCGATCTTCTGATCGACAAGCCTGGCGCCTTACCCGCTGAGCCACCATTCCCCCTTTGTTAATTATAAAGGTAGACAATTTATAAAAAATAAGAATATTTAATTGGATTGATAAAGAGACTAATATTGTTTTATAGGGTTATAGATTTGTAAAACTTAAAGGATATTGATAAGATATTATAATGTTTTATACTGTTTTTGAGTAGTTATACCTTAACTAATAGGGTTAAGATTGTTTATTATAAAGGCAGACAATTTATTTGTTTCTATAATTTGAATTTTTTGTTGTGTAGACAGAAATATATAGAATAGTAGTAGAAGGGGAAAAAATTAAACGGATTATTTTTTAAGAGGAAGGGAAGTTTGAAGTAAAAAATTAAATATATGTATATATATATTTTATGTAAGGGGAAGGAGAAATTGTATTAGAGATTTATATATGTGTTAATGGAGGGATTTATAGAAATAATGTGATTATGGTTTGATATAGAGGAAGGGTTTGTTTGTGGGAATTGTTGTATATTCTTGCTGTGGAAAGCTGGAAGCTACCTGTATGTATGTAACTTTCTAAAAGTTTTCTCTTTTGTGTTTTTACATTTTTAATGTTCTTTTTTGTTTGTAGTGTTTTTGTTTTTTGTAGTTTTTTATCCTTGTTGTAAAAAATAATAAAAACTTTGGGAAAAAAGAAGAAGAAAGAAGCGCCAAAAAGAAACCAAGCTCATTGGCTGCCATCTCCAAACAGCGTGAAGAATAAAGAATAAAAGGAAGGAGAAAGGAGGAACGGATTGTCAGGGACAACCATTCTTCAGGAATCACCCTTAGATCTCTTTTTTTTGTAGTAAATTTTATTGAATTTTAGAATACATATTAAAAGTTAAAGCAGAAAAAAGAAACAGAAATAGAAATACAAAGTAAGAAAAAAGTAAAGTAAAAGTGAAGTCAAAAAATAATAAACAAAGGAAATATAGAAAATAGATGTCCTCCAATCTATCTTTGAACTTTAAGTACAATAATTAACTTTAAATGTTAGTCCTTCATACAATACACAGGAACTTTTCTTTGTCATATACACCTTGATATCTATAATCCAATCTTCTGGTTTTCATATAGGTTTCACCTTTCTTGCTATCTTCCAATGATCCATCTTTGGCTTCCACTCCTTGAAGTAGTAGTTAAATGTTCATTGCTGCATCAATTTAATATTTTTTATTCGCTCTTTCCATTTTTACATCTATATTTGTATCTTCAATAAAATCCAATTAGTATAACAAATAAAGGCCTTATTTACTTCTAATAAAATATAATATATTCTATCCATATTATAACTACATATTCCACTAACACATAACCTAACATAATACATAACATAATACATAATATACCAATTCTTATAATATTCATACAAACATATTCATACATAATATTGTAAAAATATGTCATCCTGTAATAACATTAATACTAATTCCACCTCATCATCCCATTATCTTCATATATATATATATATATATATATATATATATATATCCATAAAAAAATAAGCTATAATATCAACTTCTATTTATATTTGTAATCTTATGTCTCAATTATCCATCTGTAATTTCCACTCCTTGGGATAATGTCCATTTAAACTGAATATATAACCTAACATAACACATAATCTAATACATAATATACCAATTCTTATAATATTCATGCATACATATTCATACATAGAAATATGTCATCTTATAAAAAAATTGGTCTATAATATCAACTTCTATTTATGTTTGTAATCTTATATCTTACATTAAAATATTGCATTTTTATATGTTTACAGAGTTTCTCATATCAACTTTGTTCCATATCCAATCCAAATCCATATTTTCATTAACCTTGTATCCCACATATCATTTTCCTGTTCAGGTTATGACACTTAAAATATCACATTTTTATGTATCCATACAGTTTCTCATATCAACTTTTACTCTATATACAATCAAAATCCGTGTTTTCATTAACCTTGTGTCCCATATCATCATATTAAATCTCCTGTTTAGGTTATGCCAAGATCACAATATGCAACTTGTTTTGTTCTGTAACTCATGTGGGAAGGAATCACCCTTAGACCTCGAAAGACCTGCTCAGCCCTGCACTACTAGACCCACCCAGGAACCAACCACACCGGACCTCCACTCCTGCCTCCTGCCACCGCTGACCCTGCCGCTGCCCACCGGGTCTGCTACCTGCCTCCACCAGCACTGGCCGCCATCGCACCCAAGCTCCACTGCCGTCCCATGCCTCTACCCACCGCTGCCAACCGGAGCCGCCTCCTCCCTTCGCCAACACCTACCACTGCCTCACCCAAGCTCCACCATCATTCCACACCTCTGCCTGCTGCTGCCAACCAGAACCGCCTCCTCGCTTCACCAACACTGACTGCTGCCTCACCCAGGTTACACCACCATTCCACGCCTCCACCCGCCACTGCAAACCTGGACCGCCTCCTTCATTTCCCAGCACAGACCGTCACCGCATCTGAACTCACCTGCCCTTCCACACCGCCACCTGCTGCTGCAACCAGGGCTCACTGCCTTCCGCCTCCGACACCAACCACCAGCGCACCCGAACGCACCTGGATCGCTTCCACCACCACCACCGTCCTTCCTCCAAGCCTCGTTCTACCTGCCTTCGGAACAGGCATAGCCTTAACCCTTCGGAGGTCGTTGCCTCCTATATCCCAGGGCCAGTTAAGATCTTGCCAGCCTCCAGGTCAGCCCCGCCCCTTCAGTCTGCCGCCCAACCCCGCCTTGCCAAACTTTGACAGCTATCCTTTCTGAGCTGTCAAAAGTCCTGTCACAGTTCCTGCAGCGCCCCCTACCTAATTCTATGAACTGAGCCACGTACCTTGTTAACTGAAGCCTTGTCAGTCCTTTCCTTGAGTGGTCATCAAGTCCATGTTCTAAGCAGCGTATTTGTCTCCAACTTTGTCTTGTCTGATCCCAGAGTCAGTGGTCATAGCTGCCAGGAACTAACTGTACCAGATTGCGTTTTGCAACACATTCGGAAGATACTTACTTGGGGCTTGTCATTAAGAACCCTGATCATCGAATGTAACTAAATAAAACCGTTAAATCTAACCTGTGTGTCAGTCTTAAGTCAGAACAGGACAGGTGGGATGGGGTGGGGAGAGACAATCCCTGTCAGGCTTTCAAGCTTTTGTTATCTGTATACTACTAAAACTCTCATTGTGTTTGTTTGTTTGTCTGTTTGTACCCTCAAGTTAGCCCAAATGGTGCATTATACCACAAACATTTTTGAATCAAGATACCTAAAATCCGCTAACTTAAAGAATGTGTAAAAAATCCACAACACAAAGTTGTGGCTGTTGCAGCATCCCCACAGTCATGTGATCATGATTTCCAACACTCCCTGACAGCTTCCCACAAGCAAAGTCAATGGGGAAGCCAGCAGGAAGTTGGAAGTCACTCCCGCTCCCACTGCTTTTGTGCCCACCCATGGTCATTCTGTTTATCTGTTTAGGTAAGTAAATATTTACTTATTATTGGAGTTTGCTTGCTACTACAATTATTTTTCTATTTATGATATATACTCTTCTTAGATCAGGGGTCTGCAACCTTTTTGGTGCCAGGGACCAGGGGGCAGGGTTTCTGGGATTTCCACGGGCGGGAGCAAATAGCAAGCACTGGGGGCAGGGTTTGCGGGCGAGAGCCAATTATGTGGAAGGCGGCAGGTTTGCAGGCAGGAGCCCCGCGGCCCACTTCCTAACAGGCCACAGACCGCCAGTGGTCCGCGGCCCACAGGTTGCTGACCCCTGTCTTAGATGATCACAGGATCATCCAGCACTGGGATAAAAAATATACGGTGAGCCTAAAATTTAATATTCATTCTGGTCACATCAGACTGCACTACCATTCTATCAAAGGATGACCCAACAGGTCACAGGGTTGTCTAGTTATACCCTAAAACAATAAAGTAGATCTTAAGTAATCCTTGTGGTGTCATTTCTGACCTGGCCTACCTCAATGGGCTGACAGAGGGTTAATGAACAATTTACAAAACATCAGTCTTAACTCAGATCCTTGCTGGAACCTACTTTACTACCTTACATTATGAGACTTGTCATTTTATTCCTACTGGCTCCTTTTTTAAAATCAATTACCTGTCTATAAAAAGACCTCTTGTCTGATCTCATGACATCTACATTTGCTCAGGAGCTCTTGGTGAGTCCAGTGAAATAAATCCAAGGAAACAATGTGTATTAGAGTACTCATGTCCCTATCAAAGAAATATAAAAGGTTACTGAGGCAAGGAAAAAAACTCTATACAGTGTATTCTTATTACTTCTTTTTTCTTCTAGCTGCTTGGTAGATTTATTTCTTGAACTGTTTTGCAGTAATTTGACATGAGCACATATTAAGTTCACAGGTTAAATCATGGTATTACATTGGCCATTTTTGTCCTTCTATTAAATAGGCAGTAGCACTTAGATGACTTTATTTATTTATTTATTAATTAATTATTTAAATTTATATGACCACCCAACTCTCCCAACTCTGGGTTGACCTTGGTTGAGAAAGGTTGAGCTTGGTTAGTATTGGGATGAGAGATCACTCAAAAAATCCCGAGAGTAGACTAGACTGGGAATTAGAAGGGAAAAAAAAAATCACAGATGGCAATGGCAAACTACTTCCATATTGTTGCCAAGAAAACTTCATGGATATGTCTGTAGCTTGAATCATGTCAACTGGATTTCTATTTTCTTAGTGGAAACGTTTCACTCCTTATCCAAGGAGCTTCTTCAGTCTGAGTAAAGTTAGTAAGGGAATCCTTAAATATGTTTCTAGGCTGGCTGTGTGACCTTGCACCTGGGGCTAGGTCATGGTTATTTTTGAGATGTTTGTTTCTAAATCCCTTTATCATCTAAAGGAGGATCGTTAAGATTACCCTGCTGCTGTTGAGCTTGCGAAATGGTCTTAATCTTCCTAGGCACAGAAGACAAAGCAGGAAGGAAGATAGGGGAAAGGTTATGCCTGAGGCCCCCACCTCTATTCAAGGAAGGATTTTCCAAGTTGGCATGAATGGATTCCTTGACCCCTCTCTCAAACCACCTATCTTCTCTGTCTAAAATGTGAACATTAATGTCCTCAAATGAGTGTCCTTTTTCCTTTAGATGAAGATAAACTGCTGACTCTGGTCCTGTGGTGTTACTTCTCCTGTGTTGGGCCATCCTCCTGTACAAAGGTTGTTTGGTTTCTCCAATGTAGAGTTCAGAGCACTCCTCACTGCACTGGATTGCATACACTACATTGCTTTCCTTGTGTTTTGGAGTTTGATCTTTGGGGTGTACAAGCCTCTGTCTCAGTGTGTTGGTGGGTTTGAAATATACAGGTATGTGGTGTTTGCCAAATATCCGTTTTATCTTTTCAGACACGCCAGCCATGTAAGGAATGACCAGGTTCTTCCGTTTACTCTGAGTATATTATTTATACTCATATTTAAGGATTCCCTTACTAACTTTACTCAGACTGAAGAAGCTCCTTGGATAAGGAGTGAAACGTTTCCACTAAGAAAATAGAAATCCAGTTGACATGATTCAAGCTACAGACAATTCCACCTGGATGACTGAGAACCTTCATAGACATATCTTCATGGATATGTGTAATCAGAAATCAAGTTCAACTTTATCTTTCTTTTTTTAGTGGAGGTTGGTCTGACATGTTTTTGTTAGATCAGAAATTGAACACTTGAGTTCTTTAAGGATAAAACAATGGCAAAGCAAGGGGGGATGAAAATAAAGAATGTCTCTGCTTGGGGGTCGTCTGGTTTTAGCGGGGATCTTATTCTGAGAAATGTACTGTGTTGCCTGAATTCCACTGCTAAAAGAAGGCAAGAAGTAGAGGTAGGTGGGTGTGCTGGTAAAACCTGATGGAGCGATAGCAAAATATTTCACCCACTATTGTCCCTAATCTCTGAGTACCATGCTAATGTTATGGCAGTTTGGAGAAAACATTTTCATCTGTTGAATATCCTGCTGCTAACTGGTACAGTTTGTGATGTAGGGTTTTATCTTGATGCCAGAAGGAGAATGCGATTTAGTAGTAAAAACGGGGGGGGGGGGGAGAATCAATTCACTTAATCTCCCTTTAATTATTTCTGTAATGAGGGTATAATTTCATCCTTCTTCAGTGCAGAACATGGTATTAATTTTGAGAACCAAAAAAAAAAAGTGGAATGAAAGCTATATTATCATAACTAATTTTCTTTGCCTTTTTTTGTCTCTGGGCCAAAAGGTACAAAAAAGAAAGCCAAAAAAATAAAAAGGCAACGTGAAAATATTTCAGGGAGCACTTTAGTTAAACAATTAGAAAGCAATAACTGTCCATGACTCCCACCCCCCACCCCGGCAAAAAAAGGCACTTTCTCAATTTTAATCCCATCTTATTCCAGCTCAGGTATGGGCTTCAGATATGGCTTCAGTGTGCACTTAGGCAGTGTGCTGGTTCTTTTGATGGCCAAGACAATTCAGGCTGTTTTAGACTGCTCCAGCTCATCTCTGAGAGGGTGCAGGTGGCATCTCCTTTAAATGCCTGGGAGTGAGTGGTTAAGAGTTGCCTTACTTGATATGGAATGGTCTCTATGTTCTGGAGATGATTTCCATGCAGCACCACTGTCAGAGGGAGCGCGCGGAGATGGAGCGGCCTGCCTCTCTCCTAGGCACCAGTGATCCAAGTACTATGCAGTAAATAGACTCCAAACAGAAGTTATATCAAATATCCTATTTACTTTATATACATACGTATTTACAGATCACTTCCACAAGTAACAAATGATACACCATCAACGATACAGCTTTCACGAGGTAAAATGGGAATAATGGGAACTGAGAATGTCCCTGTATATATAGTGAACCTGACCAATCACATTATAGGTCACTCTCGTTATTCACCACACCCAACCTAACTCTAAGCACCTGTTGTTATGAGTCACACATGACACATCATTCCTACAACAATGGCTGCTAATTGGGTGACTGTGCGGAATATTTCACCTTTTACCTAGAAATCAAGCCTCTCTGTATAATTTATATCTAGAAGTAAATTCCTGGGTTTATCAAACCCCAACAACCACTTATAATATACTTCTTCCATTTTCTGAATAATTATGCTGAACTGGGGTTAATACCTAATGATATTTTGACTGCTACAGCCCTCCATTTAGCTATTAAGGATTATAACAAAATTCTGTTTGACATGCAAAATCTCCTAATAGAACTGGCTATCTGTGTACCTATTGCAACTATACATATCTGGAGTCTATGAAAATGTGCTACAGTTCTCTTAAAGTAGTCATGTTATCTCTTTAATCCTTTTATTGTGGTGTCTTCTGTGGTAAAATCCACTTGTGCCATGAACTATGCTCTCTGGGATTTTATTCCATCTTTTTACGTTTTCATCCTTTCTGTTCCAGATCAACAACTTGAAAGAAAATTTGGGATTTTGTTCTTTTACATGATAACAGAAGCAAGACTTTGTATGCGCAAAGATGGAAAGATGCACAAATTCCCACAATGGAAGAATGGATGGTGAAATCCTTTCTGTTTCAGACCTGACACCTAGTTTTGGTCTTTGGGGTATTTCTTTTTGCTGAAATGTCTGAACACTTCAGACCCTTTTCGGTCTTCTACTGTATTCATTTGGCACTGAAATTAAAGGAGCATCCCATCTTCTTGTGCCTTCAACTTCCATCTTTAAGTCCTACCCAGTTTAACGGGACATTGCCCTCTACATAGCCTTCCTTCCACTCTGAAGCCATTTCTATTAATTCCTACAGAGGAACATTTTCACCCTTTCCCAAATACTCATTGTCTGCTTCCTGCTTTTATGTCATCTCTGGAAGTGCAAACTCCAATTTTTTATTATGCCATCATGTTAACATTCAGTGTTTCATATCAGATTATTTCTATGCTTATCTGCCAAGGGAGTATTATCGCAGTCACAGGATCTACTTAATAAAAAAAGGAATAAAGCCTATGTTGATTCTCAAATAATAGCAGGATCTAATGTGACACAAGGAACAGATTTTTATGAGAAACAGACAATACATATGAGGGTGGGTGGGGGTTCCAACTTTTGCACAGATAGTATTTTACATTCGGAGAAAGGTCTGCAATTTGTCCTGGAACAAGCCACCTAGAATCTAAATGCATGTCTCAGAGCAGATCATATTCTAATGTGAGGTAGTCCTGCAAACCCAAAGACAAGTAGAAACATCAGAAGTTTAGTGAGAAGAGGGGATTAGACCCATCCCCACAATTCCTCTTCCAAACAATTGCATAAAAGTTAAAACCACCAGTTTTTCTTTTGTTTTTCTTTTTTTTTAAAAAAACATAGGAGTATATGCTTCCATGCATTCTTTCACATGGGACAGCCTAATTTCAAACATCCTCTGTCAGCAATCCATTCCAATCTCTGGCAAGAAAAGTCTCTCCTTTTCAAGGGAAAAGACTGGAAAGAGAGGAGGAGGAGGAGGAGGAGGAGGAGGAGGAGGAGGAGGAGGAGGAGGAGGAGGAGGAGGAGGAGGAGGAGGAGAAGAAGAAGAAGAAGAAGAAGAAGAAGAAGAAGAAGAAGAAGAAGAAGAAGAAGAAGAAGAAGAAGAAGAAGAAGAAGAAGAAGAAGAAGAAGAAGAAGAAACAACCCAATGTGGAAATAAAAAGGGATATAGTGACAGAATGGAGGAGTACACCTGCTTTTGGCTTTAGCCCCACCCACTGCTTGCAGAAGCCTTACCTGTTCTTGGCAAGCATCCCTGCTACAGATTGTTCCGTAGAAAAACTCTACCCTAATGGCGTAAGTGAACTCTCTGGTGAGCATGCTAACAACACTGGAAACTTGCACCAGCCAAGAGAGGTAGCTAGAGGGCACGATGTGGTCACACACATGACAACAGCTCTGATCTGATGGACTGTTCTTTCTCCTCCTATACCCCTAATCTGGTTTCACCAATTAACCCAAATTAAACTATACACATTCCAGCAAAGACTGGGGTTTCCCTCCCATGTGATACCCATTATGTCTTGTATCTAAACCATTCACTACCTGCACTTCATCTGGGATTTAGCCCCTACTTGATCTCTTTGGACAGTCCCACCCAGGCTAGGGACCATGATATAGGTTCAGCCACTGCTAGGATTAGATGTTCTGAAAAGACTGTAAAAGTGACACAATTGTGTTTTTTCCCTCAGACAAGTCCCTTGAGCTCTGTGAGTTCCTGACTGAGATCTCAAACCCTGTGGAAGCCTTAGCCACATAAAATGCTGTGACATAAAAGCAGAGATCATTATCAAATTATCAGCACCCTGTGAGCAAACCCTCCAGTACTACGCTGAAACCGTCTTTTGACCAGGATTGCATTCAAGCCAGGGTTAACTACCCCTTCCCTAGTAAAAGGTCACTGTGGTCAAACCTGGAACCACTGATCAATATTTTAATAGGAAGATTCCTGAATAGAATAGCAGATCCATTGTTAGGTGACATTCCATGGTACATCTGACAATGTAATATTACATATTACAGGTAAAACATAGAATGGAGATTAGTTTCTGCAGTGATCTTCATTCTACTATTTGCTGCTGCTTTCTAAGACTTGTTTGAAAACATAGGCTCACATGCCTTGTGATATTATCCCTTCATTCCTGGGTACCTTAAATGTATTTTTCACTAGCAATAGTGCTGACAAAAATAACAATAATAAAAAAATGCCGTGATAAGTTCAAACCAGAGTTACATAATCACTCATTCTGCGTTTTCATTTTCTGAAGATGACAGATCTCTTCTGGACCATTATCTATGACATTTGGAAAATTGAAAGTCGGAGGGAGAAAGACCCACCCAACAATGCTCAGATTTGCTTTTGACCTAAAAGGGAGTATGTTGTCAAGAGTTATTGATCATCTGATAGCATTTTGCCTTTTTTGTATTGAGGGAAAAACTGAAGAAAAAACCAAGAATATAAAATAGGCAGGGATAACAGTCACCTCAGAAGAAAACAAACTCAAAAAGCAGGGGAATAAAGAAGACAAATGGATGAATGTATCAGCTAAAGAGACTGGCTCATGGGCAAGGATCCTGATTCTATTTTGTGGTGAAGGTAAAGTGGCAAGCTACTTTTTTTAGGATAGTCACCCACACAATAGCAAATATTCCTGTCATCTTGTAGCAGAATATATTGAATCCAGGTGACAACACTGACAAAGAGACTTATGTGGCTTTGTGTTCTTCTGTACTTTATTGCTCACATTAGTTCTTGGAAAGGGGAAAAATGTGGAGCTCAACACCCTATAAATCTTCACTGACACTCTTCATGATATTGTCTCCTTGTGTTAGGGAAAATGAAGGTGACATACTGTACCCTCTGTTTTGTGTAAAGAGAAGCCACTGTATGCACATCAGAAAATTCCAAGTTCACAAAACAATAGAAACAACTACTTTTCAAAATATTTTAAAATATTATTTTGCAGCCAATCGCAGTATGTCAGCTGAAGAAAATAAGATTCTTCCATTAGAAGTAGACTACAGACCTTGTTTTACCTACACTTCCTCCTCCTCCTTTCATTGCTTATATCTTGAGGTGGAATGAGATAATTTGAAACAAAATTTCATTTACTGAAAGCACAGCAGAAAGATCTGGACCAAGCTCTGTTTCACTTCTATGCCTCACTGAAATTTTGAAATTGGTATGTTTCTTTGGAACTCTAATTGTTGCAAATGTTGGAGCCATGACAGTCATGCCAAAAAGGAAAAGAAAAACAAAATAGTTGTTTATATAAAATGCAATGGTGGGAAGAGCCAAAATATTGGATTAAGTAATCAATAGGCTTGGCCACAAATCTAACTAACTTTTGCAAACTGGTCATTGGTTGACCCAAACTTTACATGGACAATAAACAGTTGTAAGATGCTAAGGGAAGACATGGTGTCATCTAATCACTATTCAGTCTCACGTCTTCATAATTTTCTGAGCTGTTTCAGTTCACCAATCAGACCTAACAGCTATCTGATCTATTCTATGGAAAAGATGAAAAAGTTAATACATTATACTTGTGTCCCAATCCCTGACAATCAACCCCACTACATTCATGGACATGGACATAATAATTCCTTACCACTTCCTCTTTCCTTTGAACAAAACCTCCCCAATTTGACTATCTGAAGTTTGGCAGATAGAAGGGGTTATTTTCAGCTTTTCCAGAAGAAAAGCATTATAGACTCTACCCTTTATTTCTAAAAAAAGAAAATAGACACAGATATAGACCATGGCACTGGGGGGGGGGAAGTGTATTTTTGTTTTTATCTATGTTTCTATGGATCGTAGTGGGCCACCTAGAATCGTTACATGAGATAGGTGGCCATGTAAGTCCTGTAAGTAAGTAAGTTGGAGGAAAATTCTGAGAGTGCCTTGGACTGCAAGATCAAACCAGTCCATACTCCAGGAAATAAAGCCAGACTGCTCACTTGAGGGAATGATATTAAAGGCAAAACTGAAGTACTTTGGCCACATAATGAGAAGACAGGATACCCTGGAGAAGATGCTGATGCTAGGGAAAGTGGAAGGCAAAAGGAAGAGGGGCCGACCAAGGGCATGATGGATGGATGATATTCTGGAGGTGACGGACTCGACCGTGGGGGAGCTGGGGATGGCGACGGCCGACAGGAAGCTCTGGTGTGGGCTGGTCCATGAAGTCACGAAGAGTTGGAAGCAACTGAATGAATAAACAACAAGTAAGTAAGTAAGTAAGTAAGTAAGTAAGTAAGTAAGTAAGTAAGTAAATAAAATATAGCAAGTGCCAGGGAGATCTGATTTTAGGAGATAGGCAACATCCTACTCCAAGTAGTCTAACCTGCCCAAGGATCCTCATCATCCAACACAGTGCTTTTCCACCTCTCTATCTTTCCAAACAATGGTAACAACTGGGCAGTCAAGCCTCTTGCTCTGAGTCTCATTCTTCAGGGACAGAAACAGGAGGGGTGCATGATTGCACCTCTGAAGTTTGACACTGCAGTGAGACTCTGCAGTCTTATCCTGCTCCACTTCTTCTTCTGTTAATGGTTCATATGCCAAGAGCACGGCATACTAGGGAAGCCATTATTTTAAATATTTGAATCTTTGTACATGGGTGTTGACATATTGAGTCAAGTCCAGTAATATCCAGACAGGCAGTGCAGTGATTTGAGGACTGGTATCATATGATCCTACTTGATTATTCCATCTAGTCTGGAAGATGCATGTTATTCCATAGCAGTAACTCGATGGTAAGGTTATGAGGCATGAGTCAGACTGAGACAGGCTGTCCTGATCCAGGAACAAGCATTGTTGTGGAGCAAGAGTAAGATAAACCTAGGGAAAAACTTGCTCTGTAATTAAGTCACGTGTACACCTAGTGATAGCTTTGAATTAAGACTACCATACTTGGGCTACTAAAATAGCAGCCAACAGCTAGCACTTTCTGTACCTTTTTGCTTCCATCTGGATTTTTGCAATCCAGATATAGTAGCTCAATCTGTCTCCAGGAAACACTCTATACTTTCCAGCTGTTCTTCCAGGAGGAGTGCATTACATGCAGAAAAAGCTTTTCCCTAATTCCCATGAAGATATTCCCCTCAGGCAGATTTCACCATATACTTCCCTTTCCTTCACTCATTCTTTGACTCTAATCTGGTGACATTGCAATATTTGCAACTTATAAACCATAGCCAAACTTATTCTCTCACAAATTGGCTGAATTGTTGCTGAGAAAATACAGAAAGTCTGGCGAAAGCTTTGGCTCAGAAGGATCCAAATGTTCAACATTCCCCTGAACCTGGAAAAGAGCTGATCTAAATATTTTTTCCCACTGCAAAGAATAGGAAGGACGGTGAGACACAAACTTCTCTCCTTCTGCCTTGCTTGTCTGCAGCTGGCAGAGCATCGGGCTTAGTAAATCACTCTGATTTTTGCAGATGCTCTCTAAAAGATTTGGGAGTTTGCATTGTTTTTTCTTTGCACCACCTTCTTTCAGCCTTTTGGCTTTTCGTTTCAACTGTTAAATCTCTGTTGTGTTTCCTTTCATTTCAAAAAACACTAGGAGAATTATGAGGGTTAAAGGAAACAATAAAGTGATTTATCAAAGCCATTTACCTGCAGGTCCATGTACCAGTTTTTGTTTGCAAGTGTATTTATTTACTTGTGGGGAAAATCTCCTTGCTTTTTAAAGTGCTGGGATTGAAAGGAACATTATTCCTCATGATGTCCATCAGGGTATCTAAAAGAACATTTTCAGTGCCAAATTAATGAGGTATTCATTTTTCTAGAATACTATCTTCCTGGAACCAGGTACGGATGGCTATGTCCAGTGTCCCCAGGGAGCCAGGGAGCCAGCCTTGAAGCAAATATGCAGAAACCTTTTCTCAACCTTTTGACCCTGGAGGAACCCTTGAAATATTTTTCAGGCCTTGGGGAACCCCTGCTCATTCAGGCTCAAATATAGGCCAGATGTTACAAAATTATTATATTTGTTTCATGTGTAGGCCTGTATATATGCATTAACAATGTTCTTAAACTAAAAATAAAGAATGAAACTTACCTCTTTAATGTGAAGCTGCCCAAATTTGAAATAATTTTAAAAATAAATCGTGATATCCCAGGGAACTCCTAGTGACCTCTCGTGGAACCCTGGTTGAGAAACCCTCCTTCCTTCCTTCCTTCCTTCCTTCCTTCCTTCCTTCCTTCCTTTATTTTCTATCCCACCTTTATTATTTTTATAAATAACTCAAGGCAGCGAACATACCTAATACTCCTTCCTCCTCCTATTTTCCCCACAACAGCAACCCTGCGAGGTGAGTTGGGCTGAGAGAGAGTGACTGGCCCAAGGTCACTGAGCCAGCTTTCATGCCTAAGGCAGGACTAGAACTCACAGTCTCCTGGTTTCTTGCCTGTTGCCTTAACCACTAGACCAAAGAGGACAGAAACATTCCTTAAGTCTCAAGAAGAGACTTCAGATGGTTCTTCCTGACTCACTGGCATATAAGAGGAAGGGGAGGAGAAGCACTTGCAAGAGACTGTTATTATAGCCTATCTCAAAAAAGCTTAGTTCTGGTCTTCCTGTGGAGTATATTTCCTGATCTGGTGTACCTCAAAGGGCTAACAGATATATCACTGGAACAACAGTTAATGCAATCATTTCCTATTTCAGTATCTCAACCACAACTGGCCACCAATTCACCTTTTATTGAGACCTGGGTTTTGAGCATGGATTTTGGAATATCTCTTGAACAAGGTTTATTGTCTTAAAAGTAACAAGAATAAACAGCTGGCAAGGATAGTTCTGTAACTGGACATAACTCCAGGAGACATCAAGTTGACTTTTTAAAGTTTGCAGATGAAAACATGCAATTGTTCTACCATTTCGATCTTGGAAATCTGATTTACTGCTACATTATTCTATATTATATTAAAAGATCCTTCTCTGTTCCTCAGTGAAGTGATGACATCAGGGCTTTATCACACATACCAACTCCACCCTGAACCACAAACCTACATGTTTGTGTTATTGGTAGAAAGGAGGAAATAAAAATGACCTTTATTCTCTTAAGTATGAAACACACAAATATATTAATTCCTTATTTGTGGGATGACAAATGTTCTTACCTCTTCTGTTTTACATCTACATGAAGCCACTGTTTGAGGTTATCTGTCATCAGTACATGATAATACTCATATGTATTGTTGAACCCTGGGCTAACCCAGTGATGCTGTCAAAGTCTTATCCCAGTACCAGGAGCCTGTTGGTATCTGGATGGGGAGGAACAGATTTCAGCTTAATCTTAGCAAGACCAAGTAATTGTGGGTCATGGATTATCTACTTCTCAAAACCTTCCATTTTTAGTTCTGAATGGGGTTGCACTTCTCAGGTGGAACTGGTACATACTTTGGATGTTTTCCTCAAAGAGTAGGTGGTAGCTGTCATCAGGAAAACCTTTTCACAGATTCATTTTGTGTGCCAATTGGACTCTTTCCTGGACCAGTACACCCTTCTCAGTCATTTATTCCCTAGTCACTTTGTATGTGAACTACTGCAATAACACAGAAATCCCAGCTGGTCCAGAATGCAGCAGTGTGAGCAGATATGATCATGCCATGGAATGGCCACGTAATACCTCTGCTATCTGAGCTGCACTGATTACCAGCAGACTTCCAGGTGGAATTCAAGGTGCTGGTTGTCTCCTATGAACCCTACATGGCATAGGGCCTAAATGTTTGAGGAAACATCTTTCTCCTTTTGTTTATGTCCATCCCACAAGATCACACAGAATCAGCATGCTGTGGGTCTCATCCATTAAGCAATGTAATCTCCTGAGACCCAGGAGGTGTGCCTTCTCTGTCACAGTGCCTGCCCATCCCCCCAGAGAAGCAAATGGCCTGATCCTGCTATCCCTTAGATGTGCCTTGAAGACCCGGCTCTTTCTATATGTTTGTTCCACTGATATTATCATCTTTCTTTTTCTGTGCTTGTTCTTTGTTTTTAATTCTACATGCCACAAGTTGGGTGGTCTTTGAATTATAAATAAATAAACCCCTTGTTTATTCATCTTATTTTATTATATCTTCTTGTCTCTTTTTCTGTTTGTTCATATACTTTTTTTAAAGTCTAATAAAATATAAATAAATAAATGTCAATGTGTTTTATGTTTCAAAATATTTTCTTGTTTACTCTTTCCTTATATTTCTCAGAAGGGGGGAATAATGTGAGATTTTTCCACCTTAATTAATTTTTATTATGAAGTGAACCTTACAGGGAGTTGCTTATACTGCTGTCATCAGTCCTTTGTTGCTTTAGGTGGCTTAGTTTGAGACTTTTTACTACCACTAATACTATCATTAGTATTAGTAATACCAATAATAAATTTTATACCAATTTTCAACTTATGTACAGCACTTTAAGCTTGCTGTACATAGAGACATAGATTAAAAGTTTTATAAGGATGGTTTTATTAGTTGTTCAGAGGAAGAAGAAAAATGGATTTGATTTGATTTGATTTGATTTGATTTGATTTGATTTGATTTGATTATGTGCCATCAAGTTGTTTTCAACTCCTAACAACCACATATGGCAAACTATCCCTAACCTGTTATTTCAGGTCTCCCAATGGTGCACTTATCACCACTGTAAAAAAATGGATATCTGACTATATTTTACTAAAGCCTGCTTCAGGGCTAAATTGTATAGAGCATGAGTAGGTATGCCAGCCTCAGGTCTTTGTGCCATGCCCATACCTTTGGTTATTCTGAGGTCTGAAGAGTAGGACTGTCATATCTGAGCTGCAAAAATCCCAACAACGACTAGATGGCAATTGAGAGTTAGAGTATTCTGTAGCTCTCCTATGTCATGTAAAAAATCCTGCCATCAGGATTTTTGCTGCCCAGATATCGTAGCACTAATAAAGGACAGCTCTATTCATTCAGTCTAATTTACAACCATGATAATAAAGGGTCGCTTCCCTTCAAAATTCTCATTTGAATGCAATGAGGTAAGGTGGGAAGGGACCATTGGACATGCCCATCAAGATAGATAGATAGATAGATAGATGATAGATAGATAGATAGATAGATAGATAGATAGATAGATATCTGTATATATAATTTTTATTAAGGATTTTTACAATAGTAAAATCTAATACAAACTAAAAGAAAGAAAGAATAGAAAGAAAGAGTGAAAGGTGCAAAGGAGAAGGAAAAAACATAGAAAATAGAAAGGAAAAACAAGGGAAAAGTAAGAATATAGTAAAGAAAGAGAAAAGAAATATACAAAGTGACTTCCAACCTTCATCACAACATGTATAAACAATTTTTGTAACTCTTCATCCCCTCTTAGTTTACAACCAATTATATCTTCATGCCATACCCCATCTCTTATCTATAAACAAATCCATAAAGCATCATATTTTCAGTCCTAGTGTCAGCAGAAAGTCCATTAAGGGTTGCCAGAAATAACAACAAATCTTATTTTAACCTTGATCAAATAAACCAACATTATATTCCTTCCTTTTACTTCTAACAGTCTTAATATTTGTCAGGAACGAAGCCGTTTTACGTTCTCGTGTGGAGTCAGAGGATGAACTTACCCAGAGAGAGGATCGAAAGCAGAAACAGAGAGAAGGGGAAAGCCTGGAAATGCCTCTGCCTCTCAATGCATGCGAAAGAAGGGCTGACAGATGTGCAGAGCAGCGAAGAAACCAGGCAGTCCTCGCGTACTGGCAGAGAGGCCAGCAGAGGGCGAGCATGCACACAACAGGACCAGAGGCTATATAAGGAGAGCCAAGCTGAGGTAAACATTGCCAGGGACAACCGATCCATTTGAGAAATGCCATGCTAAGCTGAATCCTGAGTTTACAAGCTGCCTCGAACTAAATATATGAAACATGAGCTTAGTAACTAATTTGAAGAAAGTGACTTTACACATAGCCACGTGATTACAAACAAACACTTATTGTTGAGTTTTTTAATAAGAAGATTTTATGAGGTAAAATACCTCAGTTCTTGTTAACAATATATCATTTAATTACCAGTTCAGTTGAGAGTATTTGTTGGGACAGGACAATTTAGTCCATTCAAATAATGTAATAGAATTTGATTTCTTTTCATTTCTTCTTTGTGCCTTCTCACAAGATTCTTCAAAGCTTTAACAAGCCTCTTTTGTAAATCCAATATAAAAAAAATTATGCAGGGCACTCTCTTGTTCCTCATCTGCCATTTCTTCCATAACATCTTTTGGACACAGTCTATCCATAGAAGCAAACATCACTATTAACATTGTTGATAATGAAGAGAAAATAAGATAGATTATAGCCACGAGGGGATGTTTGGAGACCAACTCTATAGTTAATATGTAGAAAACAAAGATAATAACTATATCATCTACCTATCTATCTACCTACCTAACTCTCCTATGATTTTACAGTATCTGGTATTTTTCTTTATATTTTAATTTTGAATAAGTCAGTGAGGATAGGCTTTCAACTTTGTTTTTCTTGTTTTTCAGGTGAAATCTTTGTCCTCATACAGATAAAATAACATCTCTGCTCACCAGGAGGCAGAAAGCACCATCAAAGAAAAATGACCCATGAAAAATCCTGGTTAAAAGCCAAAATAAAGAGCTAAACAAGGAAAAGCAGAAAAGGCAGTTTGCAAGCAAAACTAAGTTGAAGCACAAAGGATCACAGTAATGCTTAGCTCTGTTGTTGCTGACCATATTCTCATGGGAAAATCTGGGCACTGTTTGAAGCTGAAGTTAACACTATGGTATTCCTAACTCTTCTTTTATGAGATCAGATGAAAAGTCACTTTCCAAGGTATATAGTTATATGTTCAATCTAATTTATCCTTTCTTTTGAACTGTAATCTGCTTCAGATTTCAAAAGAATTCCCATTATGAAGCAACTACAGACAAATGTATTTTATATTCAATCTGAGATTTGGGACACTGAGAAGATTTTTTCCCAGTCATGCTTTTATAGTTTCATCCAGGCACTACTTTCTTTGTAGAGTTCCTGCATGTATATTTTATGCATATGGATATACAGTAGTGAATAATTCAAGGGACTGGATACACATACTACAACAGGATGTGATGCTTTCATTTTATCTGCTGTGGTTAAAGAAAAAGAAACATCCATCAGGAAATTTACAACACTGATGTCCTTTCTAAATATTTAATACATTGAAGCATCAAAGTCTATTTTTCTCTGATAAGTGCTTAATTATGTCAGTCTCAAAATGATGCAATGATAAAGCTGGAATTATTTAAATTGGATTTAACTTAGACTAGGCGCTAACTGTGGAATGAAATGCTTTCAAATGTTTTATGTTTTGAATACTCTATTATTCAAAATGATGCTATGTCAAAAGCATTTCGCCTAATAAACAGTATCTCAGGATTTGTCTGAGGTATATTTTTCTCTCTCTCTTCCCTTTTTTTCATGAACCATGCTCAGATTTTAAACCATCTAAGGAAGCCTTTGTAATCTGTTCTTCCTAGATGTTTTACATTGTTATTTAATATATACCATAATTATTGTACACCAAATGTCACTCAGGAACACCAAACTTCACAAATGTAATATAAGGAAGATTTTCAAGTCAACTCTCCTGCCCTGTGTTGGGTTATATGCATGCAAGGCAGCAAAGGGGCTGCATGTATAATACCAAGAAGACAACACTTCTTACACGATGCATTCATGTAAATCTTTATATTTGGGAATACAAGACACTAGTGTATTCATGCATGTACAGCATTGAATTTCTCTGTGCTTTTCGTCACACATCTCTCTATATAATTTGATGGCACTAAAAAGTGTGTTGCTTGGTATAATAGGAAAGACTTTTCTGTGTGCTAGAAATATAATCACTGACATATGCAAGTCATTAGTGGATGTTGATGATATCAATTAATGAATTAACCCTTGGTTGCAGGGAATCCCTGTCATTAGAGACGGCCTTGAAAGTGTAGCCTGATTTTCACTGAAGCAGTGTGATTCCGATTCAGCAAAGAGGAACATCAACACAAATGAGACTGTGCACTTCACACATATAGATGTATTTATCTTTTAAAAATTGTATGCTGCCCCAATCAAAAGACTCTGGAGGCTCACACTTACAAAATCTAAGACAAAGTAATAAAAATCAGACAAGAAACTATAAAACCAAGCACTTAAAACATGGCAAGGGAACAGCAGCCCCAGATATCACCTCTTACTTCCCAAAACCTGGCAGAAGAGCAAGGTCTTAACCAGCTTATGAAATTTAAAAGAGGAGGCCAACCTAAACTTGGGGGATGGGGGGAGCTGTTCTACAGGGCTAGAAGAGCAATCAAGAAGAGAATATTTGTAGCTCAGGGTTGAATTATAGAGTCCTTGGTGTTCTCTGAGTCTTGTTGTTTTCTTGCAGGTGTTTCATTGCCAGACTTATTAATTAATTAATTAATTAATTAATTTAATTTGTATCCCGCCTTTATTATTTCTATAAATAACTCATACAATATAATATACAATACAAATCTTTATTACGGTCATAGACCAGCATAAGGAGGATAAGGTAAAACATACAAATAAGTTTAAAATATAAATCTAAATCTAAAACACAGGTCTAGAGGAGGAGAAAAAAGGGGGGTGAAGGCATTGGGTAAATATAGAGGAGCATACGATTATTATAACTGGAAATGTATTACTCTAGTAAATTAATATTGAAGGCTAATTTGTGATATCCGTCATCATCCAGCGAATTTTAAGCGCTGCCGCACAGAATCTGGCAACATTGTATGTTGTGGTAGGGTTGATGTCTGACAGCAGCAGGGAGGTATAAAATTGTCCTGAGGGTCCCGGGTATTTGTACAACAATGGTGTAATGAGACTAGCACGAATGTCTCTATAAAACAGGCACTGAAGGAGCACATGCTCTGTAGTTTCTATGTGGCCAGAGTCACAGGGGCACTGTCTCTCCTGATAAGGGATCTTTCGATATCGGCCTTCGAGGACAGCAGATGGGAGGGCATGACAACGTGCCAATGTAAAAGCTCTCCAATGGTTGGGTACCTCTAGTTTAGACAGGTATAACATGGGGGAGGCACAATACCTGCTGGATTCATTGGCAATAAAGGTTGGAGAGCAGGCTAGATTCAGTTGGCGTTCTGTGTCTATTACACGCTGTTTGATGAGTACTTTGGCCTGTTTGTAACCCATGCTGAGTAGCAGCCCTGGAGAGAAGCCCAGGGATGAAATTTTGTTTGCCACTGCTTGTTTCCATTTGGATTGGAAGTCATCGCTCAGAGTTAATGGGGCAAGGCCAAGAGGAAAAAGCGATAGTCTGAGCCAGTAATTGAGTATGAACACCCACATCCTTGCCTCTATTTTCATGTATCCTGTCTCTAGTCTCAGAGTGGCATTAGAGACACATTTTGGTACTTGAAGGGCCGAACTTAAGAATTTTGATTGCACAAGTTCTAATGGAGTAAAGTTGGAGAAGGGGCCCAGTTGGGCTCCATACAGGAGTTGTGCTATTGGCTTGGCTTCAAATAGTTTGAGTGCTGCAGGAATGTAGTGACCTCCCCTTGACTTGAGATATTTTAAAATGGCATTTGAGCTCCTTTGTGCAATCTCAGCTATGTATTCCCCATGGGCTTTTCTGCTATTGTCAGAGTGGAGGACTACTCCCAGATATTTGAAACATGGGACCTGCTCAATTTTATGACCATCTATGCGCCAGGAGTGACTCTTGGGTCTTTTGGCAAATGCCGTGATTTTGGTTTTCTGGTAGTTGAGTTGCAGCTGATCTTCGTTGCAATAATCTGTTAGTGCTCTCAGTGCTCTTTTAAGACCAATAGGTGTTCTTGACAATAGTGCTGCATCATCTGCATAGAGTAGAGTGAAAATATGTCTTCCCGCAAGTTTTGGGGGGTGAAAGTCCATGCTGTGAAGATGGTCCACCATGGAATTGATGTAAAAGTTAAATAAGAGTGGGGCCAGGATGCATCCTTGCTTGACGCCTTTCTCAGTTCCAACGGCATTGGTAAGGTGGCCCTGGGGGTTACATCTTATTTTAAGTGAGGTCCCTTCATGTAGCATGCGTATTAAGTAGAGTAGCCGTCAGTCAATAGAAGAGGCCTCCAGTTTTCCCCATAACTTAACTCTGGAAATGGAGTCAAAGGCTGCTTTAAAGTCTATAAAGGCAGCATATAAGGAGGTTGTGTTATGGGAAGTATATTTTTCTATTAATTGTTGTAATACTAGGCACTGATCTATGTATTGCCTTCCCTAAAGCCGGCTTGCTCTTCGGCAAGTATGTTTTCTTGTTCCAGCCAGATCTGGAGTTTCCCTTGCAGATGTCTTGCATATAGTTTACTGATTGTGTTGAGGAGGCTGATTGGTCTGTAATTTTCAGGGTCATCCTTTTTTCCTTTCTTTTTGTAAATGGGGACAATGATTGCAAGCCCCCAATCCTTGGGAATTTGACCGTAGTTGTCAATGCAGGTGAAAAGTGATGCTAGTGTGGGGGTCCAGAAATCCAAATTGTTTTTAATGACCTCTGATGGAATTAGATCTTCTCCTGGGGCCTTTCCTAGTCTTAGTTGAGCAACAAGGTTCTTGATCTCCATATATAAATAACTCAAGGCGGCGAACATACCTATTACTTCTTCCTCCTCCTATTTTCCCCACAACAACAACCCTGTGAGGTGAGTTGGGCTGAGAGAGAGTGACTGGCCCAAGGTCACCCAGCCGACTTTCATGCCTAAGGCAGGACTAGAACTCACAGACTCCTGGTTTCTAACCCAGCACCTTAACCACTAGACCAAACTGGCTCTATACCAACAAATCAAAGGAACACCGATGGGATCACCAATTTCAGGACTCATTGCAGAGATTGTAATGCAGCGTCTAGAAAGGATAGCACTCCCATGTATACAACCCAAAGTATGGATCCGGTATGTAGATGACACCTTCGACATAATAAAAAAGGAACAACTGGAGGAAACACATGAAACCATCAACAACATCTTCAATGGAATAAAATTCACAAGAGAAGAAGAAAACAACAACACACTACCCTTCTTGGGCATCCTCATTAGTAGAGGAAATGATGGCAAGCTAGAATCACAAGTCTACCGGAAATCTACCCACACTAACCAAGTGCTCCATTACCAAAGCAACAACCCAACCTCCCACAAGAGGAGCTGTGTAAGAACATTATTCAGACTAGCACTAATACACTGCAGCAACCCAGAACACCAGAAAAAGGAAACAGATCATCTATACAGTATCTTCCAGCAAAATGGATACCCACTCAACTTTATCAAAAAGTGCCTGACTACTCAACCCATTACAACACAACCAACAGAAACTATAAAAAGGATAACACTACCACACATCAGAAAAATCTCAGAAACTACCAACAGACTGTTACAACCACACGGCATGCTATGGAGATCACAGGAGAGGAAGGAGGGGGTGCATTCCAGGGGGAGAATTTGTAGCCAAATACTCAGGCAGCAATACTGCACCCTCACAACTTCGAGCAGATGCCCAAAAGGGAACCAGATACAGGTCTTAGCAACTGGAAGGCAGGCGGGGGATTTCTTTGCCAGAGTCAAAGCTCAGCAGCAGCAAGACCCATATGTGTGGGCCAGGATGGATGACCTCCAAAGGTCCACGCAAGATGCTGTTTCTCCATTCACAGTGGACAAGGGTCTGCTTTGGCATAGCGGTAGACTGTACAAGTGTTGAAGCTGTGCCACAACAACCAAACAGCTGGACATGGATGCATGTTCAAAACACTCCATAGGGCCTTAAGAGACTACTGGTGGCCTAAAATGGCTGCTGAAATAAAATCTTACATTGCCTCCTGTCACACATGTAGGCACCCAAAACCTCTTCCAGGGAAGCTGGCAGGTTTTTTTGCAACCCCTGCCCACCCACCCCCCAGCCTTGGGACACGATCTCCATGGACTTCATTACTGATTTGGCCCAGGGGTTTACTTCTGTACTAGTGGTAATGTATCTTTTCACAAAAATAACACATTTCATTCCCTGCAAAGGCCTTCCTATGGCACAAGCCACAGCACAGTTGTTTTTGGATCATGTCTTTAGGCATAGAGGCATGGTAAATCACATAATAAGTGACAGGGAAAGTCAATTTACTTCCAGACTTTGGAAGGCACTCTTACAGTCATTGGGGGTGCAGATACATCTGTCCTCAGCGCACCACCCATCAACAAATGAAGAAGCTGAGAAAACTAACCAGGTATTGCAGCAATATCTCTTGTGTTACAGCACTTACAGACAGGACAACTGGCCTACATTGCTTCCATTAACAGAATTCACCTATAATAATTCTGTGCATTCCTCTATTAACATGTCTCCTTTTCAAGCACTCTACAGGGTTAATCCTCGAGTGTTGTCCACTTCATTGCAGTAGGGATCAGTTCCTGCAGTGACAGACTTTATCACAGAGCAACAGGCAGTGCAAGATGTTTTAAAGGAGCAGCAGAACAGTGCAAAGGCTGCTTACAAGAGGGCTGCAGATGCCCACAGGCAAGAGGGACCAGCGATTTCAGAAGGAGACAGGGTGTGGCTCTCTACCAGGTTTTTAAATTCAAGCAGGCCTTCCAAGAAGTTGGACTCTAAGTTCATGGGCCCTTTCACCGTGGTGAAGCAGGTAAACCCAGTGGCTTATCATTTGCAGCTCCCAGCCACCATGAAAGTCCATCCTGTGTTTCACAGGTCCTTGCTGGCCAAAGAGTCACCTCCTAGTGCATTGTGCTCTCACGTTCCACCTCCACCACCCATAATAGTAGAGGGGGAGGAAGAGTACGAAGTAGAAGAAATTTTGGACCCAAGGCGGTGGGGAAGGGGCATTCAGTATTTGATACATTGGAAGGGGTACTTGGAAGCTGAGCACACCAGGGAAAATGCTAGAGACGTTCATGCACCCATGCTGGTCCAAACGTTTTATCAGTTTTTTCCTAACAAGCCCAAGCCTCGCAGGCTTCCAGAAGTTCTGCGCTTGGCTGAGCAAGCAGTTGAATTCCAAGCAGAGGAGTTCGTAAGATGACAACCTTTACCTCCCAAAGAGGCCCAGAGGCCAGAGCGTGAGGAGGCGGGGGAGCCTCGGCTGTCAACTTTGGGCATGCAGTTCCCAAGTGGGCGTGGGGATAATTTTTCTAATAGTCTCGCTGTTTTGCAGGAAGAGCCACCTGGAATGCGGGAGCTATCAGAACTGGGGGACAGAAGAGCTTCTTTCTTTGAAGATCTACCCCCACTACCAAGTTCCCAAGAGAACTCAGAGGGACTTTTGAGTTTTGACTCTGAGGAGGGGGGTGATGTGATGGAATGTGTCCATGAGGGGGGAGATGATGCTATGGAGATCACAGGAGAGGAAGGAGGGGGAGAAACAATTGCATTCCAGGGGGAGAAACAATATTTCAATTTGGAGGACCTTGGACAGCCAGCCAAGAAGCTGAGACATGACCCGACTTAGATTCACTGGAGCATTTCTCCCTAGCACCTTTTGGCTTTTCTTAGTTTGGTGAGATTCTGTGTGTGATAGAAACAATAAAGAGCTAGAGCTTCATTCCTTGGCTCTGCGCTGCTTCTTTGCCTCAAACCCTGACATGGCATCACTGTAGCACATACAGTAAACCAACCAAAACCTTTCAAAACGTCTGAAGTAACCCAAAAGACCCAGTAGCCCAAGAAAAAACAGGAGTTATCTACAACATACAGTGTAAGGACTGTAACAGCCACTATGTAGGACAGACAGGCAGAAGACTAGCAGAGCTCATCCATGAACACCAACTAGCAGTCAGAAGACATGATGAAAACTCCTTAATCTCACAACACAAGGACAGACTCAACCATACTTTCAACTGGAAAACTGTGAGCATTCTAAACCAAGCCAAATCCAAAAATGCTAGAGAATTCCTGGAAGCTTGGCATTCAGACAAAGCAGCCATCAACAGACACATAAAGGTAAACAACATTTCATTCATTCATTGGCGATCACTCGTAGCCGAGTAAGATTGTCTTCCAAGGGTAAAATTTTAACAGTGGATCCATAAGTGGCTGTAAAGGCCAATTCTGGATCCGCCCAACCTCCCACAATAAGAGCATAGGTTTCCGGGTGGGAGACGGTCATGATGAGGGTTTGCTTGATGTGCCTTCCTTTTAGCTCTGTTTTCCCTTTTGCCCTGTACTCGTGCTTCTTCAAAGTCCATAGCGCCTTTAATAAAGGATGACCTCCAATTGAAACGCTCATGAGTTAGGGCTTCCCAGTTCTCAATGCTGATATTACATTTTTTTAAATTAGCTTTGAGAGTGTCTTTGAATCTCTTTTGCTGTCCACCAATATTCCGTTTTCCATTCTTAAGTTGGGAGTAAAGTAGCTGCTTTGGAAGACGATGGTCAGGCATTCGAACAACATGGCCGGTCCAGCGAAGTTGATGTTGGATGATCATTGTTTCAGTGCTGGTGGTTTTCGCTTCTTCTAATATGCTAACATTGGTCCGCCTATCTTCCCAAGTAATTTGCAGAATTTTTCGGAGGCAGCGTTGATGGAATCTTTCAAGAAGTTGGAGGTGGCGTTTGTAGAGGGTCCATGTTTCACAGGCGTACAGAAGAGTTGGTAGTAAAATGGCTTTGTAAACAAGCATTTTGGTCTCCCTGCAAATGTCCCGATCCTCAAACACTCTACGCTTCATTCGGGAGAAAGTTACACTCGCCGAGCTCAGGCGATGCTGAATTTCAGCGTCGATGTTGGCTTTTGTAGATAGATGGCTGCCGAGATAAGAAAAGTGGTCAACATTTTCTAGTGACACACCTTTAAGCTGGATTGATGGCGCTGCAGAGGGATTGGTTCGAACTTGCTGGTAAAGCACTTTGGTTTTTTTAATGTTAATAGAGAGGCCGAGCTTTTCATATGCTTCTGCAAAGATGTTTAGGATAGTTTGAAGATCTTCCTCGGAGTGTGCACAGACTATGTTATCATCAGCATATTGAAGTTCTATAACAGAAGTTGTAATTACCTTATTTTTTGCTTTCAGCCTACTAAGATTAAAAAGCTTTCCATCTGTTCGATATATAATTTCTACACCAGTAGGAAGTTTCTCTTCAACAAGGTGTATAATCATAGCGATGAAGATAGAGAATAAGGTTGGAGCAATAACACATCCCTGTTTAACACCGGATTTCACTTTAAATGGATCACTTTGAGAACCATTGTTATCCAGGATTGTTGCCATCATGTCGTCATGGAGTAGCCGCAAGATGTTCACAAATTTATCAGGGCATCCAATTTTCAGAAGGATGGTCCAGAGAGCAGTACGATTTACAGTATCAAAAGCTTTAGTCAGATCAATAAATGCCATGTACAGAGGGCGGTTTTGCTCCTTGCATTTTTCTTGAAGCTGTCGTGCAGTGAAGATCATATCCACTGTTCCCCTGGAAGGGCGGAAGCCATTTTGCGTTTCAGGGAGGATGTCTTCTGATATAGATAGGAGACGGTTTGCGATGATCTTTGCCAGGATTTTGCCTGCTGTAGCTAGAAGGGAGATGCCTCAATAGTTTCCACAGTCTGTTCTATCACCCTTTTTAAAGAGAGTGATAATTATGGCATCCCTAAAGTCTGCTGGAATCTCCTCCCTCATACAGATTTTTTCAATGAGCTTATGAAGTTGTTGTGTAAGTTCAGGCCTGCCTTCTTTAAAGACTTCAGCAGGAATCCCATCAGGTCCACTAGCTTTGTTATTTTTCATTTGTTTAGTGGCTTTACTGACTTCCTCCAAACTAGGGGATACTGCAAGCTCATCTCTTATTTGTTTTTGTGGGATTTGCAAGAAGACTTCATCAGCCACAGTAGAGTGACGATTAAGGAGATTGTAGTAATGCTCTTTCCAGCGCAGTGCAATAGACTCTATGTCCTTTAGAAGTTTAGCACCATCTATTGAGCGTAAGGGATTTGTACCATAGTTTGTTGGTCCATAGATGGCCTTTATGGCATTAAAAAAGCCCCTTGCATCATGAGCATCTGCAAAATGTTGGGTTTCTTGGGCTTTTTTTGTCCACCATATGTTCTTAAGTTCTCTAGTTCTTCTTTGGACTTCTGCCTTTGCACTGGCGTAGATTTTTTTCTTAACGGCACAGTTAATTTCTTGGATCGGGAGGCCCTCCGAACAGTCACTCATGCCCTTGTCATCTCCCGCATAGACTACTGTAATGCGCTCTACATGGGGCTACCCCTGAAGAGTATCCGGAAGCTTCAGCTGGTACAGAATGCGGCGGCGCGAGCAGTTACTGGTGCCATAAGATCGGCACATGTAACACCTCTGCTACGCGAGCTGCATTGGTTGCCAGTTTGCTTCCGGGTCCAATTCAAGGTGTTGATGATTACCTTTAAAGCCCTATATGGCATAGGACCAGGGTACCTGAGGGACCGTCTCGTCCCGATAACGTCAGCCCGCCCCACCCGTGCATGCAGAGAAGGCATGCTTCGGACCCCCTCAACAAGAGAATTCCATCTAGCGGGGTCCAGGAGGCGTGCTTTCTCTGCGACAGCCCCCGCCTTATGGAACATCTTGCCCCCGGAGGTGAGACTGGCCCCTTCACTCCTGGCCTTTCGGAAGGCCCTTAAGACCTGGCTCTGCCGCCTGGCCTGGGACAACGGAGGTGGTAGTGCCTCCTGGGGTTGGCTGGCCCCGTAGCAATAAGACCTATGCTACGGTCTCCAATCCATCTTGGATTCTATTTTATTTTATTTTATATTTGGATTTATTTTTATACATTTTCTACTTTGTATGGTTTTAAATATTTTAAATTTTTAAGTCTTAATTATTGTAACCCGCCCAGAGTCCCTTGTATGGGAGATGGGTGGGGAATAAATTAAATAAATAAATAAATAAAATAAAATAATATCATTTTGCCATATCCGGAAGTCTTTCCTTTTCTTGTCAATAATATGTTCAATCTCACTATCGTTCTCATCAAACCAGTCCTGATGTCTCTTAGTTTGGTATCCGATAGTTTGTTCACAGGCTGAAATAATAGAAGTCTTCAATTTAATCCAGTGTTTCTCAACATTTTCAGGGAGTTCCATAGGCAGATGTTCCTTGAGAGTTGATTGAAAGCAAGCTCGTTTAGTAGAATCTTGAAGGGCCAGTGTATTCATTTTACGCCTTGGTTTTCTTCCTTGGAGCCTACGATGAGGGACAATCTTTATGGCCATCATGGATCGAATTAATCGATGGTCTGTCCAGTAGTCATTGGCGCTCGTCATGGCTCTGGTGCGAAGTACATCACGGCGATCTCTAGCACGGACAAGTACATAATCTAAAAGATGCCAGTGCTTCGACCGTGGGTGCTTCCATGATGTTTTAAATTTATTTTTCTGGCAAAAAAGTGTGTTAGTAATGACAAGGTTATGCTCTGCACATTTAGTCAGAAGTAAGATTCCATTTGTGTTCCTGTTGTCAACTCCTTCTTTCCCAATGATCCCTGGCCACAAAACAAAGTCACGCCCAACTCTTGCATTGAAATCGCCCAGGAGGATAATTTTATCCTCCTTTGGTATCTCTGATAAGATGGTGTCCAGCTGGGTATAAAAATTTTCCTTGATATCCTCATCTGCATCTAGTGTTGGTGCATAAGCACTTAGGATAGTTGCCTGTTGGTTTTTGGCAAGTTTTATTAGGAGAATTGAGAGTCGTTCATTAATCCCAGTGGGAACTTCTGACAAGAGCTTCACAAGGTCGTTTTTGATAGCAAAGCCTACCCCATGTATGTGTCGTTCTTGTTCAGGCAGTCCTTTCCAAAAGAAGGTATAACCTCCTTTTTCTTCCTTCAACTGTACTTCTCCTGCTCTTCAAGTTTCTTGGAGTGCTGCTATATCAATATTAAAACGTCTCAGCTCCCTTGCAATAATGGCAGTCCTACATTCAGGTCGTTCACTATCCATGTTGTCTTGCAGTGTCCGTATATTCTATGTTCCAAAATTCATGAGTCTTTTACGACCGCTAGATGGTGACCCCACTGGTCGCGGTAGTCCAGTCAGGGAGAAAATGAGGCAGACTATGTTTAGGGCACCTTTTCTAGCCCCCTCCCCATATGGGGTGAGCAGAGTGGATCCTAAATAGGGCTGCTCAGTCGTGGATACAGCTGCCGAACTACTCAACTGCCTCGAACCTTGAGTCAGGATGACTGAATCTGTATCCACCGCCCATGTGCTGGTCCATGACTAGGAGCTTCCGGATTTCACAGTCCTGCCCCCATTGCCATTCATCAATCGCCATGGGACTTTTGGTTGTTTTGGGTTTGGTGTGGTTGGAAGACGCCTGTGCGTGAATTTGTTTTATGTGTGGAGATTGGTGCACAATGATCAGCACACAACCTTCACAGAAAAAGGCTCTAATCCAATGCCATGGGTACCATGACGATTGGTGACCTTTTGTCTGCTGCAGCCTTCATCCGCCTTCGCAGCCGTTGTAACAATACACCTTGTTATCTTCCGCCTGTTCTGCCGTTGAGGACTTTCTTGGATCGTTCTTTGTCTGGTTCCTCCCCCTGGACCTTACCACCATGGGTGACCCTACCAGGAGTACATGACTCCCGACGGCTTCGCTCACAGGGTTCATTGGGAACACACAAGCCCACTCACCACAACAAGGTGACGATCCAGCGAGGGGTAAACAACATTTACATACCATTCATAAGAGACAATAGAAAAGCCAGAAGACCAGAACACCTCCTTGCCAGCTATCATCACCCAGATATGCAAAGATTAACACCAGGAATAGCACCAGAGGAACAATCAAACAGCACAATATGCCCTAATAAAGGAACTATTAACTCAGTCGATCAACCAAGCAGCAAACAACAGCCCAATCAAGGAACTCCTAAGGGGAGAACAACACCTCCACCAACACAAGCAAGACAAGCCATGGTATATAAACAGAGAGCAAGTCCCACTCCCTTTTCGGACTGAAGATGTTTCCTAGTCTGGCAATGAAATGTCTGCAAGAAAACAACAAGGCTCAGAGAATACCAAGGACTCCACAACAACCAAGAAGGCTTGTTTATAAACTCCAATTTCCCTCACTGCACATAGTGGTGGTGATTAGAACCTTCAGCATGCCCTTTTCATTTATAGGATAGAGAGCTTCCACTTGGAAGAGTGGGCCCAGAGGTCACCAGTACCCAAGTCCTGAAAGATTTAATAGATAATAACCAACAATTTGAATTGGACCCCATTTTTAAAAGCTTGAATTTGAATTTGAATTGCTAACCAGCTGCCAGCATGGCCAGTGACAAAGATAATAGGATATAGTTTTGAAAAATGTATCCGGAGAACCATATGTTCACAGAATGTTTTTGGAGCTAGTCTGGTACATGATGCAGGTATACTTTGTGTGTATGTGTGTGTGAGTGTGAGACTCAGAGAGAGAGAGATGGGTATCACAAACTTCCACAAATGTCAACTGCCCTTTTCAAGAGACAAACCCTTGGAAGTTTTGGCTGAATTGTGCCATTTGCACCTTCTACTCAGCCTTCAAATTCTGGCTCCCTTTAACATCAGTGCTACATCTCTGCTTTGCTAAAAACACAGGAAAACAGATGAGATCGGTGAGGGGGAGAATGGAACAATTTTGCTGTTGTTGTAGCCTCTTATTTATTTCACATTGTAGGCAACCCTTCAGCCTTCTTTAATGCCTTCAACAAATCTCTTTCAAATGTAGAATCTTTCATGATCCATTTTCAAATAATTACTCATCTAAATAAATAAATAAATAAATAAATAAATAAATAAATAAATAAATAAATAAATAAATCCACAGATGACCCACTTCAAAAAGCAACACATACTTCAGGCTTCTGTCATCCAGAGAAAAAGAGGGGTGGGGGAACCAAACTGCAAATGGGGCATTTCACTTTACACCTTGTTGAAATAATTTTAAGGGAGAAACCACTAACTAGTACAGAAGCTCCTCTTTTTGAAAATTGTTATAGCTGAGTAACCTTTTTTCACATCCCAGTGGAAAGCGGTAATGGATTTTACCCCCCTCAGGAATAGATGTTGTCATAAATTTTGTACTATGGTTGAACAATCTGACAGCAGCATCACTACTATCCTTGTGTTAGTTTTTGAGCACAAGCATCCTTGCCGATGAAGATAACAGTGGATAGGCTTAGCAAACAGAAAGTCCTGCTTTATCTAAAAAAAATATTCTACAGAGGGCAAATCTAGCTAACTTCCTCACAGATTCATTATAATAAATCATGGTCACTAATCAGATGCAGTGCTTTATAAAAAGGAAAATCTTCAAATTGAGCTCAACTTCTGGTGACCTGATGGGCATGTCTATGAAAGTGGCTCGCCATTGCTTTCTTCTGGGAATTGCTTTCAGCTTTCCAGTCTAACCTACATCCCTAGTCTGTGGCTTGAATCATGTCAACTGGATTTCTATTTTCTTAGTGGAAACGTTTCACTCCTTATCCAAGGAGCTTCTTCAGTCTGAGTAAAGTTAGTAAGGGAATCCTTAAATATGTTTCTAGGCTGGCTGTGTGACCTTGCACCTGGGGCTAGGTCATGGTTATTTTTGAGATGTTTGTTTCTAAGTCCCTTTATCATCTAAAGGAGGATCGTTAAGATTACCCTGCTGCTGTTGAGCTTGTGAAATGGTCTTAATCTTCCTAGGCACAGAAGACAAAGCAGGAAGGAAGATAGGGGAAAGGTTATGCCTGAGGCCCCCACCTCTATTCAAGGAAGGATTTTCCAAGTTGGCATGAATGGATTCCTTGACCCCTCTCTCAAACCACCTATCTTCTCTGTCTAAAATGTGAACATTAATGTCCTCAAATGAGTGTCCTTTTTCCTTTAGATGAAGATAAACTGCTGACTCTGGTCCTGTGGTGTTACTTCTCCTGTGTTGGGCCATCCTCCTGTAACACAGGAGAAGTAACACCACAGGACCAGAGTCAGCAGTTTATCTTCATCTAAAGGAAAAAGGACACTCATTTGAGGACATTAATGTTCACATTTTAGACAGAGAAGATAGGTGGTTTGAGAGAGGGGTCAAGGAATCCATTCATGCCAACTTGGAAAATCCTTCCTTGAATAGAGGTGGGGGCCTCAGGCATAACCTTTCCCCTATCTTCCTTCCTGCTTTGTCTTCTGTGCCTAGGAAGATTAAGACCATTTCACAAGCTCAACAGCAGCAGGGTAATCTTAACGATCCTCCTTTAGATGATAAAGGGACTTAGAAACAAACATCTCAAAAATAACCATGACCTAGCCCCAGGTGCAAGGTCACACAGCCAGCCTAGAAACATATTTAAGGATTCCCTTACTAACTTTACTCAGACTGAAGAAGCTCCTTGGATAAGGAGTGAAACGTTTCCACTAAGAAAATAGAAATCCAGTTGACATGATTCAAGCCACAGACTGTTCCACCTGGATGACTGAGAACCTTCATAGACATACCTACATCCCTAGTGTTCCTTGGAGGACTCCCATCTAAAAACAAATCAGATCCAAATCTGTTTAGCTTCTGTGTCCAGTTTGGGTAAGCCAAGTACTGTCACTTGCTGGCTTATATAAGAATCAATACGGAGCTCTTGGTCAGCCAAAACTGCTTGATTTTACATTTACAAACAATGCAACCTACCATGTCAGCCAGCTGGTGTCCAATGCTAGAAATTCAGCTTTTGTCATCTGTCTGGTATGGTAGAAAAACAAAAAAAAGCAACACATACTTCAGGCTTCTGTCATCCAGAGAAAAAGAGGGGTGGGGGAACCAAACTGCAAATGGGGCATTTCACTTTACACCTTGTTGAAATATTTTAAGGGAGAAACCACTAACTAGTACAGAGTTCTCAACCATCTGTTGGTTGCAGTACTTAAAAACATTAAATGAGAAACATGGTCTCAGGTTGTCCCATGTTTTTCAAAGTCCTATCCTAGAAAAATCCTCATCCACCCATTTGTAGTGCTGGTGTCAGGCAGATAACTGGTGAAGAAGAAGCAGGGGGCTTCACTGGATTAATGTCTTGACTTCAAGTGAAGGAACACGCTGAGACTTGGTATAAAGGCTCTAGTGTTTTATTTTTCTACTCTGTTAGACAGAATCCAGATAAACTAAAATGAATTAGTGATGCTCAGAGAAAAGGCCCAAGAAACTAGGGCGGGGCCTTCTTTAGCCTCTTGGGAGGAAAGCAAAGGGATTCAGTACTGCGCATGCATTTATGCCCCTGGAGGGAGCCCCCTCCTTCTTCACCAGTTATCTCTCTGACAGCTGGTGTGTTTACTGGAGGATTGGTGAGGAGTAGTTAAAGAGTCTACCTCTTTAACTTAATTGCATGGTATATAGAACTCCATATGATTTTATATTTTCATATAATAATTCAGTATTGTAGTGCACAAATTAAGCAAGCATTTGGTTTGGTCACTAAAGGGTTATACTTGGGTACACTTTGTTTTGTCCTGTCCTTGGTGAGACACCTATGTAGAGTGGGATGATCATTTCATCATCAGCCCAAACATTTTGGGAAACAGATCTTGAGATAGTCTCATTGCCACCTCGATCACCTTGATTGACCAGACTGTCACTGGACAGAATCCTGCTGGTCACAACTCGCTTTCCATTCATCTCGAATCCTGGTTTTTCTTCTCCAGGTTTGGCCAAACTTCTTGACTATTGGGTCTTCCCATCTCTTTGGAGGTTGGCCAAGGGGCCTTTTTACTTCTCTTGGATACCATTAGGCAACTGCTGTTGTCCAACGGCCATCCGACATGCGCACGACATGTCCTGCCTAGCATAACTTCCGTTTGCGATATTCGATGACAACATCATTTATTCCATTTTGTGCTCTAATCTGATTATTTGGGATGTGGTCTTGGAAAGAAACTTTCAGCATGGATCTTTCCATAGCCCTTACTGCTCTTGAAAGCTCTTCCTCTTCTGCCTTTGTTAGCAACCATGTTTCACTTCCAGATAGCACTACTGGTAAGAAAGTCACATTAAAAATATTAGCATGCAGTTTTCTGTCGATCTTCTCATTTTGTAAGACTTCTCTAATGGAGTTGTATCTAGCCCATCCAGCTTTCTTTCTTATGACCAGTTCTTCTCTTTGATCGTTGTTCATTCTGATTAGCCATCCCAGGTAGACATAGTGGTCAACTGCTTTGATGATTTCGTTCTGAAGCCTCATTTGGAATTTTGGAAGGTTCCCTATCTGCATATATTTTGGTTTAGTGCAATTCACCTTTAGACCCACTATTCTGCTTTCGGCGTCAAGTTGTCAAAGCATTTTTTGCAGCTTTTGCATCATATTTTCCAGGCAAGCGTTGAAAAGTTTAGGTAAAATCTTATCGCCTTTCTCTACTGGTATTCGTATTTTGGTTTCAAGAGGGTTATATTTGTGAAGCAGTTGGTGTTTGCTTCTTTGAGCAGTGTGATGTAGTCGGAGTTGATTCCTTGATCACTGATCGCTAGCATTATTGCATATAGTGCTGTACTTGCTTCTGAAGCCAGCCTGCTCTTGCGGCTTTTGCTCATCCAATGTTCTTGTAAGATGGTTTGTAATCACTTTCGTGAATAGCTTGTAGGCAGTCAATAATAAGCAAATTGGCCTATAATTTTTGATATCTTTGTGTTCTCCCTTCTTGTACAGCAGGACAGTAGTAGACTCCTTCCAGCAGTCAGGAATTTTTTTCATCTCTACGTACCTGGTGAAGCGCTCTGCCAGTGCTTTCCATAGTTCATGGCCTCCAGCCCTCAGTATTTCCATTGTTATACCATCTTTTCCTGGAGCTTTCCCCACTGTCATCTGATGGATGGCATGTCGAACTTCACTTATTAGGATGGGTGGTATATGTTTTGTTGTGACGGTTAATGGCAGCATTGGAATGTCCAAGTGGGATGCAAACAGGTCTGTGTAGAATTCTTTGCAGAATTCTGCTGCAAAGTCCTACCTCACACCTCACAGTGGTCCAGCAGTGACCCTAGCTGTCTGACAGTGAAGTACGGCAGAGTGTATTCTCCGGAAGGTTCGACCAAGCCGTGAAGGTGTCAGACTGTTGGCCAAAGGGTTTTGCCCTTTAGGTCATGGCTAGCTAAGTTGAGGAGGCACGCAGGACACTGACAGCCCAGCCGGTGGGTGACTTAAATTTATGGCTAAAACAACTCATGAAAATGGGCCTCAGCTCCCTGCAGGTCCCTTGAACTGCGCTACAGTGGCAGTGCGGAGCTCGATCGACCAGAGGCTGCTAAGAATCTCTTGAGCCAGGCCACCATCCCAATCAACCACAGCCCTCTCACTATGTACCTACAAGTGTCAAACATTAGCAAGAGATGATCATCTAAACCATCCCATGGAAGAAAAAGTGAAATTGAGGTGCAACATCCTCGGTTTGTGTGAAATGTGATGAAGGAAAGAGTTAGAAGCAACCTGGAAAGACAGAAGCACAGTAAGACTTGGCAAAGGAGATGGCCCACAAACAACTGGAGGAATCTGTTTCATTATCAGCAAGGAATGGTCTTCGAAAATAGTATCGTGCAATATTTAATCAGCGAGGATCGGATCCCTTCTTATTAAACTAAGTCCCAGCAGAACACTTAAGGTCATTCAGGTATATGCACCAACGAGTCAGAGTGATGATGATGAAGTGGATAGCTTCTATGAAGATCTCTCAAACGGTCTGTCTCAGAAAGCAACATATACAATGGTGATTGGTGACTTCAACGTGAAAATCGGAAAACGAGCTGTAGAGGAAAAATTTATTGGGAAATATGGATCCAGTGAAAGGAACGAAAGAGGTGAAAAGCTTGCAACAATGGCAGAATCCAGCAAACTATATGTTGGCAACACCTGGTTTAAGAAGAATATTTAAAGACGATGGACCTGGATCACTCCGAATGCAAGGAAGAAGAATGAAATCGACTACATTCTGATCGATAAAAGAAGATTGCTGAAAGACATTTCTGTACTGCCTTCATTCAGTACAGGCAGTGATCACCGGATGCTAAGGGCAAGACTAATTTTTGATGAAAAGTTCGAGAAGAAAGTCCTATGATTTGCAAATCAAAAGCAACTACCAAAATCTCTTGGCAAAAATTTCCTGAAGGAAAGCATTTCAAAGATGGATTGGAACATGGTAGAAAATCATAATGAAGACTATAGCAACTTCATTGAGAAGCTGATGCAGTGCGCTAAAGAAGCAAGAATGACAAAGCCAAAAGAGATAAAAGGAAGAATTTTGGAAGAGACCAAAATACTTCTTCAAAAGAGAAGACAGATGGCTAGAACTTCTTGGAATAAAGTTGAATACTCTCTTCTCTGCAAATTAATACAGAGGAAACTCAAAGAAGATCTGGAGAAATTCTGAGAGCAGAAACTTCTTGAGGCAGCAAATAAGTGAAGCAGCATTAGAAAGTGCAAACGGGAAATAGCACTGTGCAAAACAACAATAGCAGCATTAAAAGATAAAGAAAGAAAGGAAAAGACGGCATTCCTACCTACATAAACAAACTAGACAAAACTTTCCAAGTATAAGATGAGATGAACTTGTCCTTGGCAAACTCCAGTGAGATGAGCCCATTGAAAAGGGGTGTGAGTAATGGTGGTCAAAATTCCCAAGGGATGGAACTTCGATGCGGACCTACCTGGAAAGATGCTGCATGTTTGCTCGCCTTGAAGGGGACCGCTTGCTGTAATCTCTTTGGGGTTCCCTGACTGGCAGAAGGGTTGTTAAAACCTTTCTCTCTTTCTTTTTTTGTCTTATTGTATTCCTGTATTCTTAAATATTCTTTGATTGCTGTCTTATGTTATATCATCGAGTACTTTTGAATATATTTTGATTGCTATCTCGTGTTATTTTCTTATACTCTTGGAATAAAGCCTTAAGTTCTCATACTGGTGTGGTCATTGCTTCTGAATCCAAAAGGACCTGTGACCTGACCATGCTGTGCTGGGAACAGAGCAATACACCATTATGTTAATTCAGAGAATGCAAGTGAGTCCCTGACTTTTTCCATAATATTTGCCCAAGGTGGATCATATTAGTTGCCTAAAACACCTTGGACACAGTTGAAATAGCCCACTCAAATTCTCTTTCCAATCCATAGGCAGCAAATACAGTCTTATTAACATGATTTAGGTATTAGAAGGTCTTTTGCAAATTTTTCTGAAGGCTTACTATTTATGGCAGTGGTGGCAGGATTTCCTTTTCAAAATGTTCTGGCTACGGCAATGACAAACTACTCAATTTGAGCAGTCAGCACAGTGGTAATGATATCTCCTTTTCTAAGCTGCTTGGCTGCTGGTTTTGGCAACAGCAGTACTCTCTTAGATTATCAACACATGTCATGTTCCACACAAACACATGTCACAGAAAAAGTTCCTAATATGGTTCACTTCATAAGTGTCTGCTATCTTCAGATGAGCAATCTCTGCTGCCAAACCAGGTTTATGACTTCAGCAGAAAAAGGTCATATGAAAAGTTGTAAGAAATTTTGCGTGCATATCTCCTAATTAGGCACTTTTGTAGTAAATAATTTTTATAGTGTAATATACAATTATCTATATAGATCATTTGGGTAATATGCTGTTCACAGAGTCCTGCACCAACCTACCCCAAATGAATTTTGGAGACCACATCATTCCAAGATCTTCTGTAGTTTGGAGGTGGGAAATAGTATATTCTTCTAGATAATATCATGGAATGAATTTTTCATCCATCCCTACTCTTGTTGCCTAGCTTGTCCACCAACATGAATAGCTTCACCTCCCTGGGAAATACAGTGAATAGGAAGCAAGTAACTCAGCCCACTGAGTCTTCTTCCAAAGATTCAAATTCTTCCCTTTCATGGGCTTTTGAACATTCATATGGAATAAACAAAGGACTTAATTCCCTGTGGAATGAACACAGCTCACCCATTTCTGCATCAACTTAAATTGGCTGCATCAATTTAAATGTTCTATACCACTTTCATATTTAAATAAATGCATCTGTGTACAAGAGAAAAACAGTGGAAACAAGGTAAATCAGAAATGGAAGAGACAGAAGTACATTATTTAAAGTGACAGATGACTCCCAAAGCAAGCAAATAAATAAATAAGAACATCCAGAATAGGACTCTATCTGCAATCTACTGTATTTACAAGGAGCAAGTAACAATGAGTTTCATGGAGCTTACTTTTTAGAAGACATCAGGAGGACTCTACTGTTAGTCAGAAGAATACTGCCAAGTGCTAACTTCTCTTTTCTTCCTGGCAAAAGATAATATAGAAAGATAATTGAATCTCAGAGGCCCTTTTTCATCTCATACAGTTTTTCTTTGAGTGGAAAACAGGCATTGAAGCTGCCCCAAAAGACACCTTCAAACTATTCATTGCCCTAAATGCAAAGACATGCCATGAAGGTACTGCATTGATTCGTTCCGGTTTTATGACACTTAATGTTCATTGGAGAGGAAACACAGGGGAGGGAGGGGGTGAAGATCAGTATTATTTTATATATATATATATCTGTAGCTGGTTGCATATTTTGTAATAAAAACAAGCACTAAAAATGCCTTTGTTTGAAATGAAGGATGCCCATTTTTAAATTGTTATCACTGTGCTGTTAGCAGCAACTTGGTATGCATGCATTTGTAAGAGCTAACACCATTCTTTGTGCCAGTTTTCCCTAAACTGTCTTCCCCCAGATATTTGATGAGATTTCTGGAATTTTCAGCCAGGGTGATGGCTTGGAATTGTGACTGTCCTGGTCTCAGAGAGCAACACATTGGGGAAGGTTGCTCTATGCCAGTGTTTCTGGCTGGGGAATTCTGGGAGTTGAAGTCCACACAGCTTGAAGTTGCCAAAGTTGAGAAACAATGCTCTATGCAGTGAAAACACCCTCATGTCAAATCTCTTTTAAAGGGTCAGTATAACATGCTAGACTTTTCCCCTTGATTGAATAATTTTTATTGAGAAAATATTATAAAGAATTAAAAACTACAGAAAAGAAAAGAAAGAATTAGAAAAAAAGAAAAAGATATGAAAAGATAAAAGAAAAAGTGAGAAATTATAAAATTCAAGAAAAGAGAAAAAAAGGAAAAGAAAAATATCTAAAGAAGCGACTGCTGATCTTCTCTGTAGCAGTTACAAACATGATTATTACTGTTTCCACCCTCCCAAATTACATATTGTGGTTCCCTTCTTCCCATAAACAACCCTTTTTAATCAGTAAATCCCGAGATCATCAATTCATTTTTGTTCATTTTCAGCAAAAAGTCCATAAATGGGAATAGGAAACATGTATTCGTTTAGGTTTATTCCGTAATTGAAGCATTGCTGCACTGTGTTGTTTGAATCAAAGCCATGTTGAAGTCTTTGCAGTGCTGAATAGTTTTCTTCTGTTCTAATGACTTTTTCTCAGAGTGGTTTAGCATTTTTTTATACCTACAGTATTTCTGAGCTACATTATTGCTGTATGGTATGTGTATGGAAAGATACTTTCTCCTTCCTTCCTTCCTTCCTTCCTTCCTTCCTTCCTTCCTTCCTTCCTTCCTTCCTTCCTTCCTTCCTTCCTTCCTCAATCACTCCATCATTGTTCAGCCCCTCTAGCTGTGCATGCTCCCTAAACTGAAACAAATCCCATGGATAATTTCATAAACTTGAGCGTGGGAAGCTAGAGAGGATGCAGGCAAGCTATTCACACGTACCTTTTGCCACCTTACATCTAAGATATCTGAAAGAATCCCACACCTCACCCAAGACAATTTCATTGAAATTTTAGTCCCTGATGGAAAAGAAAAAACCACAAAAGCAATTTCCTCTCCATCAAATTGAAAAGAAATGCTTTAAAAAGCAGAATAAATAACACTAGTTTGAATGTTGATTGCTGAATTATGCTGATGTGGGTGGGTGGGTGGGTGTTGGTGGGTGTACTCTGCATAAACTTGCCCAAGGCAGTTTTTGAGGAAACATCTTTTTAAATTTTCCCTGAAACATTTAAACTACTCATTCCTGCCTTTCTTGTAGCAAATTCCACAATTGAACACATTTCTATTGGTTTATGTTTGGGATTTATTGGGTGTATTTCCCCCTCCTTTTTAGTGACTGAGAGGGGAAAAATTGGGGGTTGTCAACTTTTGGAAGCACAGAGATAGCCTCAGGGTCTTTGTCACTTGGGCACAGCCTAGACATCAAAGGACATTATCATTGTGTAAAATTGCCCAAAGGCAAATACTATTTGCAGACCTTCTGGCCCCATTATGTTGAAATGATAAGGAATGTCAGCGTAGTCTATTGAGCAGAATAATAAACATTCCTGCCTCCACACTTACAGAGCCTACAAAATTCGAGCTGCTTGCTGTCATGATTCAAAGAAAAGAAAATTCTTGCCCTTTCTTGCTAAGAATTTAGCATAGCCTTACTGTTAATTATGTCCATAATGCAGCAGAAAAAGGAGGAAAGTTCAGGGTACCACACTTTGCAAGTGAAATATGGCTCATCCATTTTTAATTAAATAAGGCATCAATGTAGCCCACTTTCATGGCAGAGCTAATTAAAACTGAAATGACTTAACATCGCTGGGTGACATCATTGCCCAATTTGTTCATAGAAAAATGCAGAAGTGAAGGACCTCAAGGGAGGAAAATCAGGGTCTACTAGGCATAATATGGTGTTTGTAACAGTAAGTGTATGTGGAGCGTATGCCAGGCTATGGCTAGAATTATTAGTTTTAATTGATTGTCAAAGGAGAAAACCCATGCTACAATGTCAAAACCAACAAGTCCAAGACAGTGGTGTCTGCATCCTTGCAGCTGCTTCTCCATTCTGAATTCTTGTTAGAACTTGAAGTCAATAGCTTTTTATCTGATAATGACCTGCAGCATAGTCAGTATGCAACTATAGGTACTATAGGTCCACTAATGTCACAAACCATATTCCTCCATTTTTTTTGTGGTGAACCAGTTGTTTGCTTCTGTTGTGTTAAATCTAAATTTTGCTAGCTTTTCTTCTGCATGCTTCAGCCAAGTTTTCTTTGGAGCTGGTCATAGTACTTTCAAACCCACAGGCATGATTTACAGAGCAATCAATAAGGAAGTCAGCATGGGGCCATGTAGCAGATGTGACCAAACCACCACATTCAACACTTCTGAATTTCATCAGCTACAATGGGTTTGTTAAATAACTGTAATCCTTCCAAACTTCTGGTTCACTGTGGGAAAGTCAGTTGTGGAAAAAATGCACATGCCTGGTCATGTCATCTACTGAGACATATCTTTAAAAGATGTATAAGTGTGAAACTACACTTGGTGACTCTTGAGTATAATGTCTCTCTTCTTCCATGGGCCCTGAAATATTCATTGATAAAGATGTATGTGTTTGTATGCAGCACATATAAGTATGTAGGGCACCCTGAATAGTGTCATTTGCAAGCACATATACAAGCCATCTTAACAATAGGAATGTTACTATGCTAATATCCAGTCCTCTCCCCCCACTCAAGTCCTGCTATGCTGCCTTGTCATGGTGGTGGAGATATTCCTGGGAGGGGTGAATAAAGAAAACTGGGAGTTTATGCCAAGGGTATATAATCCTAGCAGGGTCACCCAAGGCTGAAGGTCATCCTGGCTGTCCAGCTAAAGCAAGCAGGCACTTATACTCAATGACCATGAGTTAATACATAGGAAAAGGCTATGCATATGGAAGAAGGGTTGATTCCAAATGGCTGACAATATTAGGATTAGCTTAATGGTTAGAAACTATTTATGCAAAGAAATTGAAATTCTAGCATTGTGTTTTGTTTTCTTTTGTTTGTTTGTTTTTCTGCTCAGAGTCCCTGAAAAGGCCTCATACTACCACGCACACATTTTGGGTAAAACTCAGTCATAATGCATAGATGGCAAGTCACCTGATTATAGCACTTATTACTAGAGTATATGACACCCTGCTTGTAGCCTTTGAAGTACTCCAGGATTGCACTACCAAAATTCACCAGCAAAATAATTGATGTATTGTCGAAGGCTTTCACGGCCGGAGTTCAATGGCTCTTGTGGGTCTTCCGGGCTGTGTGGCCGTGTTCTGGAAGTTGTGGTTCCTAACGTTTCGCCAGCATCTGTGGCCAGCATCTTCAGAGGACAGGAGCACAGACAGAAGTGAAATCTCTGTGCCCAGGTAGAGTGGCAATGTTTTGTTTGTTTTCTATTTATAGAGCTAAGTTATAGGAGATTAGGTGGAGTTTTTTGTTGTGTTGAAATGTTAACGAGTGGCTGCTGAGCGTGATTAGCATGTTCATTGTGAGAAGTATTCCCATGTCCTGGTGGTTGGACTGAGTTCGTTGACCTTTTGCAGACTGTGTTTTTCAGGACTGGTAGCCAGGTTTTGCTAATTTTTAGACTTTCTTCTTTTTTATTGTAATTGTGCTGGTGTTTGTGAATTTCAATGGCTTCTCTGTATAATCTGGTGTAGTGGCTTTTGGTGTTGTCCAGTATTTCTGTGTTTTCAAATAGGATTTTGTGTCCCGTTTGCTTGAGAGCATGTTCAGCTACTGAAGATTTTTCTGGTTGCTGTAGTCTGCAGTGTCTTTCGTGTTCTTTTATCCTGATGTGAATGCTTCATTTTGTGGTTCCGATGTATACTTGTCCGCAGCTGCATGGTATGTGGTATACTTCTGCAGCGGTGTGGGGGTCCCTTTTGTCTTTTGCTGATTTTAGCATTTGTTGTATTTTCCTGGTGGGTCTGAAGACTGTTTGAAAGTTGTGTTGCCCTCTGAAGATGCTGGCCACAGATGCTGGCGAAACATTAGGAACCACAACTTCCAGAACACGGCCACACAGCCCGGAAGACCCACAACAGCCAAAATAATTGATTTTTTTTTACTATAATACTAAAATAAGGGTAGGAATGAGAATTGAAGGCCTCTGCAAGATGAAACTTCTCTTTACATTTCCTTTAAACATGAGACAAAAATTGGCAGTTTCAGTGACATTACCACAATATCGGAGAGTAAGGATATATCTGCCCTTTTTGTTTAAGCTGCTCCTATCCTGTGTTCACACCAGGTTGACTCTAAACTAGCTTAAGAAAATCCTGTCCAAACAGAGGCACTTTGCCCACTGCTTGCAAGATATTCAATCCAGACTGTAGGTTGCCCCTGTTCCTATGCCCTCCCAACTTTCTGTTCTATTCTGCCAATTGCTTTCGTTCCTGTGGGTAGGTCTTCCAGGACCTACAATGCTTTAATGTGTTTGTCTGTGTGCGCGCAAAGTTAAATTTATACATACAAGGTTAAAGTACCAAACTGCCTATTTATGCAGGCCTAACCACCACCTTACCCACTTTGAAAAGTTATATATATCTCCTTTTACTAGCAGTGTTTAAGTAGCATGGTGCCTATGATCTTTGCCTAGCATATGGAAGGTTATCATTTCAAGATTCTGTTATTCTATTCTACAACAATAACAAACATTCCTGGAATCTCTGCTGCTTCTGTTTCTTGACCTTGCCCATCTTGAAAGGCTGATGTCAATCCTGAAAGCCTGTCAGAGCTTCCCTCTGTCCCATTTTATATCAAACAAAATCAAGATAGGGTTATTTTGAGTTTCTAATAGAGTAACATTAGTAGAAAGGCACAAACACAGCTGGACAAAAGTCAGAATCCCCATTGCTAACTGCCAGGTGCTAAAATAAAAAGTGAGGTTGCCAACTGATGCCAAAAGCCTAACAATGTCAGGGCAAGCCTGGCTTTAAATGGAGAGTTTCATTTTCACATCACAATGAAAATGCTAAGTTATTTATTTTCATTTCCTTAAAATCTTTGGGGGGGATGCACCCATTGGCCCCACATACTGTAAGTCTTGGTTGAAGGTGTTCTTGCAATAATGAGGAGCACTTTGCTATTGATTTGGTATCAATTTAGAAGAATAACAAGCTTGACAAGGTGAGATGGCTAAGTTTCTTTCCTGATCAATAGATGCATAAAAAAATGTAACCATCAAGCATGTTTTGCCTGATGCCCATTTAGATATATGACTCTCTTCAGTATAAAACACTCAGATTAGTTGACTCTAGCTTTTCTTTTTTTAATGAAAGCAGCCTGCTTTATTCATCCCATATATCCTTTGGCTTTGAATAAGGAACCCACCATTTTTAAAGTGGCCATGTCAGTAATGTCCTCACCACTTGCCAGCCATGATGGTATCCCACAAATAATTATTGCTGGCTGATTTCAGAGGGTTACCTGAATTCATATTCCTTGCCAACTGTTGATGGAAAGCTAGCATCAAGACCAATTAAGTGTAATGTAGTCAAATATATTTATTTATTTGTTTGTTTGTTTATTAAACAAACATACATGGCTGCCCATCTACCAAAAGGAGTTTGTAGATATTATTAAATGATATTATTGTATTATTTCAGACAATAATGATAAAATCATTCTCAGTGAACTCAGTGAGTTTTAGAGATGCTAAATTTTGATTGGTGAATGCCCGCAGGATTTCTCTCTTGTGTTTTCCACTCAGTTATGCTAGATCAATACTGAACTGATATAATTCTGAAACAGTAACAGGCACAACCCTTACTAAAGATATGAATGCCTAGGATACTTGTTACCAAGTTGTTGCACGATGATGGCATACCATAGATTTAACAATAGTTAGGCTTTTTCTCTCTCTCTCTCTAAGCACACGAGACAAAATATCTGTTCAGCTTAGCACAGTTTCTCCAAAGCACTGACACTCTACACAGATAAATAATCCCCAAGTAGCATGCATGATCAATTTGAAAACCTCCTACCCTGCAGAGGGAGGGAGGGGGAGAGAGAGAGAGAGAATGGAGAGAGAAGGATGTGGTATTATCAAGTTCCAAAGACAGACTTGCTAAAATGGACACTCGTCCACTTGCTTTGGATGTTATAGTAATAAATCAGCAAAGTTTTCAAGCCTGTAAATAACCATTCAGCCAGGAATTGTTATGTGGGATCGTAGGATGCTGCATTTGAAATCAGACCATTGATCCATTTACTCTCTTGTGTTTTGTGCTGAGTGTTCTCCAAGGTTTCTTTCAGAGTTTTTTTCCTCTAAAGCAGACTGCCATGGACTGAAGCGGGAATCTTTTCAATAAAGAACAATTTTTTCTCCATACGGATGCTCATGTACCTGTACATGAGATTTCTTCTGTAAGGCAACCAAATCGAATCGAATTATCCATTCAATCGTATCTGACCCTTGGCGATTCCATAAGCCAGCTCTCTCCATGATTTTTAATCTTGTACAGCTTCTTTCAGTTGCTTTAAATTTTGGCCTGTGTCTGCTTTGATTACATCCAACCAGCGCGTTCTTTGGTGTCCTCGTCGTCTTTTGCCACTGACCGTTCCAAACATAACATCTTTCTCCAACGATGTTGATCTCATGACATGACCAAAGTAACTAAGTCTAAGTTTTGTTATTTTTCCTTCTAGTGACATGTCCGGTTTTATGCGCTTCAACACTTCTTTATCAAGAATCAATTTTCCTTCTATCCAACTTTTTCATTGTCCAACTTTCACAGCCATAAGTAGTTATGGGGAGCACGATAGTGCGGACTAGTCTACACTTAGTTCTCAAGCTGACATCCTTGCTTTTCCAAATTTGATTCATACTCATCATTGCTGTACGACTCAGCATGATTTGGCATTTAATTTCTTGGCTACATTCACCATTTTGATTGACCACTGATCCTAAAAAGGTGAATTCTTCCACGCATTCCACCTCATTTCCATAAATTACTATTTTGATGTTTCCATTCTAAGGCAACCAAAGCAGTTTAGAAAAAAATCTGAAAGTGATCAAAATGAACAATATGGAAAGAAAGAAAAATCATATCTTTCAGCAGATGAGAAAAGGCCTACATATATTGTATCAAGAGGAAAAACTGTTGATGAGCATTATGTTCCTGCTGGACTTCACTGTGACACAAACACGATCATCAGTTGAAATTCACCTAGGATTCATCTTTACATGATCAAATGTCTGTAAAATAAAGTTGGATATAAACAGTGACAGCCATGTTTAAAATTTCCCCCTTGCATCAGGGAAGTTTACATTATCAGCACCAGCTTTAATATAACAGCTTTTCCTAGGCTATGCCACAGAAAGAAAATCAACTGATTGCATTTTTAAAAATCATAACTTATAAGCCATTTTCCCCATGCTGTAGATGTTTTTATTGATTTTATCATGGTTTTCTGTGAATCTCTTTATTTTCCATTTATTATTTTCTATTATTTTAGTGTGTATCTCTTACTCTTATATGGAACAGCAGTTTAAAATATTTGAAATAGATTTGGCAAAAGTTTTTCAACCAACTGAATTTCCTAGATGTGTCTCAGAATGTATTGTTAAATGCTCACATGTTAACAATAGAAGATTCATTCTAAATCTGAGATTTAACATTCCTTTAACTTAACCATACTTTCAACTGGGAAACTGTGAGCATCTTAAACCAAGCCAAATCCAAAAATACTAGAGAATTCCTGGAAGCTTGGCACTCAGACAAAGCAGCCATCAACAGACACATAGAGGTAAACAACATTTACATACCATTCATAAGAGACAATAGAAAAGCCTGAAAACCAGAACACCTCTGTTGGGGTTTGATAAACCCAGGAATTTACTTCTAGATATAAATTATACAGAGAGGCTTGATTTCTAGGTAAAAGGTGAAATATTCTGCACAGTCACCCAATTAGCAGCCATTGTTGTAGGAATGATGTGTCATGTGTGACTCATACAACAGGTGCTTAGCGTTAGGTTGGGTGTGGTGAATAACGAGAGTGACCTATAATGTGATTGGTCAGGTTCACTATATATACAGGGACATTCTCAGTTCCCATTATTCCCATTTTACCTCGTGAAAGCTGTATCGTTGATGGTGTATCATTTGTTACTTGTGGAAGTGATCTGTAAATACGTATGTATATAAAGTAAATAGGATATTTGATATAACTTCTGTTTGGAGTCTATTTACTGCATAGTACTTGGATCACTGGTGCCTAGGAGAGAGGCAGGCCGCTCCATCTCCGCGCGCTCCCTCTGACAGGGTTACGGGCCCAGAGGTGGCAGAGACGCCATAGACGATGGAAGGCTTTGCATTGGCTGTGGATCGGTGGATCGTGTGCAGTCTGTGAGCTGGAAGCTTTGGAAGCCTATCCAGGAGTTGTGTGGCTATTTGGAGTGATTTGGAGCTTTAACAGGTTCCGTGCCTGTGTATGTTTTTTTTTCTCTCCTATGCTTGTTTTGCAGCTGGAGGACTTTCTGATAAGGTCTGTGTCTTTAATCATCGGTGTCTGCCCAGAAGGGGCTGAAGACAGATGAGCACAGCGAAGATGTTGCCGGCAGTCGGGGGAGGTTTTCCTCTGGAAAGACTGAATGACAATAATTATTCGTCATGGGCATATAAAATGGAAATGTATCTTCGGCGTGAAGGGCTTTGGAGGAGTGTACTTTGCCCTGAACCAGACCTGGAAGATGAAGAAGTTGCTCTAAAAGACGATAGAGCATTGGCAAGCATAATGTTATGTCTGGAAGATAGCCAATTGTGTTATGTTAGAGACTGTCAGTTAGCCTATAAGTGTTGGGAAGCTTTAAAGAATGTTTATCTAAGAAGCTCACCGTTGTGTAAGGTTTTACTAAGAAGGCAACAGTGTACTAATGTAATTAGTGCTAAGCAAAGCAGTGTTTCTGTTAAGGAATGTTCTGGTAAGAAACAGAAGCCGAAGGCCAAGCTGAAAATTTCCAAGCCGGGAGAAGCTGCACAGCTGTCTTTAATTAGTTCAAGTGTAGAACAAGATTTAAAGGGACCATTTTTAATTGACAGTGGGGCTTGTCAGCATATAGGGAGTAACAGACAGATGTTTAAGAGTTTTAGGCAGGCTGATAAAGATCATGTTACTCTAGCTAATGGAAGCATTGCATCTGTGACTGGTAAAGGATTTGTATATGTACCAGGGTTAAATATTGAATTATCAATGTTGTGTGTACCTGAACTGGAGTACAATATAATTAGTGTGTCACAATTGGATAAACAGGGTTATACTGTACAGTTTGGCAATAATGAATGTATTGTTATGAAAGATAACAATGTTTGTGGCAAAGGTATTTTGCAGAACAATTTATATGAAATTGTACAAGCCAGGACAAGCAGCAGCCATCATGGTTTAGCTACGATTAATAAGCCAACACATGATTCATGTGCGCACCTGTGGCACAGAAGGCTTGGGCATACAAGTTTCAAAGTGATTGAAAAGATGTCAGAAGCAAGTTCTGGAATGGAATTGAAAAAGCGCCAAGTGTATTTGGATTGCACAGCTTGTAAGGTTGCAAAGTCAAAGGTGTTTCCTGTGAGCAAATTCAGTGATAGGAAGTCACATAAATGTTTTGAATTAGTTCACGCTGACTTAATTGGTCCACTACCAGCTACAATAGGGGGTGCTAAATATGTTTTAGTCATTGTAGATGATTACACTAGATTTGGGTTCTGTTACCTATTGAAAGTCAAACATTTGAAAAGTTTAGAAACTGGGTGCAGTTTGTGGAACGAAGGTATAGCACTAAGGTGTGTAGTTTACAAACTGACTGGGGTACAGAGTTTCTTAGTGGGAGTTTTCAGCAATGGCTCCGTAGAAGGGGCATTGTGCATAGGAGAACTAACCCACATAGTTCAGCTGAGAATGGCATGGCTGAATGTAGGAATTTGGCATTGCAGACAGTGAAGGATTCACTCATTGCTGACTCAGGGTTATCAAGAGGATACTGGGGAGAGGCAATATTAACTGCTAATTATTTAATTAACAGGTTATGGAGTGTATCTGTAAACCAAACTCCATATTATATGTTATATGGCAAGAAGCCACCATTAGCTCATTTGAAGGTGTTTGGGTGCACTGCCTATGTTCACGTGCATAAGGAAGTACGTAGGAAAGGACAGGCAAAAGCACAGAAGCTGACGTTTGTGGGGTATGAGCCAGGGACCAAGGGATATAGGTTCACTGATGGCAGGAAAGTTGTTATTTCTAGATCAGCAAGTTTTAGTGAGCACAGCAATTGGGAGAAATTACACGGGAGTAGTGAGGTATATCTTCCTAGTCAGGGACGTTTTGAGTTTTCAGAGTGGAGAGAGTCCACTGATGTGATTAAGAAGGAAGAGGAATTAACTCCTAGTGTGCCAATGATGCAGGATGCTACAGTGTTGCGTAGATCTGAGAGAGTTAACAAGGGCATACCACCTCAACGTTATACACCAGGTGATGTAAAAGTGTGTTTTATTGATTATGAACCTCGTAATTACAAGGACATATTGAAGTTGCCACAACACGAGCAGAGTAGATGGAAAGCTGCTATGGATGTGGAAATGAAAGCCATTAATTCTCATAAGGTTTTCAAACCTACTAGGCTGCCTGAGGGGCATAGAGCAGTAGGCTGTAGATGGGTGTATAAGAAGAAAACCTTAGTGAATGGTGATATTCAGTATAAGGCTAGGTTGGTAGCACAAGGATTTTCCCAGATAAAGAATCAGACTTATGATGAAGTTTTTGCACCAACGCTAAGAGGGGAGACATTTAGGTTTGCCTTAGCAATGGCAGCAGCTGGGAATTGTGTAGTACAGCATTATGATATCACAACAGCATATTTGCATGCTGATTTGAATGAAGAGATCTATATGATTGAAGCCCCAGGTTATGAATCAAAGATTGCAGGAAGGGTATACAAGTTGCAGAAAGCATTGTATGGACTCAAGCAGTCGGCACGTTGCTGGAATCTTAGGTTAGATAAGGAATTACAAAGAATGGGATTCAAGTGTAGTATAGCTGACCCATGTCTGTATGTAAAGCAATGTGAAAACGAACAGATTTTGCTTTTGATTTTTGTAGACGATTTGTGTCTTATAGCGAAAGATCAAAGCAGGGTAATTGAATTTACTGAAAATATGAAACAGCACTTTGATGTCAAAGATCTGGGAGAAATTAAGAATTACCTAGGCATGGGTATTCAGAAGGTTGATGGGGGTTATGTTCTAGAGCAGCGGAAGATTGAAGCACTGCTAAGAGAGAACAATATGGAACAGTGTAAAGAAGTTTCAACCCCGATGACAACAGATTTTGTTAAAACAGAGACTGGAGATGATGAACAACCTTCGTGTGATCATGTGATCAGTCAATAATTGGAAGTGTATTGTATTGATTTGCAATATTGTCCATCTGAGTATAATGTAGCAGATGTGATGACAAAGCCTCTAAGCATAGATAGACATAGGATGTGTATATCTCAAATGTGTATGTCTTCTATTCTGTACAATTGAATGTAATATCTATTGTAAATTGAAGGGGTGTTGGGGTTTGATAAACCCAGGAATTTACTTCTAGATATAAATTATACAGAGAGGCTTGATTTCTAGGTAAAAGGTGAAATATTCTGCACAGTCACCCAATTAGCAGCCATTGTTGTAGGAATGATGTGTCATGTGTGACTCATACAACAGGTGCTTAGCGTTAGGTTGGGTGTGGTGAATAACGAGAGTGACCTATAATGTGATTGGTCAGGTTCACTATATATACAGGGACATTCTCAGTTCCCATTATTCCCATTTTACCTCGTGAAAGCTGTATCGTTGATGGTGTATCATTTGTTACTTGTGGAAGTGATCTGTAAATACGTATGTATATAAAGTAAATAGGATATTTGATATAACTTCTGTTTGGAGTCTATTTACTGCATAGTACTTGGATCACTGGTGCCTAGGAGAGAGGCAGGCCGCTCCATCTCCACGCGCTCCCTCTGACAACCTCTTTGCCAGCAATCAACAAGATAGGCAAAGATTAACAGCAAGATTTGCAGCAGAGGAGCAATCAAACAACACAATAGACCCTAATCAAGGAACTATTAACTCAGTCAATCAACCAAGCAGCAAACAACAACCTAATCAAGGTACTACCAAGGAGAGTACAACACCCCCACCAACACAGGCAGGACAAGCCAGGGTATATAAACAGAGAGCAAGTCCCACTCCCTTTTTGCACTGAAGATGTTGCCTAGCCTGGCAATGAAATGTCTGCAAGAAAACAACAAGGCTCAGAGAGCACCATGGACTCCACAATTTAACACTCTATTTGAACTGATTCAAGATTTGATTTGATAAAAGAATTGACTATAGGATGCAATGAAGAAGCTACCACTTCATTTTTTGGGCAGAAAGAGACTTTGACCTTACAAAATTTCAGCTAGATAATTTCAAGTGTTTCAGTAGCACTAGACAAGGAGAATTAAATTAAAGCTAGATGAGGATACAGAGAGCCAGTCTGGTGTAGTGGTTAAGGCATCAGGCTAGAAACTAGGAGACTGTGAGTTCTAGTCCCACCTTACATACAATGCCAGCTGGGTGGTCTTGGGCCAGTCACTTTCTCTCAGCCCTAGGAAGAAGGCAAAGGCAAACCATTTCTGAAAAAAACTTGTCAAGAAAACTGGAAGGACTTGTCCAGGCAGTCTCTGAGAATCGGACATGATTGAACGGATTAAATAAAATGAGGATATAATATTTCAAATAATTTTATCTTCATCTTATATTTAAAAGATTAAAAAAAGAAGCCAAGGCTAATATATTTCAGGAATGTGTTCTAAATGCATGTTTCTAACACAGAAAAGCCCAATCTACAACTGCTGTCAGTGGCTAATTTTGAGAAATAGAAGAATCCAGAATAGATAAGAGAAGGTGGTTCTTCAGGTACTTTTAGGGCCTTCTAACTCAGTATTAGCATTTTGAAGTGGGCCCAAAAATGCCTTGGAAACTATAAGTAACATTCTTCCAATGCATTCTCTCTGATCAAAAAAATAGTCAATATATGCAAATGAAAGGAGAAAAAGAGTTTATGTTTATTTATTTATTTGTCAAATTTATCACCGCCCATCTCTACAAAGTAGACTCTGGGCGGTTTACAATAAAATATTTAAACTAAAAACCTATAAATCTTAAAATACATCCAATAATAAATAGTAAAAATCCCAATGATGGTAAGATCTTAAAAGGAGGACACCACTAAGCCGACCACCCCCAGGAGGAACTATTACTTCCTTTGTCCCAAGAAAGGTGGCAGAACCAGGTCTTTAAAGACCTCCAGAAGTCCAGGAGTGAGGGCGCCCGCCTCACCTCTTGGGGCAAGATATTTCATAGGGTGCTATCGCAGAGAAGGCATGCCTCCTGGACCCCGTTAGATGAAATTCTTTTGTTGATGGTGTCCGAAGCATGCCCTCCCTGCATAACCAGGTGGGCCAGGTAGACCGGGATGAGACGGTCCCTCAGGTACCCTGGCCCCATGCCATGTAGGGCTTTAAAGGTGATAACCAACACCTTGAATTGGACCCAGAAGCAAACTGGTACCCAATGCAGCTCGCGGAGCAGCGGTGTTACATGTGCTGATCTTATAGCACCCGTAACTGCTCGTGCGGCCACATTCTGGACCAGCTGAAGCTTCCGGATACTCTTCAAGGGTAGCCCCATGTAGAGCGCATTGCAATAAACTATATGAGAGATGACAAGGGCATGAGTGACTGTTTGGAGGGCATCTCGATTCAGGTAGGGGTTCAACTGAACAGGGTTCAGTTGAAGCCTGTTGTTCCCCATCCAGGCCCCTACAGCCCCCAGGCACTGAGACAGGGTGTCGACTGCAACACTTACTTCACCCAGGATGGAGATATACAATTGAGTATCATCTGCATATTGATGATACCTCATCCCTTATGTTCATGTCAGCCCTACCAGGTAGCCCAGACTAAGAAACCAATGAACTAGGTAGGGGCTTGTCTGAGACATTCTCTCAAATTAATTTCTTGGCCTGGGCTCAAGCTCATCTTATCTGACTGTTACCTTGGTAGCAGCACTTCCTCCTCTGCTTCAATGCCATTCCCTATGTCCTCTACAGTTTTGTTTTGTTTTGTTTTTTGTGAGGGTGGAGCTTTGAGTCAGTGTTGGCTCCTGGCAACTGCCTGGAGTAATCCCTGCACTTTTCTTGGCAAGATTTTGGAAGTGGTTTGCCATCGCCTGCTTTGTGGGGCTGAGAGAGATTGACTGGCCCAAGCTGGTTTCACACCTAAGGTGGGACTAGAACTCATGGTCTCCTACTTTCTAGCCCAATGCCTGGTTGTCCTGTGCCCAGAACAAGCCAACAACTGTTTCTGGAAGACAAAAATAAACATCCTTATCCACTAATAATCCTCCAGCCACCATCAAATTGATTTCAGTGTGCATTTGTCTATGCTACTTCTGAAGTACACTTTCTATGTTCTATTTTGAACACTTCTGCTTGTTTGGAATAGGTGTTCAGTTTGTTGCAAGTTAACTCCGGCAGTTCATTGGCTACTTTGCAGAGGCAGAAATGACCTATCACCTGAATTAATGTTTACCATAGTCTTTAATACTGATTATAGTGACCTTTCCTAGGGCTATTCTAATAACATAATGGTTGTAACACTTGCCTTGTAAATAGAAGGTTGCTGGTTTGAAATCTGGCAGAATTTTTTAAAGTTATGTTTCTTTCCCTGAGCTTCCTACTTTTTTCTGTGCATTTAAAAATAAAATCTAACAGTGTTCCATTTCATCATTTCAGTTTGGGAGTTGGGGTGAAACCCTTCTACCTCAGGGAACTGGAAAAAATGATGAAATGATGCATTGCATTGTAATTTTGTATATGCACTCATTTTGAGAAGAAGAGGAATCTATAATTCATAACAATAATATTATAATATAATATAATATAATATAATATAATATAATATAATATAATATAATAATAATATATAACATAACGTAATAACAATTACTATTAATATTATTACTATTGCTATCATTAATTTTGCTATGGATCTGTTAAAAGTAACATCTTTTTCACATTGGTTACCCATTGGTTCTCATAGAGGAAGACCTATTAAAATAAAAGCTGTTCTCTTTGATTCTGGTTTTCAATGGATACAGTAAAATTTCCTATTTTAAGAAGAAAAAAACCCTTTCATATCTCATCACAGATATTGACAGTATTTGGGTGTTCTAAGCTGTGTCATATGTCATCATTGCCAAGATGGGCAGCTGGAAATGCCTTTTTCATGTCCAGTGACAGAAATGAGAGGAAAATTGTTTTCCTCTGATGTTGTTCTCTGAAGCATTCAGGATTTTCTGCTGAAGGAACTGATAACGGACACTTTGTCATGTGGCACTGGCACATTTATTAATATTCTCTGAAGGACTAAGAAGGAAACAGCAAGCCAGGGCTAGACTGAAAGTAATGCACTGTTATAATGAAAACTGATTTGAAGAGTAGGGAAGGGGTGTGTGCATAATGAATGTAAAGCCAGAGGTGATTTATCATGATAAAAAATGCACCTAGCCTTCCCAATAAGTCTCTTTTATTAAGGCAATCTTGGGCGTAATGTTGTTTTACCTTGGCTTCCACCTCCAGCGAATCTATCCATGTTTCCCACCTCTACAAATCTTGTCCCCCAAGGACAGCTCTGTAATGAGAGTGAAGTGTTTTTATTATTGCTTTTGTTAATCATGCTTCCTGCATCCCATGAAATGTGGCTTATTCTTCCAGCCATAAACCATGCCAGAGTTATTGGGAGATTAATCAATACTTCTTATTAATCATGATCACAACTGGTAATCACAAGGTGCAATTACTCAATGATTCATTAGTGGAGTCTTGTTCAAATGTCAGCAACTATTAAATTTTCAGAATGCATAATTTTCTGTTTAGCCCAACAGCCGCAGAGCTAGACCGTTATGTTTCACTTTACCATAATTTATGGTACATACTGCATTCAATATTAATTATCACTTTTAAAAATATTTACATTCACAGCCAATATTTTCTTAATCTACTTGAAGATTTTTTTTAGATTAGTCTGTATTACGTGTGTATAGTGTGTAGGAAACATATGAACATGTATGCATTCAAACACTGGAATTCATTATCATGCAAAATAATAAATTTTAAAAAAGTCAATGAAAAGTCCAATCCATGCATTTTGGGGATCTCTCTTTTTTTTCCAGAGTGATGCATGTTTTAGCCAAAAGAACAACATTTGGATGCATTTCAGGCACTGATAAGCAGAAGTTGTTTGCTTTCTTCTGCTGCTAGACACAATTTATATTAGCAAAGCAGCATTTTATTTTATTAACCATGGCACCCGTTTATTTTCTGCTGGACTATGCATACCAACTGACTAGCAATTTATCTAGTTTCCCCCCCCTCTCTCTGAAGATCTAAGAGAAAAAAGGGATTGTAGCAAATGGTGAGGAATTCTACAAGCATGAAAGAAATCTAAAATAAACAACAGTAATAAGATCATTGCACTTTCCTTGTTTTACTTTACTATAATTTCTTGCTGAAATAATATCAGGAAGAAAAGAATGTAATCATTTTCAATCTTAATAATACTGGGTTTTGGCCTTTCCTTTTAATTTTCTGTATCCTTCTCTTATTATGGATTCAATCTGTCCTGTTTTTTTCACATAGAATTTGCCTCCAGCATCCCCATTGTTGTTTTTTTCTCCAACTTTCACTGGCCATGATTGGTTAGCTCTAGAAATTTTGGATCTTTCAGGTTTTAACTGCTACAGAAGTTAATCAAGCAATGTTTACAGCAATTAGGTACAGAGCACATCTATGACCAAAGCTTATTAGAGACTGGGGGTGGGGAAAAATTGTGTTAGTCCACATGTTGATAACCACTTGCCAAATTGACCAGAGTCATTGGGATCTGGGCAGTATACAAATTTAAATAATAATCACAATCATAATCATAAAGATTACACTCCTTGAATCAGTATGCAAACCAAAATACAGTTATTCTTTGAGATATGCACTAGAATTTTGCATTCTTGTTCTCCAGACACCCCCCAAAAAATGCTCACAAAAATACACATATTCATATACACTAAATATAGTTGTTTTGGGAAAATAGCATATTACCATGAACTAATATGGACTATTTTCAGCAACATTACAAATGTGAGAATGATATGGAAAGAACAGAAGTCTGAAAAAACAAGAAGCTTAGAAACATCTGTGTTGTCAGTTTTGTCTTTCCCTAATTTGTACTGGAATGAAATCCTAAATAATCAAAATTAATTTGGCAAAGAAAGAAAAGTGGAAGAAGTTTTGAGGACTTGGGCATCAGAGTAATACTGCTTGCACCACAGATGTTACTAATTCTAGGAAAGAGATGATTTCCTCTGTTTCTTTTGTGGTCATCATATTTACCAAAAGAAATGCTTTTTCAAGTAATGGTAAAGGTTGTACTTCACTCAAGACTCAATTGAGTGTTTGATGCCAATAGATCCACTGTTAATCAGCAAAGGTAAATATATTATTTTCTGAACTAATTGTACTATCTTTGCGTACCAGATGTATGTCGATGAAGGTTCTCAGTCATCCAGGTGGAATTGTCTGTAGCTTGAATCATGTCAACTGGATTTCTATTTTCTCAGTGGAAACGTTTTGCTCCTTATCCAAGAAGCTTCTTCAGTCTGAGCAAAGTTTGTAAGGGAATCCTTAAATATGTTTCTAGGGTGGCTGTGTGACCTTGCACCTGGGGCTAGGTCATGGTTATTTTGAGATGTTTATTTCTAAGTCCCTTTATCATCCAACGGAGGATCGTTAAGATTACCTTGCTGTTGTTGAGATTGCGAAATGGTCTTAATCTTCCTAGGCACAGAAGACAAAGCAGGAAGGAAAATAGGGGAAAGATTGTGCCTGAGGCCCCCACCTCTATTCAAAGAAGGATTTTCCAAGTTGGCATAAATGGATTCCTTGACCCCTCTTTCAAACCACTTATCTTCCCTGTCTAAAATGTGAACATTAATGTCCTCAAATGAGTGTCCTTTTTCCTTTAGATGAAGGTAAACTGCTGACTCTGGTCTTGTGGTGTTGCTCCTCCTGTGTTGGGCCATCCTCCTGTACAAAGGTTGTTTGGTTTCTCCAATGTAGAGCTCAGAGCACTCCTCACTGCACTGGATTGCATATACTACATTGCTTTTCTTGTGTTTTGGAGTTTGATCTTTCGGGTGTACAAGTCTCTGTCTCAGTGTGTTGGTGGGTTTGAAATATACAGGTATGTGGTGTTTGCCAAATATCCTTTTTATCTTTTCAGACACGCCAGCCATGTAAGGAATGATCAGGTTCTTCCATTTACTCTGAGTCTCAGCCCTGTCTGTCGCTGTTTTAGGTCTGGTAGACTTAGATTTAGTGAAGGCCCAATTTGGATATCCACAGGCCTTCAGAGCTGTTCTCAGGTGCTGATTTTCATTCTTTTTGGAATCCATGGAGATGGGGATGGTTTCTGCTCTGTGTGACAATGTCCTGATGACCCCTAGTTTGTGCTGCAGTGGATGGTGGGAGTCAAACATCAGATATTGATCTGTGTGTGTGGGTTTCCTGTAGATCCCTATTTCTAGCTTGCCACCGGTACAGATACCAGATGTAAGCTCTCTGGATTTCCTAGGAGCAAATAAACCATGTGGCTTCCTACAAAGGAGACATTTGCAAATATTTTCTTTTCAGCCTTTCTTATTATAGTGTGTGCATTAAATTATGTCTAATTAAATTTCAATTAAATATATCCAATTTCTTGGTTAGAATGGAAGTGGCTTAACCTCAGGGAGCTTTGGGGCCCTTTAACACTTTTCTCTTTATATTTTCCTTCTGGCTATGCTTTAATGACTGCATGATTATCAGAACATGCAAAAGAGCTCCTTCACAATAACTAGGCCATTTACACTCATTCAGCTGTTGGTACAGATGTCAAGGCAATTAGGTGGTATGGTGTTACTTCCCATCTATATGGTCAGCAAATATCTGCAAGGGAAGACATGAAACTCCTCCCGTTGGGGGAGTTGGGCAGTCATATAAATTTAAATAATAAATAAATAAATGAAAGCAGTTTTTGAAAGACCTTATTCTTTCTTCCTTGATGGGCATGATTAAGATAGCTGATTGATGAAACAAAGAATTGGTATAACAGTGTTTTAAACAAGCAAATACTGCATCTATTGATTAATTAAACTGGGTTTTTCAGAGAGAACATAGGGCGTTTGGAAAGTGGGATGAAGACCTAGTGCATCTTCACTTCACAGATGCTTCAGGCAACTAATGGACTTCTACCTTCTACCTTTAATGATGCTAGCCTCCTTATAGGCATGTGCACATTCTGCTTGAATGTCTGCAGGAGAGAAGGCATATTGACATCCACATGAACCAGGAACCTGATGGTAGAAGGTCCTGATTTGCAGGGAAGCCAACATGCCCATAGCTGTACATGCATAGACTTTCCTCCTGTAGACAATCACAATGAGACTATGACTGCCTGAAGGAAGCCAGTATCATTTGAGGGATATTGACCAGATATGGCTAGGGGTTATCTTAAAGACTGAATGGGGCCAGTAAATATCAGAAATATGGTGAAGGAAGACATTCAAATATGAATATTGATTGAGGCATTGGCGTATAAAAGTACACGCCAACATTCAGGCATCCACTGCCACAAATATACTGTTTGCATTCACATTCTAACACATGAAATTTGGGATAAAAAACCAATGGAAAGTTCTCAAAAGAAAATATAATAGGAAAAGATCATCCAGTAACAGCAGAATTTCATGCTCAGTTTAAAAAAAAGTAGGACATTGTAACTCATTAAAGGATAGTTCTGGATGATTTTCCTTGACAAACTGTTATCCTCCACAAAGAACTTCAAAACTACCTGACAACATGTGGCAAACCATTATTATTGGCTTTCAGTCACTAACACAATGTTAATCATCAGGAAAATTCCTCTGACATGCCCTGTATGGTGTAACTATAATGTATAAAATCCTATGGGAAAAAAGCTTTTCAACACTTATTTTTAGCAGAAAGAGGTGACTGGTTTTTTTTAACCCAACAGCTGCCAGCAGCCATGCTGCTTATTCATCAGTCACCATGCACAAAAAGGAAAAATTAGGTAAACAGAGACATTGATGGGATGCAGTTCCCAGCATTCATTTTAAAAAATAAGAAATTGAATATACCTCCTGTGATCCTTGATTTGGGATGCTACTGCACTGGGCTAGGCAGCATACTTTCCAAATTCTTTAGAGAAAATATGTCAGTCCATTTCAGATGTTATCCAGTTATTTAAGTTACATGTGCAGAAGGGGAAAGTAATCTGCTCTTGACACTTAATGCACAGCGGGCTTCGTTCTTCCAACATTTGTTTGTTCAACATGGCATAAGAATGGAACACCACTATCAAAGAGCAATGAACAATACCTTAACATCCCTGGGGTCTTGAGTCTCAAATCAGCACTGTGATTGGGTGCTCAACCATTTTCTATTATTAAAAAGTAGAGATGTCATTATTCAATTATTCTTCTTTCCCATCCCACCATCATACATTCCATAGAAATGTGAAAGCAAAGGTGCTTATAAAAAAAACTTAACCATAATTTATTGAATATCTACAGCCTTGACTCTGCCAGTCTCAGCTGCCTTAATTGCTTCTCCTTTTTTCCTGACAAGGCCAAAGCTATGTAGATCCCTTCCTTCAAGCACCTGCTCAAAGCTCACTTTTAAAAACATCTTTTCCTTTTGCTTATCTTCAACTCAAGTAAGATAGAGCAAAAGAAAGAAAATCTAATTATTTTCTTTCTCCTCTTGCTTATTCTGGCCTCTAATTTATATTTGATGAAGATGAAGATGAAGATGGGCCCATTCACTCTGGAATCTGCTGCACATAGGCAAGATGCTCTCACACTCACCCCAGATGGCCACTACACAACACCTTTGCTTCCCAAGTTGTACATGACTGATAACACAAACATTAGGGAAATGACCCACACCCCCTCCCTTTTTACTAGAGAACAAAACTTTAATCATTTTGGAATCCTCATCTCAAGGAAAGAGAAGGGAAGAAGAAACCTTTGCATGAGCAAAGCGAAAAGGAGTTTCCCCAGCTTCTCTTTTTCTTTTTGAAAAGAAGATGTGAGATGTGTGGAGAAGTGTGGAGATGTGTTGAGATGTGTGGAGAAGACATCACCAGAAGAGGTAACTGAAAAAGAAATTGGAGGAGATTAGAAAGACATTGCTGGAAGTCATAAGCTAACATGGAAGCTGGAAAAAGTCCCATGGTGAACTGGTCTTGGAGGAAAACAAAGGTAGATGGCAAGATTCCAGGTCAGTGAAGAGGTGAACTGTCTTGATCTGTGGTAGAGAGCGAAGCTATTTTTTCTGGGAACAGAGATGAAGGCAGGAGATGAGGCCTTCATTGTATCAGCTACAACTGCAGCAAGCAGAGAACATAGCTACCTTGCCACTCAGGATGAAATGGCTGCCTGGTGCAGTGACCAGCCACTGGAGGGGAAGGAGCATGCCAGGCACTGCAGCAATCAGAACTGGTGCTGTAACTAAAATAGAATGAAACACTGGAGACCATCAGATCCAAAGGGCTTAAGACATCTCGGGTCAGAAAACAGTTTTGAATCGAAGCAGGAAAACATGGGTGCAGGATTTATTTGCAATGGCTGGCAGTGCAAGGAGAATGATGACACCTATTCTTGCCCTGAGAAATGATGAGTGCCCATTGTCAAGGGCGAAGCCAAAAGTGTGGATCAGCCTTCAAACTCATCCCCCTTTGTTGGGGTTTGTATATACCCAGGAATTTACAGTTAGATAAATTATACTGGAGAGGCTTGATATCTAGGTGAGAGGGGAATTATTCTGCAAGTCACCCAATTAGCAGCCATTGTTGTAGGGATGATGTGGCAGTGTATGACTCATACTACAGGTGCTAATAGTTTAGTTGGGTGTGGCAGATGATGAGAGTGACCTATATTGTGATTGGTCAGTTTATGTATATAAGCAGAGGAGTTTGGTATTCTTTCTTCTCGTTGCTGATTGAAACTTCTCATCGCTGTATTGCTGTATCATTTGTTACTGCTGTTGCATGTATTTGGACTACGTATGTATATAAAGTAAATAGGCTATTTTATCTAATCTCTGCTTGAGTGTCTACTTACTGCATAGAACGTGGATCACTGGTGTCTTGGAAAAAGGAGCTGGCCGCCCCACGGTGCGCACTCTGACAGGTTTCAGGCCCAGCAGTGGAACGTGTGCAGCTGGTATGCTGGCACGGCTGTGAGGATGTTGGAAGCCTATCCAGGAGTCGTTTGGATATCTGGGGCGTGTTTGGAGCTTTTGCAGGTTCCGTGCCTGGACGTGTATTTTTCCTAGGCCTGTTTGCAGCTGAAGGACGTTCTGATAAAGTCTGTGCTATTTATTCATCGGTGTCTGCCCAGGAGGGGCTGAGGAGGATGAGCACAGTGAAAATGCAGCCTACAGTTGGAGGTGGTTTCCCTCTGGAAAGGCTGAATGGCTCCAATTATCTTTCGTGGGCGTACAAGATGGAAATGTTTCTTCGCCGGGCAGGTATTTGGAAAGCCGTCCATGAGCCACCAGATGAGTTGAACGATGAGGAAGTTATTTTGCAGAATGAGAGAGCATTGGCAAGCATAATTTTATGTTTGGAGGACAGCCAATTTTGTCATGTTAGAGATCTCCAGTCACCCAGTGGGTTTTGGGAAGCTTTAAGAAATGTTTATCTTAGAAGCACACCGTTATGCAGGGTTATGTTGACAAGGAAACTTTATCATGCTAAATTACATGACAATGGGAGTATTCTTGAACATTTGCATTATATGACTGGTTTGTTCCTCGAATTAGCACAGAGAGATATGCAGTTCTCAGAAGCTCATAAAGTTTATGTAATTCTCAGTTCTCTAAATGAAACATGGGATAATTTAGCTACCAGTTTCGGGTCTTTATCTGAGAGAGATTTGACCATAAATTATTTGACTGGTCGGCTTCTGGAGGAAGAACAAAGGAGGAAAGATAACATAATTAGGCCAAAACAGAGCAGTACGTTTGTTAAGGAATGTTATTCTTGCACTGATAATGTATTATCTGTGAAACGCTGTTTTCGCTGTCAGTCTGATAAGCATTTGCAAAAAGACGTGATGTTGCTAGAAGGAAAACAAAAGTCAAGCCGAGGATTTCCAAGCAACGAAGTGCTGTCCAGCTGTCGGTGATTAATTCTACTGGAAGGGATTTAAAGGAGACGTGGCTCCTTGACAGCGGAGCAAGCGAAAACATCGCAAATAACAGGCAGATGTTTAAAAGGTTTATGCAGGCTGAACGGGACCATGTTAGCCTGGCAAATGGAAGTTTTGCATCTGTTACTGGCAGAGGGTTTGTGTTTGTACCTAGTTTAAATATTGAATTATCTATGCTATGTGTACCAGACCTAGAGTACAATATCCTGAGTGTTTCTCAGTTAGATAAACAGGGATATGATGTAATGTTTGGGAAGGGTGAATGCATTATTATGAAGGATAATCATGTCTGTCGTAAGGGTGCATTACAGAACAGTTTGTATGTGATGATGAAACCCAAGACAGAAGTACCCCATGATGTAGCTATGATCAACAAACCAACCCATGATTCATGTGAACATTTGTGGCATAGAAGGTTGGGGCATCCAAGTTTCAAAGTGGTTGAAAAGATGTCTGAAGCAAGTTCTGAAATGGATTTGAAACCGTGCCAAGCTTATCTGGATTGCACGGCTTGTAAGGTTGCTAAGTCAAAGTGTATCCTGTAAGCAAATTTAGTGATAGAAAGTCACATAAATGTTTTGAATTGGTTCACGCTGACCTAATTGGCCCATTACCAGCCACACTAGGTGGTGCTAAATATGTTTTAGTCATTGTGGACGATTTTACTAGATTCGGGTTCTGTTACCTATTGAAAGCTAAAAGCCAAACATTTGATAAGTTCAGGAATTGGGTGCAGTTTGTGGAATGTAGATATAGCACAAAGGTGTGTAGTATACAGACTGACTGGGGAACTGAGTTTATGAGTGGCAGTTTTCAGCAATGGCTCAGTAGGAGGGGCATTGCGCACAGGAGAACCAATCCGCATAGTTCAGCTGAGAATGGCGTGGCGGAACGAAGAAATTTAGCATTACAGACAGTAAAGGATTCACTGTTAGCTGACTCAGGGTTATCTAGAGGATACTGGGGAGAAGCTATACTGACTGCTAATTATTTAATTAACAGGTTGTGGAGTGTGTCTCTAAATCAAACACCATATTATATTTTGTATGGCAAGAAGCCATCATTAGCTCATTTGAAGGTGTTTGGGTGCACTGCCTATGTCCACGTGCATAAGGAGGTACGTAGGAAAGGGCAGGCAAAAGAACAGAAGATGACGTTTGTGGGGTATGAGCCAGGAACCAAGGGATATAGGTTCACTGATGGCAGGAGACTTGTGATTTCCAGATCAGCAAGTTTCAGCGAGCATAGCAATTGGCAGCAGTTACACAGAGGGAGGGAGGTTTTTCTTCCTAGTCAGAGACAATTCGAGCTAACAGAGCGGCAAGAGTCCAGAGATGTGATTCAGGATGAAGAGGAATTAACTCCTAGTGTGCCAATAAAGCAGGATGCTACTGTATTGCGCAGACCTGAAAGAGTTAACAAGGGCATACCACCTCAACGATACACACCAGGTGATGTTAAAGTGTGTTTTATTAATTATGAACCTCGTAGTTATAAAGAGGTATTGGAGTTGCCACCACAAGAGCAGAAAAAGTGGAAAGCTGCTATGGATGTGGAAATGAATGCCATTAAATCCCATAAGGTGTTTAAATCTACCAGGCTGCCTGAGGGGCATAGGGCAGTAGGTTGTAGGTGGGTTTATAAAAAGAAGACCTTAGTCAATGGTGATATTCAGTATAAAGCTAGGCTTGTAGCACAAGGGTTTTCCAAGGTAAAGAATCAGACTTATGATGAGGTTTTTGTGCCAACGCTAAGAGGGGAGACATTCAGGTTTGCCTTAGCAATGGCAGCAGCTGGGAATTGTGTAGTGAACCATTATGATATCACCACAGCATATCTGCATGCTGATTTGAGGGAAGAAATCTATATGGCTGAAGCTCCAGCGTATGAGTCTAATATTGCAGGGAGAGTATACAAGTTACAGAAGGCATTGTATGGACTCAAGCAATCGGCACGTTGCTGGAATCTAAGGTTAGATAAGGAATTACAAAGAATGGGGTTTAAGTGTAGCAAGGCTGACCCATGTCTGTACATAAAGCAATGTGATAATGATGAACAGTTGTTGCTTTTGATCTTTCTAGACGATTTGTGTTTTATAGCTAAAGGTCAAAGCAGGGTAATTGAATTTACTGAAAAACTGAAGCAACAATTTGATGTTAAAGATCTGGGAGAGATTAAAAATTACCGTTGCTGATTGAAACTTCTCATCGCTGTATTGCTGTATCATTTGTTACTGCTGTTGCATGTATTTGGACTACGTATGTATATAAAGTAAATAGGCTATTTTATCTAATCTCTGCTTGAGTGTCTATTTACTGCATAGAACATGGATCACTGGTGTCTTGGAAAAAGGAGCTGGCCGCCCCACGGTGCACACTCTGACACCCTTAGTCTCCTATGCTGTGTTTTTTGTTGTTGTTTATTCGTTCAGTCGCTTTCGACTCTTCGTGACTTCATGGACCAGCCCACGCCAGAGCTTCCTGTTGGCCATCACCATCCCCAGCTCCCCCATGGTCGAGTCCGTCACCTCCAGAATATCATCCATCCATCTTGCCCTTGGTCAGCCCCTCTTCCTTTTGCCTTCCACTTTCAATCATGAGCCTAAAGCCTCCAGGAAGTTAGTAATGGCGAGCTTGGAATAACACAGGACAGTTTTCCAGGTCTACGGGGACGTAAACCTGTTTGGATCTCTGGTAGAAGGAACAAAGCTGGATTCTCTGGAGAATGGAGGTGGGAGAAGGACTCCTGGACTGGGAATCAGAAGACTCTAGGAAAGTGTTTTTCAACCTTGGCAACTTGAAGATGTGTGGACTTCAACTCCCAGAACTCCCCAGCCAGCATTCTGGCTGTGGAATTCTGGGAGTTGGGGTCCACACATCTTAAAGTTGCCAAAGTTGAGAAACACTGCTCTAGGGAAACAAAGTTTCTATCTGAAAGTTGGAAATCAACAAGGTTTCTCTAAATAATCACTGAACCAAGGTAACAGGGATCACTAAGCTGGAATGTACCATCAGGGTTAGGATTTAAGATATATTTTCTGCAGTCTGTTTCTCCTTGATAGTTTCTGGTAATTATCTCAAATTAACTTTTTTATCTGAAGTGCATTGTATTTATGCATAGCAGACCCAGTGCCAGTGTGTTTTTGTTCAGCCTTAAGCTTTGAACCTCAAATCCCACCCACTGTGGATCTTTGAAATTTATTGCATTTTATGCCAACTCATTTCCTGTACAAGAACAAGCGTTTATAATGATCAAAGATCAGCTATATCCAGAATAATAAAACAAATGAAGTAAAATGAATACATTACATTCAGACTAAATAATTAATCCCTTTTGTGTCTGTTGTTCCCTCATTTTCATTGCAACCACACAAAATTTGGTTGCAGTATTGGTGAGAATACAGTTGGAATCCCAAAGATTTTTGACATAATATTTGGCATAATATTTGGCATAATATTCATCTGTCTTTCCTGGGAAATGTTGTAATAAGGGTAATATATAATCCTTATGGAGGTTCTTATAAAAATTATAGTAAAACAGCACATACTCAATTGTTTCAATTTCTCCAGAATTACCTAGGCTAGTGTGCTCTGGTGATCTCTGTAGTTGTTATATTGTTATGATATTGTTGTCATATTGTTATTATCATGATTATTACTTGTAATAATTATATTATTTGAACATATAGTTATAGTACTAACATATTATTAGAACATAGCATCATTAAAACAAACAGCAGATCTCTGCCTTGCTATATCAACTTTCTGGAGTTTTCATATTGTACCCAATATATAAGACTGCAAATATCAAGCAAATATATAGGACGGAATTTGTATTAAAGAAGGGAAGAGGAAATAATTGTTCCATACACTTCCTGTTCACACACATGCTACAGGTGTCATGGAGCATATCACAAATTTTTATTGCCACATTCATACCATCCCCCTTTATCTCTGCTCAGTGACTATGAGAAGCCTTAGCCTATTCTTCATCACACAGAGCATTTAAGTCTTACAATCAAACAGCATTTCTCATCTGGCTTCTCCTATCCAGTGATAGACTCATTCATTTAAACAGACTGTTTGCATGACTTATTTAAAGCTAATGTTCTGCAGGCATGGAATTTAAACTCTGTCCAAACCTGGCACATTAACCCTAGCTTTTTATTCATTTATTTTGTAAGGTACAGGGGAGAGGATCTGACAATAATATTGAGCACTGGTGATTTTAGCTGCTATACCAGGGCTTATCAAACTTTTGCCATTGGCGACACACCAACGGATGGCACGCAAAAACCCGAAAGCGCTGCTGCTGCTGCGGCACACAAAACCCTGGAAGCGCCGCTGTTGAGGCACGTAAAACCCCGGAAGCGCGGGCAGCAGCGCTTCCAGGTTGCCACCACTGCCGCCACGCTTTCGGGTTTTTGTGTGTTGTGGTGGGGGCAGCAGCGCATCGTCATCGTCCTGGTATGTCGCACAACCTGGAAGCACTGATGGCCCGCCGCCACCATCAGCACTTCCGGGTTGTCATGCGACACACCTGGGACCCCCAGGCAACACAGTACTGTGTCGCGACACACAGTTTGGAAACCCTGTGCTATACAATTAACATGTCCCCCTAGCAGATTAGGGGATAAGGTGATAATGATCTTCCTTCACCATTCAGTCCCCATCATGAAACATTCAAAGTGTCTTCCAGTAACTTGGACAAATCTCCATAACAAAATTTTTGAAGTGGAAAAGAAGAGAAAGCCCCACTGCATGTGTGAAAGTACAATGCATGATGTGGATTTTACTTTTTGGAGCTTGATCATGGCCTGTAGCTTTCAGTAACTTGGTTGTCAATGTTGATAGCATCTGATTCCAATTCTAAATCATTTATCCTACAATAGCATCCTGATAAAATGACAGTGCTGTTTTTCAGCATACCTATGAAAGCAGTAAGACGCCAAGTTTGGAGGTTCGAATCCCTAGTCCAAGGGTCGGAAATGGCGGCTCTTCAGCCAGATCTGGCTCTTTGGCCTCTCGGCTCTGGCTCAAGCAGCGCGAACCCTGGGGAAGAAAGCCATTGCTGTCAGAGCCCAGAGCCAGCCAGCCTGTGTGTGTGTATGAGTGCGAGGCAGCGCTGAGGGGAGCCCACCAGGGAGAAGGAGCGGCGGCGGCGGTGGCGAGAGGTCGCACTCGATCCGTAGCCGGGCGGCGAGGAAGAGGACGCCGCCGCCACCGCTGCCACCTCCTCCACCAGCGGGAGAGAAGGAGGAGCGGCGGGAGCCAATCACGTGGCTTATTGGGGCGGGTGGGAGGGCGCAGGGGAGCCGCACAGGCGCCGAGGGGGGCGGGCCCGGTGGCGGAGGCCTGGGCCGCCCGCCCTGCCCACCTGCTTGCCTCCCTCCACGAGGCCCCCCGCTGCCTTCCCGAGATCCGGGCGCGCTGGAGAGGTCCGCGGGGCAGCGTTGGGGCTTTCTCGCCCTCTCGAGGCTCGGCTGCAAGGGAACGGGAGGAGACCGCCTCAGTCCGGAGAAAGAGAGCGCATGGGGCGCCCGCCCACCCATCCACCGACCTTGCCAGCCAGCAGGCGCGATTGGCGTAGCTTCTCGACTTCGCTCAGCGCTTTCAGGCGGCGCTTCAGCTCCGCTCGCAGGGCTCGTTTGGCAGCGTGCAGGGCAGCCATGTTGGCTGGGCCTGCAGCGACTCCTCCCTCCTTCAGGCTCTCCATGGGGCTGCGACGGCGGCCGCTGCTTCTACTGGCCTCGGGGAGACGCCCCGAACCTGGGGAAGCGTCCGAGGGGGCTGTGGGTGTCTTCTCCAAAGTCCCCGAGCGCCGGGAAATCAGATAGAAAATGGGCGCTCCCTCCCTTTGGGTTGGAGAATTCTGTAGATTTTAACACAGCAAGCCTGCCTTCCAAAGATGATGCAAGTATGGAAAAATACACATTCCCCGCCGCCGCCCTTTCTCTCCGGCTCGGATCCTGGGAAGGCAGCGGGGGGCCTCCCGGAGGGAGGCAAGCAGGCAAGCAAGCAGCCGGGTGGGGCGGGGCAAGCGGCCTGGGCCTCCGCTGCCCCCCTCGGCGCCTGTGCGGCTCCCCCGTGCCCGCTCCGCCCAGCCAGACATGCCCCGCTCTGGAGACCAGGCTCGCCGAGGAGGACCATGACTGCGTGGCTTATTGGGGCGGGTGGGAGGGCGCGGGGGAGCCGCACAGGTGCCAAGGGGGGCGGGCCTGGCGGCGGAGGCAGAGGCCCGGGCCGCCCACCCACTCCGCCCGCCCGCCCTGAGGGGACCCACCTGGCGGCTCCTCTGAAGCGCGCCCCTTGTCGTCGCCGCCCGCCTCTTTTCCCGCCCCCCATCATGTCCTTGGCCCAACGCGGGCGGGCGGAAGTGGCAGCCCCGTCCGCGCCAAGTGGCGGTAGCGCGGCTCCACCGCCACCCTTTCTCTCCGGCTCGGATCCCGGGAAGGCAGCGGGGGGCCTCGCGGAGGGAGGCAAGCAGGCAGGCAAGCAGGCGGGCGGGCGGGCGGCCCAGGCCCACCCCCCCGCGCCCTCCCACCTGCCCCAATAAGCCACATGATTGGCTCCCGCCCACAAACCCCACCCCCTTCCATGTGATTGGCCCCTGCCCGCAAACCCCGCCCCCTTCCATGCGATTGGCCCCCACCCGCAAACCCCGCCCCCTGGCTCTCGAGCATTTAAAAATGTGCACGAGTATGTCAAAATGGCTCCCGGCATAAAAAGTTTGCCGACCCCTGCCCTAGTCCCACGTGATGGAGTGAGCTCCCGCACTAGCCCCAGCTCTTGCCAACCTAGCAATTCGAAAGCATGCAAATGCAAGTAGATTAATAGGTACCACTTTGGTGGGTAGGTAACAGCGTTCCGCATCCATGCCGGCCACATGACCGTGGAAGCGTCTTCGGACAACGCTGGCTGTTTGGCTAACAAACTGAGATGAGCACCGGCCCCTAGAGTCAGACACAACTGCACAAATGTGCGGGGGGAACCTTTACCTTTACCTTATGAAAGCAAACCTGCATACCATTGTTTCCTACCCATAGTTACAAAAATATTTATTTAATCAAGTTTGTTTCCTATATTCATGCAAATTTAGATCCAGGCAACAGCTGGCAGAAGATGGGTTCTTCCTCTTCTCCAACTGCAGACCATACCTCCTGATGTTTGGGAAACCTGATGAATGGACTAGGGGTGAATCTGCACTGCATCCTAGACTGCTTCTTTCTCATGTCATTCCCAGATGTTTCTTAAACCAACTTCAGAAATTCCAATCTGGATTGCAGTCGGTTGGCAATAAGGCTGGGCTTGTGCTCAGTCCTTACGATGGCCACCCCGAGACCTGACTGGACATTCCCCTACGTCATGCCCTTCCCATCTATGCAGAGAAAGAGTGGCAGCTGGTTGGCTTCTATGTGGACTGGTCTACTATTATCTATCTTTATATTTTGGGGATTGCTCCTTCATCATTAGTCCCCATATCTTTCCTTTGCTTTCCCAGAGGTTTGCACACATGGATGCCTTCATACCCCCTTCCCACATTATCTTCTGTGATACCAAAGCAGACCCTTTCTTTTTCTTTTCCCCATTATTATAGCATTCTTGCTCTGGTGATACAGTTATGAGAGCAATGAAGGAAAAGACTGTTCTTTGTTCCTCTGTAGGCCCATGTAAATTTTTTAACAAGAAATTGGTGATGCAAACCCCATGACTTACAAACCAAGAGGATAAAACAACAACAACAACAACAACAACAACAACAAAATGTGCATTATGAGGTTATTATGTGAACCCTGCCTCATGGGAGTTTGATTTGTGACATCACAATGCACATTCTATTGTACTATTAGTACTATGTTTCTCTTGTTATTGTTATTTTACATAGGTAAACTGCCTACAGTCTTGGGATTAAAGCAGCACAGATGTGTAAAATAAACAAAAAAGGAATAAATACATTATTTGGCTAATTCTGAATCAGGAGTCCAAGTCTGCAGACCTAATAAAAAATCAGCATGGAGCTGCTAAATGTTCACTTTCACACACAGGGTTGACAGAGCTCCAGCTTTTTCTTCCCAGAGAAAGGCTCAGGAGTCTGCCAAAGGGGAGAACCAGAAAGTGAAATGAAAAGACAAGGCAACCCTCCTATTTACCATGCTTGTTCCACTTACCTGACACCCTCATTAAAAACACTGTGGACCCATCACTGCAGACATTATTTGGATCAACAAATAATGAGTCCATGGTCTCAAGATGTTGTTTCCGCCATCTCTTTCAAGGGCTGTTCATTTTGATAGAAAAAGAAAGAGATTAACCAGTGAAGCTGGTTTCACAGTCAGTTGGCATTAAGGTGACCCATGCTTAACAAGCATAAAAAGACCCCCAACAAATTCAGAGTCTCACAGTCAGCTTGCTGATTTTGAAGACTATGCCTCTCACAGCTCAATTTAGGATCAGTCAGGAAACAGTGTATCTTCTCTTCCAATTTGCTGGATTGGAAAAGAGGAAATCACTTTTTAGATCCCCAAACGCAACAGAAATGTAACCAATAAATAATAGATTGTATGTTTCCCTAAATTAATTTTCCATCTTCATTAAAAAAAAAAAAAGATATACATATCTGTAGTACAGAGGGACTTATTTCCACTTGCATCACTTGCAACATCAATGGGAGAGATCCCAGGACCAAATTAAAACATGGGCTTTTATTGTTCAGACATGAAAGCAAGTTCTGCCTTACCTCTTAGGAAACTTCTCTTGGCTACTGTGAAAAAGTGGAGTTCTTGGTGCTCTTTGAGCTTGGTTGTTTACTTGCAAACATTTCATTGCCTACTAGTAACATCATCAGTGAAACAACAAAAACAATGAAAACAATAATATTTACAGTCAATAGTTACAAATAATTTATAGTTAAATATTGAGGCACAGATCAGCATGTAATTCACAAGCTTGTTAGGATGAATCTTATAGTATTTCTCATCTCAAGCATTTCATATGAAATGTGCATAATTATAAAATGCACATATTTGGAAAAAGTGCAATAGAAAAGATGAGTACATTCCTTTGAATAATTTGATGCGATGTGATATAGCCAGGAGATCACTAGGATTGACTGGCTACCGCAACTTTGAAGCTTCAGGTGTTTGCTTCGAAGTGACTGTTCTTTAGCACCACTCAGGGGACTTAAGGAATGTCACAGACGCGAACACTCATTGTCCCCCAACCGAATTTGCACGGGTCATGGTAGATGTGCAGATGCCCTTTATAAATGGGGCAAAACAACATCATAGAATTGTGATTGTGGGGCTGAAAAACAAACTATCCAACATATAGTGACAGAGTGTCAAAACCGAGCCAACAATGGAGACTTTGCTGATTTCCTGGCTGTGACAACTGAAGCAAAAAACTGTATTTGTAACCTAGACATACATTTGTAATTTTCCTGTCTATATTTTATATACATATATATATATATATATATTTATAAATTTTATTAGGTTTTGAATTTACATAGATAAAAGTTTGAAACAGAAAAGAAAATGGAAGTACAAATCAAAGAAAGAAAGAGAGTAAAAAGGTGTAGTAAAGTAAAAAGAAAAAAGATACAGATGAAACATAGAGATTAGTCAACTTCCGATTTGTCTCTGGTCATAGTAATTTAACAATTTTATCTTACATGCTAGTCCTATATAAAACATTAAAGAACATTTCTTGTCTATTGTATCAAAATATATATATTTTAATCTTCAAATCCCCATATAAGCTTTGCTCCTCCCGCATCTTGTAAATAGTCAGTTAATGGTTTCCACTCTTTAAGAAAATAATAATTTGAATTTTCTTTTAATAAACATGTCAATTTATCGTTCTCTGCCATATCCATCAATTTTAACATCCAATCTTGTATCGTAGGCAAGATCAAGTTTTTCCAATTTTGTGCATATATAAGTCTTGCCGCTGTAATCATGTATTGCATAATTCTTATAAATTGCTTCCCAAGTTGTCCATCAATTATTCCCAACAAAAAGAATTCCGGTTTAAATGGAACTCGAATTTGTAATATGTTTTGCATCAATGAATGTATTTGAGTCCAAAATTTCTTTGCAATCTCACATGTCCACCACATATGGTAAAAAGACCCCTCTTTTTTTTTACATTTCCAACATAAGTTGGAAACATTCCCATACATTTTAGAAAGTTTTTGTGGGGTCATATACCATCTGTACATCGTCTTATAAAAATTTTCCTTTAAATTATTTGTTGTTGTTGTTCAGTCGTTTAGTCGTGTCCGACTCTTCATGACCTCATGGACCATAGCACGCCAGGCCTTCCTGTCCTCCACTGTCTCTCGGAGTTTACTCAAATTCATGTTCATTACATCGGTGATGCTATCTAACCATCTCATCCTCTGCCGTCCCCTTCTCCTTTTGCCTTCAGTATTTCCCAGCATCAGGGTCTTTTCCAGTGAGTCCTCTCTTCGCATTAGGTTAAATTATAGCACAAAGTAAATTTTAGTCCTTTAGTCCAAATATCTTCCCATTGTTGCATTTGAATATTATAGCCAATGTTTTTAGCACATTTATTTTATTTTTTTATTTTATTTATTATTTCAATTTATTCCCCGCCCATCTCCCATGGAAGGGACTCTGGGCGGGCTACAATAATCAAAATTTAAAAACCATACAAAATAGAAAATATCTAAAAAATATAAAAAATAAATAAAATCCAAGATGGATTGGGGACCGTAGCACAGATCATACTGCTACAGGGCCAGCCAACCCCAGGAGGCACTACCACCTCTGTCGTCCCAGGCCAGGCGGCAGAGCCAGGTCTTAAGGGCCTTCCGAAAGGACAGGAGTGAAGGGGCCAGTCTCACCTCTGGGGGCAAGATATTCCATAAGGCGGGCGCTATCGCAGAGAAGGCACGCCTCCTGGACCCCGCTAGATGGAATTCTCTTGTTGAGGGGGTCCGAAGCATGCCCTTCCTGCATGCAACAGTAAGGCGGGCTGATGTTATCGGGACAAGACGGTCCCTCAGGTACCCTGGCCCTATGCCATGTAGGGCTTTAAAGGTAATCACGAACACCTTGAATTGGACCCGGAAGCAAACTGGCAACCAATGCAGCTCGCGTAGCAGAGGTGTTACATGTGCCGATCTCATGGCACCCATAACTGCTCGCGCCGCCGCATTCTGTACCAGCTGAAGCTTCCGGATACTCTTCAAGGGTAGCCGCATGTAGAGCGCATTACAGTAGTCTATACGGGAGATGACAAGGGCGTGAGTGACTGTTCGGAGGGCCTCCCGATCCAGGAAAGGGCGTAACTGGCGCACAACTCGAAGTTGTGCAAAGGCCCTCCTGGCCGCAACTGCCACCTGCTCTTCAAGCAGGAGTCGCGAGTCCAGGAGGACCCCCAGATTCCGCACTGGATCTGAGTGAGGTAGTGCAACCCCACCCAGAACCAAGGATGACAACTTCCCAGATCTAGGGGGGCCATCAATCCACAGCCACTCCGTCATACCAGGGTTCAGTTGAAGCCTTTTGTTCCCCATCTAGACCCCCACAGCCTCCAGACACTGAGATAAGGCATTGACCGCATCACCTATTTCACCCGGGATGGAGATGTATAACTGGGTATCATCAGCATATTGGTGATACCTCATCCAGTGGTGATGGATGATCTCACCCAGCGGCTTCATGTAGATGTTGAATAGGAGGGGAGAGAGAACCGACCCATGTGGCACCCCACAAGACAGGGGTCGCGGGTCAGCTCTCTCCTCCCCTATCAACACCGACTGGGAATGGCCCTGGAGGAAGGAGGCGAACCAGCGGAAAACTACGCCGCCCACCCCCAACTCCCTGAGCCGTCCCAAAAGTATACCGTGGTCGACGGTATCGAAAGCCGCTGAGAAATCTAAGAGAGCCAGGATGGATGCACTCCCTCCATCCCGCTCTCGCCAGAGATCGTCCATAAGCGTGACCAATGCGGTCTCTGTCCCATATCCCGGCCTGAAACCAGACTGAAAGGGGTCCAGATAATCCGTTTCCTCCAGGATCCTCTGGAGTTGTAACGCCACCACCTTCTCAACCACCTTTCCCAAAAAGGGAAGGTGGGAGACTGGGCAAAAGTTTCCCAGGATGGTAGGGTCCAGAGATGGTTTCTTGAGGAGGGGGTGCACCAGCGCCTCCTTAAAGGCAGCCAGGAACACCCCCTCACTCAAGGACAAATTTATATTCACCAGGACCCAGCCACATTTCACCTCACTAGCTGATTTCACCAGCCAGGAGGGACATGGTCAAGTTGGCATGTGGTGGCGTTTACAGTCCCGAGGATCCTGTCTACTTCATCAGGCACAACAGGATCAAACTGCTCCCAGATAACATGGTAAGTACGAGCCTCTGGCATCTCCCCAAATCTTGTCTCACGCTTGGAGTCCAACTTGGAATGAATGTGAGAGATTTTGTCCTGCAGATGCTCAGAAAACTCTTCTGATCGGCCCTGTAAATGGGTCTCCCCTTGCTCCTGACCCAAAAGCGATCTTGTAATCTTAAACAGGGCCATCAGGTGGCATTGTGCAGATGCAATAAGAGTGGAGAAATATTCACGTTTCGCCGCTCTTACCGCCACAAGGTAGGCCTTAACTGCAGCTCTAGATTGTGTTCGGTCAGATTCAGTCTTCGTCTTTCTCCAGCGGCACTCTAGACATCTCTTAACCCTTTTCAAAGCCCTCAACTCCTCCGTAAACCACAGAGAGTGACGGGCCGAGCAGGGCCAGAGAGGTCGCATAGGCGCGATCTTGTCCAGGGCTCTGGCCGCTACCTTATTCCAGGCTGCAGCCAGGACCTCCACTGGACCATGAAGCAAGTCCTCGGGAATAACCCCCAGCTCCTTCTGAAACCTCACTGGGTCCATCAGTTGCCGGGGGCAGACCAATCAAATGGGTCCCGCCTCCCTGCGGAGTGGGGCAGCAGAAGAGAGTCTCAGGGTCACCAGGGCGTGGTCTGACCATGACAATGGGGAAAGATTTAACTCTCCCCTCAGATCACATTGCCACTGCTCGGACAAGAAAACTAAGTCTGGAGTGAGACCACTGTCACGATTCATGTCACGAATAATCTGAGACAGGCCCATAGCTGCCATGGTAGCCACAAACTCCTGGGCCACCTCCGAGGACCGTCCCAGGGATGGCAGATTGAAGTCCCCCAGAACCATAAGTCTGGGGAACTCCACCGCCAACCCCGATACAGCCTCGAGCAGCTCAGGCAGGGAGGTTGCTACGCAGCAGGGAGGCTGGTACAGCAGCAACACTCCCAACTGTTCTCGTGAACCCAACTTGAAAAACAGGGTCTCACATCCGGTCACTTGTGGAGCAGCACCCCTGAAGGCCACAAGGGACTCTCAGATGACAACTGCCACCCCTCCTCCCCTGCCCCGGTGTCTCGGCTGATGCCACAGCCAAAACCCGTCTGGGCACATTTCTGAGAGGGCTACTCCCCCCTCTGGGCCCAGCCAGGTCTCGGTAATACACACCAGGTCAGCCCCCTCCTCTGTGATTAAATCACTTATAAGGGGGGCCTTGTTATTCACTGACCTGGCGTTCAGCAGCAGCAGTCGGAGACCGGAGCCCACGAGGATCTGCTTACCAGGGCCTGGGTATGAACACGGGGGGCCAGAACGCATCACCGGTAACAAACACCGGGGGCGCCTTCCCCGATAATGGCTTGCCCTCTGGTTCCCATCATACTGTCCCCTGCCCATCACCACCTGAATCAAATGGCCCGCCACACAGGCCTCAGAGATTCCCGGCTCTGGCCTAGTAGCCTCCACTCCCAGGCCTCCGGAATTCCTGGGCTTAATCAAGGGTCCCTTGTCCCATTCATCCATCATCCAATCTCATACAATGTCGGGTAGTGGCAAGACCCCCCAGTGCACCAGCTCTAGCTCTCGGCACTGGTAGGGTCCAGCACCCTCCCCACTCACATTCTGTACCTCTCCCTCAACTTCTCTCACTGGTCAGGGAGAGGTACCAACACTCACCAGCAATCACTCCTACCCCACCTGACTCTCACCCAGGGGGGCCCACATTCATACCAAGGGACCCCTACAAACCCTCTGCCGCCTTAGCTTGAATGGGACGATATCCAGATCTTCATGGGGGTTTGTCCGTGTTGTTATTTTTCTTCCACCCTGATCTCCAGGTGGATAACCAGGCCACAAATCCTGGCCCTGCGTCTGGGTTCACAGGGCTGCTCTACTGGGGGCTTATCACCCCACTGGATGACAAGTCCACATTGGTCTGTCATGTTGGAGGCTCAACATCCCAGTGGTCCTCCACATTAGCCTGTTATTCTGAAGGCTTGCCGCCCCGCTAGTCCTCCGCGCTGATCTGCCACGCTTGGGGCTCGTCGTCTTCTGAACTTATGCGTTGGTCTATTACTTTGGGGCTTATTGCTCTTAATTCTCTACCCCTCGGGCTCATCGTCCAATCGGCTTGCCATGCTGGTTCGCTGCGCCTGGGGTTCGTCACCCCACTAGACCATCGCGCTGGTGCTTGTCTCCGTGTTTCCCCGTCCCACCGCTCACCACTCCTCCTACTCCAAACTTGCCGCACCTGGAGCTCTGCCATGCCCGGAGCTTGTTAGCAAGTCTATCAGCTGCGCTGGGATTCACCCACCGCGTCAAAGCTCATCGCGCTGCAGCTCCTCCGTGCTGGTCTGTCACATTGGGGGGTCTCACCAGGGGAGCCGTCGCCCCAACAACCAAGCCTCCAGGGACCACACACACGACTACCACGCCGCCTAGCCCTTCCAAACTTTGGGCGTCTGCCGAGGCCGTCGTGTTCTGCCGCGTTCTGCTGCCTCGCCACTCCATCCAGGGAACACCGGTAACTCTCCCCTAAAACCAGTTAGTCAATGGGCTGGGAATGGGCTGGGAATCAAAGCCCAGGCACAAGTTCTCAAGAGCTTCCACAAGTTTCAAAGCTCAGAAAGTCTGGAGCCCCTTCTTCAGAGCCGCAATGACCGGCGTCTGCTCCCGACCGCCATCTTGAATTCTCATAATCATACAATTATTAATCATACAATCTTTGACTTGTTCCTCTACCATTTCACCTTTTAAGAATAATTTATACATTTTTGCAATTAGATGATCATCAGTTTCACATAATTGTATCTCAAATTCTGATTTGGTTTGTTCAAATTCAAAGTCTTTCTTATCTGATTTGAATTTCTCTACAAGTTGCATATAAGAGAGCCATTGGAAGGTATATCCTTCTAAAGCCAATTCTTCTTTTGATTTGGTTTTATATTGTCCTTGTTCTTTTTTAAAAAAGTCTTTATAAGTCAGCCATTTATCTTTAGTTCTTACTTCTTTTCTATAAAATGTTTCTTGCATGGAAATCCATAAAGGTCTTTTATAACATAAAGTTAGTTTATATTTATTCCAAATTCTTAACAAAGATCTTCTAATATAATGTTTTTTAAAGTCTACGTTAACTTTAACTTTATCATACCACAAATACCCATGCCATCCATATCTTAATTCATGTCCCTCCAAATTCAATAATTTTTCATTTTTCAGAACTATCCATTCTTTAATCCAAACCAAGCAACAAGCAGCATAATATAATTTCAAATCCGGCAGACCTAGTCCTCCTCTTTCTTTAGAATCTTGCAAAACTTTATATTTTAATCTTGGTTTTTTCCCTTGCCAAATGAACTTAGAAATGTCTTGCTGCCATTGTGTAAAAGGTTCTTCTGATGCCAATATAGGTAGTGTTTGAAAAAGATATAAAATTCTTGGCAAAACGTTCATTTTAATTGCTGAAATTCTACCTAATAATGATAGTTGCAATTTTTCCCAATGGTCCAAATCTTTTTTAATATCCATCCAAAGTGGAGTGTAGTTATTCTTAAACAACTTAACATTTTTGGCTGTTAAATATACTCCCAAATATTTTACTTTTTCTTCCACTGAATATCCTGTTATTTCTTTCAGTTTCTCTTGTTGATGATGGTCCATATTTTTAGTCAAAACGTTTGTCTTCTGTAAATTCACTTTGAACCCTGCTAACGACCCAAAGTGTTTTAATTTCTGTATTAAAATTTCAATTCCATCTAGTGGATTCTCCAAAGTAATGACTAGGTCGTCAGCAAAGGCTCTTAGTTTATAAACTTCTTTTTTAACTTTGATACCATGGATTCCCTCATCCTGTCTAATATCTCTAAGTAAAACCTCTAATACCAATATAAACAAAAGTGGAGATAATGGACAACCTTGTCTAGTACCTTTTTGAATTTCACATGGCTTACTAAATTCTCCATTAACAATTATTTTAGCAAATTGTGGAGTATATATTGATTTAATCCATTTTATAAAATTTCCTCCAAAATTCATATTTTCCAGTACTTTAAACATAAAAGGCCAATTTAAGTTGTCAAAGGCTTTTTCAGCATCAATAAATATCAAGGCAGCTTGTTTATCATAGTGTTGTTCCAAGTATTCAATTACATCTAATATATTTCAGACATTGTCTCAGATTTGCCTCTTGGGCAAAAATCCAGCTTGGTCTTGATGAATATAATTCTTGAGAATATTTTTCATTCTTTCTGCTAATATTGTTGCGAATATCTTATAGTTGTTATTCAACAAAGATATTGGTCTGTAATTCTTAGTTAATGTTAAATCCTGTTGTTCTTTGGGGATCAGTATTATATGTGCTTCTTTCCAAGTTTCTGGCATGGTTCCTGTTTCCAAGATAGAATTTATAGTCTTCTGCAAAGGTAGGCATAAATCATCCTCAAAGCATTTATAGTAGGCTGCTGACAATCCATCCGGTCCAGGAGCTTTTCCACTACTAATTTTCTTGAAAGCTTTTACCAATTCTTCTTTTGTTATAACATTGTTTAGTGTCATTCTTTGTTGATCATTAAGAACAGTTAGTTTTTGTTTACTCAAATATTTTTCAATATCATCTAAATTAACATCTTGTTTTTTATATAATTTAGAATAGAAGTTATGAAAAGCTTTTTGAATGTCCATATTATTCCCCAAAGTTTTTCCTTCATGTTGAATATTGGTAATCAAATTCTTTTGTCTTTGTTTCCTCAATTTGTGAGCTAACAATCTACCTGGTTTATCTGCATGTTCAAAATATTTTTGTTTTGTGAATTTCATTTGAGTCTCTATCTCTTGAGTTAATATCATTGATATCTGCTTTTGTAAAAATTTAATTTGAGTGAACAAAGTATCATCCATTGGTTTATCTCTTAAACCTATCTCTTTACTCTTAATTTCATCTAAAATCAGTTGAATTATTTTTCGTTTTTTCTTCTGCATTTGAGCATTATATTGAATAAAATAACCCCTCATATATGCTTTACTGGCTTCCCATACAGTTTCAATATTAGTACCTTTGTTCAAATTAAATTGAAAATATTCTCTTAACTTTTTTTTACATACATCAACTACATCATTATTCCGAAGTAATGACTCATTCAATCTCCATCTAAATACATTCCATTTCCCTTTAAGAGTCAACATTACTGGATTATGATCTGAGAGTGTCTTAGGTAATATATCAACTTTACTAATATCCATCATCAGGTTTTTAGATATCAAAATCATGTCTATTCTAGAATGTGATTTAAATCTCTCTGAATAATATTTATATATTATTCTCTCTGAATATGTTTTATATTTCATATTTATTATGCTCCATGTTTTTATTGTAACATGATGTGAATGTGCCATACGATAAATAAACAAATTCCTTTGAATAAAAGATGAATATATTTACAAGTACATATACTAGCAAAAGGATGTGCAAACCAATGCTGAAATATTTTTGAAAGTTTTAAACCTAATTTGAATTGACAAAACACATACTGATTGTTTGCCATATGAACCCAAATCTAATTTTTAAATTGAAGCATCAGTGATGAAAGTTGATATGGACTCAGTTTGCTAATTTGGAAAACACCCTGCTTCAGCTTTGACTGAATTAGAGGCTGTCTATCCAAATCAGATTTGGGAATCCAAAGCTCGGTGCTTCACTTCTGATAATATTATATGTATATTTAACCCAAGAGGCTGCAGTAGGCAACCTTATTCGATCTTCTACAGCAGGGCTTTCCAAAGTTTTTCCCACTGCGACACACCAACCGGCATTGGTGTGTCGCCGCGGGAAAACCCGGAAGTGCGGCAGCGCGCAAAAACCCGGAAGCGCTGCTGCTGCTTTCGGGTTTTGCACGCTGCAGTTGGTGTGTTGCCACGGGAAAACCCGGAAGCACTGATGATGATCAGCACTTCCGGGTTGTGTGGCGACACACCAGACTGTGTGTGGCGACATACTTTTGTGTCGCGACACACAGTTTGGAAAGCTCTGCTCTACAATGGGCTGAGACCACCATCCCCCATGTAAATGCTGCTGGCCTTAAAAGTGGGCAAAAAGGTGAATTGTTGTTGTTATTAAAATTTAAAACAATGTTTAAATTAAAGTTACATATAGAATCACTTTAAAAGTTTACCCAAGAACAAGTGTTGTTTTTTTTAAAGACTGGAAACATTTTATGGACTTTTTGCTAAAAGAAGAAAAAAGTGAAATGATGATTTATGGATTTAATGATTGAAAATGATGAGAATTTAATATGGGGTTGAAGGGATTTCTGGAAGAAATAAGAGGGAGGGGAGATGATGGGTTTGTCAATATCTGTTGAAAAGAAGGTCAGAAGTCATTATATTTCATAACTTTAGTTTTCTTTCTTTTCCTTTTCTTGAACTTTTTTCTTCTTTTTTCTTTCTTTTCTATCGTTTTCTTTAGATTTGTCTTTTACTTTATGTAAAATACTTAATAAATATTTTTTTTAAAAAAAAGTTTAGTCAAGAAAATCCTTCCATTCCCACCTACAAATCATCATCATTAACTTCATGAGAGACTTGTAATTTTCTTTTTAACATCATCAATACAAAAAGCTCTCCCTTGCTTTGCCCTTCAGTTATTTTATGTGACCACATCCTCACTTTAAAAAGACTCTTCCTGGGTTATGTATTTGAAAAAAAACAAGGATATACACTATTTTTATTATATATTGACAATTTCAGGGATGCTAAACTAATTTGCAGAAATGTCAGAGCCAAATTCTTAGAGCCTTCTTGAAAAATAAACTAAAATTTTCTGACCCAGTGTATTACAAATACGATATTTACCCTCCCAGCACTGATGAATTTAAATTTATTTGTTAGCTAAGTTTGTATCTTGCCTTCCTTTGAGTAGTTAATGGTGACATTTAGAGCCTTTCCCTTTCATTTTATCTTCACACCAACCTCACAATGATAAGTCAACAAAGATCAGCAACAACCAAAATCAAGGCTGAATGAAAATGTGGATCTGGATCTCACCAGACCTATTCAGCACTCCTTGTATTTCTAATTTTAGGTCAAGGTTAGGAAATTGTGACCCTCTGTATATTATTGGACTTTCATTGACCATTGACTGGCTGACATTATGAAAGTTGGAACTTAAGAACACCACACCTAGAGGGCTACAAAGTCCTCAGCCTGAATCTCAGATATATAACTTAGATAACAGATACATTAGTTTTCTGAAAACTTGTGGAGAAAGCTCAAGTCAGTCAATTTCAACTGTAACCAAAGGAATTTTGACTCTTGCTAGTATGAATGCAGTCAATGTCGATTTTCATAGCAGAAAATAGTCAAAAGACAAATTTAAGAATCAACTAAAAAGCTGAGATACTACTGATATTCAAAAATAAGATGCATTTCATACAAAATAAAACATCTGGTAAACATATAATAAATCAAACCAAAGCAATTTGGTTACACATATAAATAATTTGTAAATGCAAAACTAGTTCATTTGGATATTCATTTTTTTAATAAGAATTTTATTAAGTTTGAAACAAAGATAAAAACTACAAAAAAGCAAAAAACTATAAAAAACTAAAAAAAGTGTGAAACACAAGAAAAAATAATTTTAAAGATTACATAAAGATGTGACTTCTGACTTTCAGCAACAAGAATATACAGCAATTTCCATAATCAATCCCTTGCTCTATATCAAACCAAGATCACATTATTTCTATAAATCATTCCATTAACACATTATAAAAATAACTAAATACAATTTCTCCTTCCCCTTATTATATATATATATATATATATATACACACACACACACACACACACACACACACACACACACATACACACACACACACATACACACACACACACACACAAATCAACTTTTCCCCCAAAACAACTTTCATTCAATTATTTCCTTCCTACCACTATTCTATAAATTTCTGTCCACTACAATAAAAATCAAATTATAAAAACATACAAATTATCTACTTTTATAATTAATAATACTATAACAATCTTTACCCTATTAAACCTAAAAGCAAACAATCATTATTATACCTTATAAATCTTAAAAATCAACAAATCTTAAAAGCAATCCAATAAATCTTAATCCAAATCATTAAAGAAAAATGGAATCATACAAGCCTTAATATCAATCCAGGTAAACATTCTTAAATCTTTACCTGACTTCAAAATATACTAAAGCATTTACATATCTCCATATTACACACAAGGCATTTTTCATACAGAAATCAAACAGCCCAACTGTCCCCCTTAGAAATTCAGACTTCTCAGCAAAAAACCTCCCACAGAACAGAGCCACTTCTTTCCCACAACATTCCATCAGAAAAACAACTCCATTTGTAATTTGCAACTCAGTGTCCCTTTAACCCCTTCAACACCAAAATGTAATTGTCGCCTGACATTTCAACAAAGGCTTCAATCTCGCTGTCAGTAGACACATCTCTATCTTTGTTAAAATCTTCATCTTCTTCCACAATGTCCTCAGCCAGATGACACATTTTAAAGCTGATATTTTCTGCAATGTCCAAAATATCTTGCAGAATAGCTTGACAGGCATCATAAAAAAAACTGTTTAAACTCACAACCAAGCTCACAACGGAACTCTGAGAAAATCTCTTTGAAATCCTCCATGTTTCAGGCAGTAGATTATGGCACCCCCTAGATACTTGACTGTCGAACGTAGGAGTTAATGACTTAATGGAAAATCTCTGAAAGTTGTTGACACAAGAGAAAGTATGCTAACAAGCAGCTCCCAGGGAAAGTGAACAGAAAGCTGAAAACTCAAAACAGCAGATTCAGCGTGTAGGAAAATATTAAATCCTTCAAATTCAATACAAAAATAATAGCAGGGAAGCAATTATTTGTTCTCAGTCCTCCTTAGTATTTAAATGGGAAAACAAGCCAATGCTTAAAAAAAAATTAAAAATCCAGAAATGACAATAAGCATCGAGAGATTTTGCTTCTCCTTGCTGTAGAAAGCCTCTCTTGGGGTACATGAACTTGAAAAAAATATAAATTGGGTGATTTAGAAATGTGGTGGCTCAACTTAGTGTCTCTTTAAGGCTGCAGCACAGCTTGGAAATGATGACATCCCAGCCTCCCGGCAGCTCTTACCCAATCAGCACGAATGCTGTTTGCGATTCTCAGGTGGCAAGTCGTCGTTCTGGAGGCCTAGTTCATTTGGATATTCAGAATGGTGCATTGTGATGTTTTCACTGGTTCATTCTATGTGATACTGTTTCAACCTTAGGCTTGAACAATTAGGACATTATTCCCAATAGAGGTACACTGATTACTGGCCAGGCAGTCACATGACCTATGATTATCAATCATGAGAAATTCTATTACTGCAATCCACTATAAAGTGATTCTCCTTTCAGATGTGCGAATCCAGGCAGTCAATCAAATTCAAGCAGATCTAATCCAACTGATGTGGAAAAGGTGGGAAATTCATTCTTAATGACAGATATACCATTAGTCATTGACCTCATGACTTTTTAACCCTCCCCCATGGACATTACTGCCATTGGTGAAGCTTTTCACTCCACAGTGGCTCTGATCCACAATTGAATAACCCCTGCTGTAGATGTATTCTGAGCTATAGTTATTTCACACATTGTATTACTGATCTATCAGAACAGGGCAAAGATAAGGAAACAGATCTGTAGCACCAAATCCATCAACTATATTTTCTTAATAGATAATAGTTATGGGCTTGTAGGGTTTACTAAGATATTAAATTGCACTCAAGATGTCTGATAGGCATCTGTCTGTACCATTAAAAATTGTTTAAGAGAATTTCACAGGCATAGCATTTCACCCTTGTAGCAATCTGTTGACAAATGACATCAGCCCAATTTTACACTTTAAAGTTTTTCACTTAATGGTACATGAGTCATCTTACTTATACATCTGGTTCCCTATATGAATCCGGTGCACTTCTACTTCTCCAAGCAAGTAGGTATTTTTGGAGCAGTAATTGCCACTTTCCTTTTGAGGTTAGAACATTTGAGATTTAAAATTGTGTCTACTAGTGTCATTCTATTTGCAGAACAGCATCCACCAGCCACATTAATTCTTCTTCACTGTCCACTGTTGCACACACAAACACAACTAGCCCAATCTGCTTGGCTTTATTGAGAACCATCCAGAGAAAATTTAGAGCTTGTGGGAAAGTCTCACGGCACAAATCAAAGCCTGCTTGTGGAACTCTGAATGATTCATTTAATTTACAAATATAAAATAAAGTATATATAGATACAAATGGTAGCATTTCTGTAAGCAGAAAGACAATCACCCTTCATCAAATCCTGATAAAGGTACCAGCATTCTACTAAAAAAGTCTGGCTTGAATCAGGGTCTTTTTGACATTAAACAAATATACTTTATTAATTCAGGTTTTTAGAATCTGGCAATTATAATAGTACAAGTATATTTTGTTATCTGAAATTCTTAAGTTTACTATTATCTCCTGCCTGTTGTTCAGAAAATTGCTAAATGCAGGTAGAAAATGTATAGGTGTTTATTTCACTAACACATGCTGTTCTTTCTGTCTTTCTCCATTCCAAAAACTGCCCTTTCTCTTTTATTGCTTTTCAGTGACCCATGTAGGTCCATTAGGCTTTGCCAAAATCAAGAGGGTTCTGAATTGATTTATTATCTTGCTGAAAGTGCTGATTCTTTTTCCATTCAGAACATTCAGAGAGGTAATACAATATCCTCTTTTAACTAGTCATGGTCCCCACTCAAATTTTATAGATGGAAGCAGATGTGAAACTGAGCTCCAAGATTAATTTTCAAGAGTGAACAATATTTTAAAAGATTTGTGGTAATCTCTTTCAGCTGCTTTGCTCAACTCCAGCCTTGCCATAGCATCATCCCAAGATGTTGGTACTCATTCTAGTCAGTGAGAACAGCCATCAAAGAAGCACAAAAAATTGCCCTCAAAGAGTACTTCTGGGGGAGGTATCGCGAATTGAAGACAACTCCACAAAACGGAGTCAACAACCACAGCAAAAACCAAGGAACTGGTGAGTAGACCGGACCCTTGGAACCTGTCTGGGAAAGGAGAGGACAGGAGATTGCCCATCTGTGCTCTGGAAGGCTGCTCCTCACAAGGAGACTGCAGGACAGTGGCTTTCCATGGGTTTGAGCACCAGGAGACACTGGACACTAATGTCCTCATTAATGTTCACATTTTAGACAGAGAAGATAGGTGGTTTGAGAGCGGGGTCAAGGAATCCATTTATGCCAACTTGGAAAATCCTTCCTTGAATAGAGGTGGGGGCCTCAGGCACAATCTTTCCCTTATTTTCCTTCCTGCTTTGTCTTCTGTGCCTAGGAAGATTAAGACCATTTCGCAAGCTCAACAGCAGCATGGTAATCTTAACGATCCTCCTTTGGATGATAAAGAGACTTAGAAATAAACATCTCAAATAACTATGACCTAGTCCCAGGTGCAAGGTCACACAGCCACCCTAGAAACATATTTAAGGATTCCCTTACTAACTTTGCTCAGACTGAAGAAGCTTCTTGGATAAGGAGCAAAATGTTTCCACTGAGAAAATAGAAATCCAGTTGACATGATTCAAGCTACAGGCTGTTCCACCTGGATGACTGAGAACCTTCATTGACATGCTGTGTTCTAAAGCAAGTTCATAATCATAGCAATGACAGTAACAGCTGCCAGACTGGCTGTCCATAGGGTGTGTAGTGGGGGAAGGGTTTTAACCCTGCTCCCCCACTCCCAGAGACCTTTGGGAGTGACCACATACATTTAGGACCTTCTTCCTTGCTGTGGCACAGGAATAATGCCAGAGGAATAAGGGGCATTTGGGAATTGCATCCATCTATTTGCCTCTCCTGGAGCTTACCCATTTTCCATTTTGCTTTTTGGAAGAAATATAGTGTTAGGAGTAACACATTTTCATTCATTTGCACATACAATGTTTTCCATAAGACTGTGAAAAAAATGTGTAAATTGCCTTAAGGCCAAAGGTGGAAATGTTTTAGTGAGTTTGCAATTAAACTGAATGAAATTTGTTTTCCAAAAACCAATTCCTCTCTAGTGTGGCACTGGAGGTGAGTGCAAAGATTAAATAATACTGTAGAATCTTCTAAGTGAGGTGCTTGATTCCTGAATCACTGCAAGCAATTACATGCTAAAAAGCATATATGGTTCCTTCTCATCCTTGCTCATCTTTGACAGTAAATGGATGTAAGTGGCCCAATAAAGCACATAATAGGCTCCATTAAAACACCTACAGAGCCAAGTAAAAACAAAAAAACAATTAGTCCTTTATTTCCAGTAAGATAGGATATTTTCTGATAAGTTCTTACAATTTAACAACTGTTGGGGAAGTATTGACATATCAAGTAAGATGGAGAGAGAAGCAAAGAAAAAAAATTGCACAGCTTGCATGTTGCTAAGGAGCTATAAAAAAAGAACGAATCACAGATTTGTGCTTACCATTTAATTTTTGAGATCAAGCTGATTACCATGTTTGGTAAAAAGTCATAAAGCGAACTCTCCTGGTGCAAGATTTCTCCATCAATTTCAGTTGCTTTCCCCCTCTAATATAGCCCACTGCTCTTCAGAAGGTCTCCCTCCACCAACCCTCTGCAAAGGCTTTTCAAAAGGTGTAGAAAGGGAAGAGGAAGAGGAAGGCTGAATACATCAGCTGACTTCTGCTCAGGCAAACTTTGGTTGAAATCTAATCAAAGATCTTAAGTTCCATTGTTCTGAATGTAAGAATTTAAGCATATGTGTAGTTCTTCTTTTGAGCTCAGTGGACAAAAATAAAACACATTCATTCATTCATTCATTCATTTATCTATTTATTAATTAAACAAATTTATATGGCTGCCCAACTCACACACGGTGACTCGAGGTGGCTTACAGAATTAAAATCCATCATACAAAAACCCATCAACATAATAATGTTATTACTGTAACAGCCAGGGACAGAGTGCAAACAAAGATGTGCTATTATTTTTTAAAATCATCCTTTTCCATTAATTGGTTAATATCATTAGTAACATAATGAATGAACACAATGCCAGTCAACGTTATTAATTTTCTTCATGCAGAGTCCACCTAGGAAGCATGTATATACGTATGCTAAACTTAATTCTGTAAAATTGTATTTGTTTGTTTGTTTGTTTGTTTGTTTGTTTTACTGGATTTGTTAAGGCTGCCCAACTCAAGAATCTATCCAATAAGTCCTATACATACAGTGGATATAAAAAGTCTACACACCCCTGTTAAAATGCCAGGTTTTTGAGATGTAAAAAAATCAGACCAAGATAAATCACTTCAGAATTTTTTCCACCTTTAATATAACATACAAGCTGTACAATTCAATTGAAAACCAAACTGAAATCTTTTAGGGGAAAAAAGTAAAAACAAAAAACTAGAATAACATGCTTGTATAAGTGTGCACACCCTCTTATAAGTAGGGATGTGGCTGTGTTCAGAATTAACCAACCACATTCAAATTGATGTTAAATATTAGTCAGTACACACCTGCCATCAATTAAAGTGACTCTGAGCAAACCCATATAAAGTTGAGCTGTTCTAGTAGGATTTTTCTGACATTTACTCAGTTGCCTCTTCCAGCGAAAGCCATGGTCTGCAGAGAGCTAACAAAACATCAAAGGGATCTCATTGTTGGAAGGTATCAGTCAGGAGAAGGGTACAAAAAAATTTCCAAGGCATTGGATATACCATGGAACACAGTGAAGACAGTCATCAACAAGTAGAGAAAATATGGCACAACAGTGACATTACCAAGAACTGGATATCCCTCCAAAATTGATGAAAAAACAAGAAGAAAATTGGTCCGAGAGGCTGCCAAGAGGCCTACAGCAACATTAAAGGAATTTCTGGCAAGTACTAGTTGTGTACTACATGTGACAACAATCTCCCATATTCTTCATATGTCTGGGCTGTGGGGTTTATTGCTGGATAAATTAAATCAATAGGTGAGGATTACTGCCCACAACTTCTTCAAATGGGCTTCTGATCAACCACTAGGAGAAGCATGATGCTGGAGTAATACAGTAGGTCTTTTACAGTAATCCAGCAGGACTCACCTAATGATTAAAAAAATAAGAATTAGATTAAGGATTATTTTACCTCCCTGGCTCCTCCAAAATACCTAGGCTGAAAATACATGGATAATAAATGGTCCATCATGCTTTCATTTCTAAAATTCACCCAAAGCAGGTGAACAGAGAGCATTTGCTAAAGGTTCCCTGTCTTCTTATTAGGAGATACAATATGAGGGGTCATGGAGGTGGGTGTTCTCAGTTGCCAATTCCTTCCTTGCCCCCATTCTTTCCAGAGAATAGTTAAAATCAGGCTTTTCCTGAAGGCCCCTGGTGAATAAGCAGTTAGAAGACCCACTTTATTGCTTGCTACTGAAGACAGTGTTAATATTTTGATTATATTGTACACTTGTGTTTGATTTTGTACACCACCACTGGAGTGAGTCAGTTTACAAATCAAACAAATAAATAAGTTGACAGCAATTTATGCAAGGATATTCTACAGCTGATGCTGCTCACAGATTTCTACACTAAAATATCTCTTGACTCTCTGGTCCTACTGGCTGAAAGAGCCTTTGATTTACTACAAGACCCTAGCAACTTTAATGTAACGAACTTTACATAGGAATATCCTGGAAAAAAAATCCACAAATTTCAGATAATGCAGTATGTAGCAGCCAAATTAGTTCCTGCAGCCTATTTTGCTGATTTTATTGCTCCAGATTTATTCTGTCTGTACCAATTTCACTTAGTTTCTACTGCAACTAAAACTGCACAGTCTAAATCAAGTGTAAGGATCTTCGTACCCTCCAGATATTTTGGACTTCGGGCTCTAATCATCCCTATCAGTTTGTGATGCCTGCATAGGAGGGGGGGGGGAGAACAGCCTCACAACAGCACAATGCAAAGTCTGCCCCTTTTGTATGTACATTGTGACATGGCATGCATATATGAAAGGGGTGGGGCTTGTGTCACAATGGGGCAGTGTTGCTTTCATCCTTTTGACAAAAGCTTCCAATCCTGTGGACTCATCTGTTGTCACTGTTAAAGAACTGAAGAAGTTGTGGGTCCAAAATATCTGGAAATCAATAGAATGTCTACCACTGCTCTAAATTTTATTTATTTATTTATTTATTTATTTATTTATTTATTTATTTATTTATTATTTAGCATTCAAAAAAGAGAGGCCAGGTGAAAAAGAAAAAAATTAGCAGAAACAAAGAATAAAAAAGGAAACAGAAAGAGAAAGAGAAACAAAAATCATAGTTTTACATGAAAAAGTCATTTGGTCCAATTTTTAAGATTTCATTAAATCTTGACCATCCAGAATAAATTTTGATCCATTGCATTTTCCATTGCATTTATAATGAGTCAGTTCACAAACCCACCAAAAATAAAACAAAAAACAAAAAAATGCTTATTAACAATCCATGGTCGTAAATCTAGGGTTGCACTTTCTTTCCGAAACTGAAGAGAAATAATTTTTGCTCTCTGCCCAGTCCTTAATCAATGCATAATTTTTGATAAAGTGGCAAGGTCCAAACTTTTGGTATATCATTCAAGAGTATATTCAAATATTTAAACTATTGAATTTTGTAGATATACGTAAATTAATCAGCTTATGGATAGTAAACCAAAATATGACGATAGTGGGAGAAGCCCATAATACAGTATATCAGTAAGTGTCCCCTCGCACATTTTACATTTCTAGCATAGTGAGATTGATGGCCCACTCTTCTTAAACATTCTGTGGGATGTCTAGTAGTTTTGTGGAACCATCCTCACCTTAAAATCATAAGAAACATATTTCATATCCTTTAACATTTTAAGGTAGTGATTTCTTAATATGGGATATTCCAGAGTTCTTGCAAATGATCAGCATCTGCCTTAGTCATAATTAATTCATTATTTAAAAAATAATATAATCCTTCAAAACACATTCTAATGCTAACCATAATTTGGGAGGTTTTTTTTTAATCTGTTCAATTGTGTCCGATTCTCAGAGATTGCCTGCACAAGTCCTTGCAGTTTTCTTGGCAAGATTTTTCAGAAGTGATTTTCCATTGCCTCCTTCCTAGGACTGAGAGAGTGCAACTGGCCCAAGGTCACCCAGCTGGCTTCATGCCTAAGGCAGGACTAGAACTCATGGTCTCCCAGTTTCTAGCCTGGTATCTTAACCACTACGCCAAACTGGCTCTCTTAATTTGGGAGTTAGATGCTGCTAAATTGTGAAATCAATTGAAAAGGCTATCTTTCTTTCCCCTAATTTAAACAACCCCAATTCTTCTTGCAATAACTCAAGGGCTTAAAACACTTGATTGACAGTAAGCTGATCTATTCCTGCTCTACATGGTTTAGCCCCAGAATATCTGCAGAATTACCTCTTCCCATATGAACTTTCATAATACCTGAAATTGAAATCAGAAGCTGTGTAATGCATTCCATCACTTTTAAAAGCATAATGGTCCAGATGTCAGGCATCTGTGTCTTGGTACCAGATGATGGAAGTCCTTACAGGTGTAGTTAACTCCCACCTATTTTAAGATTTAGCCATGCTGCTTAATATTATATTTTCTTGAAGTGGTTCGCTATTTTTATCTCCCTGAACTTACATTTGTTTTAGCTTACCCTTATTATAAGATTATTTTTTATTTATTGAATACATTTTTTAAGGTGTGCTAGGGATTTTGTAATTCTTCCTTTTATTTAGGTAGAAACATTAGGTAGAAATAGGCATAAACTTTGACAATTGAAAAAGTGACTTAGCAGTTCTATAGCACTTCTAGCCTGACCATCGTCTTCCAAAGCAGCTACTTTACTCCCAACTTAAGAATGGAAAACGGAATATTGGTGGACAGCAAAAGAGATTCAAAGACACTCTCAAAGCTAATTTAAAAAAATGTAATATCCGCATTGAGAACTGGGAAGCCCTAACTCATGAGCATTTCAATTGGAGGACAGCCTTTATTAATGGCGCTATGGACTTTGAAGAAGCACGAGTACAGGGCGAAAGGGAGAAAAGAGCTAAAAGGAAGGCACGTCAGGCAAACCCTCATCATGACCGTCTCCCACCCGGCAACCTATGCCCTCACTGTGGGAGGTTGTGCGGATCCAGAATTGGCCTTTATAGCCACTTACGGATCCACTGTTAAAATTTTACCTTTGGAAGACAATCTTACTCGGCTACGAGTGATCACCAATGAAGCACTTCTAAAATTAGAGGTTGTTTTCGAAGGTTCTTAAATTCACCAATCAATGCCCTTAATCTATTTACATACTTTATTCACTCCTTTAGTGGCTTGTTGAAAGGTGATCAGTAGAATAAATTTTAATAACATTTATGTGCAAATGGGGTTACCAGGAAAAATGATTACATGCAACTGACTTTATGCTTATTCTTCTCAACCTTGTACTAATATCCTGATAAAAGAAAATAGGCAAATGATATTGGAACATATTTCATTTTGTGAGTGTTTTTTAAAAGAAAGTTTCCACTTCTGACTCCAAATTCAGAAGCGTGAGCAGTGCAGTGACATTGCAACAGTTCCCCCCCCCCGACTTTATTTATTTAGAAATTAATCTCACCTTGCAAATAAAAACAACTTGCTATTCCCATCAGCGATGACCTAAAAATAATGCAGCAAATGGCGTTCTGCAGATACATTTATAATGCAATCAGGCATACTTCTGTGATGCTTGTTGCTGAGAAGGGCAGAAATGTGTCTACAGGGGAAGGAATAATGCTGTATAAGCAATACCGATGCTTTTGTCAAACTGGACTGAGAAAGGCCAAAGTTCCATAAAAGTATGCACTTATCGATCGGTTCATTTTCAAGTCTAAGGACTGTCTTACCAATCCAAAAGCTGTGTCCACTCTGATACACAGATGGATATTTCACCAGGAATGGTGAAAGTCCCCATTCACCAGTTTGTGATCTCCTTTAAATTAAATGGCACATCTATGACAGCTCTGAAGCTACCTGGGCACATCGTACAGCATAATCCAGAAGGAACTGTCATAATACACTAACAAAGGGTTAACAAATAGTGTTACTGTATAGGACACATATCTTATCCAGAGAAGGCAGTAGGCTACAATTAATGTACAATTTACTGTATATTGCTTAGATTTGATAGTGTACACATTTTGTACTTGATCTTACTATAAGCCCCTTTAAGGACCTTTTCAAGTCCCAAAGCAACTTTTTTTTCTTTTCAAATAAAGAAATAAGACACCTAAACAGACCCACTGAGTTATAGCATTAGTACTGCAGGTTTGATTACTTATTGCAGTTTTTAATGGCTTTTATCACTGATGGGAGTTTTGTTGAAAATTGCTAAGGCAAAGTAACTGCATGAAATAAATATACACTATAGATAAATAACCGCTGATACTTAAAAATCTGAAAATGGTAAAACAGTAAAACCAAGGATGATTCACAATATAATTGCACTTTACTTGATTTGGCATCACATTATTACTCAACACTTGATAACTATGAAGGAGCTGAATGCATAATAAGGCAATGCTAGTCTATCTCATATGTGATTGATATCTCATTCACTCTTGCAAACAGTCAATTATCACACATACCAGTTCATGAGGAACGGTGTATGGTCAGCAGGTCTAATTGTAGGACATTTTATACAGGAAACATGTACTATAAAATATTCCCTCCTTTCTCACAGTCTCAGGTACTCCAAACCCCTAGACCAGATCTTGAATATTGCAGGCAGGAGACAAAGGGGGTGAGGAAGCTGAAGGATCCCCTTGAGGGTTGGCATTCACCTGGGAAATGATTGGTTGGCTTTCATTTGTAGCTCTGGAAGAAAATTTCCCTTTCACTATAAAGCTGCAAACTGAAGAATTAGGAGACAATTTTTATCATAGCTTTTGAGTGATTATTTATTTATTTGATGGTTACTTCTAGACTGCCCTAATCTGAATGACACTGGGTGGCATAAATGAGCAATCTCAATAATGAATACCTCTGTATATTAAAACAACCACCTTTAAAATAGTTATTAGATAAAAACAATCACAAACTGTGAAAAATAGATAGGCATCAGTAGCATTTGAGGACTAAAAGGCCTACTGATGTAAAATTGTTTCAAGGGCCTTCCTGACTGAAAGGAGGATAGGGGCTAATCACACCCCAGGGAGCAGTGTGTTTCATAAAAGTCTCCTGGTCTTAGTCCCTTTGACACCCCCCTCGGGAGGAACCAGAAGCAGGCCCAAACTTAATGTCTGGCAAGGCATTCCCTGATGTATCCTAGTGCCACACCATAGAAGGATTGTAGAACTTTGAAGCCTATTATCAGCCAGTACAACAATCATTACATTAGTGTTGTCCTACAGTGATGAATTTTCCCAACTAGTACCAGCCACAGATTGTCTTCAAATGCAGCTTCACATAGAGCATCTTCAATAGTCCAACTGCAAACTGACCAGGGCATGTGTAACTGTCCCCTGGTGCAAATAAGGCAACAATTGGTAGAAAAAACTGACCAAAGTCCCCTTTATTTAGCAGAACCACTGAGGCCAGGAGGATACACCTAGTTGTGGACTAGCTTCTTCTGGGTGAGTAAAACCCTATCGAGTAATTACCAAGGCAGAATTAAAAGATGACCCTGATGTTTACAGATGTACAGGAACTTTACATCTTGCTAGGGTACAATCAAAGCTTGTTTCTTCCCATCCAGACCCTAACAGCCACCAGATACTGGTTTTGAATGTCTATAATATCTCCAGCTTGGTCTGAAGTAGCTCAATGTAAAGTTGAGCATCATCAGTACGCTGATGACATCTCAACCCAAACTAGTGGATGTCCTCTTCCAGCAGTTTCATGTAGATGAGGCACCCAAAGGCTTTACTGCTGTTCCCCCATAACCACAGAATGGAATAATCCATTGTAAGATGGTGCTTCCAATTCTCAACACTTGTAAGAAGTCTAGAAGGATACCATGGTTGATGGTACTACATCTGCTGAGATTAACATACTCTCCATTGTTGAGGTGCTGATAAAAGTAGTCTATACTTTAATTATTTATTTATTTGTTTATTTTACAGGACTTATTAACCACTCTGGCTCTAAGTAGCCTACAATTCCCCCCCCCCAAAACGTCAGATCAAAACAAAACAAAATACAATCAACAAATCAGAACTATAAAATCAAAATAAGCTGCTCAAAAAAATAAAGGGAACACTGAAATAAGACATCCTAGATCTGAATGAATGAAATATTCGTATTAATTACTTTGTTCATTACATAGTTGAATGTGCTGACAACAAAATCACACAAAAAGCAATGGAAATCAAATGTAAGCAACCCCTGGAGGTCTGGATGTGGAGTTACACTCAAAAATTAAAGTGGAAAAGAACACTACAGGCTGATCCAACGTTGATGTAATATCCTTAAAACAAGTCAAAATGAGGCTCAGTAGTGTGTGTGGCCTCCACGTGCCTGTATGACCTCCCTACAATGCCTGGGCATGCTCCTGATGAGGTGGCGGATGGTCTCCTGAGGGATCTCCTCCCACACCTGGACTAAAGCATCCCCCAACTCCTGGACAGTCTGTGGTGCAATGTGGTGTTGGTGGATGGAGCGAGACATGATGTCCCAGATGTGCTCAATTGGATTCAGGTCTGGGGAACGGGCGGGCCAGTCCATAGCATCAATGCCTTTGTCTTGCAGGAACTGCTGGCACACTCCAGCCACATGAGGTCTAGCATTGTCTTGCATTAGGAGGAACCCAGGACCAACTGCGCCAGCATATGGTCTCACAAGGGTTCTGAGGATCTCATCTCGGTACCTAATGGCAGTCAGGCTACCTCTGGCGAGCACATGGAGGGCTGTGCGGCCCCCTAAAGAAATACCACCCCACACCATTACTGACCCACTGCCAAACCAGTCATGCTGGAGGATGTTGCAGGCAGCAGAACGTTCTCCACGGCGTCTCCAGACCCTGTCACGTCTGTCACATGTGCTCAGTGTGAACCTGCTTTCATCTGTGAAGAGCACAGGGCGCCAGTGGCGAAGTTGCCAATCTTGTGTTCTCTGGCAAATGCCAAACGTCCTGCACGGTGTTGGGCTGTAAGCACAACCCCCACCTGTGGACGTCGGGCCCTCATACCACCCTCATGGAGTCTGTTTCTGACCGTTTGAGCAGCCACACGCACATTTGTGGCCCACTGGAGGTCATTTTGCAGGGCTCTGGCAGTGCTCCTCCTGTCCCTCCTTGCACAAAGGCGGAGGTAGCGGTCCTGCTGCTGGGTTGTTGCCCTCCTACGGCCTCCTCCACGTCTCCTGATGTACTGACCTGTCTCCCGGTAGCACCTCCATGCTCTGAAGCCCAGCCAGATTCGTCTTTGAAGTCCTGTCCTGTCACCGCTGTAGAATCAGAGCCAGATCTTCAACACATTTCTGAATTGATCCCAGCTGCAAAAGAAGCCCAGTTCACTTCAGCATCAATAGGGGTCGGAATGTTAGCTCATAGTTTTTCAGAAAACCCCAGCGGGAGAGTTTGCCAGTCCACTCTGCCCTGCAGTTCCAGTCCAGCACCCCAGAGGAACCAGTCCAGTCTGCCTTGCAGATCCAGTCTAATCCTTTAAAGCATCCAGCCTGTCCAGGGAATCCAGTCCAGTTATCTTGAGAATTCAGAAGAACCTCATCCCTTCTATCCTGCAATTTTAGTTCCAGAGGATTCAGTCCAGCCTTGTCAGCATTGACCCCAGTAATCCAAGACCTAACCTTGAGTCTGCTAGTCAACCTTATCTACCTAGTATCTTGATCCAGAATTGTTGTTCTAATTGTTGCTGAACTTTAGTTGTGTTACCGCATAGCTGCCTACCTCCATGCACTTCCAGTTGATCCAGTACTCTTCAGTTGTATTATTGGACTTATACTTTTAAATAGTTTTTATATAATAAAACTATTTCTATAAAGTTCTGGTGGTCATACTCTGAACAGAACACTTAATGACTACTCTGAACCATGACTGACAAGGTCCAGATAATTTAATTTTTCTAGGACCATCTGCCATTGAATTCTTACTACCTTCTCAATAAGTTTTCTTTTGAAGAGGGGGCTAGAGACTGGCCAAGGCAGGGAAAGGTATCAAGGATGGTTGGCTCAAGAGATGGGTTCTTCAAGGTGGCTTCTTATCATAACATTCAAATGATAGCTTCATCCATGAAACCTCAGAAATTAAAAACAAACAAACATCCTCTTGATTCCTGCATTGTGTGTAGCTTTCTCCAATTTATTTATTTAAATTCATTAAATATATTTATTTCATAAATACAATTAAAGAAATGCATTTAATTTCCTTAATGTATTAATTTATATGTAGCTCTTCCAATATGTGCTTTTCTCCTTTGCAACTTTCCGAGATACTGTGAAATTGTTGATTATACAATCCATGAGTCAGCTGTTTATTGCAATGGCTTAGTCTTTCTAAAGTCTTAGTAAAGCCTGAGGCTTGATAAATATGCTGTACATATTTTCCAATGCTGTTTCTGTTTAGTTAAATTAAATTCAGTGGATCTTATTCTCCATTAAGTTTGCATAGCCTATAGCTCTAGTTAATAGGTCTGTATGAATATTCATTTCAGATTTGATTTAAAGGTAATTCAGTTGACTCTCCAAATCAAATCAACACTCCAAATCAAATCAGAAAGTCTATTCAAATTGTCAAATCAAATTGGATCCTTCTAAATTAATCCAGACAGTTTGGACACTACTGTCCATGTGCAGGAATGGCTTTTTACAACTTGATTCAAAAATCCAAATCAAATAGACCCAAAGTCAAATGTTCAGATTAAATCAGATCAATTTTGGATGTGCAAAGCTACTTTGCCCATATATCTTGGAGAGGAATGTAAATCATGTGAGTGAGATTAGATTTATAAAAGTATAAAGAATATTTTGGGGTAATTTAGTAACATTTTTCTAACTTAGTATTTAATGTAATAAACTCTACTGAAAGTTAATTACTTTTAATTTCCTTTGATTTTAGCTAGAAAAAGGTGAATCCTTCAATTTCAGTCATAGACATTAATGAGACAATCCTCCATTGTATATAAATCAGCTTATACCACTATAAATAACCACCACAATTTCACTGCAAGTCTTGCATCTTTAGACTCTTGGTTATAATTCTAACACTAAGCACTAAATGAATTGCATTTATGAAATTGCGAAGGTCTTCTTTTAGCTATATTCATTTGTATTCAGAACTCAATGGCCCGTTCCTAATAGATGCTCAAGTTATTACACTCCATTGAAGATATCATTTGATTCACACTGGAAGAAAGCAAATTCTAACATTCTCTGTGTAAAACTACATGCCTTTGGTGACTAAAACTAATGATGGGTGAGCTCCGCTTGGCTCAAATCAGATTAGCTTGGAAATAAGCTAAGATATCTGAAGAAGAAAAAGAGGGAAAAGAAAAGGGAAGGGCTTGGCTTGTTGCTATGCCAAATCCTACCAAATCAGAGTACTCAGAGTAGGAATTGTCAATCTCTCTACCACCAAATTGCCCACCTAACTTGCTAGCACATTCCACATACTCACTGCTCACACCTTCAAGTATGGGAAATATAGTTTCTCAATTGCCTGTCTGGCTGAGTAGTAGTAGTTATAATAGTAGTAGTTTTACTTATTATGTGGCTACAAGTAAAAAAGTATAAATGAACTCTCCCATCTCTGGGCTAAAGTAATACAGAATATTCTGCACAATCAGGATTCAACCACATCATTCCCATTTCACTATACAATATATGTATGGCTTTAAATAAATATTAACAGATACAGTATAGCATGTGCCTATATGCCAGGATGGGAATTGCTAGCCTGTATTTCTATTCTTACAATATACAGTACATTGACATTTATAACATTTATAAAAATGTACAATTTCTCTGATATATCTCAAAAGCTTTAATAAGTGGGAGTTTCCCTGTGAATGAGAGTCTGCCACCATCCGCAACAGCCTATTTCATTGTTGAAAATTTCTTACTGTTAGGAAATTCTTCCTGATATCAATTGACATGTGCTTCCTTGTAATTTAAAAATACTGCTTCTTGTCTTGCCTTCTGTAACAACACTGAAGAAGACTACCCATCTTCTATATGATAGCCTTTCAGTTACTTAAACAACTATCATGTTTCCCTGCAGTTTGGACTTCTCTAGGTTAAACATACCCAATTCCTCCAATGAGTCCTCATTCCTCCCCCCCCCCCCACACTTTTCAGGACTTTATTATTTTGGTTGTTTTTCTCTGAGCATACTCCAGTTTTCAATATACTTCCTAAAAGGTGGTGTCTAGAACTGGATGCAATATTCTAGGTGAGATCTGACCAATGCCAAATTCAGAGGAAGTATGGTTTCTCTTGATCTTGACACCGTATTCTTGGTGATGGTCTCAGATTGAATTTGATTTTTTTGCAGCTTCATCATACCACAGGCTCACATTCAGCACATAATGCATCAAGATATCCATATCCTTTTTTACATATACTGCTTCCCAACATGAAATTCCCCATATCAGTCATACTTATGTCTTTGATTTTTCTTACTCAAAATAAGGACTTTGCATTTGTCCTTCTTGAAAATTATCTTGTTAGTTTATGTCCATGGTTCTGCTTTGTGAAGATCCTTCTGAATCTTGGACCACAAATCTGGTAATGGTATTTTAACCTTTTATCAAGTAATTTCTGAATTAACAAATAGTACAGACCTTCAGTGTGTCATTTGAAACCACCTTCCAGCATGATATGGAGCCACTGTTAGAAACTCATTAGATACTATTGTTCAACAAACTCTGCATTCATTTTGTAGCTTGAATCATGTCAACTGGATTTCTATTTTCTTAGTGGAAATGTTTCACTCCTTATCCAAGGAGCTTCTTCAGTCTGAGCAAAGTTGGTAAGGGAATCCTAAATATCTTATATATCATATTAAATATCATATTTAGGATTCCCTTACCAACTTTGCTCAGACTGAAGAAGCTCCTTGGATAAGGAGTGAAACGTTTCCACTAAGAAAATAGAAATCCAGTTGACATGATTCAAGCTACAGACAATTCCACCTGGATGACTGAGAACCTTCATAGACATTCTGCATTCATTTAACAGTACTGTAATCCTGCCCAATTTTGCCATCTCAATGCTTACAAACTGCTTAATTCTCTGTTACAGGGTTTTGCCCAGCATCAGTATCAAGCTAATCAGTCTATAGTTACCTAGGTCCTCTTTTTCCCCCTTTTTGAAAGAACATTTGTCCTTTTCCAGTACTCTGACACTATGCCCATCCTCCATGATTTCTCAGATATCATGATTTCCCCCTTGTTCCCTTTAAATTGAGGGTTTCTGTCATGAGATCCTGACTAGTATTTCTCTAACCTTGCTGAAATTGGCTTTCCTGAACATGACTATGCTCCAATTTTCCTTTCTGGAATTTCTTGAAACCCAAAATGACGTGGTTATTTTCTCCCAAGGATCCCTCCCTTTACCTCTTCAAGCAGCTCTTCTCTTTTTTATATAAGAATTTTCTTAAGTTTGAAACAAAGATTAAAAACTACAAAAAAGAAAAATCTACAAAAAAAGAAAAAAACTAAAAAAGTGTGAAACACAAGAAAAAAGAATTTTGAAGATTACATAAAGAAATGACTTCCGACTTTCAACAACAAGAATATATAGCAATTTCCATAATCAATCCCTTGCTCTATATCAAACTAATATAACATTATTTCTATAAATCATTCCATTAACACATTATAAAAATCACTAAATACAATTGCTCCTTCCCCTTATATTAAAAAAAGAAATATATATATATATATATATATATATATATATATATATACAGTATATATACACACATACATACATACATACATACATACCTCCAAATCAACTTTCCCCCCCCAAAAAAACATTCATTCAATTATTTCCTTCCTATCACTATTCAAAGAATCCCCTTTTGGGGAGATGGGGTGGTGATAAAAATCAAAAGAATAAATAAATAAATAAATAAATAAATAAATAAATAAATAAATAAATTCTATACATTTCTGTCCACTACAATAAAAATCAAATTGTGGAGTCCAAGGTGCTCTCTGAGCCTTGTTGTTTTCTTGCAGATGTTTCATTGCCAGGCTAGGCAACATCTTCAGTGCAAAAAGGGAGTGGAACTTGCTATCTGTTTATATACCCTGGCTTGTCCTGCCTGTGTTGGTGGGGGTGTTGTACTCTCCTTGGTAGTACCTTGATTGGGTTGTTGTGTGCTGCTTGGTTGATTGACTGAGTTAATAGTTCCTTGATTAGGGTCTATTGTGTTGTTTGATTGCTCCTCTGCTGCTAATCTTGCTGTAAATCAAATTATAAAAATAAATAAATTGTCTACTTTTATAATTAATAATAATATAACAATCTTAACCCTATTAAACCTAAATCCAAACAATTATTATACCTTATAAATCTTAAAAATCAAACAAATCTTAAAAGCAATCCAGTAAATCTTAATCCAAATCATTTAAGAAAAATGGAATCATACAAGCCTTAATATCAATCCAGATAAACTTTCTTAAATCTTTACCCAACTTCAAAATATACTAAAGCATTTACATACTGTATCTCCATATTACACACAAGGCATTTTTCATACAGAAATCAAACAGCCCAACTGCCCCCTTAGAAATTCAGACTTCTCAGCAAAAAATTTCCCACAGAACAGAGCCTCTTCTTTCCCACAACATTCCATCAGAAAAACAACTCCATTTCTAATCCTCAACTCAGAGTGTCCTTTTAACTCCTTCAACACCAAAATGTAATTGTCGCCTGACATTTCAACAAAGGTTTCAATCTCGCTGTCAGTAGACACATCTCTATCTTTGTTAAAATCTTCATCTTCTTCTACAACGTCCTCAGCCAGATGACACATTTTAAAGCTGATATTTTCTGCAATGTCCCAAATATCTTGCAGAATAGCTTGACAGGCATCATAAAAAAAAACTGTTTAAACTCACAATGAAGCTCACAACGGAACTCTGAGAAAATCTCCTTGAAACCCTCCATGTTTCAGGCAGTAGTTTATGATGCTCCCTAGATACTTGACTAGTAAGAGTAGGAGTTAATGAGTTAATTGAAAATCTCTGAAACTTGTTGACACAAGAGAAAGTATGCTAACAAGCAGCTCCCAGGGAAAGTGAACAGGAAGCTGAAAACTCAAAACAGCAGATTCAGCGTGTAGGAAAATATTAAATCCTTCTAATTCAATACACAAACAATAGCAGGAAGGTAATTATTTATTCCCAGTCCTCCTTAGTATTTAAATGGGAAAACAAGCCCAAGCTTAATTTTTTTAAAAAAAAATTAATCCAGAAATAACAATAGGCACCAAGAGATTTCGCTTCTCCTTGCTGTAGAAAGCCTCTCTTGGGGTACATAAACTTAAAGAATATATAAATTGGGCTCTACTTAATGTCTCTTTAAGGCTGCAGCGCATCTTGTAAATGATGACATCTCAGCCTCCCGGCGGCTCTTACCTGATTGGCTTGAATGCTGTTTGCAATTCTGCAAGTCGCCATTCTGGAGGACAGATGGGATGATTCCGAGCATTTTCCTTAATCTGAAAAAGCACTCTTGGGCTTCAGGAGGAACCAGCCTGAGCCCAAAAAAACTGCCACAATGCCAGTTCTGTCCACGGAGCCTGCAGACACAGCTGATCAGTCGGCCATGTTCCCACCGGAAGTCTTCAAGCAGCTCTTCTCTATTGGTTAGTATCAGAACTAGGAGAGCTGATTCCCTTGAGTTTTCTTCTACCTTCTGAAAAATGAAACTGTCAGCAAAACCACTGTGGAATTTGTGGGAACTTATAGTTGTGGCTGAGTTGGTTTTCCAACAGATATTCTGTTAGTTGAAGTCTTCCATTATTATTATGTTTCTCCTGTCTGAAAATTCTGTAATCTGGTTCAGGAGGGCATTATCCATATTTTCTGCCTGACTTGGCAGTCTATGACATAGCTCTATAATAATATGATAATAGTTTCCCTTTTCCTGTCTGTCTCAAGTGGACCATCCTGCTTAAATTCCTGGATCTATATCCATGTGTGCTCTTCTGACATAGATAATGTCATTCCTCCTTCTCTTTTGTCTGGCCTATTTCTTTTGAATAAATCATACCCTTAAATCCTTGCATTCCATTCACAAGTCCTATTAGGTTTCAATAATGGCAAGTACTTGCCAACATGAGCACATTGTCATACCTATGCTTTGGGCTTTGCACTGGCTTCCCATGTGCAGTTCAAAAAGTCCTATGCAGCTTGGAATAGGAATAGGAATAGTCCTATGTAGCTTGGTGCTGAAGTATCTCCAGGACTGCCTTCTCTGTCCACGTTTCAACCCACCTGATGTGGACCTTCTGGAAAAATCTCCTATCAGTTTTCCATTTCCATGAGTTAAGGAGAATGGAGGTCCACAGATATTGCTTTTCCACTGTGACACCACTATTAGGGAACTGTTTGACCCTTGAAATTTCATCAGTTCCTAGTTTAGTTGGCTCTAGAAAAATATTTAAAACATAATATGGATGTGTGGCCCATTCATAACAAATAAGTACAACATTTAAGCACCCTAGTGATTCTATCCTCAAATTGGTTCAGCTGAACTGACCAGGGGAAAGAAAATACTAGATTTAATTCTAAATGTTATCGGGATCTTATGTAAGATATAGAAGTTGCTCCATTCTATTGACATCAGAATTAATTTATACTTGCCAAGAAATTGCCAAGGAAGTCCAACACAGTTACAATTAACTTCAGGAGAGAAATTTCTAAAATAAAAATAAAAATGAGGCAGCAGCTAAAAGAGATTTGGAAAGAAAGGTCAAGGGGGAGAAATCTCCAATTGGGGAGTATGGAGGAAGAGATAAAATCCCACTTTATTAATGTAGAGAAACATTGCTTGGGGGTGGGAGAATGACTTCCTGGTGTCTTAGTTTCAGCTTCTAAAAACCCCACTGGCAGAAAAATTTATTCATTTATGTAGCGTATGGTATACATTGCCAGGGACTCTACAATGTTTTTACACACAATAGATGTTCGGGCGCCAGCAGTTGCTACTTCTTTGTTGCACTGGTGCACCACAAGAAGGCGAGTTGGCTTTGCATCAGCTGGCCAGCAGCATTCCTCGGGAAGTTGGCCCATCTGGGCTTTTTTCTCCACCGATCCTCCGCCGATCGCCTCCAGGCAGATCCAGCACCAGTTTCTGCTCCCTGCATAGAGTGCCAACAGCGTTCCCCCCACCGAAATGGGGGTACCTATTTATCTACTCGCAGATGGTATGCTTTCGAACTGCTAGGTGGGCAGGAGCTAGGGACGAAATGATGGGAGCTCACTTCAATCACGTGGAGCTGGGCTCGAACCATTGGAGTGTCGGCCATTTCTGGCCAGCAAACTCCAGCGTCATTGAGCCGCTGTGCCACCACATCCAAGAAAAATGACAGTGGTTTTTTTTAAAAACCAAAGATAAGGCCCTCAAATGGAGCATCCGGGATAGGGTATGGGTAGCACAGTGAGAACGTAATCATTCTTCTAAGAGGAGGCCAAGTTGAGCCATTCAGCAATAGCACTCTGGTTCTTAATTATTATTAATATAATTAATTACTAACAGGTCTGGTTCCTAACTGACCCTCCTGCATTGGTTTGCTGTGTGTCGTTTTGTGCCGAAGACAGATTTGAACATACAGATTGATTTGTAGTTGCAACCATGACCTTCAAGGTGAATTCATTAAGACACCTTTGGCTGTACAGAGTTTGTGATGACGGTGGACTTTTTATCTCATTTAGTGAGCAGTATACAAACATATCCCAGTGAAGTATCCATGACAAGGATGTGGTTGTGTAGAGCTCTCAATGCAAATGCTCACAGAGATCTAATGTTAATCCTACTTTGCTTATAATTATTTTTTTGTTTCTACAAAAAAAGAAAAGGTGATTATGTACATTGCTATATAGTCTTAATAGACTTTCTTAATGTGGGAAGCAGTAGCTGCTATCACATCTACCTTGGCAAAGGTTGTTTCTGACATTTGTAGCAGGCTTGGAAAGAAAATAGATAAGAAGATGCAATAGGAGGTCAGTTTTCAGCTTTTCACCTTTAATAATAGCAAGCTTTATTAAGCCTCTGGGGTTTTGGCAGCAAGAATAATACTTGTGAATCTGAATCATGAACCTCTGCCACTAAATAAATGAAAGTCTGCAGGTTCAGGTAGCCAGAAAACATTTATAAAAAAAACCCGGGTGTGTGTGCATGTGTGGAGAGAGAGGAAAAAAACACATCACAAATTCTGATATTCTGGTAATTTAGGAGATGAAGTCTTCTTACTCACTGTGCTGAAGAATCATGTCACTGAACAGGGCAGAATAAGTTATAGGCTACATTTTGTTCAGCATAAGACATGAATTTTAATAATTTATTATATAAAACAAGAAACCAAATGACATTCTCATCTTACTATATCTGTTGCATTCAACAGATATGCTTGCTTTATTTATTTATTTATTTATTTATTTATTTATTTATCCCGCCTTTATTATTTTTATAAATAACTCAAGGTGGGGAACATACCTGATACTCCTTCCCCCTCCTATTTTCCCCACAACAACAACCTTGTGAGGTGAGTTGGGCTGAGAGAGAGTGACTGGCCCAAGGTCACCCAGCCGGCTTTCATGCCTAAGGGTAGGCTGACCATACATCCCGTTTTGAACGGGACAGTCCCGTTATTTAAGCATTTTTCAACCGTCCCGTCGTTTTGATCAAAATCTCAATTTTGTCCCTTTTTTAAACCAGGCGGGAAGGAGGACAGGAAAACAGGAAGGAGGACTGGAGCCGGACTTGCCATTGGAGGCAGCCTGGAAGAGGCCCTATCAGCACGGCAACTGGAAGCCCAGTTGCCACGTGCGAGCCCAGCAACAGACACAGCACCACAGTCCACTCGGTTCCTGCCTCCTTACCTGATCCTACCGGTGCTGCTTGCTCCGAAGCTGAGATTGTCTGCCCAGCAGTGGTGAGGCCAGGGAAAGCAGGCACGGGAAGGTTGTGGAAAGAGGGTGCGGGGTGCGTGTGATTACTTGCTCAGAGTAATCGCGCGCACACACACACACACACGCATGCACCCCAGACTCTTTCCTTAGCCTCCCCGTGACCAAATGCACCCACACCTGTTGCAGGGAGGCTGGAGAAAGAGGGTGTGGGGAGCATGTATGTGTGTGTGTGTGTGCGATTACTCTGAGCAAGTAATCACGTGCGCACACACACAAACGCACCCCACACTCTCTTTCTCCAGCCTCCCTACAACAGGTGCCGGTGCATTTGGTCACGGGGAGGCTAGGGAAAGAGAGTGTGGGGTGCGTGTGTGTGCGTGCGTGCGTGAGCATGATTACTTGCTCAGAGTAATCACACACACACGCTCCCCACACTCTCTTTCTCCAGCCTCCCTGCAACAGGTGCCGGTGCATTTGGTCATGGGGAGGCTAGGGAAAGAGAGTGTGGGGAGCGTGTGTGTGTGATTACTCTGAGCAAGTAATCAATTTTTCCATGGGGGGGGTTTGCAGGCGGGAGCCAATTGGGTGGACCGGGGGCAGGGTTTGCAGGCAGGAGCCAATTGGGTGGACCGGGGGCAGGGTTTGCAGGTGGCAGCCAATCGCACGGACAGGGAGCAGGGTTTGCAGGCGGGAGCCAATCATGTGGACTGGGGGGTGGGGTTTGCAAGCGGGAGCCAATTGGGTGGACCGGGGCAGGGTTTGCTGGTGGGAGCCAATCGCACAGGTGGGGGCGGAGTTTGCAGGCGGGAGCCAATCACATGGACTGGGGGCGGGGTTTGCAGGCAGGAGCCAATCGCATGGACCAGGGGGCGGAGTTTGCAGGTGGGAGCCAATCACATGGACCAGGGGGCGGAGTTTGCAGGCGGGAGCCAATCACGTGGACCCGGGGGGTAGGGACCCCTGTCCCGTTTTTTCCATCCCAATGTCCCGTTTTTGTCTCAAGGAAATATGGTCAGCCTACCTAAGGGACTAGAACTCACAGTCTCCTGGCATCTAGCCTGGTGCCTTAATATCTGTTGTTCACTCCAATACATGGAGACTCTGAGCTGATTACCACAATAAAAAAGAATGAAAGCAGTAACAAAATACAGAACTAAATTAATTGAATAATAATGATAATAATAATTTATAATAATTTATTAAATTTATATGCCGCCCAGCTGCCAGCAGCACTAACTATAGTGGTCATCTAGAACTAATCAGAACCAAAGGCATGGTGGAATAAAAAGATCTTAAGAGCTTTGTGAAATACTAGAAGGTAAGGGGGAAAGTGAATGTCTAGGGCAAGTGGAATCTTAACTAGTTCTCTTTGAGATATTTATACTAGATGGGCAGAGTCAATTTTAGCAAGGTGGCACCTGATGTATCCTAGGTGCTACACCATGTATGGTGATAACCAGTAGCCTGGAAGCCTACTACCAGTCATGGCTTGGCTTCCATCTGCTGTTTAAGTAGAAGCCCTGAGTCTGGGAGGATCCCCAAATCATAATGCTAGTAAACTAATGTTTAGGATTATCAAACACAATTAGGACCCTACATGAAAAAGGAGATGTCATTCAAGATGTGTTTAGAAAAGGCCAAGGTACCTGAAATATTATTGCTGATACATGCTGGATAATTGAGAAAGCCAAAGAATGCCGAAAAGAAGTCAGTATGTGCTTCATTGATTATAGAAGTGTCAATTTTGTTGATCACATAGAGCTTTGGAATGTGCTTAGAAAAATGGTAATCCCAGAATATCTAATTGTCCTCACGGGAAGCCACAGTATCGACAGAACTGGGCAAAGCAGGCTGGCTCCAGGTTGGCAAAGAAATTAGACAAGGTTATATACTGTCTCCTTATTTATTCCTTATATGTTGAGGGAAGCTGGATTGGAAGATGAGTGTGGTTTTAAAATTGGAGGAAGACACATCAATAACCTTCCTATGCTGAAGACACTATTCTGATATCTGAAAATGCAAAGGATCTGCAAGCTCTAGTAATGAAGGTCAAGAAGCACAATGAAAAAAATGAGACTAAGATTTAATATAATGAAGACCAAACTGATTACAAGAGGTACAAGAACCAGCCTTAAAAATGGCAATGGAGATACTAAAATGATGGAAAACATCTGCCTTTCAGGATCAACTATCAACAGTAAGGATCCAGCAGTCAAGAAATATGTACAGACTAACACTTGGTAGGGTAGAAATGAAGCCCTCAGAAAAGGCATTTAAATGCCTTGATGTGTCTATACCTACAAAGATCAGAACAGTGACATTCTATGGAAGCCCTGCCCTACAGCTGTGACCTTGTATTTACTCTGAATAAATCACAGTCACCTCAACCTTCCTCTTTTTATTCAAATTACTTGCCAAGAAGAATTACCAAGAGATAGATCTTGGTAATTTGCTTTCCCCACAGATATGCTGTTTTTAACAAGCTAGATCTTCAGGAGCACAAGGGAGCATGTACCAAGTAATTGGAACTGAAGACAACTTGCTCAGTTACATGAATAGAATTTGCTGTTAAGGCACCCACTAGAAAAATATCCAACTCTAATATTAATTTCATTTGATAAAACCTGCATTGATGTCAATAAGGCTGCTACACACCATACTCCGGTTGTTAAACTGTAATTCACTAGAATGCATTTGTAAAACACATTCTGACAAGTTTCTGCCTTGTTATTATTTATTGTGCTTCTAGGAACTCAGTGCCAAGCTGCATATTTTATCCCCAGTTCTCTACTCCATGTAGATCCTAAGAATGGCCAAGGGATTTACAGTTCTTGGTCAAATTGACAGAAAATGTTTTTAATGCATATTATTTCATGCATAATGTTTCACATGTAGTCTTTACTTAATCTCAGTTGGTAATAAATGCCATCCCCACCCAAGATTCACCTATGTCCTTCCCCTTCCCAAAATTTTGCTTTCAGAATCAACAGTTATGAATGTACAAAGGGGCCACTGCTGAATGAGCATCCATCAGATCATAAGGGAAGTCGCAGTGCCATTAATTTTGCCAGAAATTGCCACAATTTGTGAGTTACGCATTTGAGAGAACCTACATACCTGAGAAAATGGATAGTTATCTTTTTTAGAAAAAGCTTGGAATAAGAAAGGCCACTCTATTGTGCTTTTTTATGATAGGGGGCTTAAATATTTGGAAAGTATCAATGAGATGCCAAACTAGAATATCTTATTTTTCAAGAATGTGAGGGTCTTTGCTTTCCAAGGACTGAACACACCACAGTGTAGCAAATCTGTACAAAATGCTTTATTGCAGCACACACCTTCCCCAACAACAGACTATTGCTCTGGGTCAACTCCAGCCATCGAGGACTTGCAAATTGCCGTTTCCACGTAAATACGTCTTTAATACTCAGTCCTTTATACTCAGACTTTTAATACTCAGTTCAAACAAAAATCTCAAAGTCTATTAAGTAGCATACAACCTTTGCCTTTTTACAAAAGTTCTTGCACTAGTTGGGATGAGGTGCTGCCTCAGTGTGGTTGTTCCTTTTCTAGTTGCTACCCAGCTCCAAGCTTCAGGCAAGACTCCCAACAGGATATGCTGCCCACCATAACTTGTGGTCCTGTCAGTTGAATGATAGTCCTCTTGCCTGATTGTAATGGCTGCCAATCTCCAGACATCACCTCCACTTCCCTGTCTGTATGCTGTTTGCTTATCACCTTTCCTCCTACACACCCACCCACACTCTGTCTTAGGGTTCGTTTTTGTAAGCTAAGGGCCTGGGTGGGGTGAAGCTGCCTCTGGACATTGGCACATCCTTGCAAATGCCAGGGTGTGGCTCATTTATCACAGGCCGCTGGTATGCCAGCTTGGATGCTTGTGAGTAAAGTTGTGACTGAATGAATGAGGGAAATAGGGTGAGAAGCGTTTCTGCCTGGCTGCAGCTACTTTTCCCAACTTCACTGCTTCACAAAGAATGACTTTTCATCTCTGCATCTATTCATCTTGATAATATGTTATTATGATTAGGTAATTTCCTTTGGCAGAAATTAAATGTAGCACTTCACAGTTCCAATACCTGTATGTATTAACATTGCATCTCTACTGTTCTTACAGAATGGATTTTCCCAAACAGATTAAATTTATTTTGCTGGATGGATGTGTGGGGAGGGCAAGCAGGCTTACAATTAAGTGATGCAGTAATTACTATTTTAAAAAAAACAGCTGGTGTGCCTATTGCAACTCTGTCTGAGTCAGTTGAGTTTCATGATAGTTATCTATACCCGCCTCAGTTTACTGAAATGTGCTTTATGTAGGGCTACCATTAAAAAGTGTATGGATGTTGCAATTGGCCAAAACCACAGTGGCCAAGCTGCTGATTGGTACAAGGTGTAGGGATCTTATGATGCTTGTACTGAAAGATTTCCACTGGACACAATTTAAGATGCTGGGTGTTAAGCACTAAAGACCTAAACAGGTTAGGCCTGATTATCTGCAGGACTGTCTATCCTGCCATGAATGTGCTTGGTTGTGTAGATCAGCAGGAGAGGACCTTCTGAAAATTATCATGGTTCCAGAAGCTGAGTTGTCGGGTAGACAGGGAAGGACTTTTTCCTATGTGGCCCTTGAGCTCCTTAATGAGCTCCTTAAACAAGTGGTGTTGGAATTCTATTCTCCCAATAGTTTGAAAGAAGGCATAAATACAACTTTTTTGCCAAGCTTTTATTTCTTAATTATTTTACGACTGTTTTTAATTTGAGTTTTGATTTTAATTGCATGAATTTTATTATTACTTTTTATACTTTGTATTTTTTATTGATGTTAGCCATCTTGAAGCATGGAATAGACAGAAAGGAGGGAGTATTAATTCATTGATAAATGAATGAAAGTATAAATAAATAATAAATGAATCAATAATAAAGATAATTAATTAATAAAAATATGCCTTGAAAAAGGCTCTGCTAAAAACGACACCACCATTATTTATCAATATTTACTAATAACGAGAATAATAATTTATTATTTTCAAGACAGGTGAAGATGATTTATTATTTATGTCAGCTAGTATTTTGCCCACACTCATTTTCTGCAAGTTGTGAATATTTTTTTTCCTTTTATTGTGTTTTATTGTTCTGTTTTGTTTTTTAAAAAAGGTTAATCAGTCTGCAAATGTCCAGGTTTTGCTTCTTCCTTAAAATCAATTTATGTCTCATAAATTTCAATAGCATATTAATTTCAAAGGATGTGTGCTTCAGAATGCAGGTCTTTAAAAAAAACAGCACTAAAATTGTTAATTTCTAGCCTTGAGGGGCCACTTAAGTAAATTTTGCCTATATTGCAGCTGATATTTTCAAAATTTGTTCAGCAAGCTTCTTTGGAATCTACCATATAGACCGATGACCTGAATGTGCTCCCTTTGTCCAAGTATTTCTCTGAAAACTTCTTTGCTATCCTAATCTATACTCCCTCACCAAGGTCATCATCCACCTGCAATCATTTCCAACCAAAACTGCACATCCAACGGCATGTAGGCAGATACAGTACCTTTCTAGAGGTGGTCTGTGGACTAATAGGTAAAGGTAAAGGTTTCCCCTGCACAGTCGTGTCCAACTCTAGGGGCCGGTGCTCATCTCCGTTTGGTAGCCGAAGAGCCAGTGCTGTCCTAAGATGCTCCCGTGGTCATGTGGCCGGCATGACGCATGCGGAACGCTGTTACCTTCCCACCAAAGTGGTACCTATTCATCTACTTGCATTTGCATGCTTTCAAATTGCTAGGTTGGCAAGAGCTGGGGCTAGTGTGGGAGCTCACTCCGTCATGCGGGGCTAGGAATTCGAACCTCCGAACTTGTAATCTTCCGATCGACAAGCCTGGCGTCTTACCCGCTGAGCCATCGCGCCCCCCTTGTGTATTAATAGTTTTCTAAAAAGAGTATGGAATAATTAAGAACAGCTCCTGGCTGTAGCTGTTGTTGCAACATCAGAATGGCTTGCCAGAAAGGAACAAGAAGCAAAAAGCAAAAATCCCAAAGAAGTTCAGCACTTGAATGCTCAGGAAAAACCAGAGGAGAGAGTATATGGAGCAGTAAGATGAGAGGAAACCAGGAGCGACAGAGAGAAATGTGACCTTGTATGAAAGGGAACTAGTTGATGCAGAAGCACCTCCAGGGCAGGGGGAACAGAAGTATCAGGCAGGGAAGACTCCAATAGCCACAGCACTGACCCATCTCCCCTGAATCAAGTTCACCAACTGGGTAGACTTATGAGGGAGGAGAGCCAATGAGGGCTGCTCTCAGGCCAGGACAGCTGCTCAGGCTGCAAAGGTGACAGCAACCCAGGCTAAGAACAGAGAGTGAGTTCAGAAGAAAAGATCTTAGCTTAGAGCTATGTATGTGTAGGCAAGATGGGAGCGGAGAAACTGCAGTAATAAATTCAGCAGACTTCAAACCTCAGAAGTCCCAGGCAGGCTAGCTTGGAAAGAAGAAGAAAGTTGGAGGGGGGAAGGTAGCTGTGTTGCTTTTCCACACCCTTTCTTATATAAAGTCAAAAGTGGTGAAGGCCAGAGAGGGAAGTCAAAAAGCAGATGAGCAGATCCCATAAGACCCATGGGGGGGGGGAAAGGCCTGCACTCAGCCAGTGGTATGGTATGTTGAAAAGAGTTACCAGGCAGCAAAAACCGGAGAGAATTCTCACAGAGGCCTTTGGGAGAAGTGTGAAGCTAAGAGGTAGAAATGGCACTGTGTCAAGAGAAGATGGGCAGCTACTGTCCTATGGTGAGCAACCAGTCTCAGTATCCAGAGGCTTGAAAGGAGATGCTGAGAGAAACAAGCAAGTGATACTGGGGAGTTGAGGAGGACGAAAGAGTAAAACACTAAGAGACGATAAAGTATAAAACTCAGACAGAAACCAGTAAAGTGGCAAAGAAATATTTAACAATCTAGTTCTAAAGGAGTTTGCAGGTTCCCAAAAGATAAAGATCATCCTGGGAACCTGAGGAGAGAAAGAGAAAGAGAGTTTAAAAGTTTGAAGCTGACCAGAGAAATAAAGTTACCCCAATGGAGAAACCGAATTAAGTTTAGCAATAGTGCATATGATAAAATAAGAATAAGAATAGATAAAATAAATAAGAATCGAGGAAAAGGAAATAAGTGAACACTAAGGAGAAGCTGGGTTGCTCAGTTTATAGGGCTATGTATATAAGAAAATTTAGGAGTAAAGTAAGTAAAATAACCTCTTAAAAGATAGAGAAGAACAAACCCATATAAATATAGAGAAGGAAATGTAAACATGTAACAAATAAGAAGATATATCCCCATTTGTATCAGCACCAAGCTTAACTTGTATATATTTTTAAATATTTTTTTAATGTAATAAAAGCCACATGTCTTGCTTGGTTGCCACCATCCCTTAAAAAGGGACCTATGGCAGTTATGTTGACAGTGCCACTACATTACATGTACCTCCTAACTGTGGGTTGTGGGCAACATTACATTGGTTTTCAAGGTGATCTTTACATTAGAGAACTAGCAACCTTGCATAAAATAGTAAAAGCAAGTCTGGGATAAAACTTGGCTGTGGTTGCTCTTCTGGGGTATTGGCAAACATGTACCAAAATTGACCGATATCCTACCCTGAATGTGGCACAGGTACAGCTACAACACTTCGCATAATACTGCTTATCCCAAAAAGGAAACAGTGTGATGGGCTTGTATGAATATACATGATGTAAGCATCAAGTATACCTTCTCCATGATGCCATTATGGAGGAAGTATATCAGGCAGAAGTTGAATTGCATCTTATACAAGCCAACAGCCCTGCATTTTCCTTCTCTTCTTTCAAAAACATTACTGAAGTGAAGTGCATGGTCATTAAAGCATTAAAATGCAAGATGCCCTGATATTTTCAGTTATTTATCTAACTGATAGTCAAATAAGGGAGTGGGGAAATAAATCATTTATAGGGCATTTCTACATGAGGATATGACACTACTTCCAAACTGGCTCTGGACTTGTTTGATCAGATGCTGCTTATTTATTTATGTATCATATTTCTACCCCATTCTCTTTCGGTTAAAGGTGCCCATGGTAGTTAACACAAAAAGCCAAAAAAAAAATAAGTAAAATCCAAGTAATCAATAACATATACTAAAGTCATAATAACACATTATATCATCAATAAATAGAAAAAATACAGATAATAAAAATTCATATATTGATTGATGATGTGCCATCAAGTTGTGTTGACTCTTAGTAACCACATACATAGATCTTCTCCAGAATGATCTGGTCCTTGCACCCATTTATGTGGTAATCAAGTCCATTCACCTTGCTGCTAGATATTTATTTTATTTATTTATTATTTAAATTTGTATCACTGCCCATCTCCTCCAACCAGGGAACTCTGGGCGGTTCACAACAAACAAGTTAAAAATATAAAATTACAACAACAATAAATTACATATAAAATCCAATAGAAAGATGTTAATAATAAGGTGGGTTTCATGGCACCAGCCACTCCCAAGAGGAACTATTGGCATTCCCGTCCCAAGCAAGGCGGCAGAACCACGTCTTCGAGTTTTTCTGGAAGGTCGGGAGCGAAGAAACTCACCTCAGCTCCAGGGGCAAGATATTCCAAAGGGTGGGCACCACTGCAGAGAAGGCCCACCTCCTGGACCCTGCTAGATGGAGTTCCTTTGCTGATGGGGTCCATAGCATGCCCTCTCTGCATGACCGAGTGGGGCGGGTCGATGTTCTGGGGATGAGACAGTCCCTCAGGTAACCTGGTCCCATGCCATGTTGGGCTTTAAAAGTGATAACCAACACCTTGAATTGGACCCGGAAGCAAACTGGTACCCAATTCAGCTCGCACAGCAGGGCTGTTACATGGGCCGATCATACAGCAACCATAACTGTCTAGATGACAGTTTGGGATTCTCCCAATGGAACTGATAGACTATCAACTATAGTCTAATGACAACTTCTTTTACAAGCATATGAAATAGAGTTCCTGATCATAAATAGGAGTTTATCCAAAGTATGCTCACTAACTGATCTTTAACTAAACATGTGATTTTTAAATCAAACATATAGTGATAGGCAAATTTATATGACTGCCCTATTTGTAATCAACTTTGGCCATACTTGTGAAGGCAATTTTTTGCATAGATTTCCCGTTCGTGCCTCCACACAATTTCTGCCTAACAACCATTCAGTATCTTTCCCATAGAGCTGACCAAATTTGACTGAAACTGTGCTTCTCAAATCACTTACCAAAAGCAATCTAAGGCCATATTCCTCCTTCCCTCGTTTGCACTACTCCTTGGTAGATAGAACTCATAGAATCTTTTCCCTTTTCACATGTGATTTAATCAGCTTTAAGAGATGATTTTAAGAAAAGGCATTGTGAAAGCCTGATTGATTTTATTCCTACTAAGCACAGGATAATTACCTAGAAGTAGAGGTAGGGTCCCCACCAAAGGTTTCCATGCCCATTCTATTTTTAAATGTGCACGGAATTTAATTTTATTAAATGTGACCATCCTTCTTCTAATTTATTTATTTATTTAT